>CM075341.1:43870230-44609673 GCA_037788925.1 Mytilus galloprovincialis | reverse complement strand
AACCCAACAATGGTTTGTTTGATTCGTCTGAAAATTTCAGGGCTGATAGATCTTGACCTAATGAACATTTTTACCCCATGTCAGATTTGCTCTAAATGCTTTCGTTTTTGAGATATAAGCCAAAAACTGCATTTGACCCCTATGTTCTATTTAAAGTATAGGCGGCCATGTTTTTTGACGGATCAAAAATCGAAGCACACACTTTGTGCAGGATAATCTAAGGAACTATCATGCTAAGTTTCATCCAAATCCATTCAGTAGTTTCAGAGGAGAAGATTTTTTAAAGTTAGCAAATATGATGAACAAATTGTGAAAAATTGTCATTAAAGGACATTTACCCCTTAAGGGGTCAATTGACAATTTTGGTCATATTAACCTATTTGTAGATCTTACTTTGATGATCATTTTTGCTGTTTACAGTTTATCTTCATCTATAATAATATTCAAGATAATGACCAAAAACTGCAAAATTTCCTTAAAATTACCAATTAAGTGGCAGCAACCCAACAATGGTTTGTTTGATTCATCTGAAAATTTCTGGGCTGATAGATCTTGACCTAATGAACATTTTTACCCATGTCAGATTTGCTCTAAATGCTTCCGTTTTTGAGATATAAGCCAAAAACTGCATTTGACCCCTATGTTCTATTTTAAGTAACGGCGGCCATGTTTTTTGACGGATCAAAAATCGAAGCACACACTTTGTGCAGGATAATCTAAGGAACAATCATTTTAAGTTTCATTCAAATCCATTCAGTAGTTTCAGAGGAGAAGATGTTTGAAAAATTGTTAACGACGACGACGGACGCCAAGTGATGAGAAGAGCTCACATGGCCTTTTAGGCCAGGTGAGCTAATAAAAAAAACGAAAGGGAGCTTACGTCAATAGATATAAACATTTCACCAAAGTTTCATGGAAATTGGTGAAAGTGTTTTTGAGTTATTGTCCAAAGTGTGGTCGACGGACGGACGGACAGACAGACGGACAGACAGACAAAGGTATACCATAAATAATACGTCCCGTCTAAAAGACGACGGGCGTATAAAAATGCAAATAAAATTGGGGGTTACCGGCCATTTAAGAGATATTTTGACCTCTGAAAATGAGTGCAAATAGGTTATATGGAAATATAGGGAAAATGGACAAAAATACACTTTGATTGAATTTTCAAAGCAAAATAAATGACAGAAGTTGCTCATTTTTTCATACTGTAAAGCTTGATGTCTCTATTTTATAAAATTGAAATAAAATTTGGGGGTCACTGGCCATCCAAGAGATTTTTTGACCTCTGAAAATGAGTGCAAATAGGCTAAATATAGGGAAAACAGACATAAAATCTCTTTGATTGAATTTTCAAAGCAAAATAAATGACAGAAGTTGCTCATTTTTTCATACTGTAAAGCTTGATCATGTTGATGTCTCTATTTTATAAAGTTGAAATAAAATTTGGGGGTCACCGGCCATCCAACAGATTTTTTGACCTCTGAAAATGAGTGCAAATAGGCTAAATATAGGGAAAACAGACATAAAATCTCATAAATTTCAAGTTATTGCTGTAGGCAGGGAAAAGAACCTTTGCAAAAAATCCATCTATACAAATTCAGCAAAATATTTTATCATGTGAAGAAACAGTAAAGTTAATACTTGGAATTGATATTGATTACCAACTAAAATTTGATTCATATATAAGTAACTTGTGTAGAAAGACATCAACAGCTGAATATTCTCAAGAGAATTGGATCATTTTTAAACAGATTTATTAAATAAACTTACAATTTTTTATACTTTTATTATGAGTATTTTTAATTTTTGCCCTTTGGCATGGCATTTTTGTACAGAGAAAAATTCTAAAAACTTGAAAAAATTACAAGAGAGAGCATTAAGATTTTTATATGACGACTACTTATCATCCTCTGAAACTCTTCTTGAGAACAGAAAGGTTCCAACCCTACATGTACAAGTTAGACACATCAGGACAATGGCACTTGAGACTTATAAAATTTTAAATAATTTGGCTACTGTACATTTGTATGTTTACAAAATTTACTCCAAATTAAACACACTAAATATTCTTTTAGATACACTAATATTTTGGAAATACTACAGGTAAGAACTACCTCATATGGAAAAAAATCTTTTAGTTTTGCTGCTGCTTCTTTATGGAATAGCTTACCAGACCATTTCAGGACTTCTCACATTTTAGAGTCTTGTTCAGTCCTGGAGTGGAACAGAATGTTTTTGCTCTGCCTGTAGATTATTTGTGTTACAATATTTATGCTTTTTATGCTGCATTAACAGCTCAATTGCATTGCAACTGAAATTTTGTTTTTTACATTTTAAAATTTGAAAGATTTGAAATTTTTACTTTATAAATCATAAATTATATAAAAAATAATTTTTAAACTGCAAATTTTTGAAGAAATTAGTGCTTCATGTCATTATCCTTGATTCAGTACAAGGTCATCACCTGAAATGACAGTCAGGGGACTTAATTAAATAAGTGATTTTCTAAATCACTGATTCAAGTAACATTATTTCCATAAAGGTTGGAGTTGTCTTTCTTTAATAATCACCTATTTAAGTAGTACAAATTAATCACTAGAAGAAGTGATTTAATTTTATTGTTGCTTTAAATATAGAATACTAATGATCCAGGGCCTAATTGTGTTTCTAAACTTATCAGAACCAACATCTGTGTTCATATATATGTTTTGGTATTTTGCAAGATACATGTACAAATGTATATGCTATTTGCTTAGAGCTAATTTTTGGTCATGTTGGTGCTGCTTTTTATTATTTATTAAAATTGAGAATGGAAATGGGGAATGTGTCAAAGAGACAACAACCCGACCATAGAGCAGACAACAGCTGAAGGTCACCAACAGGTCTTCAATGCAACGAGAAATTCTCGCACCCAGAGTCGTCCTTCAGCTGGCCCCAAAACAAATATATATATATACTAGTTTAGTGAATGAACACCATACTAAACTCTAAATTGTACACAAGAAACTAAAAGTTAAAATAATACAAGACTAACAAAGGCCAGAGGCTCCTGACTTGGGACAGGCGCAAAAATGCGGCAGGGTTAAACATGTTTGTGAGATCTCAACCCTCCCCCTATACATGTACCTCTAGCCAATGCTGCATGCCTTGTTTTATCACAGGAGTTTGAAATCCTATCAATAAAGGGGTAGAAATATACCAAAGTCGACTATCTCAGTAGAGCTTCTCGCTTCTCTCTTCGAGAGAAGCTCTACTGTGATAGTCGTCTTTGGTATATTTTTACCCCCTTATTCAGGTTGGGAACAAACCCCCTGTATGGTGATTATACCTGTATCTAGAGGGATAATCCTTCTTTAGAGGGATAAAATTATCCCTCTATAGAGAGTTTTTTTTTGTTTGCACTGGATTTAAAGCAAATTAGGGCAGAATGGCATTTTCTAGTTATATTGGCTATAATCTCTAGCATTATATGCATCAACATATGCACGTGACTAAAAATTGGGATAACCAGTTTTCTGCTAAAGTGACAAAACTTGCAATCTATTGTATACCTATCTGAACACCTGATCAACAACAAAAGGAATAGTTGACCTTTAAATTTCATGTTAAATCTAACAATAGAAATTCTGTTAAGTGAGGCATAAGTGAGTAGAATTTACCTGATCATCACAGCTTTCAATCATGGTGAACAATAGATTTTATATTTAGTCAGATAAGCATCAAACTGGGCATGTGCATATTAAATTAAATACATCAATTGATGAATCAACTGTTCCAGGTTACTGGCATACTGCCATAATAAGTAGAGAATGCCATTCTGCCCTATTTTGATTTAAATCCAGTCTTAACAAAAATACCCCTCTACAGAGGGATAATTTTACCCCTCTATAGAAGGATTATCCCTCTATACAGGTATAATTACCATATAGAGGGTTTGTTCCCAACCTGTTATTGATAGGATGGATTTCAAACTCCTGTGGTTTTATTTGTTATTGTATATGTTTTTTTATATTCGGTGAAAAGCTCATTAGAACTTATGTTTGTATTGTTTGTCAATATGCCGAATCCAAAAAAAGTTTTACTTACTTATTTGTAACCCCGATTAGATAATTAATGATTGTTTTAATGATTGAATAACCTTATGATTTGTTCTCCTTGATTGAGTCAATAGACCTGTTTTGTGACATTTGGTAGCTTGTGTCCCTTGCACTGATTGGTTAAACCCGTAGTACATTAACCTTTCCATCGATATCGGTTAAAATGTGTATTTCTCCGGAAAAGAGATCTGCATTCTGTATCTGTATCTGTGTAAGGAATTCCCTCCTTCAAAGGAGCACTTCTTTTCAGAATCGGTTTAAAAGTTCACAATATATATTTACAGGACTATATTTACAGGGGTCTTCGGTATTCAAAAAAAGCAAAAATCTACGCCCGTGGGGTGAATTTTGGCTACATTCAATGGCCTTTTCGTTTGTTTGACGGTAGAGCTTTCAAAAGTTCATTTCTTTTGGTATGTAAAGCATAGCACAGTTTTCTATTTATATACTCTACTTTGACTGTTTGAAGCAGTTGTCCATACATTTGCATCTACAGCCACATGCGCATAATAATCTACTTGGGTCTAAAATAAGCTGTTTATTTATTATTAAGCTGGTTAGCCTGAGGTTAAAGCATTTATCACAGTTTTTAATGCTACGAAGAAAGCAGTCTAACTCATGCAAGTATGGTATACGAGTGTTATTCAGAGGTTTACAATCTAGAATAAAATGTTCAACAGTTTCTGGATTTTCATTGCAGAGAAGACAAGTTGGATCTATTGAGTTTTGGTTAAATGCAGCCTTATTGCTTTGCACTAACTCAACAATATGATGGTAAATATGATATTTCAGAGACTGGAAACTCCAAGTATAGATCTGTTTGCAACAGCTCAGATAAAAAAGTTATCAGTTTATTGCTCTCCGGTTCCAGACATAGCAGCATTTCAAGTAGATGCTCTAACTGTAAATTGGAGCGGCATGTATGCATATGCATTTCCTCCTCCAATCCTTGTTCCTCGGATATTACAAAAGATTCGAGAAGAAAAGACAGCCAAGTTGTTCTTCTAATAGCACCAATGTGGCCAAGACAATCTTGGTATCCTCAGATGTTGGATCTACTGATAGATATTCCAATAAAACTACCACTTCTGCCAGATCTGCTTTCACAAATTCACAATCGAATACAAATATTTCATCATAGTCCAGAAACATTGAATCTTGTGGCATGGAAATTATCAAATTGCGCCATAAGTCAAAAGGATTTTCAGTGAAAAAAACTGCAGAAATTATGGCAAATGCCAGAAAAACATCTACTCAAACAGTGTATGATGCAAGACTCAGAATATATGACAGTTGGTGTAAAGAACAAAATATCAATTCCACTTCTTCAACTATACCAGAAGTAGCAGAATTTTTGTTATATCTTTCTACTGTTAGAAAATGCAAACCACAGACTATTACAGGTTACAAGTCAGCCATAGCATTGATTCATAATAATGGATTAGAAATTTCAAACAGTTCTGAGTTATCATCATTGATTAAAGGATTATTTAATATGAATCCACCAATTCGTCAATTGACACCAAATTGGAATTTACCTTTAGTTTTATTGATGCTAACAAAACATCCTTTTGAACCTTTAGATTCAATTGAATTAAAGTTTTTAACATTCAAAACAGCTTTTCTAGTAGCTATTGCATCAGCCAGTAGAGTTGGTGAAATTCATTGCTTATCATTAGATGATGGACATTTTAGATTTGAAAAAAATGGAATTAAACTATTACCAAATATGCAGTTTCTTGCAAAAACACAGACTTTGAATAAGTCCTTGGGAGGCATTATTCATTTCTTCATTTAATTCTTATGCAACTGATTCTGAGGATTTGAAACTATGCCCTTGCCGTGCATTAAGGATTTACATAAATAGAACAAAATCTATAAGGAAATCTGATAAAGACACTTTAAAAACAGTAAGAGCACATGATACAAGAAGACTCTCTACTTCATGGGCTTTATTTTGTGGTGTATCAGCTGAAGAAATTTCAAAAGCAGCTTACTGGACCTCTGAAACGTCTTTCACTTCATTCTATTTGAAGGATGTTCCAGACAACCAGTCCATTTTTGCCAAGTCAGCAATTTTGGATTCTTTCAAGAGAGGAAGACAGAAATAGGTGAATATATTTTTTTAATTCCTTATTTAATTCCTTTCCCACCTCCTTTAGTAGGGCTGCAAATTCTTTTGCAATTAGCTAAGGAGGCCGGTCCTACTAAAAAGCGCCCGGGAGCGCCCGGGAAAAGAAAAAGCGCCCGGGGAAAAGAAAAAGCGCCCGGGGAAGGAAAATTAGCGCCCGGGAGAATAAAATAATAATATTATATAACAATAATTTTTTTCCAAAAAAAAAAATCATTGCTTGTTTTGTCCTTAATATAAATTGGGATATGTACAATGCTACATCTAAAGTGCTGGTTCTGGCACTTTTGCATTTTAGATATCAAAATTGTATATACATAAGTAAATAAATATAAATGAGAGTATATAGAAGAATCCTGAACGATATTGTCCTCGATCAAAACGTATATTTTGTTACTTAAAAATAATCAGTGCCTGAGGTCTAATATTTTAGCAACTGCATGGTGAACACATTTTTTTATGCAGATGCTGATAAAGATATATGATATCTTTTTATAAAACTACAACTGTTTTAATGGCAATGCTTATAAGGGTTTTAATGCTTAGTTTAATATTAAACAAAACTCCTGCTGTTTACCGCCTTGTTTTAACTGCGGTACATGTATAGTACTGCTTTATTTGCTGATTTATTATGTGTAACTCTTTTAATATTGATTAGATTGATATTTATCTGTGAAATTTAAGTTTTGTTTACATTTTTCATTTTGATATCGTTTTTGAAAAACATGTCTTTTGATGTCTTAGGGGGAGGGTTGAGATCTCACAAACATGTTTAACCCCGCCGCATTTTTGCGCCTGTCCCAAGTCAGGAGCCTCTGGCCTTTGTTAGTCTTGTATTATTTTAATTTTAGTTTCTTGTGTACAATTTGGAAATTAGTATGGCGTTCATTATCACTGGACTAGTATATATTTGTTTAGGGGCCAGCTGAGGGACGCCTCCGGGTGCGGGAATTTCTCGCTGCATTGAAGACCTGTTGGTGACCCTCTGCTGTTGTTTTTTATTTGGGCGGGTTGTTGTCTCTTTGACACATTCCCCATTTCCATTCTCAATTTTACATTTTATAAATCTTCAGCATAAACTGTGATCCCTTACTATCTGTCTTTCGAAATAGTAGGCCTATTCATATATTATTGTTAAAATTGAAACATTTATACTTGTTTTTGTGTTTTATTAAAAATGTCTATTATCTTAATTTACAAATTACTTGTCTAAAATTTAAAAAAAATCAATGTGCATAACTTATTTCATCGCCGGACACAAAGTTGTCTCATGCCAATAAAATATCTATATAATTTCCCCGGGCGCTAATTTTCTTCCCCAGGCGCTATTTTTCTTCCCCGGGCGCTTTTTCTTTTCCCCGGGCGCTTTTTCTTCACCGGGCGCTCCCGGGCGCATTTTAGTAGGACCCTATTATTTTGTAATTGAACAATTAATGATCAAAAACAAGCCATAAACTTTTAAATATTTCAATGTTTCCATAAATTTCAAGAATATACATGATATATATACCATAGAAATATCTGAATAAGTTTAATCAATTTCCAATGCCCTGAATATTAATATTTTTATAGTAGGGCGAACGGACTCTGGGTGAACGAACTCAGAGCGAACGGACCTAGGGCGAACATGTTATTAGGGCGAACGGTCCCGATACCGTTTACCTGTTTACAAGCGTGGTGCAAAATAATAACATTATTTTAACATATGTGGCTTATTAAGGAGTTTTATGTATCAGTAAGTATAATAATAAGAATAAAAATGTTAATTATTGTTTTTTTATGTCCACAATAGCCTTGTTTAGTGAATTTATAAGCGGAAATTACTGCGTTTGACTTTTCAGTTCGTTAGACCGACTCGAGTTATTTTGTAAATGGGTTAAATTCAGAGGAACAGTTGGTTTTCTAGATAGTATTAAAACTTTCTTTCATATTTTTTCTTTACACTGATGTATACTTTGTCATAATTTGATATACCAGCAAACTGCTATTTATCCCTTTTTGTGGGGAGATTTACCATACGAAGGTTTTCAAAATGACCGATGCAAATTTTGAGTCAATTTCTGTTGTGCTTGGGTATAATTCAGTTGAATAATTTGTTTTCCCAAATGGCATTAAAACATTCCCTTGTATTTCTTCTTTCTACTAATGTTTACTTTGTCATAATTTGATATACCAGCATACTGCTATTTACCCCTATTTGTGTGTGTGTGTGTGTGTGTGTGGGGGGGGGGGGGGGGGTCCCCATGATGAAGAGGGTGGTAAAGGGTTATTTTCGTGCAACGTTTTCGGCCATTTTAATTCACGTATTTTCGTGTTTTGACGTTTTATTTCTCGTTTTCTCGTGTTTGCCTCGATTTGCGTGCTTCGTGTTTCCCCTTATTTATTTTCCGTGTTTCGTGTCGGTGCTCTTAATTTCTCGTGCATGTCCCGAATTTGTTAAAAAAAAGTCAGTGTGTTGTAATACCTTCTGAAACCTGTGTAAACTTATAGAAATTGATGTATATTGTTACCATTCTAATTTTGCAATATGTATGGTATTAATGAAGTCCATCTAATTGCTCTGAATACTATTTTTTTTTTTATTAAATAAGATGCAATTTAAGTAGCGGACGCTAAAAGGTGACTGCAAGGTCTTCATCTTCATTACTTATAGCTGCATGATCTCCAAGAACGGCTGAGTATAACTTCCATGACTTCTGGTACTTGTTTCGGATAAATTCCTTAATATTTACGATCTTATTTCTCGTGCTTCGTTTTTCCCGATTTTTAATTTTCGTGCTACGTTTTTGCGTTTTTAATTTCACGTGTTTCCGTGTTCAGTACCCCCCTTTACCACCCTCGATGAAGACTCCCAAATGAAAAATTTGAAAAAAAAGTTTGTCCACATTTTAAACAAATCCATCAATTTACCATGGCTATTAGTTTGTTTAAGTAAAGTTGCAGACCCTATTCTGAGTATTCATTTATCATGTTTATAGTCTAGAAGCATAAGTAAGTTTTGAATGTTACTGATTATAATTTTATTTATTGTAGGAATGCCTCTCCGAAAGAAATCCCGTTTGGGACGACCGAAAAAGAACAGCCATCAGAAAAAAGAACCGAAGCATAAAATTGGTAAGTTTATTTTTCAACATGATAACATTTAAATATTTGCTGACTTTGAATACCAATGAATAAGGTTTACTGTAATATCCTTTACTAATTTATACATAGGTCACTGAGTTCATTGCATGTCTAATGCTGAAGAAAAATGCTTCATTCCCTTTGTCATTCAGGTGTACCCCATCTCTAAGGTGGCTTCGTCTGAGGCACTTGTGATTCCAAAATTTTATATATACTGATATAGACAATTATAGTAGTCTCGGTGATTAGGTGGTGATATATGTCGTCTGCTACTGTTAAATACAAAACTACGGTTAAATACAAAACAACGTTAAATTAACGTAGCTGAAAAAGTGGAGTCTCACACTACACGATAAATCTGTAGTGACCAATCTCTGTGTTATAGTAGTCTCAGCATAGACCAAGGTGAGCGAGACAGGCTCTTGAGCCTCTTGTTTTAACTAGATACCGGAATGATGATTATAGCCAAGTTTGGTTAAATTTGGCCAAGAAGTTTCAGAGGAGAAGATTTTTGTAAAAGATGAGTAAGATTTACGAAAAATGGTTAAAAATTAATTATAAAGGGCAATAACTCCTTAATATTATTTTAGATAGATAGGTAAACTGTGAACAGCAATAATGTTCAGTAAAGTAAGATCTACAAATAAGTCAACATGATCAAAATGGTCAATTGACACCTTAAGGAGTTATTGCCCTTTATAGTCAATTTTCAACAATTTTTCGTAAATTTTTGTAATCTTTTACAAAAATCTTCTCCTCTGAAACTACTAAGTCAAATTTAACCAAACTTGTTCACAATTGTTAGGGTATGTTATTTGAAAATGTGTCCGTTTACCCGGCCAGCCAACCAAGATGGGCGCTTTGGCTAAAAATAGAACATAGGAGTAAAATATAGATTTTGGCTTTTAACTCTGAAACCAAAGCATTAAGAGCAAATCTGACAGTATTAAAATTGTTAATCAAGTCAAAATCTATCTGCCCTGAAATTTTCAGATGAATCGGAAAACCCGTTGTTGGGTTGCTACCCCTTTATTGGTAATTTCAAGGAAATTTTGCCACTTTTGGTTATTATCTTGAATATTATTATAGATAGAGATAAACTGTAAACAGCAATAATGTTCAGCAAAGTAAGATCTACAAATAAATCAACATGATGAAAATGGTCAGTTGACCCCTTATGGAGGTATTGCCCTTTACAGTCAATTTTTAACATTTTTCATAAATTTTGTAAATTTTTGTAAATTTTAAAAATATTTTCCTCTGTAACTAGTTATGTAATGGGCCAAGTTCATTATAGATAGAGATATTAATTGTAAGTAGCAAGAATATTCAGTAAAGTAAGATCTACATACACATCACCATCACCAAAACACAATTTTGTTATTAATCCATCTGTGTCTTTTGTTTAATATGCACATGCATAGACCACGGTGAGCGACACAGGCTCTTAAGAGCCTCTAGATTTTTAAACTCGTCAAAAGTTGATATTGTTAGCATTTGTTTAAGAAATAAATTCTTTAATTTCATGCTTTATTTTTATTTTAACAATCATGAGTATACACTAAGCATTAATTAGGGAGCAGTTAACTATGGTCAAATATAATGGCATGCCATGTTAAAAGGAGCACATAGAGCATGACATGAAGAAATTATTTTGATTATTCTAGTTAAATATTCTTTTAATGTATTTATTAAAAATGTACTAATTATATAGAGTTGTACTTACTTGTGCATGTTGATAAATTAAGTATTTAACTTTTTGTTTCCATCTCTATTTTAGTACGCATGATCAGTGAGACATCCAAAGACAGGTTGATCACTTCTACAAACAGTTCATTGAAACTAGAGTGTTATGCAGATAATGAATTCCATAATACTGATGGTAAATTTTATAGATGCAAAAATTTATGACTAGATAAATACTTAATTTTATTAGACATTAATCCTTAAAGTCATATGAAACCTCAAATTAGAAAAAATAATGCATATAATATGTTTTTATGCCCCACCTACGATAGTAGAGGGGCATTATGTTTTCTGGTCTGTGCGTCCGTCCGTTCGTCCGTCTGTCTGTCTGTCTGTCTGTCTGTCCGTTCGTCCGTCTGTCCCGCTTCAGGTTAAAGTTTTTGGTCAAGGTAGTTTTTGATGAAGTTGAAGTCCAATCGACTTCAAACTTAGTACACATGTTCCCTATGATATGATCTTTCTAATTTTAATGCCAAATTAGAGTTTTTACCCCAATTTCACGGTACACTGAACATGGAAAATGATAGTGCGAGTGGGGCATTCGTGTACTGAGGACACATTCTTGTTTATAACTAAATGTATAGTTTTCATTATAAACTAATTAATTCAAATAAAATAGACACTTAAGTGTTTGAAAAGTGGTCAAAATCTTTCGTCAGATGAACCTGAAATTTGAGGCCAAAATCGGTCCTTACCGGACCTACTCCTTTAGTCATATGACCATGACGTCATCAATGTTTTTTCATGGTTTTCTACGGTTTAAAATGGAATTTAGAATTAAATTATAAGAAATGACTGTAATATTTTTTCTGTCTATTCGAAATAACATAAAAAATGTGGTGCACACTGTTAAATAACCCGCTACGCGCGTTATTCAGTGTGCACCACATTTTTTATGTTATTTCTTCATAGACAGAAAAAATATTACAGTCATTCCTTAAAGATTTTTGAACACATACTAGATAGATATTGTTTACTGTCACATAAAAGCTATATTAGTTGAGCTCAATATTCATTTATTGTAATAATTCATTAATTACTAAGCAGAGTTGTACATGTTTCATGAGTAAAAAAAATATTTAACAGTATGTATCAATCTTTATTTTAGTACACATGGTTAGTGAGAGACCCACAGAGACGTTGATTACCTCTTCAGACATTTCAGTTAAACTAGAGTGTCCAGATAATGAAATCCAGGATACTGATGGTAAAATTTATAGATGTGATAAATACCTAAAGGAGTATGTTCGATAAGGTCCTAAAATGGCCCCCTTTTTTAGCGTAAATTTCAAATTCGGATTTATTGACCAATATCACGATAAATTATGGCTAATACATTGACTAGGTAGGATATAAGCTATTTTGTAGAAAATTTTACGTTTCTGCGATTCATTATGACGTCACAAGTTGTACTCATATTGATTTTTCACGAAAAAATCAATGAAAATAGGTAAATTTCCAAAGATTATTCAGGGGTGTGGAAATGCTATGCCCGACTCGCCCGACTCGTACATTTGAACAACCGGACAAGTAATTATTTTTGTCTTGGTTGCCCGTGGACAAGTAAAAAAATATACAAGACAAAGTTCAAATCCAACAAAAACAGAAAATTAATTTCAAAACGTATAAAAATGTTTAATTCATGTGAAATAAACCAATGTTCAGCAAGTGAAAACATCAATGTTCATGACGATAAATATTACATGATACTGGAAATAGATCAATTACCAAAATAAATAAAAATAAGTATGCGAACCAGAGTCGCGTAACATTGCATTGGCTTTGTCCATTGACCCGGGATCGTCGATCAAGTTTCAACCATCATTTACTGGAAGTGTCATTTCTTTAAATTTTGTATCGAGATTCAGATTGATAAATTAAGTTTTTGTCTTATTTATAGATGAAAGGTCAACATTATTTGTTGTCAAACTGACAAATAGAAGGGAGGCTTTAATTGCACATCAAGACAATAAATAAATAATCAAGAAAAAACAAGTGTGTCAGTTGAGAGAAACACCACAAAATCAATAGTTAATCTATTATTTAGTTTACATTTCTTCAATCACTGTCCTCAAATTAATTATAGTTGTTATGTACCTACAAATGTACTGGCTACAATTGTTATTCCAAAACTGCTGCAAAATTGTCCTTTACATGTCATTTCATTGGTTGGTTTGCTGTTAGGTTTCTGTCCCATTGATGTTAACCCATTTCCTACTTTTCTAAATTTTGGACACATATAAACAAATGGATTTCATTTGTTTGTGATGCACAATACTGCTAAGTAAGAATCATATATTAGCTAACAAGAAATACTTCAATATTTATTGGGATCATCAGGGCAAGTAAAAAAATTTCCGGACAAGTTAAATTTTTAGTTTTACTTGCCCAGGGACAAGTGCTCACAACAAATATTTCCACACCCCTGTTATTTGACAGGAAACATAGAGCGCATACGTCGACAACAAAGATCTTTTAAAATAATGTTTGTGAAGACATTTAACATGTCTTATTTGAATATTAAGCTTGTCGACGCCTGCGCTCTATGTTTCCTAGTCCTTTATTTGGTTGAAATCCAGCTGATTTTGTCAAATTTCACCAAAATCCCTTATCTTGACCTTTTTGGGATGTAAAAATCAATGTGTTAGAATTAAACTTTGACAAAAACAGCTCTGTTTAACTTTCTCACATGTCTTTAAGGCAACTTAAAACAATTATTGTCTTGTAACCATGAACTTTATAATTGGGGCCAAATATGGCCCTTACCGAACCTACTCCTTTAGCCATTTATTCTATAGTATGATTTTTATGCAGTTAAGCTGCATTATGCGAGCACCCTAGATTTGTGTTCTACCCAATAAATCCTGAAATACTTGCCATTGTTATTATCTAGCTTGTTACTATGTTATATATAACTAATTGAACACTTTTTTAATACTTTTTATTCTGGATTACAGAAAAAATGACCAGAAAAACCTTAAATGATCGTCGATTTATCCAAAAGTTTTAAAGTTACACATAGGAAGTAGTGCTTATTAAAAATCCTTGTGTAGTTCATTATGACTCGTGCTTTTAGCTAAGATGTCAAAGAACAATTGTATGAAATATTTAATCGCCGAAAATCTCTTAAGACAAGCAGTTTAGATTTCCCAAATGACAAAAGTCGTAGGAATATTGTTTGTCATCAATACGTAGTACAACTACGTCAGTACTCATTATATAATTCAACTGTTCATGCTGTTGGCGGCAATTTCAAATTAGAAAAAGAAATTTTCGTAGCTTTTCAATTTGGAGGCAGGTGTGCAAATTAGCGGTGGTCCGAGACCTTCCACTTTTGCAAGCGGAATTTCGACTAGGATAGTTGGTTTCTAGCTACGCCCGACGTAGTCGCCTTACATTTGAAAGAAAATAAGAAATTACTTTGCAAACCTTTTAGGCACCATGTTCACCAAAGTCTCCAATTAAACGAGCTAAAAACTTATTTTTATCATTATTATTCGTGACGGCGATGTTCATTTTGTTCAACCGCTAGCTTTATACAGAAAATCGCCGACAAATATTGTATAAATTCGAGTAAAATCGTATCTGATTGACAAAAACAACATTGTAAACACATAACAATGGCGGCCGTGAAGACAAAATTTTACAAAATCGGATCCGATTCCGGAAGCGGATAAGGATAATTCCGGGTTTGACGATCATTTACAAAATAAATCCAAGCAGGTGAAAAAATACATCTATGCATGGTAAATGAATATAAACACTAGTATTGTAAACCAAAAGATAAATGTAAAAGAAAGAAAAAGCTAAAAAATATTTTATTCAGAAACTAAAAATTACTTTTTGATAAATTTTAATTTAAAATGATCCAATACAACGTGACAGCTGGGAACAGTATATCTAACAATATACATGTTCATGGTCACAGTCTAAATTTTCTTTATAAATGATAAATGATGATAATGCATGTGAGATGCTTTTAAAGTGTAAACATATTACTGCAATTTCGAGGGGTTATTTGTTTTTTCTCAATTTTGAAGGGTCAATTAAAGCAACCCCCCTGCATATATTCAAGTATAGGACAATATAATAAATAAAAAATGAAATATAGGGGGAGTCCCTGGAGATACCCCACCCCCTCCTGTTTGAGAACTTGGAAACGGTCGAGATCCACACCCCTTAACCATATATATTCATGTTTGTGACAATATGAAAAATCAAATGAAATATAGGAAGAGTCGCTAGGGGTCACCCCACCCCTCCTGTTTTAGAATTTAAAAATGGTCGAGATCCCCATCCCTAAACCATATATATTCATGTATGGGACAATATAACAAATCAGATGAAAGATAGGGGGAGTCCCTGAGGTCACTGTTCACCCTCTTGTTTGAGAACTTGGAAATGGTCAAGATCCTTACCCCTAAACCATATATATTACTCATGTATAGGACAATATAACAAATCAAATGAAATATAAGGGAAGTCCCTTGGGTCACCCTACCCTTCCTGTTTGAGAACTTGGAAACCAATGAGATCCCCACCCCTAAACCATATATATTCATGTATGGGACAATATAACAAATAAAATGAAATGTAGGGGAAGTCCCTAGGGTCACCCTACCCCCAGTGGCGGATCAAGAAATTTTCATAAGTGGGGCCCACTGACTGACCTAAGAGGGGCCCGCTCCAGTCACGCTTCAGTGATTCCCTATATAAGCCCCCTGCCCCCTAAATCCTCTGTCTACCCCTACCTGTTTGAGAACTTGAAAACCGTTGAGATCCCCATCCCTAAATTATATATATTCATATGTATGGGACAAAATAACAAATCATTTACATTTACTATGGGCAAGTCAGTCAGACCTCATCTTTGATCCCTGTTGTAGTGAACATTTGTCTGATTCGTGTCTCATAACTTTTGTACTATAGAACACAAACTCAGTTTTCTTTCCAGGGAAACCAGTCCATTCATACTATACTGAGTGCCAATGAAAACGCAACACTTTTGTTTTTCAAAAAAATCTTATAATTTTTATTTTATTTATATTAGAACTTTGTATAGTTGGTTGAAAATGACTTTCAAGACAATTATCGACAACTTTACGGTTGAGTGATTTTTGGAACAAATGCGAAGTAAGGGTTATTTTGAATGAACATAAACCGAGTTCACCGCTTTTCAACATACGCACCATTTTCACGATTTTGTCATTTAAAGCTTGGCTAATGTCATGAATTTTCCCGCCCTCATTGTAAAGAAACTGCAATAAACATCTGAGTAAATGCCAGGACTTTCTGAGAACCAGCGACATGCAGTTTTGGGCATGATCCAATGAAGCCCTTCACAGCATACAAATCATCCACAAATTCAACCAAAATTGATCATTTAATGATCATTTAATGATAAGCCACATCCCGGAGTACAAAAAGCAAGAAACGCTCAGCAAGACCGATACATTTGGTCTTTAACATATCAGATATCAACTCTGATGGCTGTCCAAAGGTCACACGAGGTCAATGGTGGTCACGGTAGAACCTTTGGAGCAATTTCAGTAAAGCACCATTTGCGCAGAAATTGTTAAAGCGCACCACAGTCTTCCCGTAGTGACATCTAAACGCCGTCTGGCGTAAACATCGAATTCTGTAGACCAAAAATCATTCATTATGTACCAAAAACCGTCAGTGGTGGTTACATAGACATTTGGCACCCGCCTTGGCCAATAGTCATGCTTTTCGCCGGAATTTGGCCCGATCGAGCAAATTTTGCATCAGATTTGACATGGTTGAGACGATGAAAACCACCACCAATATCATAAAGTCAGCTTGAGTTTGCTTTGCGGGACAAGTGGAATAACATTCCTCGGGATCACATTAAACGTCCGGGATGATCATTTCCATGGCGCTGTCGAGATTGCGCTGTACCACAGGGTTGTAACATTTTTTATTATGATTGTGAGTTGATGATTCGACATTGGATGTTTCGTTTACCAATTTTGCCCGAAAGATGACAATGAAACATTTTTGATTGACATCGATCTATTGTTAAAATTGTTAATTTTCAAGAACAATTTATTTTGAAAGATTATCATTTCTAATATAAATTTTATTTTTGAAAAACCAAGTGTTGGGTTTTCATTGGCACTCAGTATATTACATGTTCATACTACGTCAAATTGAACTTCTAGCAGTCAAATAAAACCAAGGTTAACTACCAAGTAGAACAACTGCAATCATTGGGAACTTGTACCACTGCAGACTCACCATAAAAAATATACATTGATATATGCATTGCTTTTGAAACCTTGATAACATATAAACTATTTGCCTTAATAAATACATCATTAGATAAACATGAATGTACTATACATGAATGTTTAATGTTGAGGCAACCAGGGTTGGCAAAGTATTACCCGCCCGGGAATTCCCGCGTGGGAAAACCCGGGTTTTCCCGGGCTGGGCAATACTCCCAGAAATGTGGAATACTGGGCATTACTGGGCAATATGACTTTTTAGGCTTATTTTAACACAAAATAGTAAAGTCTTGGTGTAGTTTCATAGTATTACAGCTAAATATATACTTTTTTTTACAGATAACCATTGACAGTCATTTCTAAAAGAATGAAAAATTCAGTTTCATTCCCTTCTATGTAGCCGGAATACAAGATTTGCACATTTAAGGAAACCTTGTTAATTACCAAGCATTGTTTCAATAATCCATACTTTGAAAACAAAAATTAATGCAATATTTAGGTGAATTGTTAATTTCAAATGTTTTACATTCATACATTTGTCATATTGCTAAATAAACACCCTAAGGGGTCATGCCATTAACACTTATAGAATTGAAAGGGCTGATTATTGTTACATAAACAAATCTGCATTCTAATCTGAATAATTAGTGACAGTACATATACATTATTTAAATGTAATTTTTCTAACATGTAATTGTTCATTCTTTATAGGAGTTATATTTATTTAAAAAAAAGTTTTTTGCTTAATGATTTACAGTTTTACCAATTCAGACAAACAAAAAAGGTTATATATATCTTAAATGTATAAAATGTGTGTTTGATCACTGAATCCTCTATAAAATTCAGACCAGTATTTTATATTACCCAGTATTGCCCAGTATTACCCACTAAAACCCAGTAAAACCCGGGTTTTCCCAGTATTTCCCACTGGGCTGGGCAATACTCATAAAACCCGGGTTTTTGCCAACCCTGGAGGCAACATTGCCACAGTTTTCATAATTACGGTTGTCTTGGTTTTTGGTTAACTGCCTTCAGCGCTTACAGCGCTTTGATTTTTTTTTTTTGCTCTCTTCAACCCTATATAAATGAAAAATTATTTCAGCCAAGAAACTAACTTTAGCAAGACATTTTGATTTAACTTCTAAAATTTAACTATGGAGAATTCTGAATACACACTAGATAGATATTGGACACTGTCAAAAAGGCTTTAAATAAATGCTAGTTTGTGCTTCTAGCCAACATGGATTTCCTGTTTAATACAAAAATTTGGAAAAAATTATTCAAAATTAAAAATGGATCTCCCTCATGCAAAGCATACTGTTTATGTTATTAACTAAATACTCATTGAATATATTTATTGCTTATACAGAAATGTTGAGTTCATAAAATTATTAAAAGATAGGTTTTCATTTGTATTTCAGTACACATGGTTAGGGAGAGACCCACAGATACGTTGATTACCCCTTCAGACATTTCAGTTAAACTAGAGTGTCCAGATAATGAAGTTCTTGATACTGATGGTAAAATTTACAGCAGCAAAATTTTTTGAATTATACAGATTTTTATGAAACTTATATCAAAGGTTTTTATCAGCATTGTCTTGAAAATAATTGTGTATCAATTTGTTTTAGAGTTATGTCCCTTATTGTCTTTGATGACCAATTTTTATGAAATTTTTATCAATATTTTTGCCAAGTTAGAATTAGTCAGTGCTGATTCTTTATTTTTTTTAAGAGATGTGCACTTTGGAAACATTGACTATGGAAAATTGCATTTTTAGGGCTTTTATGTGTTCAATTCTGGTCAGAATTTCATGAATGTTATATCATAGGTTTATATCAGCAATGTCTTTGACACTTTCGAAAATAAGTACTGATCAGAGTTTTCAACTAGTAACGTCTCTTGGAAATATTAATTATAATGAATTCACATTTAATTAAAATTGTATTTGCTCTGAAGACTTTGTTTCTCCAAGATCATTTAGATTGTTTCAAGAACAAAAAAAAGTGTTTTTTTGTAGTTACTGCCCTTGTACCTTGGATAGATCAATTATATTGCAACACAGGGAACATTGGAACTCTGTTCTCTTATTCATGTTATTATTATGGTCATAGAATTATTTTGAAATATTTAACATAAATTGACAGAATGGTGGTTATATAGACTAACAGGAACTAATTGGTCTTTTTAATTTTTTTTCAGATTTGCTTGACAATCATATTGTTGAAGATACTGTTACTGATGAAGTGTGTTTGCATGAGAATCATCAGTTGGTTGCAGAGAACATTAAAGTTGCACATGTTGAAGGTTAATATATCATATACTTGTATGTGAATGACTTGAGAAAGAATTTGCTTAGTTGGAAAGTTGCTTTCTTTAATTGATAATCTTGTCAGCATTTGATTGATCATTAAACCCCCTGCCTTTAAACTCGGAAACTTTAAATCTAAAATTTGGACAGTACCTTAAAGAAATGTGGATCTTCAGGGGTCAAGAAAAAAAGACGGAAACAAATCATTTGTTAGTTGGGAGTGGATCTGATCTGGGATCTGGGTTCAGCAGTCTAAAGAAGATCATTTAAACCAAAAATACAGAATTTTCATGACTATTTCCGATTTTTTCTTTAACTGGACCTGAAACTGGAAGGAGTCAATTCCTATGTATATTTCAGTAATATTTAACATCAGTATTAATATGCTTACAGGTTTGCACTATTATTGCAAGTTTCAAGCTTCTGAACTTCCTGTGTAAGGAAACCCATTTTTATCTGATTTCAATTTTTCAAATTTGTATTTGAGCTAAAAATGCAATTTATACACGAGAAAATTTAAGTAGATAGCCTCAGGTTGAGGGAACATGCATAAATTCGAAATAAGTATCATACAGTTGTCTTCTAAAAGTATGGAAAGCAATTGGAGCCAAATAACAGTGGTTTGGAACTTTGGGTACGCCCGTTGTATGACCGTCGCAGCATGCAGGGCTTTCCATTGAAGCCGGTAGCCGGCGAAAATCCGCCGATTACGGTGACTTCAAGTGCCGGCTACTTCACTGACAAAAATATAAATTCAAAAAGAAAAAAATATCTTTTTCAAATGTTTACAGGCAGCCGAGAGACATATATTGTCGCAAAGTCGCGGTCACGATAAACAAGGATGAAAAGTCAGTGTTTACCTTGGGCTAAATATAGTTCACATGAATTCAGGTCACTGATTGGTTGTCTATTTAAAGTCAGAATGCATCAGTTCTTTTCAAAGATAACAAGAGAGACTTTCCAGTGGTCATTGAACGATAAAAATAGAGACGTTCCGATGGTCATTAACTCGTTGGCTTTTTTTGGCTTTTAAAACGTGAAGACAATCAGATAGGATGACAATCTTATGTTATGGAATAATATTAGTCAAATTAAAGAAAGCGTAGTAGATCATATTGTTCAGAATCTGGAAAACATTATCTTTTGAAGTTCATTTTTAGCTCACCTGGCCCGAAGGGCCAAGTGAGCTTTTCTCACCACTTGGCGTCCGTCGTCGTCGTCGTCTGGCTTCGTCCGTTGTCGTCGTCGTTAACAATTTACATTTTGAACTTCTTCTAGAGAACCACTAAATGGAATGGAACCAAACATGGCATGAATGTTCCTTATGAGGTGCTGACCAAGTGTTGTTACTTTGTAGCCGATCCATCATCCAAGATGGCCGCCAGCGGGGGACTTAGTTTAACATAGGACGCTATGGGAAATGCATACAAATGACTTCTTTTAGAGAACCATTGAATGGAATGAAACCAAACATGGCATGAATGTTCCTTATGAGATGCTGACCAAGTGTTGTTACTTTGTTGCCGATCCATCATCCAAGATGGCCGCCAGTCGGGGACTTAGTTTAACATAGGACCCTATGGGCAATGCATACAAATGACTTCTTTTAGAGAACCACTGAATGGAATAAAACCAAACATAGCATGAATTATCCTTATGGGGTGCTGACCAAGTCTTGTTACTTTGTAGCCGATCCATCATCCAAGATGGCTGCCAGCGGGGGACTTAGTTTAACATAGGACCCTATGGGAAATGCATACAAATGACTTCTTCTAGAGAACCACTAAATGGAATGAAACCAAACATAGCATGAATGTTCCTTATGGAGTGCTGACCAAGTGTTGTTACTTTGTAGCCGATCCATTATCCAAGATGGCCACCAGCGGGGACTTAGTTTAACATAGGACCCTATTGGAAATGCATACAAATGACTTCTTCTAGTGAACCACTGAATGGAATGAAACCAAACATGGCATGAATGTTCCTTATGTGGTGCTGACCAAGTGTTGTTACTTTGTAGCGATCCATCATCAAAGATGGCCGCCAGCAGGGGACTTAGTTTAACATAGGACCCTATGGGAAATGCATACAAATGACTTCTTTTAGAGAACCACTGAATGGAATAAAACCAAACATAGCATGAATGTTCCTTATGGGGTGCTGACCAAGTGTTGTTACTTTGTAGCCGATCCATCATCCAAGATGGCAGCCAGCGGGGGACTCAGTTTAACATAGGACCCTATGGGAAATGCATACAAATGACTTCTTTTAGAGAACCACTGAATGGAATGAAACCAAACATGGCATGAATGTTCCTTATGAGGTGCTGACCAAGTGTTGTTACTTTGTTGCTGATCCATCATCCAAGATGGCCGCCAGTCGGGGACTTAGTTTAACATAGGACCCTATGGGATATGCATACAAATGACTTCTTTTAGAGAACCACTGAATGGAATAAAACCAAACATAGCATGAATGTGCCTTATGGGATGCTGACCAAGTGTTGTTACTTTGTAGCCGATCCATCATCCAAGATGGCCGCCAGCAGGGGACTTAGTTTAACATAGGACCCTATGGGAAATGCATACAAATGACTTCTTCTAGAGAACCACTAAATGGAATGAAACCAAACATAGCATGAATGTTCCTTATGGAGTGCTGACCAAGTGTTGTTACTTTGTAGCTGATCCATTATCCAAGAAGGCCGCCAGCGGGGGACTTAGTTTAACATAGGACCCTATTGGAAATGCATACAAATCACTTCTTCCAGTGAACCACTGAATGGAATGAAACCAAACATGGCATGAATGTTCCTTATGTGGTGCTGACCAAGTGTTGTTACTTTGTAGCTGATCCATCATCCAAGATGGCCGCCAGCGTGGGACTTAGTTTAACATAGGACCCTATGGGAAATGCATACAAATGACTTCTTTTAGAGAACCACAGAATGGAATGAAATCAAACATGGCAGGAATGTTCCTAATGTGGTGCTGACCAAGTGTTGTTACTTTGTAGCTGATCCATTATCCAAGATTGCCGCCAGCGGGGGACTTAGTTTAACATAGGACCCTATGGGAAATGCCTACAAATGACTTCTTTTAGAGAACCACTGAATGGAATAAAACCAAACATTGCATGAATGTTCCTTATGAGGTGCTGACCAAGTGTTGTTACTTTGTAGCCGATCCATCATCCAAGATGGCCGCCAGCAGGGGACTTAGTTTAACATAGGACCCTATGGGGAATGCATACAAATGACTTCTTTTAGAGAACCACTGAATGGAATAAAACCAAACATGGCATGAATGTTCCTTATGAGGTGCTGACCAAGTGTTGTTACTTTGTAGCCGATCTGTCATCCAAGATGGCCACCAGTGGGGGACTTTTGAATGAAATTAAACATGTTCCTTTCCTTATAAATGAGGTTGTGTTGTCACTTTTAGCCAAATTTTATATTTTTTTATATGATTTCAAAAACCCAAGTAGAATCACGTGAGCGATACAGGCTCTTGAGAGCCTCTAGTTCAAAGCCCACGTGGTGTTCAGAGAATCAAAGTCAAAAACGAAAGTAGAATATTGTCGACTCGACCTCAAATAAATAACATTTCCAAATGATTTATGTATCCGACTTATTGAACAGTTTACAAAAATAAAAGAGAAAATCAGAGGATATATCAATTTTCTGTCAATGCTTGAGAAATAATTGTATGATTTAAATACGTGTAACAGTCTTTAGAGAGAAAAGGGGGGTCATTTGTTTACAAATGCACGTAGTTATGCAAAATGCATCGATCAAGATTTCTAACAAACCGGATGATTATTTAAATAAAACTCCTTGAAAAGTAAATGAATTTTAAGCATATAAAGGTAATGAAAATAAAAAAACTAACATAAAAAAAAAAATGAAATTTCTTCTGAGTTTTTTTTTTCTTTCTTTAATTTCATACATAAAAAATGGTCATTTGAAAGATTAAATTAGGTGCCAGGAGAATGCGAGAATGCATGATTTTGCTCTATTTATGCCAGAGCTTCTAGGCACCAAGCTTACAGCTTGGTGGGCGTCCGGCTTTGCTGAACGCATGTTATAGCCGCCTATAATTTTAATTGAGCCTTCTACTTCAATTTCAATGGAAAGCCCTGAGCATGGTCAGGGTTAATAAATAAAAAAAAAATATAAAAATAAACTTTAAATTGTTTAAAGATAATTCCCTTGTATCTGGAGGCCTTAATAACCCATTCTGACTCAAAATAAGATGAAAATAGAACCTAAAACAAGAATAAATTTAGTTTCTACCACCACGTGCCTTAATACTTACCAAGCTGAATTGGCTTCCAAAAATGTATAATATTCGTTTATTTCCAATTTCTATGCATAATCTATACAATATAATCTTGGTCAAGTTAGTTTAAGGTTATAATCCTGGAACCTTTGATATAAAAAAAGAAGATGTGGTATGATTGCCAATGAGACAACTATCCACAAAAGACCAAAATGACACAGACATTAACACCTATAGGTCACCGTACGACCTTCAACAATGAGCAAAGCCCATACCGCATAGTGAGCTATAAAAGGCCCCGATAAGACAATGTATTCAAACGAGAAAACTAACAACCTTTATTATGTAAAAAAAATGAACGAAAAACAAAAATGTTACACATACATGTAAACAAACGACAAGCACTGAATTACAGGCTCCTGACTTGGGACAGGCACATACATAAATAATGTGGCAGGGTTAAACATGTTAGCGGGATCCCAACCCTCCCCTAACCTGGGACAGTGGTATAACAGTACAACGTAAGAACGAACTATAAAAATCAGTTGAAAAAGGCTTAACTCATCAGATGGACAAACATACAAGTGGATAACTATTTATGTCATATCAACTTAAAACTAGTACACTTCATGTCAATTATGAATTGATCTTTTACAAGTTTTGTTTAGGGGCTACCTGAAACCCACCTCTGTGTGTAGTTAATTCCCACTCTATTCAAGACCCATTAGTGATCTTAGACTGTTTCCTGCTCTTTGGTTGTCGGTTAATTGTCTCTTTGACATAAGGTCCAAACAATTTCTATTCTAAAATTATATATCAAATAAATCCTAGGTTTTGAACCAAATTTTATGGTCAACTGAACATGGAAAAAATTAGCATTGCATCATGTCCTGTGTTCACCCCAAATGTGTTCTTAGAAATTGTATACGACTCCAACACCAATTCCGATACCCAATCTTTTATTATAGTGACATGTGTTTTATGATATTAAACATTATATCAATAAGTGATTGTAATTACATGTATCAACACCTGGTCCCTTTCGACCTATATTTCGCTGTAAACATTTATACAATTTTTATATTAAAATGAATACTGTAAATTCAGAAATTATTGCGTGCATTTATTATTGGGATTTTGACATTTTAGACTAAAATGCAATTTTAATTTTTGTGATATTTAGAAAAATCCTGTTTAATTCATATAGAAAATTTAAAAAATGCGAGTTTTAATTATTGTGATTATAACCCTATTGCATTTTTCGCAATAATAAAAATATTGCAATAATTTCTGAATTTACAGTATTTATTTATACATGTACTTGTTATAACATTTATAATGTTTTTTTTTAGGCAAATACCATAAGTTCTGGAATATTCCAAATACTCATCATACTACAATTACAAGTTTGTGCAGTAGAGATGACAAATACAAAAAGTTCGGGGAAGTTCCAAATGTTCACCATGGTACCAGTGAGGATAATAGAATAGATATGGTTTATAGTGAAGGGCACCAGTTTTATGTTGCTTTAGACCATAGTTACCTTTACCAACCAAACATTAATGTGGTTGAATTTGTGCTTGAAAAATCTAAACACTTGTTTGATATGCTTAAAAAAGACTGTGAGCAAAATTTAAATGAACATGGCCCTTTTGAATTAGTGAAAAGGTCAAAGTATGTACGGTATGTTGATTTGTATGACACAGATAATCCAACAGTCAAAACGTGCATAACCATTTATGACAATTTTCAAGCTGAAATAGTTGTTCATGGTGTACAATTACCAAAGAGTCATGCCATATGGGACACACCTGGCCTACCCGTCAAGTTTCTAAGTACACAACATGTACAGGAGCTGCTCCGTACAGCATCATGCCACCAAGTATGTATTGGCAACCCAGAACCTGACTTTCAAATGGATTTGCCTTTTCCAGGTTACTATAGTAATAAGCCTTCTTCAACCTTTGCAGGATATAGAGAGGATGACTTGGGTGCATATAATAAAAACTTCCATTACAAGAGCACCATAAGGTCATCTTACTGCACTTTGCTGTCAAGAGTAGAAAGATGTAAAAGTTGCCAGGTCTATCGTAAGTCTCTTCACAAAAGGAAAAATCGTCTTAAGAAAAAAGTTCCACCTGAAGAAATAAATTGGTTGTCAAGTACCAAGGCAAATATAGCTTTGACAGAAAGTGAAAAAATTATAAAATTGAAACAACTTACAGCTATGTTAACTGATCTGAAGGCAAAGAATAAAAACTTAGAGAAGATATTACAAGTTCATGGAATAGAGACGAAATTACAAGTATATGAAATAGATAAGAATTCACAAGTAAATGAAATAGAGACGAAATTACAAGTATATGAAATAGATAAGAATTCACAAGTAAATGAAATAGAGATGAAATTACGAGTAAATGAAATATTGAAAAAGTCAAAAGTAAATGGAATAGGGACAAAATTACAAGAAAATGAAATAGAGAAAAATTCACAAGTGAATGAATTGGAGAAAAAATCACAAGGAAATGAAATAGTGAAGAATTTACAAGTAAATGAAGTCGAACAGAAATTACAAGGAAATGAAGTTGGGAAGAAATTACAAGGAAACGAAACCTGGAAAAAAATACAAGTAAATGAAATAGACAAGAATTCACAAGGAAATGAAGTAAGAATTCAGATAACAAGGCCTTTTAAGCATTGATGAAAAACTAAATTAAAGAGATGGAAAGGCAGTACTCAGATGGCAGTATCTATTATCAGTTGAAATAAAACTGATTGATAATTAAAAAAAAAAGGTATGAAATGGCAACCAACGATGATATGATGGTATCTTTATCTAAAGATCAAGTCATCTTTAATTTCTGATGCTTTGCGACACTAAGGCTTCATCCACTGGTAAAGTGAGAGATAATTATATGACTTAACAGTCACATTATTAAGTTAGGAGTATGTTAGAATTCACATATCATGGAGGCATTAGCAAATGTGATCAAGCCGGAGAACCTTATTGAGGAGTGGTACTGCTCAGTATGTTGGTATCCTTGGTGAGGAAATAAGAATAAAAGAAGATACAAGAGTTAAATTTGATGAACTTGTCTTGTTAAATTGTGCATTAGCTAACTGAAGTAAAAAAACAATGCAATGAAAGATGTGTATAGTAAACATGACTTGTTATTTTGTATTTATAAGAAAATTTCCATTTGTTGAAAACTTATAAATATGCTTTTTACTGTTTTTAAGGTAAAGATAATTTTAATCATGTTAATATCTGCATTTTTTTTTTTTTTTTTTTAGAGAGATTTTAAAATGTACCATCACATTATCATAATTATTATTTGATAGTAATTTTGTTAAAAAAAACTGTAACAGAGAGGGTTTGGTGACAATATTTTCTCTAATTTACATGCTTTTTTCACATATCTCGATTGTTGTGAGAAGTTATATCTTGTCTCTGGAGATTACTTTGTTATCTACAAATGGTTTGGTCAAAATTCTATTTTGGTGTCAACTTTTCTTAATTTCATCTGAATTTCCTATTGTGACATCATAGAAAAAGGTGACCAAACCTGATTACATCACATATAAAGAACACGACATTCTGCAAATCTTTGAAAAGGAAGAATGAACCTGGTTCATGTTGTTAAGGTATCATCTAAAAATCATTTAAGAACAGATTCCACCACTGTGACAATTAATGCTTTCCACTCTAAAAAAATAAAATTATATAAAAAAATTGCCAAGCCTCAAACTTTGGATATCAAAATTTATACTTCACTAGTGGAGAAATCTCTTAGCACACTTGATGCAATGCAGGAACCTGTGTTGCTCAATTTCCTTTTTGAAATTAGTAAATTATCATGATTATTATAATATTCATTTAAACAAACAAAGGAATCGAGAAATGCACAAATGTGTTCAGTTTGGAAGACTGTTGAATGTACACACACAAACAAATAACAACACACCTTTATAAGTAAAGCCTTTTACGCTCACCTGGCCCTCACTTGGTGTTCGTCTTGGTGGTCTGTCATTGTTAACTTTTACAAAAATCTTCTCGTCTGTAACTACTGGTCCACAATCATCATTGGGGTATCTAGTTTAAAGAATGTGTCTGGTGACCTGGCCAACCAACCAAGATGGCTATCATGGCTAAAAATAGATCATAGGGGTAAAATGTAGATTTTTGCTCATATCTCTGAAACCAAAGCATTTAGAGCAAATCTGACAGGATAAAATGGTTCATTAGGTATCTATCTGCACTGAAATTATCAGACTAATCAGGCAATCTGCTATTAAGTTGCTACCCCTGATAATTTTTGCAGCTTTTGGTATAAATTATGTTCAATATTATGATAGATAGTAATAAACTGCAAACATCAATGATTTAAAGCAAAGTAAGACCTACAAACAAGTCAACATGACCAATGTGGTCAATTGACACTTTAAGGAGTTATTGCCCTTTATAGTCAATTTAAAACAATTTCATAAATTTTGTAAATTTTTTACAAATTATTTACCTCTGTTACAATTGGGCCAATTAGTTCATTATAGATAGAGATAATTGTAGGAAGCCAGAATGTCAGTAAAGTAAGATCTACAAACACATCACCATCACCAAAACACAGTACTGTCGTGAATCCATCTGTGTATGTTGTTTCATATGCACATAGACCAAGGTGAGCGACACAGGCTCTTCAGAGCCTCTTGTTTAGCATTACAAATGAAACTGAGATAAATATGATTGCCAATTAGACAACTATACACCATAGTTTAAACGATGTGGCTGTAAGTAGTTAGAGGCACCAGTACAGCCATCAACAATGGGAAAAGAAATTGTATGGCTTTTATAGCCAACTAATAAATAGTTGACTTTAAAAGGCCCTATGAAACAGATCAATTGAAAAAACTAACTGGCTTATTCAAAACAAAGCAATTTAGGAAAAACATGACAGAAATCTACCAACGACAACCACTAAACTACAGGCTACTAACATATAAAGAATGTGGTGTGTTTAAACATGGTTGTGAGTGCTTAACCCTCACACTAACCTTGGACATACATGTAAGTGTGGTAGAGCAACATAAGAAGGTAAAACAAATCATAAAAAAATCAGTCAAAAAGTGCTCAACTCTTGTTTACAATTTGATATACATGAAATATTTGCCAATAAGAAGCAGCTTTTCGTCGAGGTTAATTTTGTAGGAGTGGTGGAATTAACATATCCCAGAAAGTGTTGCATATTCTTAACCTTTCAGATTTTTAAAGTTCTTGTTTAGACCAGACATAGTTATGTATATATACATTCCGTACAGCCAAACAGACAACTCAAACAGGATAGATTTTATTTTCTTTAGAATTTTAACAGGAAAATTGTCATCAATTTCCAACAAGAAAATGTTATAAGGAAGCTATAGTGCATTGTAACATCAAAAATAAAACGTTTAATCATCCCATTTATTAACATTATAAGTGGATAAAAAAAAACAAGAAACAGATCATAACTCTTTTGATCCCAGAGACTGGACTGCTTGGTTTACAAACTTACTAACAGGAAGCTCTATTGAAACACATATTTCCTTTTCTGGTTTCTATAAGAGGGCACATAGCTCTGTAAACTAGAATCCGCTGGTATTGCACTACATCCTTGAAACCCTACCATGCAGAAAGAGTAGTATTCAGTCGAAAACTAGCTTAATTGTTCAGGTGATAATTTTTTTTTTTTGAAGTTTATCTCCATTTTGAATATCTCCCAATTCGTCAAGAAACCTAGAGCTGCACTAAATGTCATTTACAAAAATATTTGGTACACTAAAAATACATTTAACTTAGAAATAACTTCAAGTGATCACGAGGAGTTGCCAAATGAGTAATTGATTGATTGTTGGTTGCTTAACGTCCAGTGGCAAATACTTTATGCATATTCAGGACGAGAACAAGTTCACAATAAATACAATAGGTAGGTTGATACAATAGAGGCCATCTGGGATGATGGTCGGAGAAATGTGGACTGCCACTGGAAAATGAGGGTATATTGGATAGGGACAGAAATTTTGCCTTGCAACAGGCCACCTATACGGACCCCTCAAAGAGTTGTTGCAAGTGTTCTAAACGTGCAAAGAGCGTGACACTCTCCTTACACGAGGCATCGGGTATTAACGTCCCCCTTCTGACCGGACGTGACTGCGAACTTGATACATCCCGCACAGCCAAACGGACGCCCCACTTCGACAAGCGTTTTACTGCCGGTCGGGAGAAGACCAAGTGACCATATTTCTAGATCCATTATGTAATAAGCATTTATTTAGTACTTATGATTGAAACTAAATGCATATAAAACGATGTACGTCATAAAACCCTATAAAACGCAACAAACGCGACCCGATACTCGTTAGTATGTCAATATATAATTGAAGAACTATTGTTTTACTGTGAAATCTTCTCACATACAAGCTTGTCTATAGTCTGGGGATTTCTAGTTATTTTTGCTACCATTTTTTCCCCATATCCCATGTTAGGATCAATGTAAGAGGTTGAAAATTTCATATCTGAATATTTTTTCGTTATGTTATGGGGGAAAGCGCAGACTAAGGCAGTTGCCTCTCCTTTCTCGTTGAAGGGTTTAATGTGTTGTTGCTTTCTGTTTTACATGTCTGTTTTCTCTATTTGAACTACTACAGTTTGGGGGACTGTCGTTCACGTTCTTTCGAGGCCTCCTGGTGAATAAAACAAAGATGTCTATATATGTTTATTTCGAGTCCAACCATACCAGTAAATTAATGTTTGATTCCTTAGGGTTTCCTATTTTAAACCCCTAGAACACGTGCTGGTTGGACTTGTTTTATTCACCAATCAAATGACTTTTAGAATACTTATTTTTATAAGAACAGATTCTATTGGTTAGATCTCTTTTTATCTAATTTATATTTTTACATAATTTGGGGTTACTATTTTTAATTACTTAATGCTTTGTGTTTACGACCATTAGGCGAGTGTAATATTTGAAAAAGACGTCTAGTTAAGGACTTCAATGCACCCACCTAACACACGGCTAATTTTTTTTTTTAAATGAAAGAATAATGATTAAACTTTGATTTTTGCCCGGTCGTCACAAAATCGTACGGTGCAGTTTTTGTAAAATTGACGTTTATTTCAGAAATTAGTTGAAAATTATATAATTACGACATGTTTTTCAAGCAATGGAAATTAGTCGTATCTCTTCTTTTAGACAGAATAATTAAGTGAATTAGATTCTTAAAATAATGAAAAACAATATTTACAACTGTAAGTCCGCATGCTTTTGCATTCCTTCTAAATATTTGACATTTTGTACGAAAATTTTCATAATCCCGACATTTTCGGATCTACAATTAAATTTTTATTAAATGTTTTTGCAATCTATCCGTTTTAGATCACACCAAATTACTCATCAGTTATCGTTTTTTCATTCAAGATCAAGACTTTATCTCAACATTTCTTAAAATCACGAATTTCTGTAATTTTATGATGTTGGGTAAAATCACTATAATTTCCGGAATCCCTTATCTATTTCGTTATCGTTTTTTACTGAATATATTAGTCGATTTCCGTGTACTTAATAGTGCTATTAGAGTACGATAAATCATATTTAAACGGTTCTATTTCTATCTTTAACTTCAGTGTAGCTTAAATAGATATAAAATCGTCCAAAATAAAGATCAAATCAAAGTAAAACATAGTTTTTGAGTTCTGTAGAATTCACCCCTTTCTAAATAAGGAATCGTATCGGAAAATTGTAGAAAATCTTCCGAGTCATGTCAAATTTTCACAGTCCAATTCACAATGAAACCCTTCCTTTGCTAAAAAGCAAAAAACTATCCATTTAATGACACAGATGCATAGTCTGTCATATATTTACTACATAGAAACTATGTAGTTAACACTTAAATGAAGATACAGTTGTATTGCCGCAGTGGGAAAACGAAAAGATGAAGTTTACAGAAGACTGGTCGATGAATATGAAAAAAATGAAAACATCCCATTTGAAAATACAAAATATCATAAGAGTTGCTATAAATATTTCAAAAGTAAGCACAACCTATCAACTTCTGTTTTGTCTGTACAAAGACTTTGTACTACATGTACCAATTCTACCGACCAGTAGATCTTCTCATATATCAACGAGGACAGTAGATATACAACTCATTCTGATTTGTCTGTTTGTATATTTTGCAAATGTATAAAGCCTATAAGCAAGTTACACAACTTCATAAGGTATATATCCTCTGAGGAGCAAACCCAAGCTGTATTGAGTGTTACTACATATATCTCCTACAATGATCTGATTTACAAAATAACTCATGATAATTTTACTATTAAATCTTTATACCATCGAGCTTGCATCGCTAAATATTTGCTACAAAATTTGAAATCAGAAATTAAAGAGTTATTTAGTTCTTAACATAAAACAGCTTTTACTAACATTTCGACGATTAAAGATGACGTGCCTGTACACAAGGAAGTATTCTGGTTAACAACTTTAATTACTTGATCAGTTAACCGGGCTTAATTTCTGCCCGAGGATCGCCGCCGAGAAAACTACACAACATATTATCAGCTTCATAGTTACATGTATACAGCTTCAACAAGGCCAAGGTACATCCAATATTGTATACAGTAGCTCTATAATTTTGTCTTATGCCGTAATGACGGTAAATTACCCGTTTAAAATGACTGTGATATTCGGTCTGTAAAATTTAAAGATCTGAGCAGTGACTGCGAAACTGGTTGCAAGCACTTAGTGCAGCTACTTTACGGAAGCAGATATAGGGTAAAGTTGTAATCCAATCAGTTGAATATCCATTATCTAAAAACATTTCACTGGATTATTCAATTGAAATTATGCCACCTGCTTTAAAAACATTTCTGTGTTGTCTTTTGGATGATGGCACATCTGCGGCAGTTAATAAAGCGTACGATATTCCTATTGACAAAGTTCTTAGATGTATGGCTTTAGTAGAATGTATATTATCTAAAAATATTTTTTTTTACTCTTTTTCATTTAGGTTTATCACTACCAATGCACCGTGTTTATGGACACACCTTTGATAACTATTAACAAGTTTGACTGATCAGGAGATTAGAAACAATAAAAATGGGGCATACATTCTACATGGCATTATTTTTCTTCTGGGGGTTAAAATTTTATCCAAGACAATGTCGACCCAACTACAGAAACAATAAAAGATCTCCGTATGACTTTGGTTGGCTAAAAGGCAACATCGGTTCGGTATGATGTCATCCAACTTTCTACAAGATTTGATCTGTTCACGCATTGGTATAGGTATAGGGGGAGGGTTGAGATTTCCAAAAACATATTAACACCGCCGCAATTTTGCGCCTGTCCCAAGTCAGGAGCATCGTGCCTTTCTTAGTTTTGTATAATTTTTTATTTTAACTTCTTGAGTATATTTCGAAGCTTAGTATGACGTCCATTATCATTTCAAAGTAGTACATTTTTGTTTAGGGGCCAGCTGAAGAACGCCTCCGGGTTTGGGAGTTTCTTGCTGCATTGACGACCCATTGGTGGTTTTTGGCCGTTGCCTGCTTTTTAGTTGGTTGGTGTCTCTTTGACAAATCCCTCATGTCTATTCCAAATTTTTAATTCAATCTGTATATAGTAGATCTTGTGTCCGCTTTGAGCAAAACCTCTGCTGTACTGATATATGCCCATGCCAAGGAATTCGAAGTTGCCTTTGTATGGATATATTGACCGATAAGAATGATGAGATTACAAGTTAAAATGAAGCTATAATATTCCGATATCGCAATATTCCTACAGCTAAATGGTCCAACATCCCATTGGTCCGACGTGTCGATCACGGGATTTTAACATTAGAAAGCCAAATAAAAGGTTCAATATTAGGATAGCCTTGTCCTCCGTTTGAAACGGTGAAACAAGATAAAAAAAAACCGTAATACTTAGTGCCAAAGTAGCCGAACGTCATCACTAGTGTAATATTTAAAAAGAGTACAAACTACTTTATCAAGTGTTGTTTGATTAATTATATATCTCAAGATACACGGCGGCCGACTGAAGTAAAATCAAACACATTTTTTTCGTACAATGAGTGATCATATTTTCCTTGTGATGTATTAAAATTGTCAATTGGTTGATATAAAAATACCAGTAGCACTTTACTCATTTTAGTTATGTTTGTTAGTACTCTTATATCTGATTTAGTGATGTATGAGTTGTTAATGTCTGTGTCATTTTGGTCTTTTGTGGATAGTTGTCTTATTGGCAATCATACCACATCTTCTTTTTTTATATATCAACATATTGCAACATATATAAAAGAAAATCTGCTCTATGGTTGTCAGGCTTTCAAACTAACAGGAGACCATACGCTTCCTCAATTTTAATAAACAGCTCATCATGGAACTTTTCTAAACAATTAAAAATACGTCATATGTTATATTTTCCCCTTGCTTCAAATATTTTGTTTCGGATTATTTATATCAAATTTGCAGATATATATGTTTGTAAATACGTGCAATCAAATGATATGGAGGTATTATATGATTTAGATAATGCAAGGGCGACTACAGATACATTTGTGTGACTTAAATGTTGATTTTCAAAGACTCCGAGAGAAAACGTTATGTAACATGCGTTACCGTTAAAATCAACCAAAATTAATTAATATTATGATAGAAATATATTTTCCCAACAGTAATACAGAATTCCTATAAAATGGTTTCGTTTTTGCATTTTTTTTTATTCGATTTTACAACTGGAAGTATCCGTGAATTGAAATTGCACCCATGACCTTTGACCTCGATTTAAAAAAAAAATGCACCATAATTTCTTTTGACGACCGGGATATTTAGAAAGTACACATTCTTAGCTTTCTAGTGATATATAATTTAGCCGTGTGTTAGGTAGGTGCATTAAAAATGTAAATTTGGCTCTCATATCACTCGCCTACATTAGGGAAATCCGATTATTTGGTTAGATAGAATTCTAAGTGAACAATAGAAAAGAATTAGATATATTTGCTAAAGGCTGTCAAACCTTATTTATGTCGCTAAGTGACAAATAGGAAGAATTTCACACTATTACCTATATCAAAAGTTACATAACATTATAGACTTTCTAATTATATCTTTTTATACAAAAAGCTTTATACAAGAATTAGTTATTTTCTACAATTACATAGAAGATTCACTTAGTTTTATATGAAATATCAAAATTTATTTCTTGTAATATTTTACCTCATTTTACCTTCATTATAGTTATCTGGAAAGTTACATTTGACAATGGATCTTGATTGTTTCTGTGGGGCTTCTTTCTCATTTATATGGATCACTCACGGGGTAAAAATAGGAAAAGTGTCGAATCTTTTTTTTTTTTATTATATACTTAAAAGGATTTTAAAATAAAATCCATAAACTAAAACTAGATATTTTGCACCAAACAGTGCTGTGTCATGCCTTTTTAAAATATGATTGAAAATCGTAAATGTTTAAGTAAAATTCTATTTCGAATAACATCGCTGACGAACATAAATAAAAAAAATGCAATGAACAGTATGGTATACTTCTGACAGATATTAATTTTGGTTCTCCTTGAAAAATACTGGGTCATAACATGTCTTAATTTCAGTCCCGAGTAATCTGAAGATATTTATTTAGAATTAAATGACCAGAAATGCGCAATTATATATACATGTGTATAAATCTATATGTTTTATGACGACTGCAAAAAAGTAAAAAAAAAACAAAATGGTCGTATATTGCTATCACGTCGTCGTCGTCAGCGTCGCCGAAGACAGATGGTTTCCGGATAATAACTTTTGTATAAGTAAATAGAAATCAATTAAATTTTAACACAAGGTTTATAACCGCTAAAGAAAGGTTGGGATTGATATTGGGGGTTATGGTCTCAACTGTTTAGGAATTAGGGGTAAAAAAGGGGGTCCAAATAAATTAACATGTTTGTAGTTTCCAGTCATTAAGTGCATGTATGCATCTCTCTGAAATTATACCACAACTTTCCATACCACAAAGGGATGGTTATCTTATGAATTGCTTGGAGGGGTGGGTGGGGGAGGGGTTATGGCTCAAACCGTTTAGGAATTAGAGGCAAAAAGAGCAAAAACAAGGGTTTCTTGGTTAATGGACAATAACGACAATTTGAAACCAGTGTAAGGAATGTAATCCAAATATATTGAGGTAATCCAAACATTTTTGATTACCTCCCTTAAACTGCTTTTAAATTATGTGTAAAGAAATGTTTTTCTCATATCAGATTTCAGAAATTAAAAAGAAAAAAAAGTGGGGGATACTTTTTTCTTTTCTTCTTCGGTTGGGGTCAGTATGCAACAGCATAGTGTATTGCACAAAATCATCAAAAAAGGGGGTATTTTTTTTTAATTTTTGGAGGGGGTGGGGCAATTCGCAAAAACAGCGTAGTGCAAACGCAAAAAAATAAGTATAAATTCAAATTATATAACCAATTTTAAGTTCTTTTACTACAGTTATTCTGTGTCAGAAACTTATTATGTGTAAAATATTTAATAACATTCAAAATTCAGACCTGTATCAAGCGTGAATAGTGTGTCCGTTTTTGTCCGAACGGTTTAGGGTTGGACCTCTGCGGTTGTATACAGCTGAGTTCAACGAAGCAATTTATTAAACACTTAAAGTATATACATATTAAGTTGTGAATATGGTGAAACTGATCATCAAAATAAGTTAAAAATGCCCAGGTGTGGAATAAATTTGTGGTAAATTGATCATACTTCTTAATTTACTTATTTCTATTATTGTGTGTGATAACATTGTGTGAGGGAATTCGACGTTTGATGTACCACTGTTCACTCCAGTGCAATTTATGACAATACCACTGCATCAATCAGAATTATTTTTTTTGCAGTGTTTTAAGAAATGATTTTGCTTTGTTGTCGCGTATTTTTTGTGAAACATTCAATGTTTTAAAAAGGCGAATTTTCTTTATAAAGTCAATGATTATGTTGACTTTTGAAGGCCAAACTTTCTACAGCCTTAAATACGCTAATGAAAGATCCAAAAACTATACCAATACATAACGGCATGTTTATGAAATTATAACAAATCTATTGGTTAACAAATTTTTACTCGTTATTGCAAAATAATGAACTTAATATATCTGACATTTTCTCCCTACCCAGTTTACCCCTATACATTTTTATGATGTGGACTGGTCATTGTTATTGAATCGTAGGCAATTTGATTGGATTAAGTTGTTATTAGTTTACCTTCAAACTTGTTTATGCTTTTCATACATGACTATTGATTAATTAGAACGTGCATGAATGTGTACGGTAACTAAAATGACCTTCAAACTGGACACTGGACGAGTCAATATTATGTTTTATCAATGAAAGTTAAGGTATGAAAGGTAAGAATTGCCACTTATTCGATTTTCACAAAATTTTCGGAATATACAGTTGAAAGGTTATTTTTTAAAAGCCTATTGTGAAGAGTAAAGAGAAAGTTTACAAATAATACGTTTTGTTCCATTAAACAAGTCATTTTCGTAAGAGAAATACCGAAATATATTTTACGCACGACTACGGCAGGTAAAATTATTATTTATCATAATAAAAAAAAAACATTTTTCAGTCTCATTGGAATATGTTGATTACAATTAATCCCAAACTTAAGAAGTAAGTAACTAAAGTCAAAATATGTCCGATCTGCCTATTTCTGCACATCAAAAGTCAAAACGATCGTTTTAAAGTCAATTTCGTCTACCTCACAAAATCTTGTTAGGCACTATAGTTTTATAAAATATTGTATACTGCGCGCCTTATCTGTATCTGTATCTGTATCTGTATAAGGAATTCCCTCCTTTAAAGGAGCACTTCTTTTCAGAATCGGTTTAAAAGTTCACAATATATATTTACAGGACTATATTTACAGGGGTCTTCGGTATTCAAGAAAAGCGAATATCTACGCCCGTGGGGTGAATGTTGGCTACATTCAATGGCCCTTTCGTTTGTTTGACGGTAGAGCTTTCAAAAGTTCATTTCTTTTGGTATGTAAAGCATAGCACAGTTTTCTATTTATATCAGTACTCTACTTTGAAGCAGTTGTCCATACATTTGCATCTACAGCCACATGCGCATAATAATCTACTTGGATCTAAAATAAGCTGTTTATTTATTACTAAGCTGGTTAGGTTAAAGCATTTATCACAGTTTTTAATGCTACGAAGAAAGCAGTCTAATTCATGCAAGTATGGTATACGAGTGTTATTCAGAGGTTTGCAGTCTAGAATAAAATGTTCAACAGTTTCTGAATTTTCATTGCAGAGAAGACACGTTGGATCTATTGAGTTTTGGTTAAATGCAGCCTTATTGCTTTGCAGGTAATAAGTTCCTGTTAATATCTTTAATTTTGGTTGTAGGCGGCTAATATCTTGTGCAGAGGTACCAACACTTGCAAGACATGGATGAGTATTGTGCCATAGAGTATTATTTGCAGATAAATTGCGAAGAGAACTGAATAATGATACTTTTGTCCTGAGTTGTTCATGCCAAACGTTGTCCACTGCCTTCTTAACACTTGCTTTCCATTTGTATCTGCTGACTGGGTTCTGTATAAGTTCATGAGCTGATTGTAGATTGTATTGTGCAAGTAAGCAACGTATTTTAGAAAACCAGTTTTTGGAGTTAAATCCAGATATCGAGAGTTGTCTTTCTGCCAGATCTTTTTCGACAGATGATTCCATACCACAAATCTTGTTGTATATGTTTAAGGCTGCTTTGTGTATAATGCCTTGGAGTGGTATAACTCCTGCTATAGTATAAATTGCTGCATCCGCAGTGTTGTTGGGAAGCGACAAGATTTGTTTAATTGATTTTCGATAGAATACTTCTAGTGGCTCTAAATGTTTATTGTCTGGAAGAAGAATGTCAATTCCATAGATAAGAACTGGAAGAACATAAACGTTGAAAATGTGCAGACAAGTTAGTGGGTTTAGCCCGTTCTTTCCATGCAGACCAGCCCCCATCAGGCTATACATAGTTCGTCTTGCCTTTGAGATGTTTTCATCAACGTGAATGCTGATAGTTTTTTTTTAAATCAGAGCTGTGTTTTATGCCAATATGCACAGCTGAATCTGGCTCATTCATTTTTATATTATTAATTTTGAAGTTGAAGCCACAGGCGCTTGGGTCTATGATACAGATTTTTTTTTTTTTTTTTTTTTTTATTAAAATATTCAATTTTCTATATTTATAATACATATCTATCACTTCTGTGCATGTCTTACCAAGTTTCGAGTGATTTAAACGACCCAGAGAAAATACCCAATTTTACTATCCATACTAAGAAACAGTATGGATAGTAAAATTGGGTATTTTCTCTGGGTCGTTTAAATCACTCGAAACTTGGTAAGACATGCACAGAAGTGATAGATATGTATTATAAATATAGAAAATTGAATATTTTAATAATAAAAAAAAAAAAAAAAAATCTGTATCATAGACCCAAGCGCCTGTGGTTGAAGCCTGTATCTTTTGAAGGTGGTTCGTGTTTTAATATGACACTTTTGGTTGGTTGGAGTGAGTAATCTCTTGCATGCTGTAATTCTCAACCGTGCTTATCATTGTTTGGAGGTCATTAGGAGAATTGGCAATGAGAGCAACATCATCTGCGCAAGTCGGGGATCCACAGTATATATTTCCGATGTAGGTACCAAGGCCGCTGTTTTCTAATGATAAAATGGCTTTAAATACTGTTTAAATTTGTTCGCTGGGCATTGCCAATTATGGATTCGGTAATTTCCGCTAAAAAACTATAGATCAAAGGACGTTCACAAATGACGGTTTCATATTAATTAAGTTGAATGGGGGTTGTATTTTGTATTTTGTAGAAGCGGTGCTTCTATATTGGAGAAAGATTCATACAATTCATACTTTAAATTATGATTGATACCTTTCCCCATTCAAAACAGTCCCTTTTCAGAGAATGTCAGCATCTCGAGTGAATTGTCTGCTAGTGCTTAGCTCTTCGAGTGAAGGTTATACAGCGGATTTATTCCGGTTTTTTATCACTGCACAAAACATTTTTCATATAGTAACTACACAAAATGACAAATACATTGGAAAATGTTTTCCTTGTAGAGGGAACGCCCCCTTTTCTTAAGTTTTGGTTTGACTTTTGCAACTGGGTCTGACTCTGTTCAAACATGTTGCAGGGTCAAATATATAGCACCCAAGGCAAAGAAATATAGACGCTCACATTATTATTCTAATAGTAAAGAAATATGAGAGCATCACAGTTTTTGAGGCGCTCTGCTCTAGTCTACCTATGGCTATGTCCTATATCTACTGTCATGACTGTCTTTGCACTAAAACATTGTCATGATTGTCAGTTTCTGACATTGTCATTGTTCCAATTTGAATTTGTTTTACAAAGAACAGTAGTTTGCTTTGTTCAGTTATACAAATAGGTATTTTAAAACATCTTCCACTGTACCCATGACATTTATCATCCATGTTTTTTTTGTTCTTGTTAAAAATCATTCAGGTCAGTATATTGCTTTGGTTGTGTTTTATTACTTCTTTGGTTAGTACACTGTCTTGCTATAAACATGTATCCAGTACTAACTTTCAGGCAATATAGCAGAATGCATTGCAAGTCTGATGTGCACGATGTGTCCCCTGTACGAACTGTGACGCCCGTATATGACACGGAAACCAGGCGTAAAAATCATACTTTATCCTGGCGGCATTGCGGTGTTTACAAAATGCATGTCCAGGCGTCAACCAGGCGTAAACTTGGCGTAAATAAGGCGTACCTAAGGCGTAAACCAGGCGTAAAATTAGGCGTAATATTTAAATGAGTACGCCTGGTTCACAAAAAAATAGGCGTAATATGCAAATGAGTACGCCTGGTCAATAAATAAACAGGCGTAATATCCTTACATAATACTACACTTATTTTAGTTCAGTGTATTAACCTAAGCTGTGTACTTTTGTGTATTTGATACAAACTTCTATACTGTTGTTTTTATTTCTTATTGTTTGACAAAAAACTTGTAATATTAACCATTGAAGAAGCTAATATAGAAATAAATACATTTTATGCAGACAATGGCTCAAATAAGTTTAAGTTTAAATAAGAATTATGACCATTATTTTTTCTTGAAATAAAAGTAGCATTTTAACTAAGTTGTTTTTGAAAATTATTGTCTTTTAAACTAAAATATGATAATACTGCAGTTGAACTTTAAGTAAAAGATTTTAATTTTAATCATGCAAGGATAAAGGTTTTAGGATTTCAAAAATTCTGATAGAACATAATACTTACTTATACTCACATTATTATTAATTTACCATGTATTACTTCTTTCCTTTTATTTAACAATTTTCATTAATTTATGTAATTCAGTATTTCCAATTTCAGATTCTTCCAAAAAGCACAAAACAAGCAAATTATCCCTGAATATATGAAGCTGCCATGTGTCCAACTCTTGCAAACTAAAACCAAAGAGCCAAATTTTGAAAAAAAAATCCCATGATCCTTTAAACAAAGCATTATGGGTATTTCTATTTACGCCATACCAACAGTTTTACGCCCGTAAGAAAATTTACACCTTGCTTATTTCAATTTACGCCTTGCTTATTTTAATTTACGCCAGGTTTCCTGCTTTTTTCTACGCCCGTAAGGACTACAAATTTACGTTTCCTGCTCCCTTACGCTTGGATCTAGACACGTAACTACCACTTACGCCTGGTTTACGCCTTATTTCCAGGCGTAATACGCCTTATAATTTCGTACCCTGGACTTCAATTACATGTATTATCTAGAATTAGAATTTCCAATTCATCTTTTACAAATGTTTTAGCTTTGTACATGTTGTACAAAAATTACTAGTGTAAAACCATTCAAACAGGGAAACCAATGATGTAATCTATATAAAAACGAGAAACGAGAAACATGTATGAACTAAATAAACAGACGACAACCACTGTACATCAGATTCAAGACTTATGACAGGTGCAAACATTTGTAGCGGGATTAAAAGTTTTAATGGTACCAAACCATCTCCCTTTTCTGAATTGATAGTATAACATCACAACATAGAAAGACACACTATAAAATATCAATTGGAAGGCTTAACTCAATCAAAAAAGGCAAATTAACTCACAATGAAAGAATGAATTTGATCTGTGATACCTGAATGCAAATAAAATAGTGAATACAAATTATAAGGGATAAATAAAAAATTTAGGTCAAAAGTAAATAAACAGGTGTAACAAAGTTATGTGAAATGTTGAACAATTTTTAGAAAATCATCACTTTTGAAAAAAACTGTGTTATGGTCCTGATCCCGAAATCCTGGGCTTAAAAACATGAAATCCCGAAGTCCCAAATTAAAAGAAGTTTAAATCCAGACATTCATTGACATCCCAAACTTCAAAAAAATTTATCCTGGATTGCAAAAGGCTCAATCCTGAAATCCTGATTTTAAAAACAGCCGATCCTGGAGTCCCGAGAAAGGTCCAACCCCCCTCCCCATATTATACACAGGTAAATGAAAATAATTTTGTTGTTAACATGTTAAGTATACTTCTTCTGTGTGTATAAAATCTTCTGTTAAGGAATACAAATAAATTTCTTTCATATCAATAAAACTAATCTAGCATGTACAGTAAATAAAAAGGAGATACAGGTAGTATGATTGCCAATGAGACAACTAGTAAATAGAAAGGAGATACAGGTAGTATGATTGCCAATGAGACAACTAGTAAATAAAAAGGAGATACAGGTAGTATGATTGCCAATGAGACAACCAGTAAATAGAAAGGAGATACAGGTAGTATGATTGCCAATGAGACAACTAGCAAATAGAAAGGAGATACAGGTGGTTTGATTGCCAATGAGACAACTAGTAAATAGAAAGGAGATACAGGTAGTATGATTGCCAATGAGACAACCAGTAAATAGAAAGGAGATACAGGTAGTATGATTGCCAATGAGACAACTAGTAAATAGAAAGGAGATACAGGTAGTATGAATGCCAATGAGACAACTAGTAAATAGAAAGGAGATACAGGTAGTATGATTGCCAATGAGACAACTAGTAAATAGAAAGGAGATACAGGTGGTATGATTGCCAATGAGACAACTAGTAAATAGAAAGGAGATACAGGTAGTATGATTGCCAATGAGACAACTAGTAAATAGAAAGGAGATACAGGTAGTATGATTGCCAATGAGACAACTAGTAAATAGAAAGGAGATACAGGTAGTATGATTGCCAATGAGACAACTAGTAAATAGAAAGGAGATACAGGTAGTATGATTGCCAATGAGACAACTAGTAAATAGAAAGGAGATACAGGTGGTATGATTGCCAATGAGACAACTAGTAAATAGAAAGGAGATACAGGTAGTATGATTGCCAATGAGACAACTAGTAAATAGAAAGGAGATACAGGTAGTATGATTGCCAATGAGACAACTAGTAAATAGAAAGGAGATACAGGTAGTATGATTGCCAATGAGACAACTATTCAACATAAGTCCAAAAAAGTTAATTAAACATTGAAGTGATTATAGGCATCAACATGATCAACAGGAGATGTAATTATTTAAGGCCTAACTTAATATGTTTGTTTCCCCAATCCCGACCCTGCCAAGCTTGGTGTGGGTCGGTAGGTAGGGAAATAATTTTATTTTTTCCAAAAACCTGGAACAATATCGGTCGATCTGGCAAGCCTGAAAATCAGAAATGATTAAAATAATATTTTACTTAGTTTTGACATTAAATTTTATGAGTCGGACCATTTTTTGCAGGGTCGGCTGGGATTGGGGAAACAAACAATATTTTATTTTAGGCCTAATATGATTGCAAAAGAGACTTGTAACTATAATCCACCAACTTAAACTTGTTCACATAATAATTATATCAATTACATTTGATATGAATTATACCAAATTAAGGTTTTGACCTAGAGTCACTAAGCTAGTTTTCTAGATACGGTCATAAAATTTTAGCAAACATGGCATGTTATCTTTGGAACACACTCAGGGTCTTGTAAAATTGCATTTTTGTCAAGCCGTTGGACTTTTGTCAAAAAAGCGAGACATAGTGCATTGTAGTGATCCTACATTCTGTCGTCAGTTGCTTCCACAAATATTCACTCTGTGGTTAAAGCTTTTTAAATCTTAATAACTTTCTTAAACGTTTCTAGATTTCTACCAAACTAAGACAAAAGGTTGTTTATGATTAAAAGATGGTATCCAGAAGTAAATTTTGTAGAAAAAAATCCTTTTTTTCCTTTTTTTACTTTATATTAACGTAGTTTTTCTGCCAGTAAACATAACATTCACTCTGTGATTAAACATATTAAAGTTTTTAAAATTTTAATAACTTTCTTAAACTATTCTGGATTTCTACCAAAGTTGGTCAGAAGCTTCTTTATGATCAAAAGCAAACTGTATTTAAAAGGAAATTTTGTAAAATTATATTTCCTGTTTTTCTGTATGTTACTTAATTATGTACATAGTTTTATTCCAGTTTACTTTACATACAATCTGCAGTTAAAGTTCCTGAAACATTTACCATGTTTATTAGCTTCATAAAGTTAAGGTGAGACACTGGGTTCTGCTGAACACTTACAATTTTTTTTTATGGAATATAATAATTAATTATTGACTGATCATGATGTGCTGATAAACTATTTAACATGCTACCAGCCAAGTAATACTTACTTTAGCATGTTTAGAGTAATTTACAGTAAGAGATGTGGTATGGTTTCCTGCATATCACTCATGACCATATCCACTTTTGGGTGTGTCTTATTATATGTTGTATAGAAGTCTCCCTGATAAGGGAGTTACCATTTGATTTTTATGGGGGGGGGGGGCTAGGATGAACATTTTTTTTTAGTTGTAATTTCTGTCCTGCCTTTTTATTTTTCACTCTTTTCGATCCTACCTTTTTTTTCTTCTTAGTTTATTCTGACTTTTTTTACATAAATTGTCATCCTGCCTTTTTTTTTGCCAAGTTGCTCATCTTGTTTTTTTTTACTCAAAACTCCTGTCCTGCCTTTTTTTCAAATTTCATCCTAGCCCCCCCCCCCCCCCAATCTTACTCCAATATTTTCAGTGTGTGTATTCGTATATTTTAATAGGTGTCTCCTCAGAATCATTTAGACAGGCTTATAACTTGGCCAGCTCCAACTTCAATATCCAGGTAGCATCACCTAATGTAAGTATATTTGGTAAACATGATCAGGTATTGGGTACATGTATAACATGTATAACTATGATGCTGTTTATTTTACCACTCCTACCACCAGAACCTTTAAAATGAAAGTGCTCTTTGTCAGATCTAAGCCAATCATGTGTAGACTTTCTATTAGTTTTTACCTAAAATGTTAAACTTCAGAGTGAAGTTTTTCAGAAAAAAAACCATTATTAGTTAATCATGTTAATTGTGATGTGCATCTTCAATTTTTTAACTGTCATAATTTATAGGAATGAGTTCAAAGACTTGATCCAATAGCTAGGAATTTTGAGCTCCTCTTTTTGCTTTTATGTACTAGAAATAAGGAAGCATCAAAAATTGCCTATATATAAAATAGTGCATTCTTATCTTTGGTTCTTTTCAGGGGAAGAATATAGAGTTTATTCAGCAGGATGACAACAATAGAAGATGGTTCAATGAATTTAGAAGTAAATCAGTCTCAACACCAATAGGATTAGAGACTATTGACCGTAAGAGTTTAGTTGTACAATTATGGTCAAATTTATTGAGACTTTTCTTCATAAAACATGTAAAAGTAGAATTGTTAACAGAAAATAAAAAAAGATAAGTTATACAAATAAATACAAACAAAAATGAACATCAAATTTTCAACATTAACCTGATTTGGTACAGACAGAATATGTGTGAGGTTTAATCTACACAAATATCTTGACCCTATGTTGTGACAGATAGATGAAGGAGATAGGACCTATATAAGGACTCCATGCTTGTGTGTCTTTAAGCTCAGGATTTGGGGATTGACCCTTTTGGGATCTGGGAATTCTTTTTTGGAATTTCGGGATGTTGGGATTTAAATCTATTTAAATTCAGGCCTCAGGATTTCGTGTTTTGGGGATCAGGACACCTCATCCCCCCTATCCCCCTCCAAAGATGTATCTTGGTTATTATGGTATATGGGTTGCTGTCACATAAGCATAATTGGAACATGTCCTTTTTTCATACAAGAAAAATCTACAGATTCAACTTACCAGCCATATCCATGCCCACTAAGTTGAACAAGAAATAACAGATTGCACTTAATTTAGATTTTTTGCTACTGCAGGGATGTAGCTTTTGATTGAATGCTGCTGCCTAAGTAAACAAAACAGAATATTGTCTTAATATCAGTTTCACAGACCAAGAAGATTATTTATTCATCAAACTTCATTATTAACAAGTTTTAGTTCAAAACAAAGAAGTAATATTTATCTAAAAACTAAATATTTTCAATAGTAAAAATCAGAGAATTATATTCAAATTCATAAAATTAATCTTGAAAACTGATGCAATTATAATTGCATTGGTGATCTACTATATTGGATTTTATTAACATAAAGATTGCCTTAATATTTTGGGCAAATAAGTTTTAATATGTTTTCTATGAAAAAAAAACATGTAATTACTGAATGTTTTGTATCATGATTTATGTTTAAATCTGTCTTTCTATTATTGGTAAATGGGAGATAACTCATACCTTCCATTAGTTTTTCATTTTGTACTAGAAATATTTAAAACTGCATGATTTAGATTAGTATATAAAGCAGAAAGGTGAAGATCGTCTTAGTTTGTCATGTCAAGATCTAACCCTAAGATACACATGTTGGCCACAGAATCCCTGGGCCAAGAGGGATTATCCAAGACTTTTCTAACAATCTAAAAATATCAAACTATGCATGTTTGAAATACTTCATATATCATTTGATGCTATTCTGATTATAATGTATTGATACCTTACAGAATTTATTGGGTCATTATTTCAAATATTATTGAAACTTTGAAAAAGATTGATGAAACAGTATGTTAAGACATAGTTCATATTTGAACTGCATAAAATAAATGTCAGAAGAATTTCTACCAATTATTTTAAATGCTGTTTATTTTATTTCCCAGCTAACAGATATTCAGCATTACTGATACCTGCTGCTCCTGGTGCTTTACATGATTTAACAAACAATGAAGACCTAGCTGTCATTATCAGACATTTTGTCAAAGAAAAAAGTAAGTTACAGTTCAGAAAATATAACATTAAAACATTTGGATATGGTTTCAATATTTGTTTCATATCTTCATTTTTTTCCATGTTTTTTTTCTTTATTTTGTTTGCCCTGGATATTTCATATTGAAGTCCCTGTTATCTAAAATATGTCTCTTTCTGCTATAGAGTTGTTACTTTAAATAAAGCTTTTGCTTTGAAATATGCCTCAACATTATTCAGGAAGAATAAAATTGAGAATGGAAATGGGGAATGTGTCAAAGAGACAACAACCCGACCAAATAAAAAAACAACAGCAGAGGGTCACCAACAGGTCTTCAATGTAGCGAGAAATTCCCGCACCCGGAGGCGTCCTTCAGCTGGCCCCTAAACAAATATATACTAGTCCAGTGATAATGAACGCCATACTAATTTCCAAATTTTACACAAGAAACTAAAATTAAAATAATACAAGAATAACAAATGCCAGAGGATCCTGACTTGGGACAGGCGCAAAAATGCAGCGGGGTTAAACATGTTTGTGAGATCTCAACCCTCCCCCTATACCTCTAACCAATGTAGAAAAGTAAACGCATAACAATACGCACATTAAAATTCAGTTCAAGAGAAGTCCGAGTCTGATGTCAGAAGATGTAACCAAAGAAAATAAACAAAATGACAATAATACATAAATAACAGCAGACTACTAGCAGTTAACTGACATGCCAGCTCCAGACTTCAATTAAACTGACTGAAAGATTATGATTTCATCATATGAACATCAGGCACAATCCTTCCCGTTAGGGGTTTAGTATCATACCATCATAACATATATGAGAAGAACATAACCCGTGTCATGCCAACAACTGTTTTTAGAATAAATGTGTTTAGTTCCGATGCAAAGACCTTATTAATATCAGTGACTCAATATTAACGCCAAAATATGCAATCTTTAATGACTTGACAACAGTATCGTAATTATATCCCTTCTTAATAAGTCTATTCAAAGGTTTTGTAAGTTTCTGAGGTGAATACTGACACCTTTGTGCTTTATAAAGAATATTTCCATAAAAAATTGGATGTGAAATACCTGAACGTATTAGAAGTCTGCATGTTGAGCTATATTTACGAATGATGTCTTTATACCGATGATAAAATTTAGTAAATGTTTTGACTAGTTTGTGATATCGAAAACCCTGGTGTAATTATTTTTCAGTAATACATAAATTTCTCTCGCTAAAATCTAAAACATTGTTACATACACGAGTGAATCGTACAAGTTGAGATATATAAACACCGTAAGATGGTGACAAGGGAACGTCACCATCTAAAAACGGATAATTAACGATAGAAAATGAAAAGTCTTTCAATTGTTTTGTTTTTATGTACAATTATATAGTAGAATAGGGTTTGATTTTTTTTTTATTGTTAACTATAAAATTATAGCAGAAAAAAAAGTTTCAGCAAAAATTGTACATATTTTGTGTAGTCAATTCCTCCTACAGTTTTTAACCCAGACTAGAAACTTTACAGAATAATTGCTCATAAATTGGAGTTGTGTACCAGTAACTATGAAATGGTTTGAGAAATTGTCACTATTTTTACAAGACTTTGGAACCAAGTTATTTTATTTAGAAAAATTTACAAAATACATCAAAGTTATTGCCAACTTTGCCATTTGAGTCTTTATTTCACTCAGAGATTCTGATTATACCCCCACTTTGAATGAGTGGGGGTATACTGTTTCACCTCTGTCTGAGTCCCATGAATATTTTTTGTCCATTTTTCTCAGAATCTACAAACAAAGATTTCTTAAAGGGGCTCTAGCTATTAAAGAGATATATAAAACATCTAAAGTATGATTCTTTTTGTTCAATCATTAATGACATAATAATTTGCTTTTATCAGCTAAAATGGTTCAATTTTGCGTTTTCAAATTCATCAATCAATAACTTCCTGTTTACCGAACACTTGTATCAATTTACACATGATAGCCAAGTTAAAAATTTTCGTCACATTTTTCTCAGGAACTACAATACAAGGATTTCTGAAATTTGGTTTCAATGTTTATATAAGTCAGTTTTACTGTGTGATGCGTTTTCAGTTCATCACTCATCAACTTCCTGTTTACCGAACACTTGTATCATTTTACACATGATAGCCAAGTTGCATATTTTTGTCACATCTTTCTCAGGAACTGCACTACAAAGATTTTTGAAATTTGGTTTCAGAGTTTATATAAGTCAGCTATACCATGTGATGCATTTTTAGATTCATCACTCATCAACTACCTATTTACTGAAATATTTGGGTGGGGATATAACAGAGAGCAGTAGCTCACACTATCATTTGTTTTATTGTTTACAGCAAGGATTTGTATAGTTAGATCTAACTATACAAATCCTTGTTTATAGATACAGAATTTTTATCAAATTAATTATTCATTTTCAGAATCAATATGTGCAATAGGTTTAGGAGTAGCTGCTTTGTTTTGTGCCAAAGAAGAAAACAAACAATGGTCCTTTGAAGATTACAGTTTAACAGGGGTAATACATTTGATTCCTATATGATGACCTTTTATTTTGTGATACCTTATATACATGTATATAGTATAGTCCTTTTTGATTATTTTGATAATTCCTTCTTTGATATTCTTAATTTTATATGCATAGACAAGATGGTGCAAGCAGATTTTCTTTGATTAACATGATTAAGGAAAAATATCTTTTCGTGGATAGTGGATTCATCATTATTCAGTGTATACCAATTTTCCTTGATTTTGTGGGTACAGGTGAACCACAAAATTAAGTTTTTCTAAGAATAACAATTTTTCTAAAAGTTTTGCATGCTGAATTCTGCAAAAACTGTGCAATTAAATATCCAGGAAGATATCAGTTTTCCTTAGGCCTTGAAAATTGATACCCAAAAAAATAAATGAATCCACAGTATTGGATTTTATGATTTTACAAAATCTGCATAGAAGCATATTATGTACTTTTTAGAATGTTCACCTGTACCCATCATGCTCATGAAATCCATGAAAACTTGTATACCTAAAAAATTAATGAACTCATAGTATTTTATTCCATGAATTGTCACGAACAATACAAAAATTATGCAAAAGTAGAAGCATAGAAAAGTAATTTAGAATTTGGATTTGGATACATGACCAATAAAGAATTTATCAATTCTGTGTTTTAATTTAAATGTTTTGTAGTTACTGTAAATTCAGAAATTATTGCGAAGATTTTAAACTTGCATTTTGAAATCTTTTATATGAATTTAACAGGATATTTCTCAATATCACAAATATTTGAATCGCATTGACTAAAAATGAAAAAATCGCAATAATAAATGCATGCAATAATTTCTGAATTTACAGTAGTGACACAAATGGTAACTATAGTAATATATTGTTTCAGCCTTCAGTATATGAATTAGCAAAAAGTCAAGATTTTTCATCATTACCACTGATAACAGAAGATACAATAAAAGACTTAGGTGGAAAATACAACTGTAAGTTTTGTTGAACTTCAACTCGTGAAGCTTTGAAATTATACAGTAGTTTACAGGTCAAAGAAGAAATATATTCATTGTCAAAAGTAGTATTTTAAAGTTTATGCAAGTCAATTTACCTTTTCAGAATCTAAAGGACTATGGATGATCTCATTGTGTGCATGCACTAAAATGATGATTACGTTATGTAAATGGTTGAATTTCCATTGTTTAGAAGATTTTAAACCAATCATAATGTTTTGGTGTTACACTTTTCAAAATATTACCCAGAATGCATTAGATTCTGAAACAGCCAATTACAATTAACATAGTTCATACAATTTAACAAAGAACAATGAGGGAAATAAATTGGAACTAATAATGGGGAGATAATTCATGATGGCTAAAATTGGTTAAATTAGTTTGTATCAAAATATTCTATATTTGTAATCAAATAACTTATACTGTGGATTCATTCATTTTCGTGAGAAACAATTTTTGGTGGATTGAGATAAACTTGCACTCTAGTGGATTTTTATTTTGTTGTTATTCCAAAGTCTGTATATATTAGTTTAGGAAACTTGTAATTCATTGAACATTTAAGTTTGTTGTTCTCCTGTACCCAAGAAATCCATGAACATTGATCTCCAACAAATATCAATGAATCCACAGTAATTAGAATGTATAGATTGTAGTAAGATTGAACATTTCAAAACTATTTCATGAAGCATAGATTCAAATTTGCAATGAAACTAATGTAATAGTTATATGAAATTATGAATGCGTTTATGAGAAATGTGAAATTCAGAGGTTAGACATCAGATATTGCTTGAGAAATTGTCAAAAATTAGTTACCGGTAATAGTAAGTCCAAGATTATTTTTTTCTCAATTGAATGTACAAACTATGCACTGTTTAAATCATGGACAATCTGATTATTTATATTTCAAAGTTCAAATTGCGCATTATTGAGTATTTTTCAAAGTTATTTTATGTTGCATTATGAATGAATGATATATTGTTCAAAATTAATCTTTCCATTAGCAGAGCTCCAGATAAGAATTCACAAATTGGGTTTTTTAACCACCATTTTCTTATATAATTGGGTGATAAAGTTTTTTGATTGCATTATCAATTCCAATTCACCCCTCATGTTAATATCAAATTTGGTTTTTCACCACCAAGCTCCTTAATGTATTGGGTTTTTTCATCAACACAATATTGAATATTTAGGCAATATCAACCCCAGATTTTTTTTCCATCTTAAATATGTTTCTTTCTTTGTTTAGCTGTTTTATTTGGTTTAGGGTTAGGGTTAGGGTTATTTGCTAGCTGTTTTATTTGGTTTATTGACTGAGAAGCAATTGTAGGTTTAATTTGTATTCCGTTTCAAACCTTCTGCCAGTTTTGTATTTTCTTTATAAACTGTAAAAAAACGGATATGTGTATTCACAGGCACTCGTCTTATTAGTCCGGCGGATTTGTGAAAAATTGTGCACATCCTGTTACAAGCATGAAATTTGGCATAGACCTTCCTCAACTATTACTCTTTTATTTCAGATAGGGAGGCATTTGAAAAAAATGTCTCACTTCCGGTAAAATCCAAAATGGCGGACGTCATACTTAAATCAGCCCGATATTGAAGGCTAGCGTGTACAAATGTGTTATTATCATGCTACTATCATGATATTTGGTACAAACCTTTATTTTTTACTACTTTTGGATAAATTAAATAGATAAGGTGTCTTCAGAAACCCCACTTCCGGTTAAAATCCAACATGGCGGACATTGTACTTAAATAAGCTTATTTTTTAGGGAGGGTAATTGAAATGTGTTTTAACGTATTGCTACTATCATTACATTGTATAGGAACCTTTCTTTGGTGCTTCTGTTGGCTAGAATGTATAAGACATATGTCTTAAAAACCCTTACTTCCGGTAATAACCAAAATGAGGGACATATAAATATCCTTTTTTTATTCAAATTTCAACTTTTTTCAAAATGTAAAGAAAATGATTTTATTTTGTGTTGGTCATTAAACTTTTGGCTTTAAGTTATCCCCAAAACCACTTATTCTAGCATGTTGCAAATGTTTAGATATAAAGTTGACACTTCCGGTAAAAATATGACGTAAATTTCAAAGATGAGTCCTCAATCTATTTCTTCGATGAAGAGTTTTGGATATATTGATTAAAACAAAACAAAATCACTATAGTATTAAAAAATATTTAAAATTACTACTATTTGGCCAATAATACATGTTTATCCACAGTCACCACCACATGCACACATCGCAGTGCACGGAATACCCGGTTTTCCACATTAAAAATAACCGCGGTATCCTTTCTTACATCCATAATGTACAAGCTTCTGAAAAATTATGAGGTCTCAGAAAGAGTTTTTTTTAAGGGACCCTCTTTATCCCTTCGCGATCCATTAATGACTAGACTAGGTAGCATAAGAGTCAATCCCAAGCTCGTCTTTCTAAACACCTGCATAAGTATATTGCACGTTTTACATGCTTGAAAAGACTAGGCCAAGTCGTGGGAATAGCCTCACTTATAATGAGCTTTCTTTTTTGTGCAAAAATTGACTTTCTTGCTTCGTTAATCATGTAAGCTCCATTTGATACAATTGTGCGATCTTACAGTAAAACCCCGGTGATTAAGGCTGATCAATCATCCTTCTTTATGTTAAAGTCACATCTTCAAATACCATCAATGTCTCCCTCACAGTCTTTTTTTCCTTTTAAAGCAAAGTGAGAACCGTATCACAACCGGTAAAGGTATGGGTCAGAAGTAAGTGTGTGTGATCACTCATTGCCTAGTGTATTTGAAAGGCCATTGATAGATACAGTATTAATCCAAAGATTTTTGCCTCCCCAAACACAATCCATAGTTTGTCTGCCCCTATGTCACGGAATAGCGAAAAAGTATTGACAGCATCATCAGTGACTGTAAATCATGACTCGTTTAAGTTCGTGTTTCACTGCATCAGACACATGCACCATGATTGAAGTGTCAGTCTCTTTATGTGCTACACTTAAAATACATCACGTGGTGGATAAGATAGAATATCCTGAGCATTTGTTGCTACAACTACCATACTCATCAAAGACTTCATCCACTCCTGTTACAGTTTCAAGGTATTTTATTATGGTAAGGACATAATACCCAATCATCAAACTTGTTAGGAAACACCTTGAAACTATAAAAACAGTGGATGTAGTGTCGGATGTGAACATAGGCAGTACTGGTATTTTGAAAGCTGATAAAAGAAGCAAGAGCAACATTTAGGGGAAAGGGAATACACAGACGAATCCAGGATTAAAAACATCCTCAAAATTGGCAAAGTTTTCTGAGAGATGACGACAGTGAGAAAGAACTTTTAAGTTTTCATTCACAGCAGCTTGCTCAATACAGTTTTGAGTACAAGGTAGTTGAAGCAACAAATGCTCAGGATGTTCAGTGTTATCCAACACTTGATGATGTTTCAAGTTTAGCACCATGTTTACACGAAGAGGCTGACACTAGAATCAAGATCGATGTGTCTGATGCGATGAAACACAGACTTAAATTAGTCATGACTCAAACAGATACTGATGTCATTGCTGTTTCGCTATTCCGTGACATAGGAGCAGACAAACTTTGGTTTGCATTTGGAAGGGAAAAGGTATAAGATATGTATCAATCGATGACCTTTCAAATGCACTAGGCATTAAAAGATAACACGTTTGCTGGAAAAGGAACTGCGTTGGTGTCATTAATGGAGTTTGAAGATGTGACTATAGCATTTAGAATGATGATTGACCAGCCAACATCACAATATGGATTTGATAAGTTTAATGTCATTGAAAACGATACGTGGTTTTGTTGTAAGATCGAAAAAAAGAAACAAATTTGGTTAACAAGGCAAGAAAATATGTGTTTTTGGAATTAAACGATGTGAGAAACAATACCACAGTCTTTGTAAATGTAGGAAATCAGCTCTCCGATTGTGAATTGCGGCCTAACGAGTATGCTGATTGGGTATTATGTCCTTACCTTAATAAAATACCTTGAAACTGAAATACGAGTGGATGAAGTCTTGGATGCGTATGGTAGTTATAGCAACAAATGGTCAGGATATTCTATCTTATCCACCACGTGATGTATTTCAAGTTCAGCACCAAGTTCACATTTAGAGGCAGACACTAAAATCATGGTGCATGTGTCTGATGCAGTCAAACACGAACATAAACGAGTCATGATTCGAACAGTCGTTAATGATGATGCTGTCACTACTGTTTCGCTATTCTGTCACATAGGAGTAGACGAACTATGGATTGTGTTTGGGGAGGGCAAAAGACTTTGGGTGAATATCTATCAATGGCCTTTCAAATGCACTAGGCAATGAGTGATTTAATCAGACTAAATCACCGGGGTTTAACTGTAAGATCGCACAAACTTAACAGATGGGTATAAAATTGTAAACGAAGCAAGAAAATAACTATTTGCGCAAAAGGGAAGGCTTTTTGATGCTGTCCCTCAACTTGGTCATGTCTTTTCCAGCATGTAAATCATGCAATATACTTAGGTAGGTGTTTAGGGAGACGAGCTTGGGATTGGCTCTTATGCTACCCACTCAAGGCGAGGACACAGAGGATAGCTTTTTAAAAACTCTTTTTGAGACCTCATCATTTTGTCAGGATCTTGTACATTGTGGATGTAAGAAAGGATACCGCGGTTATTTTTAATGTTGAAAATCGGGTATCCCGTGCACTGCGATGTGTGCATGTCATGGTGACTGTGAATAAAAATGTATTCTTGGCCAAATAGTAGTAACTTTAATTTTTTTTTAGTATTATGGTGATTTTATTTTGTTTTAATCAATCTATCCAAAACTCTTCATCGAAGAAATAGATTGAGGACTCATCTTTGAAATTTACGTCATATTTTTACCGGAAGTATCAACTTTATATCTAAACATTTACAACATGCTAGAATAAGTGGTTTTGGGAATAAATTTAAGCCAAAAGTTTAATGACCAGCACAAAATAACATCATTTTCTTTACATTTTGAAAAAAGTTGAAAATTTTAATAAAAAAATATATTTCTATGTCCGCCATTTTGGATATTTAAAGAAGTAAGGGTTTTTAAGACATATGTCTTATACATTGTATCCATCAGAAGCACCAAAGAAAGAATCCTTCACAATGTAATGATAGTAGCAATACGTTAAAACACATTTCAATTACCCTCCCTAAAAAATAAGCTTATTTAAGTACAATGTCCGCCATGTTGGATTTTTACCGGAAGTGGGGTTTCTGAAGACATCTTATCTATTTAATTTATCCAAAAGTAGTAAAAAACAAAGGTCTGTACCAAATATTATGATAGTAGCATGATAATAACACATTTTTACACGCTAGCCTTCGATATTTGGCTGGTTTAAGTATGATGTCCGCCATTTTGGATTTTACCGGAAGTGAGACATTTTTTTCAAATGCCTCCCTATCTGAAAAAATAGAGTAATAGTTGAGGAAGGTCTATGCCAAATTTCATGCTTGTAACAGGATGTGCACAATTCGTCTGAAATATGCTTGTAGCCGCCGGACTATATACCTTTATATAATAAATTCTGAGACCAGTGCCTGTGTGTGTATTCATTAATTAACCGTAAATGAAAAAAAAATAGTATATAAACTCTAATTATACTTGAATGTTTTTGTTTTATTCCAATTTTCATAAATCTGGGTTTAGTTGTCTTTTATTAGAACTTTTGGTTTCTGATGCTTTATCATGTCAAAATTAATTTGGCCTTTCACTTTTTCCAACTGATTTCGTTATTGAGGAAACCCTGCTTTTATTAGCAATGTTCTCGTTAAGGTACGTACACACGCCCGTGTGTTCGATGGACGCTTCCTAAAAACACTGGCTGAGTCTTGTTATCATCATTACTTTCCCTAAGCTTTTCAAAAGAAGCAGAAAACATGCTTCTATTTAATATTTTTACCGGACATTCACTTTTGTTTTAATTCAATACTTTTGTTTTAATTCAATGTATGTAATGATAAATCCCAAGCAATGCGAAAAAATATGACTTCATGACACACGCTAATTGGATAAACGCCGAGAAGATCGAAATGTTTTCAAAAACACGTGTACCTATTGAGCAACGGAAAACTCTAACAGGGACCCATTTCAGCTACTTGATGCAGGGATCTATTTTTAGAACGAAAGGAAATTTCCAATTATAAATATTATAAAAATGGTTTACGCGACCACTGTAAACAGATACGGGTAAATAACGCAAATGGTAGCCAATAAAAGGGTTGAGAACTCATGGTTTTGGAATATAATTGGGTTTTCCTTTGAATTAATTGGGTTATTGAACCCTGCAATGGGCAATTGCATTGGGTTTTTTATTATTTTATTGCGTGATCACGCAAATACGCAGCTTATCTGGAGCTCTGCATTAGTTTTAGTAGCATCATGGCAAAACTAAAGAATTTATACATTTATAAACCCATGACATGACATTACAAATATGAACTTCTATACACTGGCAATACAGTTCTTTTAACTGGATGAAATTTGTCTTGAACTAAGTGCATTATTTTTTGAACTACATGTATAAAGTTATATTTTTCAAAGTTTATTGATTTGTGAAATCATCATGCATGGAATCTTTCAGAATTTCTATAATCATCTGAGTGAAGTGGCCAAGGTAATACATCAAAAACATTTCATTCTATTCGAGTGTTGAATAGAAGTCTTATTACTTACATAATGAGGGGGTGGGGGTGGGAGGGCTCCTGATCCCTAAATCCTGGGCTTAAAAACATAAAATCCAGAGGTCCCAAATTTAAAAAAATATAATCCCTGATCCCGAAAGGGTCAATCCTGAAATCCCAAGCTTAAAAACACCCGATCCCAAGGTCTCGAAAAAGGTCCTGCCTCCTCCATAATGATAAAGCAATGAGTTTGACTTTTTTGTAGGTAGTGATTGTGATGCAGTACATGTGATTATAGACAGACATCTTATTACAGGACAGAATGATTTCTCTACACTAACAGCAGTACAAAACTTAACATTAATGTGTGCTCAGAAGTAGGTATTCAAGGATTAAATGATTGGAATTTTCAAAGCTACATAGACTCATTTATTTATTGCATACTGTATATTCAAAAATTATTGCAAGTAATTACCTCCGTTAAGTAATTGCAATATAAAATCTGATGCATAAATTAGTATGCAGCTTTTCCAGCATGTCATCACAGTAGTTATTTTCACCTTTTGGTGTGTCATATCGAAAAGGCAATAACAAATGCATGGAATCAATTTAATTCACAGTATATTGATCTGACAGGTTGTTTTAGTTGTTCATTTAAAAGAAATGTTGTTAATTTTAATTTTTAAAAACAGACAAAAGAAAAGATAGGGGATGGGAGATAAAACCCTTCTGTTCAGTTTATCTTCATGATATAAATATAGAGTGGGGCGCTCATATTCGCCGTGGACACAATTTCTCCGTTTTATGATTTTGAGGTGTAAAAACTTCAAAGGATGGCTGAAATGGCAGAAATATGCCGATAAATGATATTTTTATAACAAATATGATTATTTTTGAAAATGAGACCAAATTTCGGCACTTACCGCAAAGGACCGAAAAACGGACTACGATTTTCAGCCAATTTCCTGAATGAAAAAAAAAAGATTTCAAAAAAGTATTTCTTAGAAATTCTTTGACTGATTGCCCTAAATTTCAGTTTTTAAAAACCTTTCAAATGTCTGCTTTTCATCTATAATGAAATTTATTTGATAAATATTGTTTAAAGCTGCAGTTATTTGGTTTTAAATAGATGTGTAAAAACGGCGAATATGTGTCCCCCATTGACAAAAAATCAGGAAATTTCAAACACCCTTTAATCCATCTTTTTAGATGATTTTTCTCAAAACAAACACGTTTTCAAGCTAAGAATATTTTGCATTTGAAGTTATCTTCATATAGAAATATCAGTATACTTCAAAAACACAAAGACCTGAAGATAAACGGAAGAATACCTGGAAAGATATGGCGAAAATGAGCACCCCACTCTATGCTGTTTTAAATAGTTATGACATGAAAAAAACTTATTTGACCAATTTATTGACGAAATTGTTGAACACATCTTATTTATTGTAGTTTTATAACTTTTACAGTTGAACATTTGTTGTACATATTCCCAAGTGTTGTTCTAACATGACACTAATAGGAGATAGGGAATAATTACTTCATTAGAAATTACTAATACCTCCTTCAGTCAGAGGTACTACTTGTACACATCATTTTTTATTTTAAAAATACTCAAGGAAGTAAAAATTAGTATACTTATATAGGTAAATTATAAGATACTTATACAAGTGTATATTAAGTATATTATTATTTACATCTTCATGTAAATAAAAATAACTTGTACAAGTAGTACCTCTGACTGACTTAATGAGTCTTTGACATTGCACTTTTATAAAAAAAAAAAAAGTGACAAAAAATTGCAATATTATAATATATAGTTTTATACTTAAAGTTTCAATATGTTCTACACATATCTACCAAAAGACATTTCTGTTCAAATGCCTTCAAAAAGTGCACATAACATTCTATTGAAAAGCCCTTAATATTAGTATCTGTTTTAATTCACTTACTTGAGTGTTGTTTATTGCACTGTAGTTTTTTGGGTGTTTTTTTTGCTTAGCTACAACAGATAGAAATCGACCTTATGCAAGTGCCTATATACATGTATTAAACTTTGATAGATAATGGAATATTTGAAACAAAAAAAAAAGAAAATGAATTTAGGTATGTTTTGTAGATTCTTATATGAACTGAATTTTCAAACACTTACAGACTTTGCATAGAAATGTTTTCTACCCAAAATAAGTTTTGATATTCATTAGAAATTAGGTTGATTTCTATCTAATGCAGCTCAAATGTTGTAATCTTTTGCTTAAAAAAGGACACATATGCTTTGTGGCTCCTGGATGGACTATTAAACTATAAACTATAAACTATGAACTTTAAACTTATTTGGTAAAAAAGGATTGTCTTTGCTTGACAGAGATTAGATATAAGAAGATGTGGTATAAATAAATATGTTTAAACTAAGAAGATGTGGTATGAGTGCCAATGAGACAACTCTCCATCCCAGTCACAATTTATAAAAGTAAACCATTATAAGTCAAAGTACAGTCTTCAACTCGGAGCTTTGGCTCACACTGAACAGCAAGCTATAAAGGGTCCCAAAAATTACTAGTGTAAAACCATTCAAAAGGGAAAACCAACGTTTTAATATATATAAAAATTGCAAACGAGAAAGACTTATGAATCACATCAACTAACGACAACTACTGAACATCAGATTCCTGACCTAGAGGTTTAAACGTTGTAAAAGTACCATGCAAACCTACACCCTTATCTGAAACAATAGTGTAACATCTCAATATAGAAAGACACATTATAAAATATCAATTGAAATGGCCAAACTGGATGTTTCTTTTGCTTCTTTGTGGACTATTTCTCTTAAATTTGGTCTTTGAAACAAGAATATATATTAAAGAGGTGCATGACTGTACAGTTTCTTTTGATGGTTGTATAACTGATTTTTGTGTGCAATAGATGCAATGAAAACAGAAACTCTGTCTCTTATAAAGAATTATTTTACACAAACATCATAATCCCTGTTCCAAAGTATATGGGTATACTATGGTTAACCTGTGTCTTCCATCCTGACTCATGGGATATTTGTAAAATTTCTCTCAGGGACTCCAAATAAGAGATTCATTACATTTTGTATGAAGATACACCTTATGGACTTAAAAAATTTAGTCATATATATTCTATGAATATTATTACATTACATATCTGTGAGATACTTTTCGCTAGTGTTCAGCAGTGTTTTCTTTAACTTTTCATAAATAACTCAAACGTTCATCAACATTTTTTTTTATATATAATCATATATCATATCTTTTACTCAATCTAATTTGTCTTTCCTTCAAATGAATTTTGATTCTGTGCAGTTTTTGCAGTTATTATCTATAATTATCATAACTGATACGCGCAGATCCAGGATATTGAATAAGGGAAAGAATGACCCCTGCCCCTCTCTACCCACTTGGTCTCATGCAAAAGAGAGTTTCTACCTTCTTGACAACATTTAAAAAAAACTTGGGATGTGTGGAAATAAATTGAAAATTGTATAGATCAATGAAATTTTAAGATGTCTTACAAAACTATAATCTTTGATCCAATCAGCTGTCAAAATCTGGATTTAGATGAATGTGATACCAGTCCTACTCTTTGTTCGATTTTTCACATACATCTGCTTACAACACATTTGGTATGGTCATATTAATTTGATAACAATATTGTATCAATATATATTTATTATTGAGTACAGTGTTTAGGGTTGTTCCAAAAATAAATGTATGGGGGGAAGGAAGACACTTTTTATTTGACCCCACAATGCATACATTTTAAATTGGATATGTTCAAGCTATCTTTCTTAAATAACCACCACCCATCAAATTTTAATAACAGTGCCTTCCTTCTCTCCATACAATTAATTCTGGAAAAACCCTTATCATTTTTTTAGACAAAATTTTAATTCATTAGTTGAATTTATAAAAGAGCAACCCATGTTTTTCATTGTTGTATTTAATTTAGCTTATTTAGCTTATGTGTGTTCATATAACAGTGAAACTTGTAAAAGACCGAGCACCCTAGAACTTTCTATCTTAATATTTCTGCACTCAGTCACAACTTTGGCTATTAAGTGCTGTAACTCTTGACTTTGGTTGTTTTGATTTTATGTTTGGTTTATAATGTTTCTGAGACTAGTTTTTTTACACAATTTTTAGTGTATGTGCTGATATAAGAGTTAAATCTGAAAAACGTTTCTAGTTTCCACAGGGTTCAGGTTGAACAGGTTTCACTATATATTTATATAGAATAACATAACACTAGAATAACTCAAAAGCTTTTATAGATTATTTGACCTCAGTCATTATTGATTTTAGATACCTTTTATTGTTGATGTAATTTTGACATTTTCTAGAAAAAACACATTGTAAATTCAGCAAGAAAAATAGATGAATATCAGATTAAGCTTTTGAGTTAATCATTTCACATATTTACATTTAATATATCATACATACTACCCTTCTTACCTCATTTACCTATATATTTACATATTTACTAATTGACTTTTCACAGGCATGGTAGAACTTACACAGCACGATGAAGATTGGTATTTGATGTAGTCACAATTAACATTATCATTTATTTTGCTTTGTTGTGGCATTCTGCAGATGAATATAGAATTTTGACTTTTTGTCCTAATATTGAAAAAAGAAAAATAAACATCATATTTCAATATTGTTAACTATTTTAAGGGATGATTTGCAAGTCTCAATTTTCATCTGTGTTTTTCAAGCTTTTTCAAAAGAAAACAAAATAATGTTCACATGAAATTCAACAGGATTGTTGAAGGTATATAAATATATATATATATATATAATACTTTGATGAAAGGACCTGATTTGTTTTGAAATTAACAGTCATAAAGTTTATTTTCTTGGATGTAAATACTCTTTCAACCCATCTTACATTAATAATTAAATAAGTGAATAATATTAAATAAGGTAATAATGTAACCAACTGATCTTAAAACACATTAATGTCATCTTTTGGAATGATAAAACAGCTGAAGATTTCAGGAATTATCAGAAAAAATAGTAAAGTATTTTGTTATAAGTTAATCAATTAAACTGAAAGTGTTATAAATTTAAGTTTGGGGACATGAACACTTTTATAGATTATTTTCTCTGCAGTATACTTGTGTGTCAGAAGATAGTACAATGTATACTAAGTTGTTGTCAGATGTGTTTGTGGTTCAAGTAGTTTTCCCTTTGAATTTATAAATTGATCAAAATTTATTATTCCACTGCATGTTGATTTTGATAGCGAAATCAACATTTGATTGGTTGAAACATTCACATGTGACATCAAACAAAATTTCATATTCACCTCTGAGTATCATATTCCCCTCTGAAATTTCGGGAATAAATTGTGCGACGTTACGCGCGGTTTATGTAAATAAAGTCTTCAAATTGTTTTTTTCTAAATAGCTTTAGCAAATATCATTATCGTGATAAATTTATTTCCGACGTTAAAACAAAAAGACTAATTATATAGTTAATGTTTATCCGTACTGTTTATTGATATGTATGTCGTGTTTAGTAATAAGAACAAGTGGATAAGAAAAAATGCCGGTACGCAAACTAATATTTGAAGTTCAGATAGTATACAAAGCTTAAGTAGTGGAATAAATCATTCATTTCCCTTGGCCTCAGGAGATATGAAGATTTGTTCACCCTCGAAAAAACATATTTCCCTCGGGCAGAACCCTCGTGAAATATAAATATTCTTGGGTGAACAAATCTTCATATCTCCCTCAGGCATGGGAAATAAATGTATAGTATTCTATTTAGGAATTTCGTTTAGTAATTGATTTTTTTTTGTACTAAAGTGGTTTAATAGTAAGATATTGTTTACAGTTTGATTTGTACATTTATAATTGTTTTGTATTCATATTGTATGTATACATAAATGTAGTAAAACAGGTAGAATATTTAGAAAAAATGCATTTCTTATGTCCATACTGAAACAGAGAATCTCTGTGCCATATTTTTCATTATTTATTGATGTACAAATGTTTACCGGTAATTCTATAATTTTTGTTGAGCCTTGGACTTTTGTCAAAAAAGGGAGACACAGCGATCCATCATTTCTTTATCAGCGTCATTGTCATCCGCAGCAGCGTCCACTAATATTCACTGTGTGGTTAAAGTTTTTGAAATTTTAATAACTTTCATAAAACATTCTTGATTTCTACCAAACTTGGACAGAAGCTTTAAAGTTGTTTATGATCATAAGATAGTATCCAGAAATAAATTTAAAAAAAAAATCCTGTTTATTTGTATTTTTGTATTTTTTCCTGTTTATTTGTATTTTATTATTAGTTTTCTGCCAGTTAACATTACATTCACTCTGTGATTCCATTTTTGGAAATTTTAATAACTTTCTTAAAATATCCTGGATTTCTACTAAACTTAGACAGAAGCTTGTTTATGATCATAGGATAGTATCTAGAAATAAATTAAAAAACAAATCCAGTTTATTTGTATTTTACTCATAAATGGACTTAGTTTTCTGCCAGTTAACATTTCATTCACTCTGTGGTTTCATTTTTTGAAATTTTAATAACTTTCTTAAACTATTCTCTATTCTCTACTAAACTTAGAGAGAAGCTTGTTTATGATCATATGATAGTATCCAGAAAAAAAGTTGGTAAAAACAAAATTCTGTTTATCTGTATCTACTTATAAATGCACTTAGTTTTCTGCCATTTAAAATTACTTTCGTTCTGTGGTTAAACTTTATGAAATTCAATTACATTCTTAAACTATCCTGAATTTCTACCAAACTTAGACAGAAGCTTGTTTATCACTAGCGTATTTAGGGGGGTTTGGAGGGGTAGAAATCTTAAAATAATTTTTGTATTATTGTATTTCTTGTTTTAATGTTAATATCTTTACTATAGATAGAATATCCAGCACTGATTAGGGTGACACTACAACACTACACTCCTTTAAATATACACATGTCATAATTACATTTGCCTGAGGGGAACTTGATAATTAGAGGATCAAAGGATTTAATTAAGACAATCCAAGGCTGCTATCCCTATATTTTATTACTTTGTTTGTTTTATGATTAATAAAGGCAACAGTAGTATACCGATGTTCAAAATTCATAACTCGATAGAAAAAAACAAAAAAAAAACAAATCCGGGTCACAAACCAAAACCGAGGGAAACGCATTAAATATAAGAAGAGAATGACGACACAACGTGAAAATGTAACACACACAGAAACTAACTTAGCATTAGACAAAATCCGATGAGAATAACAAATATAACATCAAAACTAAATACATGAATTTGGGACAGAAAAGTACCGTGACACGTCTTATAATAATGTGAATTCACACTCAAATATAAGAGGAAACAAACGACACAAAAGAAACACAACGTTAAAATGTAACACACACAGAAATGAACTATAATATAACAATGACTATATTCCTGACTTGGTACAGGACATTTTTTAAAGAAAAAATGGTGGGTTGAACCTGGTTTTGTGGCATGCCAAACCTCCCTCTTTCATGGCCATGTTAAATATAACATCAAAATGACAACACAACAGTACAGGACTATAATACAAATAAATTGGAGAACACATTTGCCAAAAAAACACGAATAAAAGCTAACAAAAGGCACCAGGTTTAAAATTTAATACGCCAGAAGCGCGTTTTTTCCACACAAGACTTACTAGTGACGCCTAGATACAAACGTTTGAAAGCCAAACGACGTTTTCTGTTAGCTTGATTTGATGAAAAATACTTTTTCACTCTATCATATATATCCATAAGATTTAGTTTTTTTTTAGAAAATGACACCTGCTGAATCTAAGGATATTGCAAACTTTATTTCCACATCTGTACCTTACTCATGTAACATTACTAGTGCTCAAATGTATAGCATTATTTTTCATCCTAGCCCCCCTCCCCATAAAAATCAAAAGGTAGTTTCCTAAATGAAAACTGAAATCCACCTAGTTCTTTTCTTTTCATAAACAAGAAATGATAAAAGATGTTTCTAATATGTGTGGCTGAACTATCCCCCATGGATTGTACATTCAACTTCAAAGGACGGAATTTACTGCTATTTTAGCACTTTGTTCTACTGACGACAACCCTGGACAGTTTAAAAAAACCGTTCAGAATTGGGTAAAGCAAACAAACAAACAAACAAAAAAGTACCACCAAACAGCCTTATTAAGATCACAAGACTTTGAATTCGGGTCCGTTCGCCCCAAAACAAATTCGCACCCATTCACGTTCACCCCCTTTTACTTTCGCACGCTACACGTTCGTTTATTTTAAGTAACCATATGCCGGATGAACAAAAAGTGTGCCAATTATTGAAAAACATATGGTTTGGTATAACAAGAAAGCCTCTCTAATGTTCAAAAACATTTATCACAAAACCCCCCGCTTCAAGCTCTGGATCCGCGCCTGTTTATGGTCATAAGATTGTATCCAGAAATAAATTTTGTAAAAAAAAAACAACGTTTATCCATATTTTACTTATGAATGAACTTAGTTTTTTTGCTTAACTTAATTAGGTTAAAGTTTTTAGAATTTTAATAACTTTCTTGAACTTTTCTGGATTTCTACTAAACATGGACAGAAGCTTGTTTATAATTAGATAGTATCAAGAAATACATTTTGTAAAAAAATACCTACTGTTTATCTGTATTTTAATTTGAAACGGACTTAGTTTTTCTGCCATTTAACATTACATTCACTCTGTGGTTAAAGTTTTTAGAATTTTAATAACTTTCCTAAACTATCCTGGATTTCTATTAAACTTGGACAAAAGCTTGTTTATGATCAGAAGATGGTATACAATAAGGATTTTTTTTTTACAAAATATACTTCTGTATATATCCAGAAGTATATTTTGTAAAACAAATTCCTTTTTTCCCTATTCGGCCTGACTTATAAATGAACTTAGTTTTTCGGCCAGTTAACATAACATTCACTCAATGGTTTACGAGTTTTCTGTCAGTTAACATAACATTCACTGAATGGTTTACAAGTTTTTGCCAGTTAACACAACATTCACTCAATGGTCTTCCACACATCCACCTGTACATAAAAAAATTAAAAGACATATGATTTAGCAATTCATGCACTGATAAAATACCTTTAGGATTAAATGGTAACAAATCATACACTAGACTAAGTTTGTCTTTTTCATGTAATCTAGAACATACATCTGCTAATGTATTAAATTTACCAGGTATATGAATGGCAAAAATGGAAAAATTATACACAGCTTGCATATAAAACAAGAATCTTATGTAAACCATCACAACTGGATTCCTACTAGTCATTTTATTTATAACACTTTTTGCTGTGACATTGTCAGTATAAATAATAACTCTCTTGTTTTCCAAAAATGATGCCCATTTAAAAATTGCAATAACAATAATGATTGTTTCTTTTAAATTAATGTGCAGAGGGGCCACATCCGGCATATCAAGTGTCCAGTTTATGTAGAAAAAATCACCTAAAAAAGTGGCTCCCCCACCTTCAGAGCAAGCGTCGCACTGAAGGGTTGAAATTGGCTTATTGTCTAAAATACAAGTCCTTCCATTAAAAGTTTACATGAACTTAAGCCACCACTCTAGGTCTGCAGAAAAATCAGAGTTCAGTAAAGCTTTGTCCGAATGGTTCTTGAGTGTATTCTTCAGATCAATCATCCTACGCATGAAAGAGCGACCCCCCTGTATGACTTGAGACGCCCAGTTTAAACTACCAATAAGCGACTCAAGTTGTCTTTTTGTAGCTCGACGTTTATTTTGAAACGTTTGCAATAAACCATGAAAATCTGCTAATTTTCTATCTGGCAAAGAAAGTGTCATTTCACCTGTGTCAATTAAAACTCCTAAAAATATCAATTTTTGTGCAGGTCCATCAATCTTACTGTAGTTTATATGAAAACCAAGCTGACGCAAAATGAAGAGAAGCTTTTGAAGTGCACTTTTGCATTCATTATATGAGTTGCTAATAATTAAAAAATCATCAAGGTATGATATAACCAGTATATTAAATTTTGCTTTCATTATCCTGCACACTGCACTAGAAAGACATTGAAAAATACTTGGTGATTTAGAAGCGCCAAAAGGTAATTTTGTATCATAAAAATAGGTATTCTCAGCGTCACCCTAAAATTTCCAATGAAGACCAGTAAGATTATAATTAGATTCACGAAGGCTTACACATCAGTATGCATTTTTAAGATCAACTTTGCTAAGATAATCATTATGTTTAATTAATTTGCATGCATAATTAAGATCCATGTAAGAACAAGCTTTTTCCTCAACTAAACTATTCAAACAAAATTTATTTGGCATACTAGCATCATGGATTAAACGCACAGATCCATTATCTTTCGGAACAGAACCAATAGCACTAGTAATTAAGGGTTTCACCTTTGTGACCATATACTTTCCACTATCAATTTCATTTTTGATTTGTTTTTCAACTAAACTTTTTTGTGACATTGCAGATCTGTAATTATCGCATAGAACTTGAGTATTAAAATCAGGCATTTCATCCACAATCGAAAAACCATTTAACTCCAGATAAGATAAAGTCATAATCCTTGTCATCGCAAGGGAGTAGGCTACACCATGAATCAAAATAAAGACGATAAGTTTTGACGCAAGGCTTATTTCGGAAAAAATTTATGCGGTTGAATTCGTTTGTGGTTTCCTGACTTCGTTTTTTGAATTGTGCTCCACTGCTTTGTGATCTCGAGAGTAGCAAATGGCACAGTTATGCGCCATGCGGCACATTTGAAACTCACAAGTTCCTGAATTGAATTTACGACAGATTTCTCTGCCATCTGGCATAAATGGACCTCTTTTCCTTGAATTTTGTTTCGAACCTGGATTCTCCTTCAAATTTTCAGACGGACTTGATTTATTCATTGCACTTAAAGTACGCATTGTTAAGCTGTTATTCTTGGGAACTAAATGGAAATCTCGCAAATCCTTCTGTGGATCCCCCCACTTAAAGCCTTCCTTGGCCTGAAGGTCCCTGTATTCCTTATAGTACAACAGAACACTATGCCAAATATGATTGGCTACTAGTCTAAAAATGCTTTGAGTATAACTTAGGTAACCTTTAGTATCCAGGGCGGACAATTCATCAGTACGAATGAGTTCTGTGAGTATACCAAGGCTTGCAAAACCCCATTGTTCTAAGGTGACGTGACTCAGAGGCGTTTTCTTACAATCAATTTGAATACGAGCTCCACCCCCTATCTCGACTATATGGCCCTCTTCTTCAATCGAATCAAGAGACGTAAGAAACAAATAATCAGTGATCTGCTTAGCTTTTTTAATTTGTATACCTGAGATTGGGGTTTGTTCTGCCTCCTTCGATGGGAGTGCCTGTAGTTCTACAACAAGAGCTTTGGTGAGGTTTGACTGTTCTTTCTCTAGCTTAGCTTTACGTAGCTCTAGGTTCAAATGTTCACATTGGGCTTCTAACTGTTCAATTTCGGGCTGAATACTTGTAGTACTTTTAGGGTGTCTAGACGGTTTGACCGAGAGGGGGGTTTCTCGACGTACATGTACTCGCTGGTCACTTATAGGAGGAGGAGATGGATCGTGTAACATAGGGCTGACATGAGCTTCCTCAGCAGTAGCTAATAAAGGGGAACTGAAAGTCAACGTTTGCTTGTTCATTGTGCGGTCACTACCTCCTGTCAGGGATCGAAGAACATCCTTGTATCTATTGCCTGCATTTGATCTAGGTGTTCGCTGCATAGTATGTGATTTTATCACAGTAAATTGTCCATATTTTCATAAAAATTGCTTTGAATTTTGCCATCCAAAAAATAAGGCCTGGACGCAGCCATGCTACATTTAACAATTAAACAACAACCCAAAGCTGGAATGGACCCGACTCGATCTCCGTAAAAGCGAATTTACCCAAAAATTCTACTTTACGTTTTAAAAATTTTCTGAACCTATTCTGGATTTCTACCAATCTTTCACAGAAGTTTGTTTATGATCAAAAACTAGTATCTAGAATGAAATTTTGTAAAAATATATTTCCTTTTTTGCCATATGTTACTCATATATGGACGTATTTTCAATGAATTTCAATCGAGTGCATCTTTTTACAGCCTATAAATAAAACACGAACACACCGTATTATTAGTGTTGAATTACCTATGCGCAAATCCTTTTTTGTGTAGACAACTTTAAGGTTCATGTGGACCCAATGGCTAAAATGGCCGTATTTTCACCTCAAAATTTTCTCTGAGTACAGGCAAACCTGTGCATCTGGAAAAGTTTTAAGGCATAGCATGCCCTAGATAAATAGAATTCAAATGCATTGTATGATTTAGAAAATTCATAACTTAACTGGATTTTGCCGTACACTTTTTTTCGTCTCTGCAGAAGATGATAAAGTTAACAATTAGTTGAGTTTACTTTGATATGGTCCACTCAGGTACACAGTTTAAATAACCAATTATTGTCAGGTATCTATTGTCCATCTAATGTCCATGTCAATTAAAAATGCTCACTTTAATTTTTACCTGTGGGGAAGTTCTCAAACCCGTTTCCCAACTTAGTTTATTTTGGCACCTTCTGGAGGAATGAAAAAAAGTGCACAGCAAAATCCTGGTAAGTTTTTATTTTTCTAAAACATAAAACATACTTAAAAGTCATTTATCTAGGGCATGCTATGCCTGAATTTTTTTACAGATGCGCAGGTTTGTCTGTACTCTGAGTAAATTTTGAGGTGAAAATACGGCCATTTTAGCCATAGGGTCCACATGAACCTTAATAAGTGTCTGTGTGTTTCTCATAATAATGCGTGGGAGTCTACTATATTATACAAATTAAAGGAAAGGACGTCAACTACACAATGGTAAGTATATAGATTTGAAACTTAATGTTATATTCTTTCTTTAAAATCCATTGAATCGTTATTTATAACATAACAATTTATAACAGTAGTTATTCATCAAGATCATTCAAGTATTGCCATTACATGTATATAAAAATATCTTTAATCACATGTGTTGTTAACAGAATTAAGGTTTTTAAAGCAGAGAAACACGCTTGGTATTTTTTATATACTTTTGAACAGATAAACAAATATTATCATTTTCTTTAGTACTTAAAACATCATCACCAAATAATAACAAATCGATAGTAATATTGACACCAAAGACATTAAATTCGTTTAACATCATATTTCTCTGAGTTGAAAAATTAATACAATATAATAGGTAGTGTTCAACATTTTCATTAATAAAACCACACATATGAACAATTTGCATTTTGTATCAAATTTGCTTTGAACAGGTCAGCATGCAGTGCGCTACATCTGTTACGCTCCTTGTGTGTAAAATTGAATACAAACGATCTCCTAAAGAACCATATCTCGGAGATTTATTATTTCAATAGTATAGTTTATGCAAACTTGATTTAAAAAGGGAAAATGTAGGAATCTGTCTTATACCCAAGTCTTCAGTATTCCACAATGCTATAGATGACGGAAAATAAGACTGTTGGTAAGCTGATAAACGATTTACGGGAATAGTGATATTTTGACTGTTACGCAAATTATAAAATATCTGATACAAAATCCGGAACCAAATCGTGTAAATAATCTGGCGCTTGATTATTAATAATCTTCTAAAACATACATAATTTTTTAACCTCCCGTCTGCCGCTTAATTTTCCCCATCCCGTCTCTAAATAGATACTGTTCCTGCTAGCGTAACTTGTTAATAGACAACTTTCGAGTTCGATGCATTTCCGTCAAAAACTCTGGTTTTAGTGAACGTCATTTGTGCGTTTAGGGGCGTCGTCACTTCCGTTCCCACGTTGAGCGAGTGGTTGGAAAACTATAATTCCATATTGTACGAATTATTCGGCAAATTGAATTCTCAAAATTGACAATCAGCATTGCTGTCATTAGGGAATTGTCATTAAGTACCTACAGAACAACCATTATTTCTTGTTTATCCTGCACAATGACGATCACTAAGACGCTTAATGAACGTAAATAGTGCAGGGATACAGGCGACCCCCTCTATCTGGTAAATGACGTCATAAAGGCGCGTATAATTGACGAGTTTTTTCCGGTGACGGATGAACTCGAAAGTGGTCTATCCCGTAACTATTCGACCAGCCTCGATTTGGATATTTTCCACCCGATCAGAATTTACTTTCCACAATTACCCCATACTTCTGATGAATACACCAAAATTGGCCGAATAAATGTCATATACATTTTTCCCAAATATTCCCTGTTAAGTCTAAATTTTAGTTTTCGTAAAACATTAAGCTGCTTCGAAGTTTTTTTCTATCAGCTTATCAAAATGCTTATTCCATTTACAGTCACTACTAAATATTACACCAAGATGTTTTTGCGTATGAACTGGCTCTAATGTAACGCCATCAAAATAAAAAAAAAATTTACTTTGTATAGTGTTCATACTGAATACCATAATAATATCTGTTTTATTTGGGATAAACTTCACCAGCCATCTTTTTGACCATTCACTTCATTAAACAAGATATGTGCTGATTAAATTTCTTAAAATGGATTCATTAGGAGCAGTATATGACCTATTGAAGTGTCATCTGCAAAAAGCCTCCCAAATCCAGAAAAAAACATCAGCTATATCATTAATATATATCAAAAACAATAATGGTCCTAAAACCGAACCCTGAGGCACACCGGCGTTTAATTTTCTTCCAAATTTTGAAAGTGAATCTTTTAAGACAACTTTCTGAGATCGGCTACACAGGTAGCTTTTTAACCAACACAGCAAGTCTCCTTTTATACCATATGTTTCAAGTTTGTATAGTAAAGCCTTAATCCAAACCGTATCAAAAGCTTTACTTATATCAGCAAATGTGATGCTATAGTTACTAGCTTATTATTTAGCGCCAATAAAATTTTGTTGTAAAGTTCAATCAATTGATGCGTAGTGGAGTATCCTGGAATAAATGCAGTTTGATACTAATACAACAGTTTATTTTACATGTAAATGGTTAAAAATATTTTTGAAAACAATTTTTCTAATAATTTACTCACACATGACAATAAGGAGACAGACCTGCCTGTAGTTGGAAGGAAATGATTTGTCACCACCTTAGAATAAGAGAATAACATGTGCAATTTTCCATTGATCGGGAAATACTCTATCAATGAAGTGATTTATTAAAATGTTAACATAATGGTTTTAAAATTTCATTTCTAACAGCAAGTAACATTATGTTGCTAACAATATCTGGTCCCACAGCTTTATTTGCATCGATCGTGGAAACAATATCAAGTACATCTTGTTCACTAACAATTATTGGTGAAAGAAAGTCACGACTGCGATCATCAAATGCCGGTAAATTTTTATTTGCATCATCTAAATTAGAAATGGAACAAAAATATTTATTTAAAATTTCCGACTTTTCTGTTCCTTCATACGCAAAGTTAAAGTTCTGATCCGGGTCTCGAAGCGGAGGAATATCATGAGTTGGTCTGTCGCTTTTAATTAGCATATTGATGGTCTTCCCATACTGTTTACTATTTGCAACTTTCAATTCATCCAGATTCTCGTTAAAAGTCGCATAGAAATGCTTTTTAGTCTGCTTTTTTAAATTATTAACTTTGTTCCTTTGTTGCTTATATTTATGTTCAGCAGATGTACTACTTGAACGAATAAATTTTTTTCGAAGTCTGTCCCGTTTTCTCGTTTCCCGTCCCAAATTTGAATCAAACCAAACTTTATCATCGCATCTTAAAGTTACGTCCCTTGAAGGGATACACGCAGATACTATATTAATAAAAGTGTTAGTTAAATTTGTAGCAGCAACATGAACATCACTTGCATCAGAAATTTAATTTTGCCAATTAGTATTTAGTACTTTTTGTTTCATCAAGTCATAATCCCCTCTCTTATAATCCCATATAGATCTAATATATGTTCGACTTTTACTACATCCACAATCAATTGTGACATATATGTACCATCATTATCACTTATACCTCTATCAATAGGTATTCTGTCTTTATCTAAAAATGGTAAAGAATCTGTAACTAAAATAGGATCAAGTAGTGACGAGCTACTTGTTCGTGTGTCAAAGTGCGTGGCTTGGTCAATTATGTTAGGTTTTAAGTAAATTGTGGTAACGAATTCCCTGACTTAATAATTTACTAGTAATACATAGATTACGTTCGTTAAAATAAAAAAAAAACTCACAACAGACACGGGCATAGCGAACGAGTTGTGAAATATAAACACCGTAAGATGGTGCCAGAGGAACATCACTATAACGTTGTGCACGATGTTCCTACAACACGACGTTACACTAAAAAAGCGGCGTCAAAGAGGGTTTTTGACTTTGATTAATTTTCGATAAAGTTTTGTTCGTTTTTTACATGTACTTGGTTGATTTTGTTCTTTTTGTGATGTCATTTTATCATAAATTACCTCAAGTTGTGGAAATTGATTTTATAATGTGCACCATTTAAGTTATTCTACCTAACATGCAGTACTGTCGCAAGTAATGTAGGACGGGAAATAAAAAAAAAATTGTTTGAGGTACAAAACTTTTATCGTAGGATGTTTAACTTTCATCAGGTGCATATCATCATGATCATCAGTCATTGTAAAGTTTCTTCATCTTAATTCCACCCCAATACAAATATATCTGACACTCTGCAGTAAATCGAAACATTTTTACCCTTAGTTAATTGGAATAGAATTGTATTTTCCCTGGCACAGACTTTGTCGAAATACATCCCATCAATTACTTGAACCTTGGCTTGAGAATTATTTCCCAAGTCATGTAATAAGTTGCTTGCTTAAATTGTTTAACTTCTGACATACATTTTAAAATCTAGTAATCTACTCCTGGATCGTCCGTAAAACGGCTAATATAATCCCGGGTTTTATTAATTCAATGAAACGGTTTGTGTCGCTGTTTGGGATTAGTCTTTCAACTATCTCCATTTCATGCACAAGTTTATATTGACAAAAAGTTCCGGTTCGCTAGTACTTACAGGAATGACTTTCATCAAGACAGTTATAACATGATTAGCAGGACAAATCACGAAGTAAAACATTCCGTGGACTTGTATTAAGTCTTCTAATATTGGTGAATGCACCTTACTGAAGTGGCGACTTTAAATGATCTATTTCGGAGTACTTCCGCAACCTTTTACATTAATTTTAGAGGACTGTCTTGGTTTCTCCAATTTGTCTTTCAAAAGTTGAACGAAGTTCATGTAATGAGATTTGTTTTCCATTTCACCATTCTTTTAAATAAATCGTTAAAAGCTATAAACGATTAATAAAAATTACAAAATTTAACCTGTGTCGAATCTATGTCGCCGGCCAGAGTCTATAGCAACATACACTTTATTTTCGACAGCCATTAACATCTTTTTCCAAATTTCACCACACGATTTGTTTTTATTATCATGAACATTTAATTGAAACTTTAGCACATATAACGTCGGAAATTAGCGTTTTTTTCGGATTTTTCGACGTTTTAAGACGTTTGGACAAATTGGCTACCGTTTTGTAATGTGTGGAAGCATTTTATTCCTTTAAGACCCAAATATGAAGTTAATAAGAAAAGAATCTTGGCATTTTGTACTCTTCGTGAATCTAACTTTTGTTTTGATCAATTATAAATTACTTATTGAAATATCAGTTAAAAAATACGCGTTAACTGCTTTGAAAAATTAAATATCAACTTGGACAAAATGGTTACCGCTTGAAAAACGACTGTGTAGAGAAGATTTTATAGAATCTGCAATATTTGAACTCACGAACAATGAGGCAAATATTTGTTCTTTTGATAGATGTTATTATTGTCTAACTCTTTTTATTAATTTTCCGCTATATCTACTTATAAAATTCACTTTCAGTCGTCGAGTTACCGAAAAACGTCGTTGGACATTTTTCTTATTCCAGCTTAATATGCAGCCACCGAGTCAAATGAAAGTTGACAAAATAACGGTTTGAACACCACAAAGAACCGACACACTTCGTTGTTCCAGCCAAGTTTCAGGAAGATCAGAGAATAAGAAATAGGATCACTATACATAAGAGTTAAAACAGTTTTGAAAATTCGCGATTTTTTACTTATGGTTTAAATATGTTCATTATGACATAATATATATATTCACAAAGTTTTATCACTATATATGTGCAGCAATAAAGGAGAAATTCAATAATTAATGAATAAATATTAACAACTTCCTGTAGGTCGTGACGTTTTTCCTGGTTTTTGCATGCCGGGATTTAATATACAATCATTAAAAGTCTTGGTTTTTAATGATATTTTAACGTTATCGTAAGCGCTCCGATGACTTATGCTTCATCTAATAACCAGCCGATAATAAGAAGATAAAACGCACAGACGTGCAATTGTACATATTCATGAGATAATTTTTCTATGTTAAACGTATCTATCCGAATTAATTTTTTAAACAACACAAAGAGTTATAAATTTATTTTTAATTAATGCCTTTTCGGACTGATAAGGTGAACAAATTAAAATACAATAATCTGTAAAGACAATATGTTGGTGTACTCTTATTGACCTTTTACTGTCTCTGCTATGACTAGGTTTATACGATGTGTGTATTCACGGTTCTGTGGCAATACTCGTAGATGGCTTGTTGAAAGGTAAATTGTTATTTGCAAATCGGTATTTAACCACGCCTCTAGGGTACACCTTACCAGGTGTGACTGTCTATTTGGATCAGTGGGTTATAAAACAAGGGAGCATTTAATTCACACATTTAAAATACATATTCAAGTTGGTGACAAATGAAAATAGATCGCCGTGGAATTATTTAATTATATTTGGTGCTATTATTTATTTGAATTCAAATAAATTAATTTACTAAGAAATAAACAATTTTCGGTTAAAGACGGGAAACTTAATTCATGTGTCAGAATGAAATGATATACACCTCTTGTCCTTGATTTATGTCTCATAAAAAAGGGGAACTTAGATATTAGAAATAGCTTTACCAAAGCATTTTGATTGTCTTTATCAGCAAAAAAATGTACGGGAACACTTACATTTAGACTTTTGAAATCCATGTATTAATTAATATCTGAAACTATCTGAAGATAACTCTACCGAAGCGGAATATAATATGTACGAATAAAGAAAAAAAATACTTTTGTTTTTAAATCTTTGCACATTAATGATTAACTATTGTTATCTATTGTTCATTTAATTACTTAATTAGTACCTAAAATATGTCTACCGCTTGGCATTAAATCTCGGTGTGGTAGGAAACGATTATTACATATAGATTATATTATTTGGATGAGGATTTGAGCTAGCCTATAGTCCGGCGGATTTGTGAAAAATTGTGCACATCCTGTTACAAGCATGAAATTTGGCATAGACCTTCCTCAACTATTACTCTTTTATTTCAGATAGGGAGGCATTTGAAAAAAATGTCTCACTTCCGGTAAAATCCAAAATGGCGGACGTCATACTTAAATCAGCCCGATATTGAAGGCTAGCGTGTACAAATGTGTTATTATCATGCTACTATCATGATATTTGGTACAAACCTTTATTTTTTACTACTTTTGGATAAATTAAATAGATAAGGTGTCTTCAGAAACCCCACTTCCGGTTAAAATCCAACATGGCGGACATTGTACTTAAATAAGCTTATTTTTTAGGGAGGGTAATTGAAATGTGTTTTAACGTATTGCTACTATCATTACATTGTATAGGAACCTTTCTTTGGTGCTTCTGTTGGCTAGAATGTATAAGACATATGTCTTAAAAACCCTTACTTCCGGTAATAACCAAAATGAGGGACATATAAATATCCTTTTTTTATTCAAATTTCAACTTTTTTCAAAATGTAAAGAAAATGATTTTATTTTGTGTTGGTCATTAAACTTTTGGCTTTAAGTTATCCCCAAAACCACTTATTCTAGCATGTTGCAAATGTTTAGATATAAAGTTGACACTTCCGGTAAAAATATGACGTAAATTTCAAAGATGAGTCCTCAATCTATTTCTTCGATGAAGAGTTTTGGATATATTGATTAAAACAAAACAAAATCACTATAGTATTAAAAAATATTTAAAATTACTACTATTTGGCCAATAATACATGTTTATCCACAGTCACCACCACATGCACACATCGCAGTGCACGGAATACCCGGTTTTCCACATTAAAAATAACCGCGGTATCCTTTCTTACATCCATAATGTACAAGCTTCTGAAAAATTATGAGGTCTCAGAAAGAGTTTTTTTTAAGGGACCCTCTTTATCCCTTCGCGATCCATTAATGACTAGACTAGGTAGCATAAGAGTCAATCCCAAGCTCGTCTTTCTAAACACCTGCATAAGTATATTGCACGTTTTACATGCTTGAAAAGACTAGGCCAAGTCGTGGGAATAGCCTCACTTATAATGAGCTTTCTTTTTTGTGCAAAAATTGACTTTCTTGCTTCGTTAATCATGTAAGCTCCATTTGATACAATTGTGCGATCTTACAGTAAAACCCCGGTGATTAAGGCTGATCAATCATCCTTCTTTATGTTAAAGTCACATCTTCAAATACCATCAATGTCTCCCTCACAGTCTTTTTTTCCTTTTAAAGCAAAGTGAGAACCGTATCACAACCGGTAAAGGTATGGGTCAGAAGTAAGTGTGTGTGATCACTCATTGCCTAGTGTATTTGAAAGGCCATTGATAGATACAGTATTAATCCAAAGATTTTTGCCTCCCCAAACACAATCCATAGTTTGTCTGCCCCTATGTCACGGAATAGCGAAAAAGTATTGACAGCATCATCAGTGACTGTAAATCATGACTCGTTTAAGTTCGTGTTTCACTGCATCAGACACATGCACCATGATTGAAGTGTCAGTCTCTTTATGTGCTACACTTAAAATACATCACGTGGTGGATAAGATAGAATATCCTGAGCATTTGTTGCTACAACTACCATACTCATCAAAGACTTCATCCACTCCTGTTACAGTTTCAAGGTATTTTATTATGGTAAGGACATAATACCCAATCATCAAACTTGTTAGGAAACACCTTGAAACTATAAAAACAGTGGATGTAGTGTCGGATGTGAACATAGGCAGTACTGGTATTTTGAAAGCTGATAAAAGAAGCAAGAGCAACATTTAGGGGAAAGGGAATACACAGACGAATCCAGGATTAAAAACATCCTCAAAATTGGCAAAGTTTTCTGAGAGATGACGACAGTGAGAAAGAACTTTTAAGTTTTCATTCACAGCAGCTTGCTCAATACAGTTTTGAGTACAAGGTAGTTGAAGCAACAAATGCTCAGGATGTTCAGTGTTATCCAACACTTGATGATGTTTCAAGTTTAGCACCATGTTTACACGAAGAGGCTGACACTAGAATCAAGATCGATGTGTCTGATGCGATGAAACACAGACTTAAATTAGTCATGACTCAAACAGATACTGATGTCATTGCTGTTTCGCTATTCCGTGACATAGGAGCAGACAAACTTTGGTTTGCATTTGGAAGGGAAAAGGTATAAGATATGTATCAATCGATGACCTTTCAAATGCACTAGGCATTAAAAGATAACACGTTTGCTGGAAAAGGAACTGCGTTGGTGTCATTAATGGAGTTTGAAGATGTGACTATAGCATTTAGAATGATGATTGACCAGCCAACATCACAATATGGATTTGATAAGTTTAATGTCATTGAAAACGATACGTGGTTTTGTTGTAAGATCGAAAAAAAGAAACAAATTTGGTTAACAAGGCAAGAAAATATGTGTTTTTGGAATTAAACGATGTGAGAAACAATACCACAGTCTTTGTAAATGTAGGAAATCAGCTCTCCGATTGTGAATTGCGGCCTAACGAGTATGCTGATTGGGTATTATGTCCTTACCTTAATAAAATACCTTGAAACTGAAATACGAGTGGATGAAGTCTTGGATGCGTATGGTAGTTATAGCAACAAATGGTCAGGATATTCTATCTTATCCACCACGTGATGTATTTCAAGTTCAGCACCAAGTTCACATTTAGAGGCAGACACTAAAATCATGGTGCATGTGTCTGATGCAGTCAAACACGAACATAAACGAGTCATGATTCGAACAGTCGTTAATGATGATGCTGTCACTACTGTTTCGCTATTCTGTCACATAGGAGTAGACGAACTATGGATTGTGTTTGGGGAGGGCAAAAGACTTTGGGTGAATATCTATCAATGGCCTTTCAAATGCACTAGGCAATGAGTGATTTAATCAGACTAAATCACCGGGGTTTAACTGTAAGATCGCACAAACTTAACAGATGGGTATAAAATTGTAAACGAAGCAAGAAAATAACTATTTGCGCAAAAGGGAAGGCTTTTTGATGCTGTCCCTCAACTTGGTCATGTCTTTTCCAGCATGTAAATCATGCAATATACTTAGGTAGGTGTTTAGGGAGACGAGCTTGGGATTGGCTCTTATGCTACCCACTCAAGGCGAGGACACAGAGGATAGCTTTTTAAAAACTCTTTTTGAGACCTCATCATTTTGTCAGGATCTTGTACATTGTGGATGTAAGAAAGGATACCGCGGTTATTTTTAATGTTGAAAATCGGGTATCCCGTGCACTGCGATGTGTGCATGTCATGGTGACTGTGAATAAAAATGTATTCTTGGCCAAATAGTAGTAACTTTAATTTTTTTTTAGTATTATGGTGATTTTATTTTGTTTTAATCAATCTATCCAAAACTCTTCATCGAAGAAATAGATTGAGGACTCATCTTTGAAATTTACGTCATATTTTTACCGGAAGTATCAACTTTATATCTAAACATTTACAACATGCTAGAATAAGTGGTTTTGGGAATAAATTTAAGCCAAAAGTTTAATGACCAGCACAAAATAACATCATTTTCTTTACATTTTGAAAAAAGTTGAAAATTTTAATAAAAAAATATATTTCTATGTCCGCCATTTTGGATATTTAAAGAAGTAAGGGTTTTTAAGACATATGTCTTATACATTGTATCCATCAGAAGCACCAAAGAAAGAATCCTTCACAATGTAATGATAGTAGCAATACGTTAAAACACATTTCAATTACCCTCCCTAAAAAATAAGCTTATTTAAGTACAATGTCCGCCATGTTGGATTTTTACCGGAAGTGGGGTTTCTGAAGACATCTTATCTATTTAATTTATCCAAAAGTAGTAAAAAACAAAGGTCTGTACCAAATATTATGATAGTAGCATGATAATAACACATTTTTACACGCTAGCCTTCGATATTTGGCTGGTTTAAGTATGATGTCCGCCATTTTGGATTTTACCGGAAGTGAGACATTTTTTTCAAATGCCTCCCTATCTGAAAAAATAGAGTAATAGTTGAGGAAGGTCTATGCCAAATTTCATGCTTGTAACAGGATGTGCACAATTCGTCTGAAATATGCTTGTAGCCGCCGGACTACTATAAAAACACATTAATTAGTTAACATATAGTCGAGACCAAAGGATATTAACTTTGATAATTCAATTAACTTATTCACATATTTTTCTCTTATGATTTGTGCGTGCTTGTTTCTATAGGACAGTGTACATGTATATATGGTCCAAAAAATAAAATCGTAACTAAAAATGTCTTGTTCGGAGAATGATAGTACTAACAGTGGTTCCAGTCCGTCAAGAGAGGCAGCTGTAATTATACGCGAATATTCATACAGTGGGATGATGAAAGAGATTTTGTAACACTTTCTACACAGGGATGACATTTGTTTTACATGATGTCCAAAACTACAGTAGATACAGGTGAGCGACACAGGCTCTTGAGAGCCTCTAGCTGGTCTTTGTACTCTTATGTTCTTTTTGGTTTCATGAACGTCGCTCGGTATTTCTACAATTAGCTTTCGGTTTTGTTTGCTTTTGGTTGCCTCGATGTGTGTAGATCCAGATGTGCAAATCGGTTTAGGATCCTACATATGAGGGGATAAAAGATTATATATATAAGAGACGTGTTTCTACTTGCTGATATTTTCATCGTTTTTTTTAATGAGGAAAAGTTCAATCAAAATTGTTTTTGACATAAAAAAAAAAACAACAACATCCGAACATAAGAGTAATGTGAATTCCCCTTTCCGTCCGGAATCGTGGATCATAACATCCTTAATTTTTTTCGTTATTCGTTTTATATCAAATTGATATTACACGATTATTTAATTTGTATTTTCACATAGTGTTTTGTGGAATCTGTTAAAAGGTAAGCTTGACGCTTTAAACAAATATTATAATAAATAGCTTACTTCATTTATCTACAAATTACAAAAATGTAAGTTTTATAATTATATCAATTTTTTTTTGAAGATGTAGTAATGTCAGATTAAGGAATGTTTGTCAGATGTTCGATCCTTTTGGAATTTTTCCTACGATGCATGGTATCATATTTTGCAACAGACCGCTCACTTTTCCACAGAGGTCTTTAATTCAAAGCTCATTAAAAGGTCATTGTCAAAATTTAAGCATAAAATTAAATTCGAATAAAAAAAGACAACATTTGTATACCGCTGTTCGAAAATTATAAATCGATTTACAGAAAACAATTCGGGGTTACAAACTTAAACCGAGGGAAACACACCTACTATCAGAGTAAGACAACGAAACAACAGACACACTTAAGTTCAACAAAAACAAAAACGGCAATGCAACACGCGCAGAAGCGGAATATAAGATAACAACTGCCATTTTCCTGACTTGGTACAGGACATTAAAGAAAAAGTGGTGTGTTGAACCTGGTTTTGTGGCTAGCCAAGCTTCACGCTTTTATAGCTTTTAAACTACTTGACGTATAACTGAAAAATATCTGGCATGTGTAGAATTGTCATATTATTTTAGAATTTCTTAAATAACTTGTGAAACAAATTCAAACAAATACATATATCCGCTTTAAATATGGAAACTGTGAATTGTGTAAAAGTAGAAGCACTGGCTACGGTTACATAGGAATGTCACAATAATAAAAAAAAAAAAAACTGATTGCCGGAATGCAGGGTTGAGTAAGGAACCGATTAATTACAAATGTAACAATAATAATCTTATCTACGGTTACAATGCGTTAGTGTTACATTAATGCAATCCAGTGTTCGCTCGGACTAGAAATATGTATTAAAATAAAACCTGAAAACTTTTATTTGAATTTTACAATATTGCATACAATTTTTATTTACAACAGAACCGTACTTTTGTACAATGACTGTTTCTACAAATCAAGTATGTTGTTTTGGGAGCATATTTTAGTCGGACGCAATTTGGTGAAACCACACTAGACATCCATCACAAACAAGTGATACAGCAATGTACACCTCTATATTGCATTCTGTACAATTCAAATCAGCACTATCCCATTTTAGCTCACCAAACTTGAACAAACTAGACCAAAATCTTCACTGGAGTATCTACTTTAAAACAATTGTCCGACGACCCCGCTTTCCAACCAAAATACCCGTTATGGCTAAAAAAAGAACATCAGGGTCAAATGCAGTTTTGGTCTTATATCACTAAAACTTAAGCATTTAGAGTAAATTTGACATGGTGTAAAAATGTTCATAAGGTTAGATCTATCTGCCACGAATATTTCAGACGTTCATACAACCCGTTGTCGCTGGTTGCTGTACCTGAATTGATAATTTTATGGACATTTTTCAGTTTTGGGTTATTATCTTAGATATTATTATTTATAGAGATAAACTGTAAACAGCAATAATGTTCAGGAAAGTAAGATCTACAACTAAGTCAGACATAAAATTTTCAATTGACCCCTTTAGGAGTTATTGCTCTTTCTTGTAAATTTTTAACAATTTTTCGTAATTTTTTGTGATCTTTTACAAAAATCTAATCCTCTGAAACAACTTATACAAATTAACCAAACTTTGCCATAATCATCATAAGGGTATGTTATTGTAACAATTTGTGTCCGATAACTTGCTTGCCCATAAACATGACCGACATGTATAAAATAAAAATAGTAGGATAAGGGCAAGTTTTGTCTGTTATCCTGGTAAAAATAAACAAAACTTGGTTTCCAATCATTATTGGGGTATCCAATACTATTTATAATGATTTTAAAATTTTAAACAACAACTCATTTCTGAAGGTAATTGATATTAACATCGTAATTGTGTTGTTATTTATGTCTGCCTGTCATGGTTTATCTGACCATGACCCCATTTTCATGGTTCATTGGTCAATGTTTAGATTTATTGGTTAAGTTTATTTCTAAGAATCTATAAGCAAAAGGTAAACTATCATGTGGAGCAGGATCTGCTTACCCTTCCGGAGCACCTGAGATCACCCCTAGTTTTTGGTGGGGTTCGTGTTGTTTATTCTTTAGTTTTCTATGTTGTGTCATGTGTACTATTGTTTTTCTGTTTGTCTTTTTTCATTTTTAGCCATGGCGTTGTCAGTTTGTTTAAGATTTATGAGTTTGAATGTCCCTTTGGTATATTTCGTCCCCCTTTTAGTGTATTGAATGATTGTAAGGCGAACATGTATGTCTCGTTTGGTGTATATTACCTTGACCTCATTTTCTGGGATCATGTCAAGTTAATGTGATACTTGTAGTGGAGCTTCATATTTAGGACTATCAAGTTGAACATAAAATCAATGGTTAGTACAGAAGGCGAGACATTTCAGCGTGTGCACTCTTGTTTTCATGATTGTTACATTTCCATGTTACCGTAGCTAGTGACTAAAGTTAAATATGATCACAGAAATGATACGTGCAAAAGTATGTATTATACGAAATACTAAGGATGTTCTAGGCATTTATTACCTTAGCCTTCTTTGGCACACTTTTTTTGTTCGATTTTTGGGTTCTCAATGCTCTTCAACTTTATACTTGTTTGGCTTTCTAACTTTTTTTTATCTGAGCGTCACTGGTGAGTCTTTAGTTGAAGTTAAAACAAACTTTCGATGTCTGTCATGCTTTGGGTGATTTGTTTTTACTCTTGTGATGTTTATATTCTCGTCCAATATTGTTGTTGGAAGCCTACCTGGGTTTTCGCAAATTTATATAGTTGTTTCTTATGATGGTCAAATGATCTGTATACTTTTTGGTGAAAATAAAATTAAAACTTTTTGAGGTACGGCACTTTGTAACTAAAACAGGGTGTGTTTTGTTTCACATGTCGCACTGTATCTCAAAAACGATTTTTGATTATTGCTTAAGGGGGTACCCAACACTATACCCCAAAAAATTCCTGTCGTTTAGTTTTTCTTAATTTTTTTTTTCATTGATAAACTAGACCAACTTTATCATCTTGTAAAAAATTTAAAAGATTTGAAACATAGGTTTAAAAGATTTGATAACTCAAATATAGCATCTTTAACATACTAGAATCGGCCAAAATAGGAAGTTTCTGAAATATGGGTATGGGGTTAAATATGTTAAAGTGTTTAAAACTTAATCCTATATTGACAATTTATGATTATTGCTTAAAACTTTACACACTTCTTTGTTATATTAATCTAAAGATCTGTATACTTTTTGGTTTTGATTCAAAATTTTATTTTAGATATATTTAGTTTTTTGTATCTCAAAAACAGTATATGGTTTATTAATTATTGCTTAAAACTTTCTCAGAAACTATTTATGCTTATTGTGTTAAACTTCCACACCAGACGTCGGGCGTATCATGTGCTCATGGCGCAGCTGTTTATTTCTATTGTATTTACGGAGATTGTCTCTCGCGTGGAGGCTATAGAACATCTACATATGCTCTACTGAATTTTTAAAGTTATGGTTTATTCATTCTTTTTATCACTTTTCTCATGAGTGCCCTATGATTCTCATAATTTAAGGGGAGTTTGTGTACTAGTATTTCAAAAAGACGCCCACCACGTATGGGTTAAGGTTGTCTCACAACCCAAACAATGTATCATATCTTTTATTATTGTTTTAGTAAGATAAGAAACTGCGGAAACGGTTTTGCATGATACTAGGTTGAATACATTATACTTTCCATAGTTCGCTTTATTTCTTCACCTGGACACATGGGTCTTGTTGAATGTACAACATAGTATTAAAAGTGCTTCTAATTTGAAAATATTAAAAAATATTCAGTGACACAGAAGCTGTAATCTCAGCGCCTATATAAATGCTGAAATGACGACCCCCTGGATGATATTGACTAAAAATTAAAAAATTAAAATTATCATTGTATCTATTTTTTTCTAAATACTGTATATGAAACAGAAAGTAAAGATTAGCTAGAGCGCTATTGTTTGCAAAATCTAAGTATAAAGATTTAAATGACCATAAAACACATATATTATCTCAAAATACAAACAGTATATAAAAACTTCATATGGTTCTATAATTTTTATTTGCCGATGCATTTCAAAATATCCTTTCATTAAAGTATGCAGTTTAAGAATTATGACTAACCCTGACATCTGTGAAAACGTCAATATAATATATGACACAGACAAATTTATTTGAGTCCTTTGGTTATGGTATACCTAACATTGTTTACACTTAAATCATAAATACTTTAATTTTTCACATTGCAAAGTGTTTGTTAAATTTCCGATCCTTGTTAGTCACCAGTTTAAAATAAAGTCAATGCAATGGTTGATCTTTTGCCAAATGTTATCTGCTATTATCATATTATAGTATTTACATCATCGATTGGAATATACAATAACAAACTCGTTAAAAAAATATTCAAAGAAGGCCTTTAAAAACAGTGGAATAATGTACTTTTAAAGAGTCAAAAAAATTGAATGTTCATATTGGTGATTTAGAATCTGTTAAAAGTTTGGATAATGCTACCCTTTATTCGGTTTTGCTTCATCATTTCATTTAGCAAAATACACAAACCTAATTAAAGGCGCATTCAAAAAATCAGAATGCAAAGGTATATGTCCAAAATCTATTAGGTCTTTTTTCTACTAACAACAAAAGAGCTATGTCAATTGGATATGTTTCGATTGCTGAACTTAAGCACATCATTGTTTAAAATACAACTGAAGCCCTCCCCTAGGTAAGGGATTTTGCGCTGTGTTGTAGATCCGTTGGTGGTTTTAAACCGATTTTTGCTCTTTGGTCGAATTTTTATCACTTTGACTCTTAACTTGTTATTATATAAGAATTGAGTTTTCTTTTTTGTAACTTCATAGAGGTTTAAAAGCGTTGACCGAAGTACATTTTGTATGAAGCGCGCGTAGAGTTTATTTCGACGTTCAATTTGAAATACATAATGACCGCATTTTGCAAAGTGCCAAAAAAGATGCAATATCAATTATATAAATAGAACTTACGAAACTTACAAAGTCAATGTAAAAGATGAAAATTTCGAATTGACTTTTCTTTTTAGTTTTTCATTGAAAGTTTTTGGTAATTCGTCAAACATATAGCCATGCTAAAGTCTTCAATTTCTGAAAATTTTAGGTGGTAAGCTGTTGTTGATTCAGAAATACATGTCTCCACTCGCAAAATTTCAAACTGCATTATCTCTAAGAGGACAATAGATATCTCACATCTGTAAAATGATAAATGATCTGCAATTAAAGGACAATATTTTTGAAAAAGATTTGGGACAATTCCGAAGTTCATCAAGGTCACAATGAATTATCAAATATATGATGCAATACCAAACTTGAGAACCGGAAGTTATAGAGACATTGGACTACCACCATTCAACTCAGGACCACTTGACCTTTAAAAAATCACAAGGTCAAGGTCATAGTACACTTTGAAGGTCAAGGTTAAATTTCATCATGACCCGACATTGACCTCAAATTGAAGTTCTTGAATTACTGATCATCTTTACAGTTTATAATAGGTTGATACATGTTACCTTATAAAAGATATACAGCAAATGGAAGTTGTTAACGACCTTGACTGGCTATACAGCCCTTGCACGGTCGGTAAAGATATACACATGTTACTATAGTTTTAAGAGTTATGTTGACGTAACTTTTGAACAGACGGTCGGACATTTTTAAGCTTCATGTTTAAAATGTAGAGCTCGTCAAGAGGAACATTTCATACGCAGTATGTTTGCAGTAGACTCTTATCGTTTTTTATATGCAAGCTTGAAATTGCAGCGTAATTGGTTTTACACTCGGTGACCTTTGATCTTGGTGAAAATTGAAGGTCACGTAAACTTAAGATTACTGGTGTAGGTCCCAAGTCTTTACGACTTCCAGTTCTCGAAATACAATTTTTCAAAAATTGTGCATAATTTTTCAAGGGGAATACCTCCTTATAAGGGTAAATAACAAAATGATTGTATATGCTCATCAACATTGCCATCTGGTCCTGTATATGTTGCCGTTTTCTAATCGATTCTATCTCTAATACTTTTTGAGAAAAATGCAAAGGAAAGAAATTGTCTCAAGGGGATATAACTCTCAAAGGGGACGATGAAATCCTATTCAGCCTCATATGGTAATACATCAGGATCAGATCTATCTTTTGTCCAAATAAGGTCATGATATCTTTAAAAACAACGAGGAGGCCATGTTGAAAAAAATCAATAAAAGGGGGATAACTTCTAAAGGGGATGATGAAATCATACAAAAGTTCATCTTGTCAAAGTTCATGATAACGTCTATCGATGGTTCAAATTTGCTATTGGTAACTCCAAAAGAAGCGGTAGGAGGGCGTGCGAAAAAAAATGCTGGAAGAACAAAAAAAAAGATAAAAAAACATTAGAAAAACAATCAGGTCTATCCTCGCGTAGAGGAAAGACCTTAATTATCTTAAAATACAACAGTACATACAAATTTCATATGGTTCTATAATTTTTATTTGCCGATGCATTTCTAAATATACTTTCATTAAAGTATGCAGTTTAAGAATTATGACTAACCCTGACATCTGTGAAAACGTCAATATAATATATGACACAGACAAGTGTTTGTTAAATTTCCGATCCGTTAGTCACCAGTTTAAAATAAAGTCAATGCAATGGTTGATCTTTTGCCAAATGTTATCTGCTATTATCATATTATAGTATTTACATCATCGATTGGAATATACAATAACAAACTCGGTAAAAAAGTATTAAAAAAAGGCCTTTAAAAACAGTTGAATAATTTACTTTTAAAGAGTCCAAAAAATTAAATGTTCATATTGGTGATTTAGAATCTGTTAAACGTTTGGATAATGCTACCCTATATTCGGTTTTGCTTCATCATTTCATTTAGCAAAATACACAAACCTAATTAAATGCGCATTTAAAAAATCAGAATGCAAAGGTATATGTCCAAAATCTTTTAGGTCTTTTTTCTACTAACAACAAAAGAGCTATGTCAATTTGATATGTTTCGATTGCTGAACTTAATCACATCATTGTTTAAAATCCAGCTGAAGCCCTCCCCTAGGTAAGGGATGTTTCGCTGTATTGCAGATCCGTTGGTGGTTTTGGACCGATTTATGCTATTTTGTCTAATTTTTGTCACTTTGACTCTTATAACAATAATGAAATGTCTTAAAAAAATAAATCATTTACTTATTTTCATTCAGTAGCCATATTTGAACATAAAAAAATGCTATTAAAAGAACAGTTTGGCTGTATTAATACAAATAACCCCACAATTAAAGCAGTACCCCTTTCTGAAAACAGGCAAAACTTGTAAATCAGTCATGTCTATCAAATGATCTGTAAAGCTCATTCTAGTCTATCTTTATGAATGTTTTCTTATTATTTGGATAGTTACTGTGAAGCTAGAAGAGTATTTTTATCTATTATTTTTTTTCCTTCTGTTTGATTGAAGCACATTCAATAGTTTACCCCTACCCCTTTTTTCAATGAAATCTACCCAAGTGGGCCTCTTGTTTAAGTCAAAAATTGAAAAACTACCAAAACTTTTTCATATTGAAGAATTTGCGACAATACAACCATCGGAACACAAGAAAGACCATACCTTTCTCTTTTTTTGACTATACTGGTCTTTATACATGCCTACTATATCATGGTTTTTAGACTGTACTTGACACACCAATGCATATACAATTTGAAACAAAATTCAAGAAAAAACAAAATGAATACTCAAGTTGTTGTTTTTGGTAAGAATATTGATTATTTGTCACACCTAATCACAAAAATCCTTGTCACGAAGGATAGTTCTAGAAAAATTCTACTTTTTTATTTTTTTTTAACCCAAATATGGAAATTTCAATTAACCCTGCAGAGCCGTAGACAGGAAAAGAAGTATAGACTCATGAAAAATGAACATTTTGTGAAAATCTATTCACCAAAAGTGAATTTTATACATATTCTACCTATATGTCAACAATTGAGCCATAAAAATAATAACCATAAAGAAAAATATTACTTTTGTATGTAGATGTCTCTTCAACTTTGCACTTATTTTCAATAAAACTGTGCAACTAGAATTTTCATCACAAGAAGAAGATTTAATTGAAAAAAAATCTTTCTATGTTCTTTTTAATTGAAAATCACGTATGTAATACCATCAAAATGTCAATTTGCCTCAAACTGTTGTTCTTTATAACTATAAAGACTTTTGAATAGTGTCTAGTGTAAAAAAGCATAATTGTTACATAATTTCAGTTTTTTCAGTGTAACCTGATACCCCATGATTTTTTTCTCTTAAAAAGTCCTTAAACCATGATGTTTTATCATTCTGGGCACACAAAAGTCCACATGAGCTACTTCCTTGCAGTGAACATATGAAAACATATTCTATGCAGGTTGCAGTCTTGTAATTGACTGCCCCATAGGCTTACATGCAAAACAGTTGATCTTTGAAAATAAAAAAATTAAAAATGCTACATAGAAAAAACATTTCATGTTCATATCATGTATGTACTAATGTGAAATAAAGATTTAGTCGAAAAAAAATTGGGTCATGCCACGAAAAAAAAAAAGTTACGTAAACCTGAAGTCAAAACATTTTTTTTCTACTTTTTGTTTGCTATTTTTACTAGACCGCACCACTTCCAGTAAACATGATATCCTTCCATTTTCCTGGATTGATATCCCCCAAAAGATGCAAGATTTTTTTAAAAGTCTATCTATATGTTTCAATTCAGCATAAACCTATAATCAAAACAGAAAAAATTGATTTCAGAAAAAAATTCATAAAAAATGCACTATTTTGTTTCCCTCCATGTTTTGACATGCACCGGAAACTGGAGTTGTAATACAAGACTGGTACCTTAACTTGTTATTATATAAGAATTGAATGTATCTTTTTGTAACTTCATTGGAGTGTAAAAGCGTTGACCGACGTACATTTTGTATGAAGCTTGGAAGCGCTTCATTCTAAAAATGTGCGCATTGTCAACGCTGTTACAACCCTATGAAGTTACAAAAAGTAGCATTCAATAGTTATCAAAGGTACCAGGATTATAAATACTTACAAGTACACACCCGTGATATCGCGGGTCCGTGACTGAATTAAAGTATATAACTATGCCTAAGCCTTATTTTAGTAATTTGTATTGTCATCTGATAAGTCATGTCGATTATAAGATACACAGTTATCTCTGCTTTCAAATCTTTCTGTTTGAACCCGTCGACCTGGAACTTATCAATTATTGGAAATATTAATTATTTGGAAAACAAAATGTCCTGGCTATCCAGGAATGGATTATTTTTTAATCAACAGCATTGTCCTATATTAGTTATCTTAGAAAGTCTTGCTGATTGCTGAATAAAACTACAATAGGGAACAATTCGACAATGATTGAATTTAGTAGTGTCAGTCCTTTGATTATGACCCGTGTATATAGCAAAATCCTAAATACACCGTTTGATGGTGCGCCTGTCAAATGCGGAACGTACAGATAAGGTACTAGCTGAATATACTATTTGTATCGGTATCGGATTCGACCCGGAACTTGTTAATTATTGGCAATATTAATTATGCTGAAAACAAAAGGGTCTGGAGTGGTGTAATTTTTAATCTACACCATTGTCCTATATTAGTTATATATAGAGTTGAATTCTTTGATTTAATTTGTCGTTTTTACCCGATGACGGCTGACAAATTGGACCTCGTAATTTTAGTATTATAGATAATTACATTTTTTTTAGCTAGGATCATGAAAACACGAATTTTATCAATTTTTTATGTAATTTACCTACGCACTTTATTGTGGGACCTCGTATTATCATGAATGATAAGTTTCATTGTGTAATGCAATTGCTTTAGGAATAGCATGTGATATGCAATTAGCCAATCAGAATAACGTATTATAATGAAACATACATCTTATGTGATTATTTTCAATTTTACTCATCTCAAATGGTTCTTCCGTGAAAAAATGATATGTCTAAGAAAGCACACCGAATCCATATTTGACTATCAAATCTAAGATGGGCCTACCACTCTACGATCTGAATTTGATTGTAATATTGTATCTAAACATCATAAAAAAATTAAAACGTTTTATACAGGAATAGAATTAAATGCGATAATGTACAGCTTTATTCATGTTTATAGCATGTTCATAATAGTAAATGAATAGCTTCTTTTGAATGAGGTAAATTAGAATTGCCTCTTTCATCGTGCTTCATATTAGACAGTATTCCAACAATTCCTAGACTTATAAAAGATTTTAAATACCCTAAGGTCAGGCAAGAAAGGATATGTTCTTACTTTGTATACGTATTGAATATTACTTTAAGTCCTGAATGTCTTCTCAGATATAACGTCTTTGAATTATTTAATGTTTATTTTTTTATGTATGTAACTACTAATAACTCCATTTGTTGACTGTAAATAGAAGCAACAGTCGTATACCGGTGTTCCAAAGTCATAAATAAATTGAGAGAAAACAAATCCGGAATACAGACTAAATCCGGGAAAAACACATCAACTATAAGTGGAAAACAAAAGAACAACAGAAACACTGCAGTTCAACAAAAACTTACGTCAACATTCATAGAGACGAACTATTTGATAACAACTGTCTTGACTTGATATATGGCATTTTAAGAAACAATTGTGGGTTGAACCTTATTTTATGGCTAGCCGAACCTGCCGCTTGTATGACAATTTTAAAATATATCGCTGAAATGACAGCAGTACGTGAGAGAAATATAACACAACCACACCAGGAACACTCATCATAGAGAAACACACAAACAAATAATATAATAATCGACACAACATGAAAACAATTATTTTCACAATACCAGTTCTATCAATTTTCATGATGGTATCGAAAGGCAATTTTATGTTTTATTAATTATTTGGACTACAAGCGATAAGACATAACACTCATCCAACCGAGACCATAACCATAACAGAAATATAAAAGAAAAAAACATGAAAAATTAATATTGCATGTACAAAATACCGAGAAACGTCGTATAGCAATGCAAACTCCCACTGGATATTACATTCATATTCGGAAATAGATCATGCTATGTACATAGCTGACATACGACATGGATGTAAAACCACAATCTAAGACGTGGTAAAAATGTAATTAATATGTAGTTTCGACAGGCACATCGTACAAATCAACCAATTCGTGATAATGTCCATCTGATGATGTATTAATATTTTTTTTATCTTACCAGTCAGTAAAGTATAGATATACACGAGTATAACTTATCAAATGAGATATGTAAACACCATACGGCGGAGGAGAGGAAAAATTATGTTTCTGCTGAAAAATGGGAATTGATAATTTTAAGGTTGAAATCATCCCGTTTGTCGTAAATTTTAGTCTGAAGTAGTCCATTTATGTCAATATTGAGGAAACAGGTAAAAGTATGAAGCAGTCTTTCTTTTATCAGTAGTATTATTAAATTCATGTTCACTGGGATATATGAGATGCAAGTACTGACTGAAATATTGGTTATACAAAAACTAGTCGGCTAGAGGTAATTGAAAGCATATCCAGTGTAGAAGTCACGACATCTGTACTGGTATTATACTTTATAGAAATTTCCGTTATACACCTTTGGAAAAGTTTATGAAATCAGGAAAGAATTTTATAACCAATGATTACTTCTCATTTTCTAACTTTTATTAGGGTACTGTTTAGTTGTATCTGCTCTTAACCGTGTTTATAAGGCTCTGAAATTGTACTTGAAAAATCTCAAAGAGATAATACTCGTCAAAATACTATTATAAACATAAACATTAATGACTGTAAGGATTTCAGTATCTTAAGTCGACAGTACACACAGTTAACACATGAATATATTAACTTCTTTCATCAAATATAAGGGTCCATTTGAATTCCTAAAGACGACAAAAACAGATTCAAATGAGAATGGAATGAATTTAATCGTTCTTAGAGATATTATGCCCCAAAAAATATCTTATGCGGACAGATCGATTGGAGATTCTACTTTCTTACATTAAGCTTACAGCTCAATTGTATTGGTGAATTTACTTTTAAAAATTGTTCTTAATTCCGGATGTCAAACATGAAGTTGGTTTTTTTTCTTGATGCAGGCCACGACTACACCAAAAATATATTATTCATGTACATATTAATTTTTCATTCTCAATTTTACATATTCATGTATTTAATATAGTTTATGTTTGTGTAGTCTTAAATCCTTAAACATTGTAAGCATTCCAAAAGATATCGTCTTAATATAATATACCGTTATATAGGTGTATTCACTTTTCTTTTACTCTTACAAGACCATTAATAATTTTTGAGAATACAATTTGTTAAGGTCAAGGAACAGTAAATGGACAATGTCGCAGATTTTCCTAAACTTTTGCATGCAGCGTTGGTTTGTTGAACTACAAATGAAAATTGGAAACAAATAAATGTATCTCTTTTATTCTTAAAAAACTATAATGTCATAAAATAATCATATGGTCACCGAATTCGTTTTTGTCAAGCCTGCGATTTTTGTCGCAGAAAGCTCGACAGGGATAGTGATCCGGCGGGAGCGTTAGCTTACTTCTTAAAATCTTTATGTTTTAAAAGGTCGAATACCTTGATGCTTGCACTTTGTATATAAGTGCCTTATGTAACGAATTTTCCGTCGGTCACATGTCCATTGTCCTTGACCTTATGTTCATGGGTTAATGACTACTTGAGAAAAAGTTAAGATTTTTTGTAATGTTGATTTCTCTCTTACTATGAGTTGTATGATAATTATATTCGGTATGTGCTTACCTTGCAAGGTTTTCATGCCCGTCAGACAGTTTTCACTTGACCTCGACCTCGTTCCATGGATCAACGCACAAGGTTAAGTTTTGGTGGTCAAGTCCATATCTCAGATATTATTAGCAATAGTATATTTGGTGTATGAAAGGAAAGTAAGGTGTTCAGTGGTTATAGTTAAGTTTTTGTGTTTTAGTCTGTTTTGTTTTATACTGTATGCAACAGGTCTACAATATTTGGTGTATGGAATGAGTGTAAGGTTTATATGAGCAATACGTGTTTAGTTATATCAAAACATCATTACGTAATGTCATAACCGTATTATGTAAAGACAAAATTTCATCAAGTTATAACAAAACAACATAAGGTTATATCAGAGTTCCACATAAGACAGTTGTGGCGTTCCATACGCTTTGATAGGTTCTTTTTCACTCAAATTGAAAAACAATGATGTAAATTTAAAGCATTTTAAAAGTTCTAACTTGTTTTTTCATGTTTACCAAACATTGCAATCTTGTTAAGATATATGTAAGTATAGTTTTGTATGGTTAATTTTAACACGAAATAAACTTCAAGTTTCTCAATAATTGCAAACAGACCTAGTTTATCTTCAAATCATAAATCATTAAAACTTTCTCAATGCAAAGTTTTATTGAATTCCTCCTTTTGTATGTACACTTGTTTTAAATAAAGTCTATGCAATATTTGATCCTTTGCCAAGGTTTTATCTGCTATGATCATAGAGTATATAAACATGATTCATTGGTTACTATTTGTGTATGTAATTTACTGTAACAGTTTCATTTGAATAAGTTTTCAAATTCACCTCATCTGAAACAGTTTTTTTGTACTTGTTTGACTTTATACTTGTTTGGCTTTCTAACTGAGCGTCAACGATGAGGGTTATGTAGACGAAACGCACGACTGGCGTATCATATTATAAGTCTGGTACATTTGATAACAATTTACACCACTAGGTCGACTCCACTACTGGTGGACGTTTCGTTCCCGATGGTATCACCAACCCAATAGTCAGCACTATGGTGTTGACATGAATATCAATCATATGGTAATTTTTATATATTACCTGTTTGTAAACGTGTGAATTATTCGAAATACTTAGGATTTTCTTATCCCAGGCATAGATTACCGTAGCCATATATGGCAAAATGTTTTGGTATTTTGGGTTCTCAATGCTCGTCAACTTTATATTTGTTTGGCTTTCTAAGTATTTTGATCCGAACGTCTCTGGTGAGTCTTATGTAGACAAAACGTGAGTCAAATATTAAGCTTGGCATATTTGATAACTATTTACACCCCAGGGTCGATGCCACTGCTGATGGACGTTTTGTCCCCGAGGGTATAAACACCCAGTAGTCGGCACTTCTGTCTTGCCATAATTATTAGTTATATAGTAATTTTAATAAGTTAACTGTTTTTAAAAAGTATGAATAATTAAAAAAACTGAGGATCTTTTTTATCAGAGGCATAGATAATCCTTGCCAAAATTGGTACAATATTTTGGAATTTTGGGTCGTCAATGCTCTTAAACATTATACTTGTTTGGCTTTCTAACTATGTTGATCCGATCGTCACTGATGAGTCTTATGTAGAAGACTAGTGCGTCTGGCGTATCAAGTTATAAGCCTGGTAACTTTGATAAATATTTACACCACTTGGTCAAAGCCACTGATTGTGGACGATTCGTAACCGATGGTATCATCAGCCCAGTAATCAGAACTTTGGTGTTGACACAGCTATCAATTATTTGGTCATTTTTATGAATTAACTCATAGCAAAAGTATCAATTATTCAAAATACTACCGAATTTCTTATTTCAGGCATAGATTACCGTAGCCGTATTTGTCAGAATTTTGTTGACTTTTTGGTCCTAAAAGCTCTTTACCTTAAATTATACTTGTTTTTTTCTAAGAGTCACTGATGGGTCTTATGAAGACAAACCGCGCGTCTGGCGTATCAAATTATGAGCCTGGTACCTTTGATAACTATTTACACTGCTGGTTAATGCCACTGCTGGTGGACGTTTCGTCCACGAGAGTATCACCAGCCCAATAGTCAGCACTTCGATGTTGACATGAATATCAATGATTTGGTCATTTTCATAAATTAACTGTTTGCTAAAAGTATGAATTATTCGAAATACTAAGAATTTTCTTATCCTAAGCATAGATAGCCTTAGCCGTATAAGGCACAATATTTTGGAATTTTGGGTTCTTAATGCTCGTCAACTTATACTTGTTTGGCTTTCTAATTATTTTGATCCAGTCGTCACTGATGAGTCTTATGTAGACGAAACGTCTGGTGTATTTAATTATAAGCCCTGTACCTTTGATAACTATTTACACTACTAGGTCGATGTCACTGCTGGTGTTCGTTTCGTCCCCGAGGTAATGACCATCCCACAGTCAGCACTTCGGTGTTAACATGAATATCACTTACATGGTCATTTTTATAAATAACTGTTTGCATCGAATGCATTATTCCAAAAACTGAGGATTTTCCTATCCCAGGCATCGATTACCTCAGCCGTAATTAACATTTCTTTTTTGAATTTTGGGTCGTCGATGCTCTTCAGATTTATACCTGTTTAACTATTTTATTAAAAATTAACACTTTACAAAACTAATTTGGTCTGAACTGCTTGTTCTTATGATCTTGTAGTGTTTTGGAGTTAAATATGACGTCGTTTTATGCAAAACTAATATACATTATTGTTTAGTGACTAGCTAAAGCCAGCCTATGGATGCAGATTGTTTAACTGTGTCGAAGACAAATTGGTTTATTTGGGCTAACCATAACACAAGGTTAAACCCATAATTTCTTTTCTTAAAAATTTATATATATGCTCTCTGATGATAACATGCAAAAGACCATTAGGCTTAAGAATAAATATATTTGGTGGTAAGTGTGGCGTCCATTTCGAAGAATATTACGGATTGGCTGATAATAAATATATATAAGCATTTAATCATTGATGAGTACTTAAACGTTTGAAGATCTCCAAATTAAAATAGGAATTATTCGCTCAGAAAAGATTACCATGGCCATATCCAGAAATCCTTAATTAATTTATTTACATATTTCCAATGGTTATAATAGATACATCAAATACCACAAACTTAACACGCCCTTGTTAACATTAGTACAATTTATATGTTGTGGCTTGATCTTTCAGGATTTTTAAATCTTAATATATTGCTTTTCTATTTCGTACTTTATTTTGCATACTTTTATTTTTCGATTCGAACGTCACGGATTCATATAAGCCAGTAATGACTGCTGTACCCATATTTTGATTTTTTATGTCAGTTTTGTTCACGCATCATTTTAAATATAATGGAATTTGATGCGACTGTCATACAAGTGATGGTTAAGCGCTATAAAACCAGGTTCAATCCACCATTTTCCACATTTGAAAATGCCTGTACGACTATAGAAATATGACAGTTGTTGTCCATTCGTTTGATATGTTTTATCATTTGATTTTGCCATTTGGTTAGGGACTTTCCGTTTTGAATTTTCATCGGAGTACAGTATATTTGAGATTTTACTTTTTATATCTTTGCTTATAAGTTTTTTTCAGTTGTTTCATATACACGATAGAAAAGAAAGGATATGGGTTATTCAACCACGAAACAAAATCAGCATAAGCACAGCAGAAAATCCATAAAATTCAAAGAATAACGCCTTTTTTTACTGTTCTTCACAATCTATCCTTCAACAAGAGGCAAACAATTCTGACCTCAGTGTAAGTTTAAAACGGCCCTAAGCATCAGTTTGAGCGCATTCCTTTGCAAACTGACGATCACGAGACATGTGAATGCTAATACCACAGTGCATTTCAATAGTAGTTTTATCTTTAACTTAAAACCAAAGAACTTTAAATTGTTGAGTCATTTTCTTATAACATTTCCTTCGTGCCTATATATAACTATATTTACTTAAATTTGCACAGATACATAGATAAACGCAAAGCGGTATCTTATATCTATATGTTACAATGATAGAGGACTTTTAAAGTATTAGTTTGAAATCATAAAACAAGTGGTAAGTAATATTTAATACTGCAATTTGTGTATAACATAATACGTTTTTTTAGATAAAAGTAGAGTATTTGTGTAGATGTTAAAGGAGCGAAATGTTAAAATGCAAAAATAAATTCTTGGTCTGTATTAATCAATTAGATAGTATTTGATCACAGAAGACATTTCAATGTTTATCTTTTTCACATATTTCGTCTAAACCATAACCTATTTATATTTTATCAGCAAAATAAATTAATAAAAACTAATTGAATAACCATTGTTAAAAAGCTTTATTAAAGTATGATCAGGTTAGAGCAATATTGCGTATAATAGTCCTTCGTATAGTCAAAAAGGGTATAGCAGAAATTCAAAACGCAAAGGTTAATAACTCTTGTGTAAACACAAATAAGTTTCTTTAAAAAGGCGTTTAAAGCTTAAAAGTCTTTAATTTCGGAGATGATTAAATCAATTTCCCCATCCGTAACATTCATTACGCGAAAATTGTATATTTGTGTCATTGAATTGGCCTGGTGATAATTTTTTTTTCGTTAACGCAAGAAAATATTTTCCATGAAATTTGCTTCTTGATACAAATAATCTATTAAGATATCTTGCTATCCTTAAAACAGATGTAATTCAACAACAACGCAACGTCATGCTGGCCTGTGTTATATTATGGTGACCATGTTGCTTACATTGGTTACAAAAAAGTTCTGTTAACATCATTTTCGAAAAATACCAAAGGCTATTAGACATCTTATGTGCAACTGTTAAGTGGTTTAATCATGCTATTCATTTTACATAGGTTGGTGCAGATTCAAAGTAATTATAGATTTAGTATAAAAACTATCGAGAGGGAAGATGAGGTGTCATTTTTTTTTATATATCAAACAATCAGTCTAACAATCATGCCATTTTTTGTTAATGATAAGACAAGACGGACAAACAAAAACAAACAACACATAGTCGAGATTACCTGATTTGTCACTTTCACACTCTGCTTTGTGATTAAACAATTTTATGTGCACATTATTTTCCGATATGCATAAGCAGGCCATATGTCGTAAAGTAAACAAAAAACCCTGCACCGAGTTCCTAGCAATAGGATAAACGAACACTCAAACAAGGACATGAAAGATTATACATTATTTGTTCTCGTTAACACAGAAATCCATCTTAATAAGCAGCAGCTGTTGGTTGAAGACGACCTCTTTTCTAGATTTGAATACATGCATGTTAGTTTTTAAAGTGTTATTTTCGTCAAAAAGACGAACGTCAGGATGAGAAACATATAAAAATTATACGCGGGATACAAAAGGGTACAATAAAATAACTACTTAATACTTAGTATATTTTTCATTTTACTATAGTAATAACAGTTTTATTTTTATACGAGAACAACCTTTTAAATTAAACTTATGATTATACATGTACCGACTGTTAAACGTATTGAACAAATTATGTTGTCCTTAACAGTAAAACGGATGTCTTGTTTGGTCATCTATGTCTTGGCATGTTGCATGTTGTAAAAATACATTTTCAGTTTAAATATATAAAAGTTCAAATGTCATATAATAAACAACAAAATATCTTAAACTTGAAAAATAAGATTAATCTATTAAAACATTAGGTGTCGGTAAGTGTATTTTTTCGAAAATGCTTTAAATCAAAAATAGATAATTATACGGAATTTATTAGGGCAATTTGTGTTTTCTTTTCATTTTGATCACGAAAAAAAAGGCACTCGACCTATTTACAATTGATATGTCGGAGGTTTTTACGAAAATCAATTCTCCAATTGAATTAAAACCAACTCTAGTGTTTAATGTATTCTCAATGAGGAAAGTTTCCCCTATATAACCCAAAATAAATAAGTGTAATTTTATTGCATTTAAAAATGTTGTGATCATAAATCTTTCAGTGAATCGTGTAAAGCTGTTTTTTCTTGTAATAACGACATATTAGAATTATTGATGATTATTGAAATAAATGAAATACATTCATGTAATTGTATTTGGTAGATTGGATGGGTGGATCAAACTCAAAGGAGCAGTAAGTATTATGGTCTTCTGCAAATGATTGGTTTTAAAGACATCTTTTTACAAAAACCAGTGTAACTGATATCAAAGAAAATAATTGTATCATTCAGAAACATATAACTCCCCTGAAATGTGAACTATTTCCCAAACTATATCCATATAACGAAACTGTACTACCAAAACATGTCTAGTTGGGGAATAACACATTTAGATGTCCCTTATCCGGCAGTAGCATGTATCCATTGTGTAATTCAAATTTGCTATTACAAAATATTTGAAACTATCTTGAGTAATATTCTAGATGGTGATGTTGTGTATCTTTTTATTTACTTGTCACTTATCTTTCTTCGTGCTGTTTTATCTTTTCGGGCTGTAAATGTTATTTTGTGAAATCGAGACATAGCGATACTGGATTCCTTCGTCGGCGTCGGCGGCTTCGACAGTTAGGTTCAGTCTATTTTTTTTTAAATACATCAATTACTTGGTCAAACCTTCATATCTTTATTTCTCCATATTTTACCGATAAGTGGACTAAGATTATTGCAGTCAACTTTAAGATTCAGTCTGAAGCTTTTCAGTCATCAATAACTTTGTCAAACCCTCGTAGATTTTCATAAATTTGGACTGAATCTCATTTAGACCAAAGAAACAGTGTCAGAGTAAAAGTTGGAAATTTTCCATTATCATATTTTACTGATATGTGAAAAAGAAAATATTTTGCAGTAATCATTCAGGATCAGTATAAGGTTAAGTTAAGGTAGCACTATAGTCCGTTTGACTTCTATAAATCTTCAAAAAATAATTCTTAAAAATTCATTTTTAAAGATAAATATTTTTTTCTTCATGTATGTTAATGTATGATATATACGAACTCTGACTATGAATATCATAATTTTAAACCTATAATCAAGAAAGTTACTCATTAGGTCTCTATGTTACTTCAATTTATTTTAATATAAAATACTCAATGGAGTATGTATGAGTTGTGTAACAGCCTTCCATTCAAAACAAAAACATTAGACATGTGCTCTAAACCTGTTTTATTGTACCATGTGACTATACTCATTTAAATAACTCTGGTCATGTGTGCATGCTTTTGTATTTCTCATTTAATACAGAAAGCTCAGTAATCACATGACCAGAGTTATTTAAATGAGTAAAGTCACATGGTACAATAAAACAGGTTTAGAGCACATGTTTTTGTTTTGAATGGAAGGCTGTTACACTACTAATACGTACTCCATTGAGTATTTCATATTAAAATAAATTGAAGTAACATAGAGACCTAATGAGTAACTTTTTTGATTATAGGTTTAAAATTATGATATGCATAGTCAGAGTTCGTATATATCATATATTAACATACATGAAGAAAAAAAATATTTATCTTTAAAAATGAAATTTAAAGAATTATTTTTTGAAGATTTATAGAAGTCAAACGGACTATACAGTCTAACAATGATTTTTTGAAGATATTTTTTTATCACATAATTTTGAATTTAGTATTATTCTGCACAGTATGTAAAAATCCCAGAGTCATTGTCATATCACAACAGGGAGTAAATTGATAATGAACTTATATATGTAAATAAAACACATGGTAATTAATCTAAATATATAGGCATTTGGGAGGGGCTAATATGTCAATCATCTGTTGATGCTAGTGTCCAGCTGTTCATCCCTGACCACAAGATAAATATTGTAGTCTTATTTCATTGTTTTGCAACAAAAATAGTTTATATAACATGGAAGTGAACAGAGAAAAAGATAAAAACCAAAAGGGAAAAAATCTACCAAAAATGAAAAAAAATACTATGGAAAAGAGTGGGAAAATATATAGCCTCTGACTTCCTGTATAATCTTTTCCCTTGGTCTTCTTCATTTACAGTTTTAAGTATTTTAACTAATTTTCAGTTTATGTGTAATTTTTCAGTTCCATTAATTTAAAAAAATCATGAGGGAAAGTGTATTTTCAAGAAGAGGATGGTTTAACGCTTGATCTTTTTATGAACATATTTTTGATGCACACTTTAAATGTTCTAGCTTATTTCAGACATAGTTTATTTCTTTTTTTAAATTCAAATGAAAATTATTTTTTATATATAGAGAATAATGATGCTTAAAACATTGATTAAATGCAGCTGGTCAATCATGCTATTCTCTTATCTTAGACTGTCTGGAAAGAGGCGGAGCTTTGTCTATATTTAATTACTACAGCACAGATGTTTGTCAAATCTGTGACGTCAAACTCCCGCCAAATGCCAAGTTAGTGTTGGACAGTTCACATATAATGCAAAATTAACAACATTAGAGCATCAAAGACACAAAGTGTTTGGTTCTATTGACATAGTAATGGTATCAGAACACTCATGGGGTGTTCCCAGTGGAATTTTTGTATTTATATTGACTTTATAGGGGTTCTAAGGGGGAAATTCAGTTTTGAGGTCATTTCTCAGAACAATTTTTCATTAGAATTGTAAAGAAAAAATGAAAATAGAAACTTTATGGGTACCCCCTTTGGTTTGACTTTGATATATATGATTAAAGGGTGTATTTTCTACAATACCGTGTCCCAGTTTTTGGATAATATGCTTCTAAATGAATTTATATGTCTCCAAAGATGAAAGGTGAAATGAGGTTTGGAACCCAGCAGTTAAATCAATATATCTTCTTACTGGAGGCATATATCAAAAATCTAAGACACGGTTTTGTTGTTTTTAAATGGTTGATTAAACAGGGATAAACACAAATTTTTACTACCATTTGACATGAATGTGCCATTTTCATCCAAGTTGGAAGGCCACTTTTTTGGCAATTAATGAGCTATATTTTAAGATTAATTGAACAAAAAATAAATATTTAAATAGTTTAAAAAAGAGTCATATTTCATCTTTAAAATGAGTTAAAGATTTAAAAAATCCATTGAGTAGTTTTGGAGAAATTAATCTTTAAAGAATGTTGATTGGAGTAAGAAAATTCTGACTGTAGTGCTACCTTAAAGTGAAGTTTTTTCTGTCATTGAAAACCTTTATGGCATTTTATGAATTTTAGACAGAAGCTTGATAATGTCGAAAATACATTGTTTAGAACAAAATTTGAAAGACAAGTATGTTTGTCTTTCTATATTTTTATCATAAATGAACTTCCCTTCTTTTAAAGTTAACGAAAAGTTACAGCCTTGGGGTAAAGTTTGTTACAAACCTTCATTTTTAGAATTTTATGAAACTTTAGAAGACACCTTTTAGTGATTAACCAATAATGTGTGAGGCAAAGTTTCGAAAAATATTTACATTTTCAATAGCTGTGATAGACGGAATTGATAGTTTTTTTTACAGTTAACATTTACATGTTTACATACAGTCTGTGTATTACTTTGTACAACCAAATTGATTGTTACGACACTTGGCAAGAAGCTTATCTGCAAGACCGAGAAGCATATTCTAATCTAAAAGTTTGATTTCTTCCATTAAATTCTGTTTTTAACTGATATCTTGAAAATTAATTTGTCGATTTCAGCCGGAAAACGGCTTGCTCTTATCAAATGGGAAAGATATATAGTGAAAGTAGCTAACCGTTGTTTTAATCTCGTTAATCAATTAAAAAAAAAGAGACAAATCAAGGAAAAAGCAAACATGTACGTCCATGGGGTAAGCGTCTCAAGATATGAATGCAACACGAGAAAGCGAATTAACACTTTACTAAAGAATATCACTTTTTTTTTTAATTTGATTATATCATGTAGCATGCATTACATATTTGTTAATGCCCTTTCTATCTATTCTAAGTGCCACCATTCTCCTCTACGTACAAACTAAAACAATTTCGAGGTATATTTGATTAAATATATTACATCGGTTGACCCAAAGTCAATCGGCGTAAATGGTTACATTGAACAATCGATCCTTATGCATAATGACGTTCCAACGTAAGGATTGGGACAAAAACATTAAGATGAGATACACATGCATAGAATTCATCTATTTTATGATTTTGTCATAAATATACGTACGATTCCTTGAATTTCATGGACGATGTTTCCACCTGTTCGTTTGCAGATAGCATATTTCTCATTTCAAAGCAAGCGTCTATGGTTATAAGTTTGCATTAACACAAACAATTGTTTTAATTGTTAATCTGTGTCTTTCAAATGTCCTGTCTATGCATGTTGTATAATTGTCTGTAACACCTTCTACACAACAGTTATGTTATTATATTGAGGTCTTCCTTTGAAATAGAAGTAAAGTCGACCGTTATAATTTTTTTCCAATTCAACAATGGAAAGTTCGTGCTGGTATCCGTTACAATGACCATGTGATATATCTATGGCAAGCCGTTTTACTATTTATTCTAACTTCAAGATATCTAAGGCGTGTTTTATTTTCTTTCAACATGTTTGAGGTTGAATTCAACCAATAACCTAGTTAAGAGTAAAACTTAAAACATGTTTCAACACAAAATAAAACGGATTAACCAGTAAACCTTACACAAAAACAAAACTTAAAAATAGATACTGGCAGCTTTGCAACAAAATAAAAATGTGTATTAAAGAAGACAACAAATTAAAATTGTTATTTAATAATAAATGTTATCCGTTTGTAAGACGAAAAGCATGCTACTAGTTCTACATCTTTCTATCATGAATGTTTTTTTTTTATTCGCACTAGTTGATAAAGTTGCCGAACAAGAAAAGCATATATATTACACCACCAGCTTACATGAAAATGTGGTTCCCTTTGATATATTCATCTACAAAGGAAAAGCAAGTTTTTGTGACATTGTAGTTGACATTGTTGTTACCAGTGTCCGTTATTTTTTTATGTAGGATAAAGGGACCGTATTCCACTAACTTTTTAAATAAAATGAAATTGGGAATGGAAATGAGGAATATGTCAAAGAGACAACAACCCGACCAAAGAGCAGACAGCAACCGAATGCCACCAATTGGTCTTCAACGCAGCGAAAAAATCTCGCGCCCGGAGGTGGGCCTCAGCTACCCCCCCCCCTTAAATAAAATGTGTACTTGTTCAGGGAAAAGGGACGTCAAATTTAACTTCAAAACATATAAATGAACTAAAATCAAAAACATACATGACTAACAAAGGCCAAGTTGTGACAGGAGCAAAAATGCGACGGGGTTAAACATTTTTTGTGAGATTCAACCCCTTTACCTATAGCCAATATAGAATAAAGACACACAGCAAAACGCACAGTTAAACAAAGTTTAAAAGAAGTAAGAGTCCGATGTCAGAACAGGCAACAAAAGAAACTAAGCAAAGTGACAACGATACATAAATTAACAAAGGACTAGCAGTCGTTACAGACAATTCAGCTACAGACCCCAATTAGTATGTCCCAAAATTTCGCATCTCTTGTTGCAGCAACACTACAATTATTGCCAGTAAACATTATTTTTTTCTCTCCAAATTTCGACTTTTTATAACTTAACTTTGTTGTAATTTTCTTTTTATAATGTACAAGTACTCAAAAGTTTAGAACAAGTTTTAATATAAAAGTAAAAAATTAAGATTGTGATCTGCATGACATGCATAATCCCTTACGCAAGACCATAGTGGATAAATTTTCAATAGTTCATGCAAATATCAATGCTGTTTTCATTCAAAAATTGTGCTTTCTGTCGTTAATGTATTTTCAATTATTAACATCTTCGTATATGTGTATAAGAACTCTTACTGCCACAATAGAGCAATGTTAGTGTGTGTAAACCAGTGCCAAAATGTTGCTGCATGCATGTATGGGAGCTGAAAAATCACCGGGCCCTTTTAATCTTTATCTATTATGGGATTTACATGAATCATTGCAAAATATAAAATATAAAAAATCAAACTCCAAGTCAAAAACGAAAAGTCACTTATCAAATGGAAAAATCAAGGCTCAAACACATCAAAAAACTGAAAAACAACTGGCATATTCCTGACTTGGTACAGCCATTTTTTAAGGTTGAAAATGGTGGATTAAACCTGGTTTTATAGCTAGCTAACCTTTCACTTATTTGACAATTGCATAAAATTTTATATTATTGACAGCAATGTGTAAACAAAAACAAATTGCAAGTAGGACTAAAATAACAAAGACTGCAAATATCAACTTTTTCAAGTTGAAAAGGGGTCTAATAAGTCAAAGACAACAATCAATTTCTCTTAATTTCCATTGTATACATATGAGAAAATAGAACCTATCAAAAGTGGTTTTGTTTTGTTAACATGAATGATGATATTATATGTTAAAAAAAGAGGGATGAAAGATACCAAAGGGACACTCAAACTGTTAAAATATAATAAAATTCTTTATTTGAGAATTTTGGCAAAAAGTTTGATTTGCCTATAGATTGAAAAGGTGCAATTTTCTTGTTCCGAAAGTCTTTGGTACATGCTATGTCATGTTTGTCATTAGGGTATTGGACAGTACAATTTTCTATTTTTATATGCATTTGTGATTAGCTGATGTCGAGTTTTTTTCATAATTAAAAAATAAGGCAATCGTTAAGTGTTACAATTGTTTGCACCTATTTTAAGTAAGACCTAAGTCAGGAATCTGATCTTCAATAGTTGTCGTTTGTTGATGTCGTTCATAAGTGTTTCTTGTTTCTCAATTTTTATATAGATTAGATAGACAGTTGGTTTTTTAGTTTGAATGGTTTTACACTTTTCATTTTTGTGGCCCTTTATAGCTTGCAGCTGTTCGGTGTGAGCCAAGGCTCCGTGTAGAGGACCGTACATTGACCTATAATGGTCTACTTTTCTAAATTGTGACTTGGATGGAGACTTGACTCATGGTCACTCATACCACATCTTCTTATATACATCATGTACATATATAGTGTCAGGTATAGGTGAGCTATTGCATATAGTCATGGTGAAACCCGTTACCGGTTAAAAAAGGTTCTGAAGTGTCAATTATTTAGAAATAATTGTAAAAACTGCATGTCATATAACCTAGAAAAGAATATTCTTTGAGGCATTCTTATTCAACTTTGGACAGTATTCAAGACCTTCCTGAAGCTGAGACTATTATACTAACAGTCCCAGCCTGAAGTAAGTGATATAATTTTATTTCATAAACAAATAAACCGGCCATACCAGATAAAGATATGAAAATATAGACTTAAGCTTCAATTTTCAAACATGGGAGCCGCAAGGTTTTTTCTCCATCATGTATGCTAGAGCTCTTACTTGTATGTGTGTAAGACTATTAAACACACAGAGAAAAATAATCCCCTGTAGGCCACCATCTTTAAAATATCTAAACCGTCCCTAGAAGTATGGTTAAAGGTTTCATTAACCAAATAACCAATTGGTTATGAACAAAAAATAATAAAACATTGAACCAATAACCAAACTTCAACCAGGTTAATGGTTAAAGAAAATAAAACACGCCTCTAATAAACTTTATAAGATATCTCATATAGTTTATAAGATATCTTATATAGTTTATAAGATATCTTATATAGTTTATAAGATATCTCATATAATTTTCTTTATAAGATATCTTATAAAGTATATAAGATATCTTATAAATATATAAGATATCTTATAAACTATATGAGATATCTTATAAACTATATAAGATATCTTATATAAAAAATATTTATAAGATATCTTATAAACTTTATAAAATATCTTATAAACTTTATAAAATATCTTATAAACTTTATAAGATATCTTATATACTTTATGAGATATCTTATATACTTTATAAGATATCTTATATACTTTATAAGATATCTTATAAACGCGACTTCAACCATTATATTTAAATAACAAAGGCTCCCTACATCAGAACCGTAGAAAATTAAAAATTATAATTAAATGCGGTTCCTTCAACCAACATACGTAATATAATTATAATTAAATGCGGTTCCTTTAACCAACATACGTAATAAATCTCAAGACTTTACACCGTTTTATTCAATTTCATTTATATGAAAGTGTGTTGCCTATAATTAAGATAATAAATAACAGTGTTTCGGGATTTTTTGCTTATGCTATTAAAGCATGGGTCCCTTTTCGAAAGTCTCCAAACTATTTCCTTGATTTAGCAAGATATTCTTTGATATTTTTGTTACGTTTATAAGCTATGATATGCACCTGGGTGAAGATTTCACTACATTTTTGTCTTTTTGCAGATTGCTCCAATGTTTTCTTATAACTTTACTATAAAGGTTTTTTTTACCATTGGATTGTATTTAGTAATGAGAGTGAGTGGAACATTCTTTGTCCTATCGGCCTTCAATAAAGTTGTTTTTCTGTTTGTGGTATTTTTAACGTTTCTAATACATGTGTAATAACATTCTCTGTTTTATTTTTACAGTATCCTCTTTCAACTGTCTAAATTTAAATGTTTTTCTAATTCAATGATGTCACTATTATTTCTAATATGTAAATACGGTGTATAATATATAACTTATAAGATATCTCATATAATTTTCTTTATAAGATATCTTCTAAAGTTTATGAGATATCTTATAAAGTATATAAGATATCTTATAAAGTATATAAGATATCTTATTAAGTATATAAGATATCTTATAAAGTATATAAGATATCTTATAAAGTGTATAAGATATCTTATAAAAACTGGATTATATAAGATATCTTATATCTTATATCTTATATCTTATATATTATATGAGATATCTTATATATTATATGAGACATATTTTTTTATTGTTTTTTAAGACTTGAAATACATTTATTGAAAATCACCTGAATACAATTTTCCTTGTGTAACCCAGGGAAGAATACACAAGGGGCCCTGTGTTTACAATGATCCAACGTCCAGGGATAAACGGTGGACTCTATTATAAAAAAAAAATCTATTTTATATTTTTTCCATACATAAGTTATACATTCATATTAATTACACAGATTGAGTTTGCGTATAAATTATTCACAATATTCTACCAGTAAATAAAATACATTAAAACTCCCCCAAAACACACTACAATCTACACAATAATTTACCTTTACTTATATAATTGACATTTTATTTTTTTGTACTTTTAACACCTGGATTACATTGTTATGTGTCGGTCAGTGATTTTATAGGTCACATGCTCGACCTTGTAAATGCGTGTATTGTATATTTCTATAGTTGGATGTATTATTATGTTCTAAAAAGAAAAGGAAAGTAAGTACAAATTATTACGTCACTTACTAATGTATAAGATTTATTATAAGTTTTATTTCAGCTGCAAAATTTTCTTTTTTTAGATGATAATGATTTGTCCATAGATTCAATTAAACTGCTTAGTTCCCGTTTTGCATATGCTATCAATTGACTGGAAGTAAAACTTTTAGACTGATATTTGATTATATTCCTACATTTCCAAATAATCCATTTAACTGTATTCATAATCGTATTAGTTATGACATTGTACTTTTTGTTGTAATCGTACATTCCTAGTATGATAAGTTCTTCGCTCAATGGAATATATACAGTGTTATTTAGTACATTATATGTTTTAAGCGCATCAAAAATGTGTTCCCAAACAACCATTATAATGTTACAGCTGTGAAAAAGGTGTGTGAGAGTTTCGTTTTCTGTTCTACAAAAATGGCATTTGCCATTATTTGATTTGCCGATTCTAAATAGTTTTTGCTCCGTATAGATAATGTTATGAACAATTTTCCAGCTAATTTGATTTGCTTTCCTAAAGTCGACCGTTATAATTTTTTTCCAATTCAACAATGAAAAGTTCGTGCTGGTATCCGTTACAATGACCATGTGATATATCTATGGCAAGCCGTTTTACTATTTATTCTAACTTCAAGATATCTAATAAACTTTATAAGATATCTCATATAGTTTATAAGATATCTTATATAGTTTATAAGATATCTTATATAGTTTATAAGATATCTTATATAGTTTATAAGATATCTCATATAATTTTCTTTATAAGATATCTTATAAAGTATATAAGATATCTTATAAATATATAAGATATCTTATAAACTATATGAGATATCTTATAAAGTATATAAGATATCTTATATAAAAAATATTTATAAGATATCTTATAAACTTTATAAAATATCTTATAAACTTTATAAGATATCTTATATACTTTATGAGATATCTTATATACTTTATAAGATATCTTATAAACGCGACTTCAACCATTATATTTAAATAACAAAGGCTCCCTACATCAGAACCGCAGAAAATTAAAAATTATAATTAAATGCGGTTCCTTCAACCAACATACGTATTATAATTATAATTAAATGCGGTTCCTTTAACCAACATACGTAATAAATCTCAAGACTTTACACCGTTTTATTCAATTTCATTTATATGAAAGTGTGTTGCCTATAATTAAGATAATAAATAACAGTGTTTCGGGATTTTTTGCTTATGCTATTAAAGCATGGGTCGCTTTTCGAAAGTCTCCAAACTATTTCCTTGATTTAGCAAGATATTCTTTGATATTTTTGTTACGTTTATAAGCTATGATATGCACCTTGGTGAAGATTTCACTACATTTTTGTCTTTTTGCAGATTGCTCCAATGTTTTCTTATAACTTTAAAGGTTTTTTTTACCATTGGATTGTATTTAGTAATGAGAGTGAGTGGAACATTCTTTGTCCTATCGGCCTTCAATAAAGTTGTTTTTCTGTTTGTGGTATTTTTAACGTTTCTAATACATGTGTAATAACATTCTCTGTTTTATTTTTACAGTATCCTCTTTCAACTGTCTAAATTTAAATGTCTATCTAATTCAATGATGTCACTATTATTTCTAATATGTAAATACGGTGTATAATATATAACTAATAAGATATCTCATATAATTTTCTTTATAAGATATCTTCTAAAGTTTATGAGATATCTTATAAAGTATATAAGATATCTTATAAAGTATATAAGATATCTTATAAAGTATATAAGATATCTTATAAAGTGTATAAGATATCTTATAAAAACTGGATTATATAAGATATCTTATATAAGATATAAGATATCTTATATATTATATGAGATATCTTATATATTATATGAGATATCTTATATATTATATGAGATATCTTATATATTATATGAGATATCTTGAAGTTAGAATAAATAGTAAAACGGCTTGCCATATATATCAGTAAACGTCATAAACAAAACCATGCACACATAATTAAAACATCAAACTAAAATGTATGTTCTTGTCTATGTAGAGACGAAAGATTAACTATCATTAACAAAGCCAATTTAGAAATCAATCGATAATTAAAAAAAAAATACCTCAATTACCTTGTAATTATGTAAATGCTACTGAAGGTTTTGTAATTTAAATAGTGTCCTTCCTTGAATTGAATAGAAAAAGAACTTTAATAGTGTCAAATATTTTATTTAGAAAGGGGCATTTAAACTGCATCATAAAATGTTTAATTTTTGTAACTAATTAAACAAAAGAGATTTCCAACTATGTGCTTGTGGTTTCGATTTTATATGTTGTCTCATTTATCATGTTCAACAAAGACTTTATTTTACAGAAAACACCATTGTATAATCAAACAATGATTTGTGAAACAACGGTTTTATGAATGATAGGATCATCTTCTATACTGGTAAAAATCATTAAAAATAAAATAAAAACGGTATTACGCATCTTTCAAAAACCACCTGAACAATTTGATATTGTAGGTCGTTGGCAAAAATATTCTTAGTGATACAACAATGCGGTCAAACAGAAATAAATGTAACACGGTGATACTTTTTTGTGAATTTAATACGGAACAACTTTAAATTCTATGACTCATGTATTGTTATTTAATCCATAGGTTTAAGAGTATTCTACATTAAGATAAAGACTTTTATCTGGCGAAATCATTCCGAAGTATAAATCATTCTAATAATGAAGAAACATGTAAAATAAAACAAATATCGAACTCCGAAGAAAAGTTGAAACGGAAATGGAAAATGGTACTCAAATGGAAAAAATGAAAAGCACATGGGTAACAACATTCATATTTCTAACTTGGTACATACATTTTCTTGTAGAAAATGATGAATAAAACCTGGTTTCACAACTAGCTACACCTCTCTCTTGTATGACAGTCGCATAACATTCCATCATAGTGACAACGATGTGTATATGTTCCAGACCATATGAGTATTTGGACCGTACGCGTACGGTCCGGACCGTATACGTATACTCGTACGGTCCGACCATACGCGTACGGTCGGACCGTATGAGTATACGCGTATGGTCCAGTACGCGCTAACCAGCTAACTATTTATGTTATTAGATCATATGGGTTAAATTTAAACAAATTAACATTAATCACTATCTTTATTTTTAGGTTTACTAATTAATATTATTACAACTACACGGATAAAATGAACAAATGAACAATTGAAATTAAATATTTGATTAATTGTATATATCTTGATACTTATTTTGGTACTCTCAACCAATGTTACACTTGCTACCACAAGTAACGTACTAATATTTTTTACATTTACATTTTTGCAGTTCGTGTATGTTCCTTAGCATTTGCATTTTTCGTAAAGTTGCTAAATATTCTAAAACAAGTGTCCTCCCACATTATATTTACTTCCAATATTTTCAATTTAAGTGTTCATAATTCAATTATTTTACTGAGTGATCGACATGCTAAATACAAGAGATTAACAGATTCAATTAGCGTGAATTTTTTTAAATCAATGAAATATAAAAGTGTTTTTTTTCAATTACAATTAAACTGTTTTATATCAATTTGAGAATTAAGTTATATTGATCTGTTATATGCATCTAATTAACTTTGCCAACTTCTTAATATTAGTCAGACTGTACGCGTACGGTCCGACCGTATGAGTATTTTGAAAAAGTACGCATACGGTCCAAATACTCATACGGTCTGGAACATATACAAAACAAACAGACGTATTAGGTAAAAATGTTAACAAAAAGGTGAATCGATTTGTACCTCAGTTCGATAAGAAATTAACTTTGTGATAATCTACTCGTTGCTTTAACCTGAAATAATTCAATTGTCTTCAAAAAAAATTCTTTTTTACATGAATGTGACCGTCTTCGGCCTGAAATTCATGCCACACTGAACGTTTCGACATGCTAATGGTAGGTAAATGAAACTGCGTCTTCCAAACGACTTGTTTATTTTAAGTTTGGGAAACATCACATTCGATAAAAAGCTAGAGACGATCCGAAGTCCTGTATTGGATAGATCAGAACTCGACCAAAAGGAAATACATCAATATTGGACGATTTGTTCTGTATATGACGAGTTGACATTATTACATGTATATTGAATAGCCATTATTCATCATATTAAATTCAATTGCAGAGTAGTTAATTAATAATATGGAATAAACACAATGGAACATCGACAGGATTTTTAAACTATAGGGTAGACACGATGTAAAGCGTGGTATGCCTAATTACAGAAAACTATTTTTTTTATTATTATTATTTAAACATAGAAGCGTTAATTTTCGGACTTGATGAATATTTTCGTCTTAATTTGGATTTAATAAAACATTTTTTTTTAATTTAACAGAACGCGTTGATTTTTTTATATATGAAATGCATCACGTAAAACGTCTGAAAGATAAAGTTTTAGTGCATGTACACAATTGGTGTTGATGCATTTAAAAAATCATCTTTTATAACAAACAATAAACGATATTTTGCCGAAATATGTCCAGGACATATGATACATAATTCACGAGGTAAATATTTTACGAAAATTTGCATGCAAAATGTTTTTACCTAGTCCATTCAAAATTTCGAAAATTTTGAAAATTTAGCTTCATATGCTACTTTCTAAAGATAAAAACGTTCGAAATCAAAGACTATTTCTAAAATTGTATTTTTATTACATTTCTATCATATAGACAGACATACCAAACTGTTTTGTTACAAAAGACACTCGCGAGCAAATATAGGTAAAAGCATTTTGAATATCTTACGCACATAAGTATGATCTAAGTTTGTATAAAATTCTTTGTGAATACTTCAATTTATAAGATTTTAATGAGAAAACAAATTATTTCTTTTTTTGCATATTTATGTAATTTTGAAAAAAAATATGCGGTTTTGTTTTAAGAAATTGGTGAACAAAAGTGGGTCCATGTACTCGTTGTTTGTAGAGCCTGCGGTATAGGTATCATGATCCGGCGGCGGCAGCGGCGTTAGCTAACCTATTAAAAACTGAACATTTCAGAAGGTAGTTGACCTGTATCTTTCATCCTTGTAATAGAAAGTCTTATATTATGAAGTGTCAGTCTGTCATATGTCCATTGTCCTTGACCTCATTTTCATGGTTTAGTAACTACTTTAAATAAATTTTAGTATTCCTCATTTCCCTCTTATCATGATAACTTTATTTAGTGTGTGCGCACCTATACCCGTCAGATAGTTTTCACTTGACATCGACCTCATTCATGGATCAGTGAACACGTTTAGGTTTTCACGGTAAAGTCCAAATCTCAGATGATATAAGCAATATTTCAACTATATATTTAGTGTATGGGATGATTGTAAGGTGTAAATTTCCATCTTTCATGTATCATCTGACTTGATCTCGTGTTCATGGTTCAGTTGTTAAAGTTTTTTTTTGTGTTTTGGTCTGTTGTTCTAATAATATATGCAAATATGACAATTATACTTGTTGTATGAACATATTGTGCGATGAACATTTCAGTCTGTAGATAAAGGCAGATGTGGTGTGAGTGCCAATGAGACAACTCTCCATCCAAATAACAATTTAAAAAAGTAAACCATTATAGGTTAAAGTACGGCCTTCAACACGGAGCCTTGGCTCACACCGAACAACAAGCTATAAAGGGCCCCAAAATTACTAGTATAAAACCATTCAAACGGGAAAACCAACGGTCTAATCTATATAAACAAAACGAGAAACGAGAAACACGTATATATTACATAAACAAACGACAACTACTGTACATCAGATTCCTGACTTAGGACAGGTGCAAACATTTGCAGCGGGATTAAACGTTTTAATGGATCCAAACCTTCTCCCTTTTTCCGAAACAATAGCATAACATCACAACATAGAAAAACATACGATAAAATATCAATTGGCATGTTTTATTTAATATTGACTTCATTTTAACGTTTCATTGTTCAGTGTTAAACTTTTGATTTTTGGTCTGTTTTGCTAATATTATTAGCAACAGGTCAACTTTATATTGTGTATGGGATGCTTGTAAGGTGTATATGTCTGTCTGGCAAGTATCATCCGACCATGAACTCATTTTTAAAATTCATTGGTCAATCTCAAGATTACCTAATTGCGTTTGTTTCTTAGATAGTAAGTGTTTTAAAACGGTCAACTATATTTCAAGCATGCTTTGATTATAAGATGTACTGTCTGGAAGGGTTTTTCCAACTTTGGTCTCGTTGTCATGGTACATTGATCAATTGATTAATGTTAAGTTTGAATGGTAAAGCGTGTTTCCTCAGTATACAATAGGTCAAATATTAAAGCATAGTTAGTGTATGGAGTGATTGTAAGGTGTATTTAATTCTTTTTTAAAATTTCTTTCGAGTTAGTTATCAGTCAGCTGTCATCGATATCTTTATCACTCCGTAACCGATCAGTAAACATATAGTTAATTAAATCATCTGTTTTACAGACATATTATCCGATTGACTAAGGATATCATTTCATATCATTAATAAAAACCATCTTTCACCTCACTTTCAATACTTTACAAATACATGTATGTTACTTTCATTTCCATACGAACAATATTTGCTCAAATCATGCAAAAAATAGGAGATATCGACACTTATTCTGTCAATGTTGATTAGTTTAAAAGTAAACTGATGCGTTTAATTAATTAAAATTATGTGATTGTCAAACAAATTTACTTTAACAAGCAGCATATATCGTGTAGATGTTTTATAGATTATTGTGATATTTCATATAAATTCAGGATATATTTCGATCGCTAATAATACTGTGTCAATTGTATGACGATTAGTTAATTTTTTTTATTAATTCCTTATTTTTTATCTAATATTCACCATTTACTCCATCAGGTTCAATAGTACGTAGCCGGTGCATATACAATCTTTCTAGCTGATTTCTGCTTTGTTTATTCCAATTTTTGTAATTCTCCATAACAATACAAGTGAAATTTTCAAACTTTTCCTATTCTTAAGAAGTGCATCCTGATTGTGTTATTTCTACCTTTGGTATACCGTTGTCGATTTTCTCAATCTGTTTTTAAACGTTGTTTCTGTTTTCCCAAATATATTGTCGCTTGTATTTGCCATACGAATGACATAAATTCAGTTAGCCGCTTTATAGTTGGCTTTGACAAATTGTCAATTATGTTTTATTTCCATTTAATAATTGATACAGCTATGAAATTGTGTAGCTGTTCTACAGTTAGGCTTGTAGACTTTATGTCTATGAAGTCGAGATAAGGATTTGCATGCAAGACTTGACAGGTTGCGTTCATAAGATAAGTGATAATTGCCGAGTTGTGCAGTATGCAAATAATGAAAATTCAATACACGAGAGTGCCGAAAGAAATCAAGCATACATATGGTAATCGATGATTTACAGGGGTTATTTGGAACTTTTTTCGCGGACAGTTTTCCAAAATGATAAAGTTGATAACGCTTCTTGGCAAAATAAATTAAATTTATGACAATTATATGGTTTTTGTGCATATAACAAATAATTGCTGACCTTTATTTTGTACGCACGTAGTTATATTTTATTTCAGGTCTTAAATTTTTTAATCGCACTTCCCAAAATTTGGCACGTTTGTCTAATTTCTACATGGATAATATTTGGTATGAGTTTGATGAATTGAAACTGATAAATTGAAATTAAGAAGTTTTGAAATAAACATTTAATGCTAAATGGCTATTGTATTTAATTTAATAGTTCACCTGCAAATTTACAACACACAGAAATATGTACATAACTCTGAAAATCTTTTATTTCCTTATGTCTTGAAATTGCATTATAAATCTATTGATTTTTATAGCAAAGTACACGAATAATAGTACTTTTTAAAAATTTATTTCATAGCATACAAAAGCTGTTCAATAATTTCTTTGAACATTGTGCGCCGCTCATCGCAATCAAATATTCATTTCTTTATCATGGGCCACCTTTGTTGTTTAAGGAATGACTATTCAAATATGACATGCTTCTTTCGATATATTAACAACGGCAAAAATAAAATATCGATATGTCTATACCTAGCGGACATGTTTGTTTGTTCTTTAATGCTAGTAGTATTTTAAATTCGAAAGGATAACCATATGGAGTGAATTGATAAATGCCAGAATGTAATGATAATCTAATGATAAATATATACTAGTTAAATTTTTTCCTGAAAGATAACAAAATATGTTTCAATTTTACTTATACAAAAACAAATGCTAAATTTGAAAGTTCTAGCATGTCCATTTTGTTTTAAGAGGGAATTGCTAAAACAAATCTTTTTCCATGCAAACCGAACAAAAAGCTTTGAAAACTAAGAAGTCTGATTTATCATTTTTTTACTCTCGTTTTCAATAAACACTATCATCTTCTTGTAGGATTACTCGACTTGAACAGGAAATATCTGAGGTGAGAGCAAAACAGGAGAGTACCGGCGAAAGGTAACAACATACTATTTTCTATTTAATTTTATTAGAAATATAAAATCAGAGAAACATATCTATCCTTATGCATAATTAATTGTAATGATATATGTACAACCAAAGTAGTTATAATAACATAATTTGATTCTTTTTTCGTCTTGAAGTTTTCTCAGCAAAGCGTTATGCCACGCCTATTTTATCTGGTGCAGGAAAATTGGTACCGTTAATGTTATTATAGGGGGAGATGGGTTGTAAAAATATGCTAAATTGGATAGTCTATGAAATTGTATATACATGTACTATGAAATTACATGTTCGGTACATCCATAGAACAAACCTTTTTATGGATTGAAAAGTATAATCATAAAAGTATTGAACGCCGAAAATTCAAATCAGAAAGTCCCTTATCAAAACTGTGTTTGATCATAAAAATCCTATATAGCTTTCTGACTTTAATACGTTCTTATGTTGTAGAGTAGATAACATGAGGGATGCATTCCACGCGATGCAAAAGACCGTACAAGCCAATTGTCAACAGTACGAATATTTATTTTGTTTATTTATTTGTTTCACTTTCGCTTCAAGTACAACTGACATTCATAAAAAAAACTATTGCAAAACACATTATTTTTGCCATTAATCTGTCCATTTTTTTACAGTAAAGATTGCTGCGAAACGAGCAATTTATAAATATCACAAAGGATTGAAAGTATCAAATTGTCACAATAAGCAGATTACAATTTAAATTTCTCAAAGTGTAGATACAAATATTATATGACAAGAACAGAGATGAAAAATTCGAGCAGAAACTATCAAAGATTTGTCTGTTTACATAAACAACAAAGATAAATGGTTAGTATCTACTACGGAAGTCGAGATCAATCCAATATCTGTATATAATTTTGATTATTAATTTACCTGGAATAATCAGACTGTATTTCAATCAAGTAATCCTATGACTGCTTTTGAAAATTCTTTATTTTGAAAATTATATTATTACAAATGTGTAGACACTTTATATTTTATTTTTTTAGAATTAATGCTTTGGTGGGTGTTTCACAAGCATCGGAATTAAGGTATGATTTTTCTCTGTTTAACCAATCATAGTTGTTCGATTTGATTTTGATTTTAACAGTTAAACAATGCAAGACGAAGATTTTTTCACAATCTTCATTAAAGCCTTACGTCAAATAATCCAGTTCGTACGGTTTCCTGATAAAAAATTCGAGTTTAGAATTAAAAATTTATGAGAATGTTGACATAACGAAAAGTGCGCGAAGTAATAATAAACATGGTTTTCATGATTTCACATGCATTGTATGAGTAGTTGTCTTTAACGTACAATGATATCTAACATGTGTTATGAAAATAAGAATAACATGTTTTGTATTGGATAAATGAGTCTTTGACATTTTACCCCGATACGCCAAAAACACTAATAATGCATTAAAATTAATAAGTAGTGCGAACAATAAATATTTTGCGTAAGCACAATACATCTTTTTGTGTGCTCTATTTAATATTTTGTTTCTTCAAAATCATAGGTAGATATAAGCAGATGTGTCATGAGTGTCAACAGGACAACTATCCATACATGTTGTGTGGTACTCTGTTGATTCTGATCGAGCAAAACAGATCAGTCCGATTTTTTTTAGATTTATATAAAATAAAGTGAGATTGGTACCAGAAACAGGAGGAACTAATTACATATTACAGAACAAATAATTTAAGCAAAATCATTTTGTATGAAAACAAAATGATGATGGAAGTGTTTAACGACCTTGACAGGTATGAAAATAGAGGATCATGATGCTATATACATGTATTCATTCTACTATAACCCTTGTTTCGGTTCATTATGATGACAAATGTTATCAGCAGGAAAATCAATACACTGTTTTTTGCAAAGCGAAATAATCACGTCAATTTAAAATAATCAATAAACACAACGATATTGACAAATAGGTTGTTAAAGAATTTTTTTTCTTCTTTCTAACATAATTGTTAAGTTTTTCATACAAATAAAACAAACTTCAGATTTAAAGGCCAATATCAATGTCAAGCTATTAGTTTATTATTTCATCTATCGCTTTCGTGTATAGTGAATAATATAAACTCAAACATATTGAATTAATCTTCAACTAAGAAAGTTTTAGATAAGAGAACATGTTTCAGAATACGAGAAAAAAAATCATTTATAACATTTTAATTTGACAGACCACTTTCTTATTCTAATTCTATACTTATAATAAGCTTTTGCCCTTTTATTTTGATTTCTTGAGGTTCTTGAAGTCTTTCGTTCAATGTGATTGTTCTACCTTTATGCACATACGTTTTTTTGGATCTCGGCCAAACGGCAAAGCAGCGGATCAAAAATAATGTAAATTCCGTTGTCGTCGTTAACTTTTCTGTTCTTTCTGAGGTCGATATTTTTTTTTTCAACATCACTGTGTTACAAGTTCAAACTTTCATAGAATATTATAAATCTTGAACAGAAACTTTTTAAAAAATTTTAAAATATATATTTTCATCTTGTTTGTATTTTTATCAAAAACATTGATTCAAAATTTATTAGCCATTTTTCTAACGTTTACATCAGTCTACGGTTAAAGTTGTTCTGGCTTCAATAGGTTTAAGAAATTTTCATTGAGTTTAATAAGCCATGGATATATGCTTCGTTACAATTTTAAAGACAGTATACAGATTACATAAAAACCGTATAATTAAAAATGAATAAAGAAGCATTTTAATTATTCTGCAAAAATATATTTTCAGATTTCAAGTGATGGCGAATAAAAATGAAATGCATGATCAAAGGTTACTTTTCTACGTACACTATTTAAGAGGCCTAACAAAATGTTTTCTGGTTATTCTGCTCATAACAGAACAGACCACTCTGAATGAGGATTTTAAAAGATTTATTTTGACATAGTTTAAGGTGACAATCCCATTCGTACTCGGCTTTCTCGATAAAAGTACCACTGCATTATTTCTTATTGAAAACTTCAACAGCTCGAAATATCAAAGAAGTAGAAAGGCCAAATTAAAACCGAAGTTGAAGAACATTTGAAACTGAAAACGTTTGACTTAGTAAGAGTGTGTTGGATAAACGAGACAGGAAGAACCAATTTTGGTCGTTTAATTTATATAGTTTACAGAGGGTAGTAAAGGGTTATTTTCGTGCAACGTGTACGACCTTTGTATTTCTCGTTTTCTCGTCTTTGGTTCGATCTGCGTGTTTCCCATTATTTATTTACCGTGTTTCGTGTCGGTGGTCTGAATATCTCGTGCTTTCATTGTTCTGCATTTGATTAAAAAGTAAACTGGAACCAATTCAAAGTCGGTGTGTTATAATACCTTCTGAAACTTGTGTAATCTAATTAAAATTGATGTATATTGGTACCATTCTAATTTTGCTATTCTATTGTATATGTACTATGTAATAAAGTCCATCAAATGACTATGAATAAAATTTTATTCCATATCAAATGCAAGTAGCAGACGCTAAAAGGTGACCGCAAAGTCTGCATGTCTATTACATATCACAACAAAAAATATTGAAACAAAACCATTTGTTTAAAAGAAAACAAAAGAATTAAGACGCAACATGTATATACATGTATTCATTCTACAAGAAACTCTGTTTCAGTTCATAACGATGCCAAAATTATTCATGACATTTAGCGGAATTTTATTAAATTTCGATTTTATACAGTTTTAATTATACATGTTATAAGACCCCGTGCACATATTCTTTTTGTTATGCATTAGAATAATAGGATTAATTTTTTGTTCACTTTCAATTTTAATACAACGAAAGCTACAATGTACTTGCACATATGTTACAATACTTGTGGATTTACATGCTAGGTAGATAGTGACAGTCATAACAAATTTACCTCTCCGCTAGGTATAGACATATCGATATTTTATTTTCGCCGTTGTTTATATATCGAAAGAAGCATGTTATATAAGAATTTTTGTATACTTTAAAGGCCTGTTTTAATATTGTGAACCATTAACTTGGTTTAAAACATTTTTATGATTAACAGTTTTTTGACGGATCAGTCTTAACCATGCGGTCAAATGGTCAAAGAACATTCCAACCGGGATGAAACGCATGTTTTAGATATTTATAGCTTAGATAATTTCTTTAATTATTGCGTTTTTGTTCTCCCTTTTAACATGTTTATGGTTTAAGCTAAAACATTCTTTAGGTTGATTTTAACCAGTAACTAGTTTGAATATAAAAAAAAACAGGCCTATAAGATGAATTGTTTACAGAGAAAATGCAGTTTTATAAAAAAAAACCAAGATATGGTAAAATTGCCAATTGCGAAAACTGTCTACAATAGACCAATTGACACAGAAATTAACATATATAGGTCATCGTACGGCTTTCAACCCAAACCACACAGACAGCTGTAAAAGGCCCGGAATGACATATGAAGCTGAATTTGTGGTATGGGCTTTGATCATTGTTGACGGCCGAAGTTTAATGAGAGAGGATTTACATTGACGCTGTTTAACTACTATCTACTAAAACAAGACGCTGACATATTTTTTACTTGAAAAAAAGATTTCAAGTGATAGCGAATAAAAATGAAATGCATGATCAAAGGTTGGTTTTCTACGTACACTATTTAAGAGGCCTAAGAAAACATATTGCTCTTCCTTGATATATAATTCGGACAATGAATCAAAATTAGAATCACAAAATACTGAACTCCGAGGAAACTAAAAATAGAAAAAAACACTGATCAAAACGAATACGCTCTCGTTCTCCTACATTAGCTAAATCTTTTCTTAATGTTTAGTGTGACGCGGCAGAGAATTAAACAAACGAGCCTACAGCACTCGGAAAACGCAGCAACACGGATACACTTGAAAGTTTGACAAATGCGTAAAATATAATCTCAGTTAAATTTTAGCTTGATATAAATAATGTAAGATATATATATAACATTTGATTTGTTTGATGTTCGAAAATATTTGTTTGATGTTTTCGATACATAATTTACATATTTTTCATCCATGTATGTATTATTGTATTTTTGTGATATATTATTAGTTTTTTGCTTTTTAGATCTGATATTAATCGACTTTTATATTAATACTACAGGCAGTGCAATGTTGTATTAGACGACAGTCATGATTAGACATATTTTGCGGATTATCGCGGGAACATAACGTTCGAACTATTGTCGATGTCGTATTGTCAGTGACGTCGCCTCAGGCGGAAATACGTACTTGTATATTAAATGTAATAGCTGAACAGTTGTTGGAATATCGTTGCCCGAACCATCTTCTATATTTATGGTGCCGTGACCAGGATCTCGATAAATTGAAATCAGTCCGATTGGGGAACAGAAGCGCTGTCACCAGATTATTCCATAGATTAGTCGAAGCCAAGGAGAATTCCAATTTCGATGAAGAAGAAGTCATTGCAACAATCAGGGAAAACTAGTGCAAAAACAAACATTGTTTGAGTATTTAAACGAACAAATTCTAAAGTTAACAGAAACGGAAAATGTGGGAAATGAGATAATAGATTCAGATGAATATTCAGTGGATATGGAAACGAAGATTCGCAACATTTGTAAGTTCATACAAATGTCCAAACACCGCAGTCCCGTCATATTGACTCACATACAACAACCCACACATTAAATCTAGAAACTATACCGTTTGTTCCAACGCACAACATAGCCAACCAACAAAACGAAAAGTCGTTTGAGAACCCGTCTGTACAAGCCAGTCACACGTTCAACACACAGGAAAGTACATTTTCGTCAGCTAGTAGTCACTGCCTACCCAAAAGTTCGCTTCCAAAATTCTCAGATTCTCAGTCAACAACTTAGAATGGCAAACTTTCTGGGACTCATATGAGTCGGCCGTACACCTTAACTTGTCACTTACAAATGTACAAAATTCAATTACCTGAAAGCACAACCAGAACATAAAGCACTAGATTATATTGCAGGGTTCGCACTAACACATGTAAACTACGATGAAGCCGTAAATCTATTAAAAGAGAGGTTCGGTCAACAAGACAAAATCATAAATGCATACATGCAGGCATTATTAGAAATTCCTTCGCCTAGAAATCAACTAACAAGCTTACGAAGTTTTTACGATCATATGGAAAGTTACGTCAGGAGATTAGAAGCTTTAGGTCAGACACAAGAAACATACGGCACTTTACTTGTTCCCATTATTATGATGAAATTACCCGGGGAAGTCAGACACCATCTCGCACGAGAACATAGAATACAAACCTAGGTATTACGGGACCTCCGTAAAAATATTTTAGATGAGATCAATTTAATGGACGCAGGACAAGAGATAGAGTCGATAAACCATTTGCCCACAACATCGTCTTTCTTTGCCAGAGCGAAAAGTCAAAATCTTTAAAGAATATTCAGACAAGTCCTTGTGTGTTTTGTCATGAAATACACGCACCTATCCAGTGCAGTAAAATAACCGACACAGAATCCCGTATGATGATAGTAAAACGTGATAAGTTATGCTTTAACTGCCTTGGTAAACACAGATTGAATGAATGTAAATCTAAACACACATGTAGATACACGGGTTATGTTATTCTTATCTATTTTATGATAGTATGATACTCAACCCCTAACGGGAGGGATTGTGCCTGCTATTCAAATGATGAAGACATAATCTTTCAATCAGTTTAATGGAGGTCTGGAGCTGGCATGTCAGTTAACTGCTAGTAGTCTGTTGTTGTTTATGTATTATTGTTATTTTATTTATTTTCTTTTGTTACATCTTCTGACATTGGACTCGGACTTCTCTTGAACTGAATTTTAATGTTATTGTTATGCGTTTATTTTTCTACATAATTGGCTAGAGGTATATGGGAGGGTTGAGATCTCATAAACATGTTTCACCCCGCCGCAATTTTGCGCCTGTCCCAAGTCAGGAGCCTCTGGCCTTTGTTTGTCTTGTATGATTTTTAATTTTAGTTTCTTGTGTATAATTCGGAGTTAAGTATGACGTTCATCTATACTAGTATACACATTTTTTAAGAGGCCAGCTGAAAGACGCCTACGGGTGCGGGAGTTTCTCGCTACATTGAAGACCTATTGATGGCCTTCGGCTGCTGTCTGCTCTATGGTCGGTTTGTTGTCGCTTTGACACTTTCCCCATTTCCTTTCTCAATTTTATTGTAATAAGAAACACCATACAAGTTTGTGTAATGCACGTCCAACAAACAACATAAAACCAGTGAATTAAGTAAACGATAGAAAAACCGGGGGTAGTAACTCAGCGAATAGGAACTTCCACGCGAAAGATAATCAGGGGAGCAAGCCGTCAAACCCGCCATCGACAAACGTTCATCTCGTAAATGACATATATGATACAGAAGAAGATACAATCATTTTGTATTCTCAATCGACAGAATCGCGATCAAATGTACTTTTGAAAACCGCCGTATCTCAAATAGACTCGAATCAGCACTTTATCGATACGAATATTCTTTTTGACGAAGGAGCTCTAAGATCGTTTTTGACGCAGAACTTAGCGAATAAACTCAATTTACAGATCGAAGGAACCAAGATAATACATTTATCGGCATTTGGAGGTCAAGGGAAAACACGAGACACTTAGAAAAGACAACAATCTATATCTTAAAACCGACGCAGGACACGTGTTGCCAATCAAAGTACTCATAGTACCGATGATCGCCACGCATCTTCAGAATCACATACGTAATATTGATACAAAGAACGGTTATTTGTGTGGTTTAAAGTTAGCGTACACAATTACAAAGCAAGATTCATTCGAGATATCGTTGCTTGTAGGTGCAGATCACTACTGGGAAATTGTAGAAGACCTTGGTGTACGAGGAAATGGTCCAACCGCCGTGAAATCCAAGATCGGAAATTTGCTTTCGGGACCTACATACGATAAGAACACTATCACGTCGAAAACTAGCATGTTTTATGTTTTAATATCACACAAAGATGAAGAATGCAACTTAAAGAGATTTTGGAATTTAGAATCAATAGTTATAAATAGTAAGGAGTTAGACGAAGACGATAATCACTATATTAAAGCATTTCGCTAGGTTACCCTGGAAACAGGAACATGATAAATTGCTTAAAAGTTTAGCAGTCACGAAGAGAAGGACAGAAAACGTCATAAAAGACTAACTCAAAAACTTGATATGTTAAAGAAGTACGGGAACATTATACAAGAACAGGAACGAAGGGAATTCATAGAGAGTGGTTGAAACAGCTAAAACTCGAGAAAAAATACACTATATTTCTCATCATCCAGTACAGAAGGAATCAAGCACTACGCTTAACCGATTTGTTTACGACTGCAGTTGTCGCCAGTTGCCTAATTCGCCTAGTTTGAATGACTGCCTCCTGGATACACCGCCGAAACTAAACGACCTGACAAAAATTCTGATGAGATTTAGAGCCAACCCTGTTGCAATAACAACTGATATTGAAAAAGCCGTTCTGCATGTAGGATTAACCGAGGATGACCGAGACGCTACACGTTTCTTGTGGCTCAGTAACCCATCCGACCCATTAAGTTATCTACACACTTACAGGTTCAAATCCGTTCTGTTCGGAGCGACTTGTTCGCCGTTTATGCTTAACGCCACATACTGAAACATTTACAACGTTACAACAGTACAACAGATACATTGATGGAAAGAGTCGTGTACGTGGACAACATTCTGACAAGTTTACAGAACGATGATGAGGCTAATACGTATTATATGGAAGCGAGAACAATGATGCAGGAAGCCGGATTCAATCTACGATCGTGGAAATCCAACAAAAAAAATATACGCACGCTAGCCAAGACGGAAATGTACTAGATAAGGACATCAACACAAAAGTAGTTCGTATGTTATGGAATAGCAAATCCGATGATCTGATGTACCAGAAATGTGAGATTCAATCACGAGACATTGTAACAAAAAGGGAGATTTTGAAACATTCTTCAAAAACATACGATCCACTTGGAATACTCAGCCCCGTAACAATACAAGTAAAAACGCTCATACAGGATCTATGGAAAAGTAAACTTGATTGGGATGATTGGGACACACATCGTATTTCCGAGATATTATTTCTCCGGTAATTCTACTTCGGAACAATTTGAACTACACGTATTTTGCGATGCGAGTCCAAAAGCGTATGGAGCGACTGCATATCTGAACAACGGAACCAAAACTGCGTCAGTGATGGCGAAAAGCAGAGTAGCGCCAGTGAAAAACCTAACATTACCGCAACTAGAATTTATGTCCGCATTTATTGGAACTTGACTATCGTCACATGTAAAATCGACTTTTGAATGTAAAAATGTGATTTTCTGGTGGGAAAGCTGCATAGTATTACACTGGTTAAAATCGTCGAAACCGTTAAAACGATTTATTGCGAATCGAGTGCGAGAAATAACGGAATCTACAAATCAACATGAATGGAGATATTGTCCTACAGAATACAATCCAGCAGATCTCTTAACACTAGAAATTGACGCTGATAGATACATCAATAGTGTCATAATACGTTATTAAAGACATAATCTTTATGGTCTGGTATTCACTTGTAAAACAGCTCGTTTAATAATGCCGCGTAGGCAATGGTTAAAATAGTATATTATTATTATTATGTGTATTAATATATATGACTTTTTCACTATCAAGCCTGTATCAAACCAAGACACCAATTTAATTCTAAGAAATCAATAAGAGAGATCGTATTGGCTGCGGGTTGGTACAGTTATTGATATGAAACAAACCATATCATAAACAATTTCTGTATTTTTTACATCTCTCTCAAGTTGAACTAATAAGGATATTTTTCACGAGACATAACGTAAAACACATTAGGGTACAACTGTAATCGATTTCGTGATATCAAATATATAAGGGGTTTACTCAAACCTTTGCAGATGTTACTGGTATCGATAATTGATAGCTGATACAGCTCGATTACCATTGATATAATTAATATATACTAGAACACACCCGCGAAATCGGGGGCATTTAGAGCTTGGTTAAAAGAATGTATTTGTTGTAGGGAGAATTTTTGTAAAAGATTTTGCGTCTGGAGAATTTCAGTAAAAGATTTCATGTCTGGAGAATTTCAGAAAAATTATCAAAATTCATAGGTACTTGGAAACAGTTTAAGCCCTCTCCCTTAAATCAAAAGTCCGTTATTATTTTTTTTCTGTTAAATTTTATTATTTTCGCGTTTCTGTATACTATGAACATATGTATACTATAGATAAAGTGTATTTGCTATTAACTAACAATCTCAAGTTTTTCTTCTAGGCGATCACTGCTATATTATATAGAGAGTATTTATCAACGCGATAGTTATTGTCCTGTCCCCGAGTACTCTTATGAAATGTATGTGCAAGTTTCAAACCGGATGTCCTATTTGACTAAAAAGCGAAATCGCGGGCATTTCAAGTTTTTATTTCATTTTTAAGTATGTTAACTATTTTAGGATGAATTTTAGTAAAAGATTTTATGTCTTGAGAATTTAAGAAATGATATCCAAAGGTATATGGAGACAGGACAATATTTTTAAGCCCTCTGTCTTTTTTCAAATTCCGTTATTGTTTGGTTTTCTGTTATATCCCATTATTTTCGCGTTTTGATACTATGAACATACGTATCTATCTATATATATTATAAATATTAAAGTGTATTAAAGTGTATTTAGTTTTTTATTCACTATTAATTCTAAGTTTCTTCTCCATGGCAATCACTGCTATATTATATAGAAAGTCTTTATATATTATATTAGTATTCTAATCATAGTAGATCATAGTATACATGCAAATACACGCGAAAATAATTGTCCTGTTACCGTCCGAGTACTTATGAAAATTATGTGCAATTCAAAACGTAAAAGGTATAATAGTAGTGGTTCTTACGATCTTAAAACCACGATATGGAGAACGCTCTGATTGGCTTATTTATTTTTCATTTTTGTTATCTATCATATGATTGTAAAAAACGGTAGTCACATCTGACTTAAAAGTCGGTTTGATGACGGATTCAATATCCGGACGCCTTTATTTTCGTTTTTCTCCCAAAGTAACCCAAACTGAATAGTCATAAGAATGGATGACAAATTCGACTATGTTTGGCACCTATAGGACACAGAGGCATGATTATTAAATTATTGTGGGAAGAAGAGAAGCGACACACAAAAACAGGCCTTCTCGTATAATAGTATAGATATTTCTATAACAACGAGCATTTTATAAATAACTGTCTTCTGATTTTTATTATGTTCTATTTATGAAAAAAAATACGGTATTCTTTTTAAATACCAATTATCATAAAAGGCTATAAAATGAATTTATTATTATAAATTGCAGGTTTTCAACATTGCAAAATATTTCTGAAAAATCTGAAAAAAGGTATGTTTTAAATAATTACTTCAGCAATGAAATGACCCATAGAGTGCTTGCAGTTGATGATTGAGAAATAAACGCGATGATATTGACAAATACGTTATTAAAGAAATAATTGCCAAGTTCTTTACTCCAGAAACATCATTGCCAATTTAAGGCCCAGTTACAATTCTATAGTCACATCTAGTGCTCTTGTGTAATTTTGTAGAATTTGAACTTTATACAATATTTTCAAGTTTAAGTTTTAAAAAATTGAATGATAAATTATTCATTTAAATTATTAAGACTATAAGGACCCCTTTTGAAATAAGATTGTTTAGCTTTCATAGTTTATCATTGGGTTTAGGCATTATAGGTACATAAAGTGACTACCATTGCTATATTTTAAGGTTGTATTTAACTAAATTTCTAAAACTTATCATGCATTTGTATATATTGCCTTTACCTGAATAAATATTATTATTGTTACTATTATTATTAAGTAAGCAAGTTTTAGAAAAAGAGAACATGTTGACAAATACGAAGAAAAGGTTCATTCATAACATTTTTAAGGGAAATGTTATTTTCTAATTCTAATTTCTTCAATATATTAGATATTGTCATGTGTATTTTTTTTTTTTATCATTTCTGTATCTTTATTTCAAATAGAAATTTTAAATAGATTTAACGCTTTTACTAACATTCAAATGCAGTCTACAGTTAAGTAGTCCAAACTTCAATAACATTATTAAATCTCGTGGAAATTTACAAACCTTGGACAGGAGCTTCATATTCCATTATTATTCAATATAAAGATAGAATAAAAAAAAAAACGTTTTAATTTATACTAAAAAAAATACACTTTCAGGTTTGAACTGATGGTGGATAAAAACGAGCAGAATGATGAAAGGTTAGTTATACACTCCGTAAGAAACTGAACACTAGATTTTCACTGACACTTACACCAACACCGATTGAATTTTAGTAACGTACTAACATTGTTGTGCTCACCTTTCACTTTTCAATATCAACACTCTTTTCTTTATAAATCATATATGAAATACTAAATTTGCGTACACATCCCCATCATAGAGTTTCATTACGTAAAAATACGTTTGAATAAGGATTTAAATGAGGTTGCATTATTGACGGGTAAGCAAATATCATAATCGATGTTATTATAGCTTTCTGTTATCTAGACAAAATTTATCAAACTGACTGCTAAATGCTGATTGTATTTCATAATTCTGCTATAATTATTGTATGAAACGAAGAAACTCATATTTTTGTTGTTCTTCCTCATCGTAGCCATAGGACTCCTCTTATAAAAGATTGATTGACTACCTCTTTTTTATTTAGCAGGAAAATAAAAGTATACTCTGTGATAACAAATTATAGTGAATCAAAGGTTGTTTCTTATAAATTATAATAACTAACAAGTGACAATAATTTATACCTGCTTTAGAATAAATGATCAGAAAACTGGTAGACTGATGAACTTCAAATAAAAAGATTGGGAAAAACAATATTTCCTCAATATTACCGAGTATATGCATGTTATGTTTTGTATCAATTTCATTTAAAGTCAAATGAAACTTCAATAAAAAAATACTAAATGCCTAGTCTTTATTATAAAACTTATCATGCTTATGTACTATCGTAAAGTGGTTTTACTAAAACTGCATGTAATATAACAAAGACGTCTAAATTGTATGAATTTGTATTGATGACTGAAGTACAAGATAACGTCATAAGTAAACGACGTTGGATACACAATAATGCCGCGTTACGTTAACGTTCTCTTCTGTGCGTGATTTCCAACATTCTCCGGCCCACGAAAAGTGAAAATTTAAAACTTGAATTAAAGTCTCTCTGTTAACAACATGAAATAAAAATTTACTTTAAAGTCCATCATTAAAATTAAATCTTTTAACCACAGTTTGTTATAGTACGGTGTCATTTATTTCACGTTCTTTTTTCTTGTAAGTTTCTCCCTGTAATCCAATTTCTGATATAAGTTGAGCTGTTTAAACTGAGATTTTGATTTTCCCATTCCTTGCGTTTGTTTTTGTTACTGTCTCTTGTCTACATTAAAGCTGATTTGTCTGTTTCATTTACTTTCAACGGATCAGTGGTTCTTTGTTTTGTCCTTGAAGTGTCCACAATTGTAGAAATATGTTCAATGTTAATAGTATTCCTCTCTGTTTCATCATCGGTAGTGTGCGTCTCTTATGTTTCTCTTAAATTTGTAGTACGAAAGTGTGTTTCGTTGATTGAATTGGTTCTTTTGAGTGGTCCTGAGAGTAGGTATCCTAGTTTGGACTTTACTGCTGTTGGTCCCTCGCCCCTAATGATATCATCCTCGACAATATCCCAGTATTGGTCAGCTCCAACAAGCAGTCCAATTTCAAATGATGTATCCTCAGTTACGGCGTGTGCTAATTTTATGTTTTGCAAATACGGCAACTGTTTTGCAGTTTCAATGATAGTCTTAAATGGTGCGCCGATTTTAGGTACAATCAATACATCGACTGGTATTTCTTGGCCAGAGATAGTTTGTATCTTCACTGTTGTTGTGTTTAGCTGTTCAATAGAGTTGTTCTCATTATCGTCTCCAAATTTAGATAGCGTAATTGCTTCACTTCCTGTGGTTTTTAACTCCAATTTCTCTGCTAAATGTCTTGTGATAAATGACCTTGTGGCGCCTTCGTCAAAAAGAATTTTTGCTTCAATCGGTTGTTCTTTGTATCTTAGTGGTGCTATTGCGGTCTTTAATAAAACATTTGGGCGATCACAATTTAAAGATGAATATAAAACAGAAGTCTCCGATTCCTCCGCGTTGTGTTTTTGTACTGTATTTGTACTACTTGTAGTTTCTTTATTGCATAGGCTTGTGAGGTGACGTCTATCACACTTCTTGCAGTTAGATTTTGATTTGCAATCTACTACGCGGTGTCGCCCTTAGCAATTATAGCACAATCTATCTTCTTTTACAATTTTCATGCGGTCGTTGTGGTCTGTAAATTTGGTACAATCAGACGAAAAGTGTGATTCCTTGCAGTATGCGCAGCTGACTTGATAAGATTTCTGTGGTGAATTAGTCTTTGGCCATTTTTCTCGAGATTTTGTGTTTGTGTAGAAGATAGCTGTAGCGCTCGGACTTTCAAATGATTCTGTACTGTTACTAGACTCTAAAATTGCCAGTTCCTTAAAAATAGATCTCCTAAGATCACCAAGATACCAATCTGTTGAACCGTGCTCCCGTGTTAAGTTTTTGCGTATTTCACTGGGCATTTTGTTGAGTATGACTGGTACTAATAACGAGCCGTTCGAGTCTTGAGCTTGTCCAAGAGATTCTAGCCCTCTTATATATGTCTCTGTTCTGTCATAGTAACTTCTAAGTTATGAAAGCGTATTCTTTGGTGCGGGTATGTCTAGTAGTGCTTCCATGTACGATTGAATGATCTTATGTTTTTGTCCGAACCTTTCATGTATGAGTTCAATAGCTTTGTTGTAGTTTGTGTGCGTAAGAGCAAATCCGGCAATTGTATATGACGCTTCTCCCTCTAGTAAAGACTTAAGGTAATTAAACTTTTGAACGTCGGTTAGAGTGTTGTTGTTGTGAATAGCTGAATCAAAAGAATCCCAAAAGGATTGCCATTCTAGTACGTTTCCATCAAATGTAGGTAAATTCAATTTCGGTAGTTTGTGGAAGTTGCTGCTATTGACGCTTGAATTTGAACGTAAAGTCGTGAAATTGAGGCCAGTATTTTGTGAGTCATCTCTTATGTTATATACGGGACCAACATTGTGAATGAGTTGCAGTGGCGAAAAACTTCTAGCGGCTGCATTTAAATTTGATGTTTGAGCTTGAATAAATTTACGAATTTTGCGTATTTTCGTCTCTAAATTAAATTTATACTCATCTGTGTCAAGTATCTCTTGCTCTATATCCTCCTCTTGTACACTATCTAAAATGTTCTTATCCAAATCCTTCAGAATATCTTGCTTTTCCTTTAATGTATCCAAAATTGTTTCCAACTTGTCCTCTTCCGGTTTTTCTTCTGTTTCACTTCTCTCCTCAAATCTTCTTAAAATTCTAGAAACTGCGCTTCTGTGTCCCGTTCGAATAGATTTCAGCTTTGAAGTCATCTTCTTCTGGTCACGGTACCAATATCGTAAAGTGGTTTTACTAGAACTGCATGTAATATAACAAAGACGTCTAAACTGTATGAATTTGTATTGATGACTGAAGTACAAGATAACGTCATAAGTAAACGACGTTGGATATACAATAATGCCGCGTTACGTTAACGTTCTCTTCTGTGCGTGATTTCCGACATGTACATATACTTTTTTCTAAAAAAAAATCTATAATTTGTTCAAATTACGAAGAAGTTTACTTTTTTTAATTGCTTGCTTCCAGCATACAATTCACCGACATTTTTTTCCGTATGCAGCGTGACTTTTCTCGTAAAAATCCGGTGATCGCAATACGCAAGTGCGAATGGAAAACCAAAACGTAAACATCGCTCCGTTATCAAGATACACTATATCTTATTGTACCTGTTATACACGTGCTTATCTGCACGTCCATGCTTCTTTATTGATTGTTTGCAAACGGGTGACAATCGTTAAACTTCGGCTTCAAAATACGACTGTTAATTAGCTGCAATTTTTTCATAAAAAAAAACACCAACCCATTGAAAAATATTTTGACGATTACACGAAATTTATGCGAAAAAAAAATGATAAATCGTGCACAACAGACTAAATGTATGATACATGTATGCATTGGTTCAAGAATTAGATTAACATTATTTTTCACTGGTTACTCGTTTTATATGACTCTATGGTGTAAAAACTGTATCGATTATGTAATGAATAAAATATACCTAAACTTTTAAATTCAGAAAACCATATTTTCAGATTGGAACTTCTTTCCACTAGAACCGAAAGAAATATTAAAAGGTAAGTACAAATCTAATTATGAGGCCCACGTTCCAGAATCAGCACTGATAGTAAAAATCGAGTGTAGATCCAGAACCCAATTTCGTCCAAACAAAGAAATGCAATATAAACAGTTTCATAAGCTAGAAGAGCTGCATTAATTAGTTACCAAAGGTACCAGGATTATGATATTTTAATACGTCAGACGAGCGTTCGTCTAGATACGATATGTAAGACTCAACAGTGACGCTCAGATCAGAATATTTAGAAAGCCAAACAAGTACAAAGTTGAAGAGCATTAAGGAGACAAATTTTCCAAAAGGTTGTGCCAAATACGGCTAAGGTAATCTATGCCTGGTATTAGAAAATCCTTAGTATTTCGAATAATTCATACTTTTGCAAACAGTAACTTACTCCAGAATAAGTCAAAAATTATTGGAAAAATGTCATATTTGTTAAATTGATGAAATCGTAAAATCAAAAAATTTTCATCTGAATAGGTAAAAAAACATTCATTTTGTATTTATCTTCACAAACCAAATGTTGCTAGACACCTGCTTGACCTCACTGGCAATTATTTGGCCTTCCTTGCCAACAAGATGAACATGATCGCTTCGTAAATCAAATTATAAAAACTGTTTGATAAGGGGACTAAGCTTACAACCAACGTTGTGAAGAAATCTTATATTTACCCTTTGTAGTCATTGAAACACACTGGAAAGCATTAGAATTTAAAGAACATTTTTATTTTGGTTTTGAATCATGTCTTGATCCAACCAGTAACCCTTATGGTCCTATCGTCTGACCCCAGCTTCAAGTAAAGCAGTCCGAATGTGTCTAAACGGTGAGGTCACAGAGGCAAAAAATGGAGAAAAAATCACTAACCCTTTTAACAAAAAATTTTACCTTTATAGTCCGTGATTTTATCACTTAAATTCTCTTATGTATGAAGAGCAATAACACGATTTGGCAGTATGCAAAACTATCAGATTATATAGGCAGTTAATAAAACTGTTATTGACAGAAAACTTGAGTTCATAAATACAACTGCTGCTACAATCGCTTTCTTTAAACACATGTGTCTCAGATATTACCGAAATTTTGTTAGATAGACCGGTAGGGATAATAAGATTGTGACAATATTCATAATCGTACCAATTTAGGCATATATTATCAAATTTTAATGATGAATTGGCATACAGTTGTACTCTGCAGAATTGATATTTAACGGAATCAAACGGAATCAGACATCTATATACAAAAAGGTATGACTTTTTTGTGACTTTTAACTCTTCTAAAAAATGATTGGTAAGTGTTATAGATAGCATTCTCGACTGCATCAATGATTATGAATTTAACACAAAAACAAGTTAGACAAAAAGTCTATCACCTTCCATTTGTAGTTATATTTAAAATGAGAGGCCTTCCTCTGTCATGTTCAGACGGTGAATATAAAAACTGAAGTTGAATCTCATTTAAATCTTTTTTGATTTATTATTCCATTCCGTTCCGTTCCGCAAAGTACCAATTACTCTGAGGAATTGGTATTTAACGGAATCGAACGGAATCAAACATCTTTGTAAAAAATGTATGTTTTTTTTGGACTTTTAACTCTTCTAAAAAATGAGTGGTAAGTGTATGGATAACATTCTCGACCTGATCAATAATTATGAACTTGACACAAATGCAGTTTAGACAAAACAAAATTTTTTTTCATAAGAAATTATATATTTGAAATGAGAGGCCTTCCTCCGCGATTTTCCAACGGTTATTATGAAAACTGATGAAATTGAATCTCATTTAAACTTTTTAGTTTAAACATATCTTATTCATCATCAATACAAATATATCATCATACAAAATACACAATAATAATAAGATTCGGCAACAAGCTGTATATATAGCTTATATTAATCCGTTTCCTTAAAATACAAACTCCAGTTAACGATTTCATAAATGTATAGCATGCAATGTTACAATGATATGGAACAGAATGGAGAAAAAAATATAATTTTAAAATAATGAAAATACAACAAAAGAAGAACCAAAAAAAATAAGGAAAATTTGAAGAAAAAAAAAAGTAAAAGAGAAATTTAATAAAATACACTGAAATACTACACACATGTTTAGATGAAATACAACTTAGTGAAAATACTGAATAACAATTTAACTTGTAAATCTCTTGCACTTTAATAAGAATTTTTGTAGTTTTCCAAAAATATCTTTGTTTTGGTCTAAAGTTAGAGTTTTGATCCAAATAAAAGTAAGATCGTGTATAATTAGACTGGATAATTTATTGAGAAAATAATTCGTCATATTTTTTACAATGCAATAAAAAAATGAGCTGTATACTCGATTAAACCACACGAGCAGTTTGAAGAATCTACTAGATTTCGTTTAAACAATTTTTTGTTGTTGTCTTTTACCTCTTCTATAAAATGAGTGGTAAGTGTTTGGGATTAGTGGTAGTACTTCGCTTTGATGTATAAATGATTGAAGACGTGTATAGATTTCAAATGTTTACTATTCCGACGTTATAAACATGTGACGTTACAATACGTTACGTTAACAACAAGTAAGTGTCTCTGTATTGCGGTTAATTCGTAAAACTCCGGCCACAGGAAAGTGAAAAGGATCAAAATGAATAAATAGAATAGAAAATTTCAAACTTCACAATGAATAAGAATCGCTTTAAAGTTCATATTTAAAGAAATTAAATTTACCGAACAATCTCTATGTAAATCACAAAACATGAATGAGATCGACGAAATTTGGTTGCATTTACGATTCGCAAATGTTCATTAGAAACTTCAAGTCAAGGAATATTTTTGTTCAATCGGACGATAAGTCTATCCGTTTTTTCCTTGATCGGCTACTGTATGATTTCTGTTCTTCTGGTTCCCTGTTCAGTCTAATGATAATTCTCAATGTTCTGTTCTCGGTAACTTTATAGTTCCTCGGTAGCTCAGGTCAATTCTCTCTACATGGTTATGTTGTTATATAGTTATTGTCGCGATGTGATGTACGTAGTTGACTTGTATGTCTCGTAGTAGTGTTTGTCCTCAGGCGGTACTCTTTAAGATTCAAATTTTCCTTCCTTCTTGTGGTGTGCCAATACATTCAATGTAGAAGCGGCTGGTACTGTTGAGTCTTTTATAGTTGGCAATGGTCCAGACAATAAATATCCCAGTTTTGACTTAACTGCAGTGGGACCCATTCCTCGTAGTTTATTGTTTTCAACTATGTCCCAGTAGTAATCTGCTCCAATCAACATAGCTATATCAAAATATTCATCCTTACTCATAGGAAGGGCCAATTCTATACCTTGAAGATATGACAACTTGAACGCTTCGTAATGGGTACGATTTGATAATGGTGCAGCTATTGCTGGTACTAGGAGTACTTCCATTGATAATTTACCTCCATGTTTAGTCTACAAATGAACAACGGCTTTTTCTAGGTTTATTATATTACGATTAGTTTCTCCACAGGCAGCAAGACTGAGTGTACTCATTCCACAGGGTTTTAATTGTAACCTTTGTGCTAGATCCGCGATGATAAAAGATTTTTGTGACCCTTTGTCTAAAAGAATATTTGTTACAACGGAATGTTTACCTACTGAAACTATTGATATAGTTGTTTTCAAGAGAACATCGGTTTTCTGCTTTACGGGATTTTCATACGAGGTGTAAACTTTAGCTGTGTGTGTTTCTACTTCATCATTCATAGTATTTTTAGCTGCGCTGGTTTGTTTTGTTGTTAGGTTCTTTGTGTGATGTTTGTTATAACATAAGCTAGTGTGATGCTTTCTGTTGCATTTACAACATGTATATTTATACGTACACTCCGAAATTTTGTGACTTTCAAAGCAGTTAAAACAAAGATTTGTCTGTTTGATAAACACATATCGCTTTTCATTCGTAGCTACTTTTGTGCAGTCTGATGCAAAATGTGGTTCATTGCAAAACACGCATAATTTTACCTTATTTATTTTGTTCTGATTTTCTCCGTTCTGTTGTAAACACGTGTTGTAGTTCGGTGTTGCTGTAATATGGAATGGTAGATGTCAAAGGGTCGGACATTTTAAAATTTCCTGCTTCTTGTATATAAATCTCCTTTGATAAAGCTTCACGCAGAGATGTTATATTCCAGTTTTTTTACCATGTTCCCGTGTTAAGTTTTTTTCTCATTTCTGCGGGTAGTTTCCTAAAAATTATGGGTACAAGAAGGGATCCATATGTGTATTGTGTCTGACCTAGAGAATTAAGTCCTCTAATGTTGGCTTCTAATCTGTCGTAAAATGATTTAATGTTACTGAGGTTAAATGACGGACTTGGTAAATCAAGAAGGTTTTGCATGTGTGCGTTGATAATTTTCTGATGCTGACCGTAACGCTCCTTTAGTAAATTGATTGCCTGATCATAGTTTGCGTTGGTGAGGGCTAATCCTGTGATACACTGTGCTGCTTCGAATGGGAGTTGTAAATTTAAATAGCTGAGCTTTTGTATGTTTGTAAGAGCAGGGTTCGGGTGAACGGTTGATTCAAACGAATGTCTAAATGTCTGACAATGTAAAAATATTTCCCGAAAATGATGGCAAGTCTAACTTTTGTAGTCTGTGATAGAAATTTGGAGAAGGGTTATAAGTAGCGCTTGCTCCGTGATTTACAAAAGTGCTTTGAATAGCATCCTGTGTCTGATTTGTATTGTGATTTATATTGCCAGTTGTTGGAAGTGTTGAAATATGTGCTGCTGGACCTTAATTCAAAAAATCACTCACCGTAGGTTGAAGAACGCTAGCTCCTGAGTTTGATGTTATGTCCTTGAATCAATGAATAGACACTTCCAAATTTAAATTGAATTCATCACTTTCCAAAATTTCAGATTCCATTTTTCCGACTTCTGTTCCATCCAAAATCTGAGTATCCAAGTTTTCGAGTAAAGGCCCTTCTTCACCAGTGTTTCTTTGGCTCCCGATAGTTCTTGATTTTCGATGTTATTTTCTGCATTTTTCTCTTTTGTCCTGTTGATTAGTCTTGTGACGGCGCTTCTGTGTCCACCACGAATTGCTCTCAAATTCTCCATAGGTCACGGCAACACTGTTTGGGATTAGTGGTAGTACTTCGCTGTGTTGTGTATTTGATTAAAGACGTGTATAAATTTCAACTGTTTACTATTCAGACTAAAGACGTTATCCATACAAATACGTAATAAACATATGACGTCACAATACGTTACGTTATCAACAAGTAAGTGTCTCTGTATTGCGGTTAATTCGTAACAGTAAGTGTTATAGATTCTCGACCTGATCAATAATTATGAATTTAACATAAATATATATACGACAACAAGTCTTTCTCCTTCTATAAATAGTTATATTTAAAATGAGAGGTCTTCCTCCGGCCGTTCCGACGGTCATTAGAAATACTGATCAAGAGGAATCTCAGTTTCACTTCTTAAATTTAATATTCCATTCTGTTCCGTTCCGCAAAGTACCAATTGCTCTGAGGAATTGGCATCTCACGGAATCGAATCAGACATTTATGTAAAATAAAATATGATTATTTTTTTTTATCTTTTACCTCTTCTACAGAATAAGTGGTTAGTGTTACAGATAGCATTTCGACCTTATAAATAATATGAATTTAACACAAATGCATGTTTTAAGCCGCTTGCGAAAAAGATGATACACAATTTATAAAATAACTAAAAAGAAAAATCCTTTATACCAAATTCATAATTATTGATCAGGTCTAAAATGTTATCTTAAACACTTACCACCAATGCCAAAAGAGGTGTCAGACAATGTTTCTTTTTTATTATACTCTTTTTATTATATTAAAGATAAAATTAAGAATGGAAATGGAAATGGGGAATATGTAAAAGAGACGAAAACCCGACTTATAGCAGATAAAAGCCGAAGGCCATCACCTGGTCTTCAACGCAGCGAGAAAATCCCGCACCCGTAGGTTAACCTCAACTGGCCCCTAAATAAAATGTTTACTAGTTCAGTGAAAATGAACGTCATAATTACCCTCAAAACATATAAATGAACTAAAATATGAAAAAAAGGTCCGAGTCCTATGTCAGAATAGGTAACAAAAGAAACTAAGTAAAATGATAATGACACATAAATTAACAAAGGACTACTAGCAGTTACTGACATTCCAGTTCCAGACATCAATAAAACTGATTGAAAGATTATGCCTTCATCATATGAATATCAAGCCCAATCCCCCCATCCCCCTTTAGGGGTTTAGTATCATACCATTATAACATATATGAGAAGACCATTACCCGTGTCATGCCAACAACTGGATTTAGAATAAATGTGTTTATTTCCGATGCAAAGATCTTATAAGTGAATTAATATTAAAGTCAAAATATGCCATCTTTAACGACATGACAGCAACATCGTAACTATATCCCCTCTAAATAAGTATGTTTAAAGGTTTGGATAACCATTAGTTTTCTCGTTTGAATTGTTTTACATTGTCTTATCGGGGCCTTTTTATAGCTGACTATGCGGTATGGGCTTTGCTCATTGTTGAAGACCGTACGGTGACCTATAGTTGTTTAATGTCTGTGTCATTTTGGTCTCTTGTGGACAGTTGTCTCATTGGCAATCATACCACATCTTCTTTTTTATATTGAGGTTAACGCCGACATTTTTGTGCTTTTAAAAAAAATTACCATAAAAGATTGAAAGTGAAATACCTGAACTTATAAGATGTCTGCGTGTATGTTTATATTTACGAATGATGTCCTTGTATCGATGATAAAATTTAGTAAATGTTTAACTTTTGACTAGTTTGTGATATCGAAAACATAGATATCTTTCGTTAAAATCTAATAAGTTGTTACATTAACGGCCGAATTGAACAAATTAAAATATATAAACACCATAAGATGGTGACAAGGGAACGTCACCATCTTAAAATGGACAATTAACAATAGGAAATCAAAGTTATCTCTTTAATCATAAATTTTGGTATTATGCTTCTCGTTAATGATATAGATATTAGGATCCAGGAAAGGGCAGTGTTCATTGTTAGTATAATTAGTTCAACAGGATAAATGTCTTTAGTGCTCATACTGAAGTCGTCATTATTGAAGCCAATATAATGTCCAAATTTCTAAAAAAATTGTATTTCATTTTTGTATCAGATGTTGTTGCGATGGGTTTGTGCTGATATTAGTCATATATTTTATCAAGTGAACATTCAATGTCTGTTTCCGTTCGATTCCGTTAGATATATATTCGTCAGAGCAGTTGATACTTTAATATGCGGGACAGAACGGAAATGAAAATGAATTTAAAAAGTTGAAATGTGACTCAACTTGATCAGTTTTGATAATCACCGTCGGAACATGGCGGAGGAAGGCCACTCATTTCAAATATAGTTTCTTATGGAAGGAAAAAGATTTTTTGTCTAACATGCATTGGTGTTAAATTCATAATTATTGATCAGGTCGATAATGCAATCTATAACACTTACCATTTATTTTAAAGAAGAAGTAAAAAATGGAAAAAAAATCATACCTTCTTTTACATAGATGTCTGATTCCGTTCGATTCCGTTAAATACCAATTCCTCAGCGCAATTGGTACTTTGCGGAACGGAGTGATCAATTAAAAAGGTTAAATGAGATTCCACTTGATCAGTATTTTTAATGACCGTTAAAAAATGGGAGGAAGGCCTCTCATTTTAAATGTAACTACTAATGGAATGAGAAAGAATTTTGTCTTATATGTTTTTGTGTTAAATTCATAATTATTGATCAGGTCGATAATGCTAACTATAACACTTATCACTTATTTTATAGAAGAGGTAAAAGACACAAAAAAATCATACCTTTTTTACATTGATGTCTGATTAAGTTCGATTCTGTTAAATATAAATTCCTCAGAGCAATTGGTACTTTGCGGAACGAAATGATCAATTAAAAAGGTTAAATGAGATACCACTTGATCAGTATTTCTAATGACCGTTGGAACATGGGGAAGAAAGGCCTCTCATTTAAAATATAACTACTAATGGAAGGAGAAAGACTTTTTGTCTTACATGTATTGGTGTTAAATTCATAATTATTGATCAGGTCGAGAATGCTATCTATAAGACTTATCACTTATTTTATAGAAGAGGCAAAAGACAAAAGAAATCATACCTTTTTTCACATTGATGTCTAATTACGTTCGATTCCGTTAGATACCAATTCCTCAGAGCAATTGGTACTTTGCCTTACGGTACGGAACGGAATAATGAATAAAAAAAAGTTTAAATGAGATTCCACTTGATCAGTTTTTAATCACCTTTGGAACATGGGGGAGGCTCGGGGGGGGGGGGCACTTCAAACTTTTTTTGGTAGGGGTGAGCAGCTGAGACATCAAGTACCCCACCCTTTTCATATATTTTGTTAATAAAAAATATATACCTTGTCATATATTGATTAACAAAAACAGACCTATAGATATATTTCAATATTTTCCCCGCTCATCATCTTATTAAGAAGCAAAAAAGTCGCAATAATATCACCTTCTCTTCCAATAAATTCGTCACATCTTAAACACTTTTTTCTTATTGCCCATTTTACATCTTTCATTATGAAGATATTTCAAATCCAAAATACAATACATATAAAAGACGTTTGGTCAGATCATAGATGGTATTATATCTATGGTCAGATAAATGTAATATCACCCCAGAGTGTAATACCTTCACTGATTTTAACATGTTTAAATATTAATTAAAAGCTGATAAAAAGTTTCATTGCGTTCCCTCTTAAAGGACGCTGTCACAATGGAATTTCTTTAAATAATTGTTATCATGTTTTATGTATACAAACCCTTGAATATTAATTAGGTACAAATGTCAAAATACTAGTAGTTGGATTTATTGCATCTATCACTGGCATCAGTAGAAATACCACATCAGAATAAATAGAGTTTAATTGGTTTGACAAATAACTGATGCATTTATGACTGTGGTTTAACCGCACCAAACATAAATACGGACATCTGATTAGTTTCAGATACTTATGATATAATCAAGCAAGTGATAATATCAACCTATTGATATATTTAATCTGAATTTCTCACCCTTTTCATATATCATACAGCATGAAAAAGTGACCTATTCCAGCGGCTCATCCCTACCACTAATTATATAGCAAGTGGGCCCCCGAGGGGGGAGGAAAGCCTCCCATTTTAAATATAACTATAAATGGAAGGTGAATGAATTTTTTTTTTCTAATATGTGTTTGTGTTAAATTTATAATCATGATCTGGTCGAGAATGCTATCTATAATACTTACCACACATTTTATAGAAGAGTTAAAAGATAAAGAAAAATAATCATACCTTCTTTAGAATAGATGTCTGAATCCGTTCGATTCCTTTAAACACCAATACCTCAGAGCAATTGGTACTTTGCGAAACGGAACGGAACGGAATAACAAATTTAAAAACTTAAAATCAGAATCAATGTTTTAAATTGTTGTTGGAAATTAAAGGACGACCGGAGGTCTGTCATCTTAGATATCCTAATGAATGAAAGGAGTAAGACTTTTTCTCTCTAAAAAAATCAAATTCATGATAAATTATCAATACATGAATGTACATCTACAGTATATTTCACGATGTTATACATTATTAAACATTTAACATTTGGAGATGAGATTCAGTATACATTTGTGTTATCTAAATATTGAAAACCGTAAAACAGAAATTTAAAGTTTGTTTTGTTTTAAAGATTTTTTGAAATTTTGATAGATGCCCCTATTGATACTCCAAATTAAATTCCCTTCTGTTTCGTAAAGAGCCAATAACCTTAATTGATTACAGTACATCATTTAATTATTAAAATAACACAAAAAGATAGTTTCACAAAATTAGGGGGTACACTTATACATTTTTATACAAATTCTTATACAAATTTTCAAAATAACTAATTCTTATCTTATAAATGATGCATTCAAACCCCAATACAGACCTCATTTACAACTGACCAATAAATATTCTGCATATCAACTTCTTGATTTATTTTGATTTGTCAGTAATTATGAAATAGATTCGTAAAGACCAGACCTTAAGGGGCACTAATACAGGTGATAAACATTTTTTTTTTATCTGTAATATGATTTTAAATATACCTAGAGTAATTCAACAGCACGTATTTGCTTAATCTATTTATATCTATATTTATGTTTACATCGCTTATATGGTCATCGGATGACTATAGAAGACAACTCGATAAATGATTAGATGGCGTCTAGACTCAAATACACACGAAACGAAGCTACGTATGTTCATGCCTGTGCCTTGTTTATTGCTTTATTTAGACTTTTAATAGTTTGGATAAATGTTTTACATTGTTATAAATCGAATATGAGAATTTGATTAGAATCGGTGAACATGAATTTGACAGCTAGTGCTCCTTTAGGAAAACAGTAAGTAAACTCTTCCAACAATTAACGATTTGAAAAAAAAACATAATTCAGAACTTCTAATCGAACAGACCTAGATGCATTAATTCCCTTCACAATATTCATCCGAAAAATATTCATTTTCTTTTTTATTCTGTAATTTTCCAGCACTAAATTACATGCAAATTTAAAATACGAGAATGCGAATGCAAAATAATTAGTGTTGTCTGTTCATTCAAATTAATTACTAGATTTTGCTTTGTTTAGTTTGTTTTTAAAGAAAACCTATGCATGCAAACGGAAATGAATAAAATCGCATTTATAATCCCAAATGTAACATCTATAGTAGGTTTCACGGGCCCGATCAAAACGTGTTCAAGTAAAATATTTTCGCAAGTTCAATGTATATATAAAAACAAAAACTTTTATTTTTAGCCGTCCGTTATAGCCTTTTCACGTCTAAATGAAGCAAAAACAAATAAAACAAAACTTTTATCTTTCTTAGATTTATCTTTGTTTGACAAAAATCATACATGTATGTTACAAATCAAATTAAAACAGCAAATAATAACCATGTAAGATAAATATTTAAAACTTTTTACAAGCATTGAGTAATTGAAGAGAAAAAAAAATTAAATGGAAATTGTACATTTAAGTATTTACAAGATCTTGCCCTTTGTGTGCAAAGAACACGGAGCAATTTATGACGTTAATAGGCTATTTGCCAATTCCCGTAATTGACCCTGTTTTAGAGAACCTTCTTTTAGTTGTCTCCCTTAGGAGGGACATTAATTTTCATTTACAATGGAGAGCTAGCAGAAAGAGCAAATTTACCTGTGCGTAATTTGAGTAATCTTTAAGGTTTTTGAATCTTTGAATTACATTAATATGCTAAGCTAAATACTTCCCACATTAGAAATTACCTTTTATGAAAAATCAGTTAAACAGCCGATACAACACTTTTAATTCATCATGCTTTGCATTTGAAAAAGCCAATTTTGTCCGGTATGGAACCAGTCTACGATTGACAAAGGGAAGTAATTTGTTTAAAAAGTGTGTAATAACAGAATCAAATCGGTAATTGACAAATGGACTATTAATTGTTGTGTTCTTTACGCCCAGTTTTAAGTGAATAATACGACCTCATTGAATTCGTATTCGTGTGAACTACAATTTAACCCCTTAACTAAGATGGATACCGCATGCATTGTACGTGTTCAAATTAGTTTACGGTAAAAAATACATTGAAAGTGAAACAAAGGCAATCATTTGATTGACTGAATCGTTTTACAAAAAATCATTCTTATCATAGTTAGAGGAATTAGTCTCTAAATAGTATCTATGTACTATAGAAATATAGTCTCTATGTACTTAGGGGAAATAGTCTCTATGTACTTTGATTAGAAATTTAAGAAATGTGAGTAATCAATCCATACCGGAACATTGACTAATGAGCTTATAATACCTTCAAGCACTCATGTACTAGTAGTGGTATAAAGCCAACGGAATGATAACAATGAAAATAAATTCTTCATGATTTGGTGGGAGAAAGGGTTCTTTCATATTTTTCGATCACCAGGACTACCAAGAGAAAACAAATGAAATTGAAAGCACAAAATAGGACTTGTATGACCAAATGGTCATAAATAATATTCAAATTCAGCTACGAACAACTTACATGAAGCTAGTTTTTAAATCAATTTAAGAAAAATATTTTGTAAATAAACTCCTCATAGATACCAGGATTAAATTTTATATATACGCCAGACGCGCGTTTCGTCAACAAAAGACTCATCAGTTACGCCTGAATCCAAAAAAGTTGAAAAGGCCAAATAAAGTACGAAGTTGAAAAACATTGAGGACCAACATTCCTAAAAGTTTTGCCAAATACAGTTAAGTAATCTATTCCTGAGGTAGAACATCCTTAGTATTCAAATAGTTAAAAAGTTTTGTAAGCAGTTAATTTATCAATTGTAAATTATGTAAGAAGCTTTAAACTCCCTACTTTCGAATGATTTTTGATACATAAGGACTAATGGTCTATCAATTGCTGTATAGATTCAGTGCTGTATACGCCGTATTATATGAAAACTGTAATTAAATACATCAACCAAATTGTATGTGTATGATAGCTGGGTTTATTCTCAATAGATCAAGCACATTTTTCTTTTATCAAGTAGAGTTAGGTGCTACACCATCAAAACGGGCATACAAGAACAGTCGAGTCCGACTAAGATATGTTTTCGAGATCAGTGCCTTTCCTGTACTAGTTCAATAATCAAGTGTGTTTTTATTTAAATTTATTGGTCGATAGTAAAAACAGGAGGAGTCGAAATCAATAACGAGACCGCGAATTGCTTGTTCCATGCAAAAAGAAACGATGTCAATGACTATACTAATTTGATGATATGCCTAAAATTTATATTAATTTGACAGATATTGTCACAACTGACACTTCAATCACCCTTAATCTCCATTATCTGATGATCTAGAAAATTACAAATTAATCAATACTTTCTTTATATTTATGTTCACCATTTCAATATATATATTTCAGAATAGAATACATGGCTATAGACAAGGAAAATGCAAAGTAAGTATTTTAGTAGACATTATTCATTTCTCATATCAAAAAGGTCGGCATTACTATCGCTCCAAACATGATTTATGGATAACTATATCTTGGTTTGCCTTTAAAAATCGATCTATTCAAGACGTTTCAGATGAAAATTTGCAAAATACATCTTCCTTTAAAGTAGATCAAATTTACATCAAATTATCACAGGTAAAAAATTCAAAATATTTCAAATATTTCATTCAAGTTGAAACTTTTCAAAAGAGCCTCCATATATATATAGATATAAATTGAAAGTCGCATGAATACGGACTCAATGAAGTAAAAGTAAAGACAAGAAATTAATAATACATCAGCGATGTTTTACGACTAAATTCAAGAAATTTGGTATAACCTGATTGCATAAAATTAAATGATATTTTAAATTTCCTCTTCTATACATTCTTGATTCTTCTTATCGTATTTTAAATTTATATCTTAATCGTTGCTAATGCCCATTAAAAAGGTTACCAATTCAACACTGTCATTAGAGAGTTGAATAATTGTTTATTGGTATAAATATTGATCTTGGTATCTGTAACTTAAAACCGTACTGAATAGTATTGTTCTATATATATATATATAGCTATTCTTTCAGTACCTTAATCTTATTTGTTTGTTTGTTGTGAAATATGTAGTTATTCGTTCCACGTTTGATCAGTGTTTGACAGACGTTTTTTTCAGCTTTTTAAATGACCCGACTATTTAAGACCTTTTTAACTCTGTGTTTCTATGTTCTATTTTTAAGTCAAGAGCATGTAGTTCAACGTGGTTGTCGTTGGTTCATGTCAGTCGTCTTTGTTTTTCATAAACTGTTTTGATTATTAAGTAGTCCGCTAGTTTTCTCAACTAAAAGGTTTCACATTTTTCATGACGGGACCTTTTATAGCCGATTATACGATATGAGGGTTTTTCCTTGTCGAGACTGAACGGTTGCCTATACGGGCACACACACAATGATTTCGAAATAGTCCTGTACATCACTAAAGGAAATATGAGTCTGTATATCAAATTTGATATACAGTTCAAGGAGATAAAGTTTCTTAAGGATCTGACGACGTTTGCATGAAAACAGTTTAGTGAAGATCTAATGTATATGCCACTTTCAAATAGTAGAATAGTAATATTGAAAACTCATAAAATATAAAAACTTAACAAAGATTTCAGACTTCAGAAAATATCACATATCCAAATACTAGTAGTTACTGTCATCAAAATAGAAGATTACGTATCAACCGACCATTGTATCAGTTGTATACCTTCAGTTGTAGAAATATCAATATGTTTGTAATGAAATATGACTAATAACATTCAATATTCATCGATGTGAGTACACATGTACTTGTCTTTGTGTTTTAAGTTAATTTTTAGACTGTTCTTCTATTTTGTTTGTAGGAAGTTATCAAAGATGGAAGAACATATCTATGATACAATTGACGAAGATCAATTATATGACAGGTACACTTTCTGGTACATGATATGAATTTTCAATCATGAAATGAATTTTCAATTCACGGGCCAAAATACTTTAAATATGTAGTGTAATTCTACTAGACTTGATCATTTAATCTTAGATGCATGATTTATTTTAGTTGTTAGTGGTTTTGAACAAGGTATCAGTAACTGCGAGTACTCTCAAATCTGTACTTAGTGTATTTTTGTTGTTTTGATGTAAAAGTACCCGGCCAAGTCACTCTTTGCATTATTTGTATTTGTATCCATCTGATGTGCTAAGACTTTTTCAACTGATTTTTATAGTTCGTTCTTATGTTGTATTGTTAAACCACTGTCCCAGGTTAGGGGAGGTTTGGTATCTCACTAACATGTTTAACCCCGCCACATTATGCATGTATTGTGCCTGTCCCAAGTCAAGGAGCCTGTTATTCAGCGGTTGTCGTTTGGTTATAATATATTACATATTTGTTTTTCTTTCATTTTTCTTACATAAATTAGGCCGTTAATTTTCTCGTTTAAATTGTTTAACATTGTCATTTCTAGGCATTTAAAAGCTGCCTATGCAGTATGGGCTTTGCTCATTGTTAAAGGCCGTACGGAGACCTATAGTTGTTAATTTCTGTGCCATTTGGTCTCTTGTGGAGAGTTGTCTCATTGGCAATCATACAACATCTTTTTTTTTATATTGACCATGTTTTCTGAATAATATGAACTCGAAATTTAAATCAACGGTTTTCGTAGGATAAATTTGTTTGCTGTTGTGTTTAAGCAAATTTGTTTGGCTTAATGATCTGCAGTCTTGTATAAATCTGGTTTTCGAACTGTCTAACCTGACAAATACAAATGAGGCATATACCAGACAGATTCCAGTTACAAGTAAATATGTACGGAAAAGATAATACGTTTTCTGATAGATGCATCCTATATTTACTTGCATGTTTTGAATTTCAAAAGTTGATGATGATTTTCATTCGTGTTTTCGGGACTCCCTACTTTTTCCTTAGCACCTGAGAGTTTTGTTCAAGTTTTGGCGATATGCCTTGTTGCTTTGTTTTGATCCGATTTGAATTCTTTTAATGGCTTATGACTCAGAATTGTGCTTTATTAAAATGTGTTGAACAAAGTGGTTCAATGATAAGAATAATAATCTAGCCAGGCCAAAAATAAAAAAAAAGTCGAAAGACAGTTAAAATATTTTATCCCCGGCTTAGTATATTTCTAGGATTTTGATTGGTTAACGCACGTCGTTACAAAACCCATAGCCCCTGGGTGTTGCTACGCCTCATGGTGTACTGGGGTACTTCAGGGTGTTAAAATATCCATATCTACGGATATGAACGTAGATAACTTATAGTATAACAAATGAAAATTTAACTTTATCAATTCTTCTCTTATTCAAAGTGGATTTATACTTTTTTCAAACGGACTGATTATCATATCACAGAAAGGAATTAACATATTTCAAGGTTTTACTCGACAAACGAAAATTATAGTTTTATACATTCTAGTTGAAAGTAAAATACCAAAATTAAGATACCAGAAAAATACCAGAAAAAAAACGGAAATTCCTCAATCAAATGACAAAATCAAAAGCTCAAGCATATTCAATAAACGGATAATAACTGTCATACTCCTGACTTGGTACAGACATTTCCGTATGCCGAAAATTGTGGATTAACCCTTTTTTTAAGCTAGATTAACCTTTCACTTGCATGACAGTCGCATAAAATTCCATTTTATTGACAAATTAAAACAGATATAATAGGTAAACATGTAAAAAGAAATAGCAATTGATACAAAAAGTGACGTAAGCCCTGTATGAATTTTCCCGACAAAGTAGGTCCGTCATAGATTGACAAATTTTAAGACAGATATATAAATAATGAATGTAAAAAAGTATGTAAGTAATGTTTTTCTTCTCTTTCCAGTGCATCTGGTTACCTGTCGCCACTATCTAAATAGAGACGTGGCAGACTGATCTATATATTGACATTTGAGCTTTGTGTTATTGGAAGTAACAGATTAGAAGAATAATGACATTAATAACTAAATTTGAGAAGAAAAAAAATTAACAGTGAAAACTTTGATAGTATATGGGCAAATCTTCTCATAAGGACAGATATCAAATGGAAATCATTTATCAAAAATGAAGTACTTCCCCCTTAGTTAAACTTATTTCGTTCGTAATGATAAAACTTTTGATATAGACTTGAAGTTACTAGCCGCTTATGTTTGTTAATTTATATCAAATTAGCAGTTCAATTCATGTGGATATAGATTTAGATCCTTTAATGGTGCTATCAACTATAGATTGCTATTATCATTAAATTTATAATATAGCATTTTAAAATTAAGAAAGAAATGATTTTTCGGTTTAGTCCAATAATTAAGTAATACAATGTTTTTTAAAGGGCAATTTAAAACACAAATCTAATGTGTACTTCATTGCAATATGTAGCATATTTACCTGACGATATCGGGATATCGGAATTAAGTCGGATCTTAACATGTACTTGTGATTTGTTACCAACCGGTATTTTTGAAAATAAACAAACAAATTTCGAAATGTTCAGGACTTACTTAAATCTGTATTTTGGTATAATGATGCAAGCATACGATTTTTATTGCGTCTTACACTTTAAGAAGCGAATAATATTTTACTAATTTATTAAAATATTGTGTAAAAACGTTAATAATGATCTATGAAAGTCAAGTTGCTCGAGCATTTTTCTGAGGAAGTTTTAATAAAATTTCAAATAAATATTTTTTACAGTCGGTTAGCTTTCATTAGTCTTCACTTTCCTATAGAATAACAACTTTTGGTTATATTTATGATTCAGAATCTTCATTGAAGGTGGAGCACGAATGTTTAGTTAATTAATTATATTGATGTGCCATTTGTGTGCAAGAGTTCTTTTGTATTATGTGCCGCTTCGAAAAAAAGTTATGCGAGTATTTTCTCCCTTTAACCGGTTCATTATTTTATAATTAGGCATAGGTTTCTGATATAATTTTGAATAATTACAAAATGTATCAATTCAATATATTTCAGTTTTTTGTTATTGGTGTATTAAAATCCTTGATGTACGAATATGATTTCATAAATTTGAAACGTTTAAAATGATTGAATACCAATATAAAGAACCGTTCATCATTTGTGAAAAAGACTATAAATGAAAGTCGATTTATTTATCTCCCCTTCATGATAGATTGATTGGGAAATTAACCAGAGTTATCTAATATTAAACACAGAGAGGGCCTAGCAAGCAATTTTTAATCGTAGTTTATTTAACGTTAAAACAGTTTTCCACTATGAACGAATTTTACTTTATACAAATATAAGGACTTTGTTAGCTAAATCTACAGTTTTATTAGGTATTATGAATTTTAATTACAATAGATTAATATGCTACAATATGTTTCTTAATATAGTTATGTTTACTATATAGTTAAGTATATGTTTATTAGGGTCCAATGATTACATAAAAATCATAATTTATATGTCCGGCTTTTCTCTGTCAGAATTCTTTTCCGCTTTCTAACACTCAAATACTTTGGACGTTATATTTATCTGTCCTACCGGACTAGCATCTATTATATAAAGGCAAAAAAATCGAACAGACAAAAATATCAGTAGTTACTTAGGAAATTTATTTGACGTTTAAAGTAATATGTAACTTCAAATTAAAACAGAAATGATGAATATGTTTTTTTTTATAAATAAATGGCTAGTTTTTGTAATAAATTTTATGTACACACAATAGTTATCTACATTTACACATGATCATCTTAAAGAAACGTTTAAATTGTCGATACAGTAAGTTACAGTTGCGACTGATGGAAAGCATTTTAACACATGAAAACTCTAACTTTATGCATCAAGGGTTGAATCGGTGTGACTGAATCGTAGCCCTTGCCTAGCTAGGATGATGTGAATTATGTATTGTTTAATGTATAGATGACACCTGTACAAAGCTGCATGCCACAATGATTTTTTATGAAGACACATATGTGTAGAAATAATCACATACATGCACATTTGGTATTTGGTGAGTTAGATGTAGTCGAAATGTATTTTGCTAGTTTTTAGAACAACAAGTATAAATGGAGCATATCAGTACAAGATGTTCAAACCAAATAATTGATATAACCGGTACGTATTATCTTAAGGAAAAAGAAAAAAAAAAACATGACGCCTTTAAAAAATTACGATAATATGGAGAAGGGGCAATAAGGAACAAAAACGCTTCAAAATATGGACAAGTGATATTCATATTTGGCAGCACTTTCCGGCATTTATATTGTAATTGAAAGTATGTAAACTGTTGTTAAATGAAGTTTTGTAAAAGATTTTATCACTGTAGAATTTCAGGAAAGTGATCAAAAGTCAAAGTTACTTGGGGACATGACACTTTTCTTGCGGCGATCCCCTTCTTTTCAAAGTCCGTCATTTTTTGTTTTCCGTTATTTTCAATTATTTTTGCCCGTGGATAGTAAACTTAAAATGGATAATAAAATAGAAAATACAAGTTATTTATGCCTGAGTAAACTGAAAATTATGTGTAATTTAATACACTTATCAATGGAAGTCTTGGTTATGACTTAAAAGTACGTCCGATGACGGAAACAATATCCGGACGCCTTTATTTTCGTTTTTCTCCCAAAATAACCCAAACTAAATTATCATAAGCAAGGTTGACAAATGCAACTATGCATGGTACCAATAGGACACAGAGACATGATGACTAGTTTATTGTTGAAGGAGGAGAAGCGACACACAGAATGAGGTTTTCTCATTTATTAGTATATATACCTTTTGAGGAATTATATGACTAAATTATGGACAATTCAAAGTGTCAAAAGTCAGGAAATATGTATCTGGCAGATCTGGAAAGGTTTTGGGTACTGCACTAACCACAGGAACGTTCTCTGAAGATTATTCCTCAACAATGACTTGTTGGGTACGTTCAGCTAGAAACAATTGAATCCACTTTTATGTTTGTCCTGTAACTCCATAATGCTGTAGTTTGTTAAGCAGCTGTTTGTGTGGGACACAATCAAAGGCTTTACAAAAGTCAAAGATAACCATATCAATCTGCTCTACTCTGTCTGGAGATGATGCAAGCTCATGACAAAGCGTGATTAGTTGAGTTTCACAACTTAGTCTTGCTCTGAAACTATGCTGGCATATTTTGTGGTTGTCTAGATGTTTGAAGTTGTTATTGACAGTGATGTGTTCCAGGAATTTACAGCATAGACAGGTGGTTGAAATAGGTTTATTAATGAAATGTTAAGGAAAAGTCCAGAGAAGTCTGAATATTATAGTATTTGCTACTAGAAGTTATGTAATAAGTAAGGTTACCTTAATTTATCCAAGTAAAAATATGGCAGATGGCAGATACAACTTGAGGTTTAGACGTCTGTCTTCATCAAGTTACGTGGTTATTCTGCGATGTTGGGAAGTACTAATCACACGAAGTTGACAGTAACACAATAGGTAAATGTCTGGGTTCGGTGTTATTAAGATCCGGAAACAAACAACAATCTTCTCCCTTCTCTCTGAAAAGATTGTTGGTATAATGTTAATTTATGTAAAGAGTGATTAATGATAGTGCTTTATTCTGAAGTCCTCTTTGTCTGGCTATGTTTTTCTTAAACTGTGAATGAAGTTACTTGTCATTTAATCATGTCGGAAACTGTTCCGCGGATATCATGATATTTCCAGTGATTTGCTTAAAACTTGAGGTGTTACTGTCAGTTAACCATGTCAGTAATAACCCCTTATTGTCCTAATATTTCCAGTGGTCCATTGAAACGGAAGTCATTAAACAGAACAGCACAATATTTACAGTTACACATCAGATACACATAATTCACATAACAGTTTTACAACACAGTACAATTGCTACAGTTACACATGAATACACACACGCATATAGTTATTTACAGTTAAAATATACACAAACAAAGGTACGCTATTCAAACTTGTAGAGCTTCTGAGCATTTCGGGTGGTGTTGTCAGCGATTTCCCTTCCTGGAGTATTGAACATGATGAAAAATTTCTGTATTAGAGATTTACCCAATACCTGAGAATTGTCCTAATAGATTTTAGGGTGAATACATGGTGCGTCACTCTCCAGATGTTGTCCTCGAAGCTCATTTCGCAAACCTGTAAACGGAGTTGTGGATATTTATCCTCCATTATCAGTAAGGGAGAAATACCAAATTTGATGTTTGGAAAGCACCGCTTTATATTTTCGTATGTTCTTTTATCTTTCGAGAAACAGTGCCAGTGGACCCCATGTTTCCTGCCAATTATCTCTGACATAATGTCCAGGCACCTGGCAGTTATGTTCTCACCTCTGCAATGGAACACTTCAGTTCATAAAATGATTAAATAATTGTCAAATAAATAATCAGTGAAACTAGCAAAGGATTATTGATAATTGTTTTAAACGCTTAGAAAATTATCCGTATATTTCGTCAATTTCGAATCTTTTCTTGTTTCAAAATTCAGAAAGAAAAAATTTTGCCGCTACAAAATCATTTCCGGTATTTTCCAGGTGAGTTGAAACAAACTTCTGACACCAATATATGATTTTCTACTAAAACTTACATAATAAGTAAGGTTACCTTGAGTTATCCAAGTAAAAATATGGCAAGTGGCAGATACAATTTGAGGTTAAGACGTCTGTCTTCATCAAGTTCTGTGGTTATTACCACCGGAAGTTGACAGTAACACAATAGGCAAATATCCGGGTTCGGTGAAAATAAGATCCGGACAATTACAACAATATTTATATTGAGGGAAAACTCGCAACATGAAAATCAAAAATAAGGAAACGAATCGATTAATGAATTTAAGCCCCCGCAAATTAAAGTTGTGTGCATATTGTTCTACCCCAGTCCGTCCAACCTTCCGTTCTTCCGTCCGTTCTTCCTTCTGTTTGTCCGTCCATCCGTGCTAGTATGGGCATATAGATATTCTGCATTACTCCTCCTACAGTTTTCACTCTGCTGTCTGTTCGTACATGTATTGACGGTGTGCATGTCGTCAGGGTTTCGATTTTTATTAATATTTGCTCTTGTAAGGAGATAGTTGAACTTTGTCATTTTTAGAGTATTTACTTGCATAAGAGAAGCGTTTCCCGATAACTCCTCCTGCATGTACAGTGTGAATGCTAGGAAGTTTTCACTTTACATTGCTTTACTGGCTGTGTGTACATATATTGTAGGTGTGTATGTGGTCAGGTTTCAGATTTTGATTAATTTGTCCTCTTTCGGGAGATAGTTGACCTTTGTCATTGTTTGGGTTAAAGCGAGTAAATGTTATATATAGTTGTTTTAAAATAACACTTTGCATCTGCGGGGGCATCACTTGTGTCTCCAAGACACAATAATATCTCAAAGAAAGTCCTACATTGGCATTGTTATAATACAGTTACTTCTGAGTTGAGTTCGGATGCATCACTTTGTTGAGTGTTATTTTCTAGATTTATTCGAATATTGGTGAATAATGTACATCTATAATTATAGTCTGTTTCAAAATACACAGCGTAGATTTACCAAAAAAAAAAACACTTGCTGTCAATCGTCAAGTGGAATATAATAATGATTTAAATGTGAGACATATGAATAACACTGCAACACAGATAACATAGAAAATTGATTAAAAGAAGAAAAGTATAATGAAAACATATACCCGTTACATATTTTCCGCAAAGAATGCTATACATTTACATTAAATATAACTATACTAAATTCTGTTCGGGAAAACGCTACATTCACTACTAAGAAGTTTTTTTTTATGATCTTAAGCTAACGTTTTGAATTCCAGTGAATCATCTATAACTAATAAACGGTTTCTGTATAAAAAACTCTTCTTTCATCATTTCGATTTGCTTTTGAATATGACATTTTGTCGCCAAGTTCACTTTATAATTCATTAACACATTTGCAAAATTGATAATATATGTTGAAAGCATGCTGATGTTAGAGATATTAAGATATAAATCGTTATATATATAACCATACAGCCGTGGAAAATGGTTTTAAAGCTGACAGAAAAAGTTGCAATTAACATGATCAAGTTATACTAGGATTTTAAGGTTTTATCGGTGTTTTATCAATGACTGGTTTGAGTTATTTGACAAGTAAATAAAGAAGAAAGATTAATTGGACTTACTATGCAATTCCATCAGATCGTTTACTCCGTATGGTTCTGAATTAACACTGCAGGAATCTGCATTAAGTAGACGCATTGAGTCAAAACACATTATTTCAATCAATTACAACGTTATAGTGACTAATGTGGTATCATGTGTTTTTCCGAAGTTTACTTTGATTTCGTGTCTTATATTGAGATCAAAAAAATAAGACTGGTCGGTTTGAAAACGTACTTTAAAAGGTTTTGGAACAAACTTTCCATGTTGATGTTAATATTGTGCTATACTTCAATGGCGATTTTTATAGAGAGATTTAGAATGATAACACACATAATCCGGCAGTATAGAAGTGATGGTAAAAACAGCTACATTAATTTTAGTCTTGCAATCCTATGTGATTGCATATTATTTTACATTTTGGCTTTTTTAACCGTAATTACAATGATAAAACTACTGAACCTTTAATGCTGAATCAGAAATTGAAATATCTATTTTCATCGATGGAACATGTAAAAAAAACCTTTAAAATATTTCTTTTTTATCTATGTAATTTCATTGTTAGCGTTTGCATGTTCTGGGCATTTGTTATTTGGCGCATCATTAGCTGGTTATAGATCATTCGGAGACAGTTTGATGGTCCTTATAGAATGTACTTTCAGGATAGTCAATTATAATCAATACCTTGAATTTCTAATTTTTAAATCAGTACTTAGTGAGTTGCATTAAAAGAGTGTTCCGATAATATAAGAAATCAGTTCTTAGTGAGCAGCATTAGAAGAATTTTCCTATAATATAATAAATCAGTACTCAGTGCAGCATTAGAATAATGTTCCGATAATACAATAACATGTTTTTCATCTCGTTTGCATTGATAGTATGTACAATGAAATCATATGTCCATGTGACACCATATCAGAATAAAAAGATGTGGTAGGATTTCCAATAAAAACAACTTTCAACCAGAGACCTAATAATGTAGAAGTTAACAACTATTGTTCATCGGACAGCCTTCAACAAGGAGCAAATTCCATACCTCATGGTAAGTTATAAAATGCCCCGAAAGGAAACAATAAATGTAAATCAACTCAAACGAGACAACTTACGGCCTGATAACACTTTTCCGTGTTCTGTTCAATGAACAATGCATCCGGGGTCAAGTCCTAATTCTGTACAAATAGTAAATTTGTATGGTTGTTTTGAAAAAACAAACTTCTTCGAGCCGATCAATATGATTGATCTAATTAAACATAATTCACTCCGAAATGTGATATAACATGGTACTCAGTTCAGAACACCTCAACAAATTGATTAGAACTATAACTCTAAAATAATTCAGGCTTTTATTGACGCCTACGACAAAACATTGGCTGAATTGGAAAAGGTCGAATTGGACGATTTGTCAGAGAGGGTCAAAACACTCAGGTATCTCATAAAACGACGAATGTATAAGTTTAAAAACAAAATTATCAACCAAAGTCCATTTTCAGAGACAAAGAAGCTGTAAAATTTCTATCATCACTTCACGATAAATAGGTTGTTGTTTCTCTGGACAAAGCTTCAAAGAATATTATATTTGTATGTAAATTGTACTACTAAGAGTTTCTTGTACAAGAATTATTAAAATTGGAAATAAACAAGCACTCGGTCAATCCAACATACAAGGATGATATTTTGCATAAGTCCTTCATGACTTCAATTATCATTACATTGAACAGCAAATCTGAGGACGTACCTTGTTTGTAATGGATACATAAACTTCACCAAAGATGAAGAACTGAATTTTTAATCACTGTATCGGATTCCTAAACTGCATAAGTATCCTTAAAAACAATTGTATATTGCTAAGTCTTCCAAGTGCTTTACGAAACTCTTTCTAAATTATTAACATCAATTTTGTCAATAATCAAAGACGGGCTTTAAAGTTATTGTTAAAAAAATCATTATAGATACCAGGATAAGACTATATATTCACGCCAGACGTAACATAATATGTTTTAGAGATATATTCTAGAGATGGCGTGAATCTGATATGGATACCGACAAAGATCTTTTAGGGTACATACACACTAAGTCTCTTTCGTCTTGCAACACGAAACCTGATAAAAACTGGGTATTAAATCAACTTACCTTTATGTTTCTACAACCAAACATGTGAAATAACTAACTAAATTAACTGAATTGATTATTATAGTGTCATGTGATTTTTACCAAAAAAAATATAATACAGTGAAATATAAAAATGATAATTAGAACACGCGTCCGTTTTGGGTCTATTATTCACTTACAACATTAATGTAAATGGTACGACGAACAAAATGAATAAATTATATCGGAAATTGTCAAAAACGTTCAATCTTATGTAAATAATGATAAAAGGAGGAACGTATTAAATACATAAAGATTTGAATTTATTAGTCATTTTAGTACAAATCGCTTTAGCCCTGTCGTGAAAAATGGCCAAAAACAATCCGTTTTTGTGGGAATTTGGCAGTACGGTAGGTACGACACTTGTAGATAAACAAAAAGATAAGAGAACATAATTGCATTATAGTTCACTACGCGTTGTAGCGTATAAAATAATATAAATGTAAATATACAAATTGAATGATTTATTGATTTTTTTCCTGTTTTACATTACGTAATGCACCCAGTACACAACACAAAATAATATAAAAGACATAGGTAATATAACGCGTGAAACATTGTTATTGTCTTGTCTTTCTTGTTACCTGTCATTGGTTGCGTTGAAACATTCCTTACCAACTTTTCCTGTGATTAAAAATAAATTTGATGAATAGTAATTATAAGGGAGCAGTGTTTGTGTTAATGAGTTTAACTTAAACCCCTGCCTTCTATGTTTTTTTAAACGTCAATATGGAATTTACTCACAACATCAATAACACACTGTAATCATTAATTTTACGCGGACTGTCATAACATGTTGCATTTAGACTAGTGGCCTATCAAAGTGATCAAGTCATCATTTTCAAAAACTATTTCCATTGGACTTTACAAAAAATAAATGCCAATATTAACAACTTGTTAGCTTTAACTGTGATTTGTGATTCATTTCAATCGTTCATCATCAATTTCTTCGTCTGTTGCAACCTTTCAGATTTCTTCTCAACACGTTGCAGAAGGACTCAATTAGCAGATTACAATTTTGACAGTCTAAGCTAAATTGTCGTGGAATAAAAGTATCAACCCGGACGTTTCCGAATGTCAAAGTTATCTCCCATTTCGCCAATGTAATTGAAAAACGACACGTTTGTCAGTTACATTGCTTTCGCTCGGAAATTGAATATTTTGATTTAAACGAAATGATAGCCGAGTAAGGGTGTCGTTGATCGGAAAATCAATACATACTTCTTATATGAAAATCTTTTTGGAAGAAATTGAGTGTCTTTGTAAGGTATAAAGTTACATAGAAATATTTTTAATTATTTTTTATATCAAGATGGCTAAGACATTCAAATCGGCGACTTCGCTCCCTTGAGGATTTTTCAGTATACGGAGGTCGATAGTAAACTGCAGATTGCTAGAAAAAGTCATGCCGACTTAAACACCTTAATAATGTAATATATACAGACAGGAGATGCATAGTTGTTGCATTGGCATTAACACCACATCTTATATCTAGGAAATACGGAAACAAATATAAAAAATTGACAGACGAAATTTTAGTCTGCTAACCTAGTCCTTGTGCACGGTTTTGTTTTAACAAAGAGACATAAGAACGCTTCCAACGTTAATTGAAATAAATCACGCCTTCTAATCCCAGAGGAAAGATACACAGACTCCAATGGGAATTGTTTTTAACCAATATTATTCCTTGAAATGTAAAGGAGATAAGATATTTCAAGATATTGCGCCAAAGATAAGGCTCATATCTTCAGATATTGCTCTCTGAATCAGACGTCATACTCGACTAGCTTTTAAAACAATTTAGAGTCTGTAATAAAACAGGGAGCATGCTTCTTATTCCAACCAGAAGTGCTTGCGAATTCTAGCATCGTGCACACCATACCGTGTATGTATATTTTCCACGTTGTTTCACGCATTACCAATCATCGGATTGTCCTCTTTTACGAGAAACTATTTCCATCGGTCTTTACAAAAAATAAATGCCAGCATTAACAACTTGTTAGCTTTAACTGTGATTTGTGATTCATTTCAATTGTTCATCATCAATTTCTCCGTCTGTTGCAACCTTTCAGATTTCTTCTCAACACGTTACAGAAGGACTCAATTGGCAGATTACAATTTTGAAGGTCTATGCTAAATTGTCGTTGTTATAAAAGTATCAAATTTCGCCAATGTAATGAAAACGATGTATTTATTTGGCTTTTTAACTATTTTAATCTGAGCGTCACTGATGAGTCTAATGTAGACGAAACGCGAAACTTTTTACACCACTGGGTCGATGCCACTGCTGGTGGACGTTTCGTCCCCGAGGGTATCACCAGCCCAGTAGTCAGCACTTCGGTGTTGACATGAATATCAATTACATGGTCATTTTATAAATTTTCTGTTAACAAAACTTTGAATTTTTCGAAAAACTAAGGATTTTCTTACCCCAGGAGTAGATTACCTTAGCCATATTTGGCACAACTTTTAGGAATTTTTTATCCTCAATGCTCTTCAACTTTGTATTTATTTGGCTTTTTAACTATTTTGATCTGAGCGTCACTGATGAGTCTTATGTAGACGAAACTCGCGTCTGGCGTATAGAATTATAATCCTGGTACTTTTGATAACTATTTACACCACTGGGTCGATGCCACTGCTTATGGACGTTTCGTCCCCGAGGGTATCACCAGCCCAGTAGTCAACACTTCGGTGTTGACATTAATATCAATTACATGGTCATTTTATAAATTTTCTGTTAACACAACTTTGAATTTTTCAAAAAACTAAGGATTTTCTTACCCCAGGAGTAGATTACCTTAGCCATATTTGGCACAACTTTTAGGAATTTTTTATCCTCAATGCTCTTCAACTTTGTATTTATTTGGCTTTTTAACTATTTTGATCTGAGCGTCACTGATGAGTCTTATGTAGACGAAACTCGCGTCTGGCGTATAGAATTATAATCCTGGTACTTTTGATAACTATTTACACCACTGGGTCGATGCCACTGCTTATGGACGCTTCGTCCCCGAGGGTATCATCAGCCCAGTAGTCAGCACTTCGGTGTTGACATTAATATCAATTACATGGTCATTTTATAAATTTTCTGTTAACAAAACTTTGAATTTTTAAAAAAACTGAGGATTTTCTTATCCCAGGAGTAGATTACCTTAGCCATATTTGGCACAACTTTTAGGAATTTTTTATCCTCAATGCTCTTCAACTTTGTATTTATTTGGCTTTTTAACTATTTTGATCTGAGCGTCACTGATAAGTCTTGAGTAGACGAAACTCGCGTCTGGCGTATAGAATTATAATCCTGGTACTTTTGATAACTATCATCATATATGTGATGTTCTCGTCCAGATAATGCATGTAATATTAGCAGCATGACGTTAAACATGTATTTATTACTTGTTAAAATAGAGACTTTTTAGCATTACTAATATTTTATAAACCAAAACTTGTTTTTTTTACAGCATCATAATCATTTACTTGTTAAGATTGAGACTTTTTATCATTATTTCATTATATTAGCCAGGACCATTTTTTGCAGGATCATTTAGTTGTATACAGCTGAATCTTCACTTTAAACGGAACATTGGTTATTATATGATACAGTTTTTTGTACATAGTGTGATGATTGTTTTATTCTCCCGGGTCTCTTTCTGGTTGACAATCGAAGCTGTTCCAGCACGATTTTCATTAGGTATTCATTAATGATATGGTTATTGTTATCATAAGGCAGCTGTGGCATTCCATACGTGAAACAACGTGGAATAAGATTGGTTAAAAACAATTCCCATAGGAGACATTGTATCTTTCATCTGGGATTAGAAGGCGTGAGCTTGTTATGTCCTTTTGCTAAAACAAAAACGTGCACAGGGACTCGGTTAGCAGATTAAAATTTCGTCTAGCAATGTTTTTCATTTTTTTTCGTATTTCCTAGATATAAGATGTGGTTTGAGTATCAATGCAACATCTCTCCATCTCCTGTCTGTTTGTATTACATTATTAAGGTTTCTAACGTTGACATAACTATTTCTAGCAATGTGCAGTTTATTATCCACATCCGTATACTGAAAACCTTCAAGGGAGCTAAGTCGCCGATTTGAATGTCTTAGCAAACTTAATATAAGAAATAATTAAAAATATTTCTATGTAACTTTATACCTTACAAAGACACTCATTTTTTTCCAAAATGATTTTATATGAGACGTATGTATTGATTTTACGGTCAACGACACCCTTACTCGGTTATCATTTCGTTCAAATGAAAATATTCAAATTTCCGAGCGAAAGCAATGTAACTGACAAACGTGTCGTTTTTCAATTACATTGGCGAAATGGGAGATAACTTTGTCATTCGGAAACTCCCGGTTTGATACTTTTATTACAACGACAATTTAGCATAGACCTTCAAAATTGTAATCTGCCAATTGAGTCCTTCTGTAACGTGTTGAGAAGAAATCTGAAAGGTTGCAACAGACGGAGAAATTGATGATGAACAATTGAAATGAATCACAAATCACAGTAAAAGCTAACAAGTTGTTAATGTTGGCATTTATTTTTTGTAAAGACCGATGGAAGTAGTTTCTCGTAAAAGAGGACAATCCGATGATTAGTAATGCGTGAAACAACGTGGAAAATATACATACACGGTATGGTGTGCACGATGCTAGAATTAGCAAGCACTTCGGGTTGGAATAAGAAGCATGCTCCCTGTTTTATTAAAGACTCTAAATTGTTCTAAAAGCTAGTCGAGTATGACGTCTGATTCAGAGAGCAATATCTGAAGATATGAGCCTTATCTTTGGCGCAATATCTTGAAATATCTTATCTTCTTTACATTTCAAGGAATAATATTGGTTAAAAACAATTCCCATTGGAGTCTGTGTATCTTTCCTCTGGGATTAGAAGGCGTGATTTATTTCAATTAACGTTGGAAGCGTTGTTATGTCTCTTTGTTAAAACAAAACCGTGCACAAGGACTAGATAGCAGACTAAAATTTCGTCTGTCAATGTTTTTTATTTTTTTCCGTATTTCCTAGATATAAGATGTGGTGTGAATGCCAATGCAACAACTATGCATCTCCTGTCTGTATATATTACATTATTAAGGTGTTTAAGTCGGCATGACTATTTCTAGCAATCTGCAGTTTACTATCGACCTCCGTATACTGAAAAATCCTCAAGGGAGCTAAGTCGCCGATTTGAATGTCTTAGCCATCTTGATATAAAAAATAATTAAAAATATTTCTATGTAACTTTATACCTTACAAAGACACTCAATTTCTTCCAAAAGAATTTCATATAAGAAGTATGTATTGATTTTCCGATCACCGATACCCTTACTCGGCTATCAGCTGAGTGCTTGTTTATTTCCAATTTTAATAATTCTTGTACAAGAAACTCTTAGTAGTACAATTTACATACAAAAATAATATTATTTGAAGCTTTGTCCAGAGAAACAACAACCTATTTATCGTGAAGTGATGATAGAAATTTTACAGCTTCTTTGTCGCTGAAAATGGACTTTGGTTGATAATTTAGTTTTTAAACTTATACATTCGTCGTTTTATGTGATACCTGAGTGTTTTGACCCTTTCTGACAAATCGTCCAATTCAACCTTTTCCAATTCAGCCAATGTTTTGTCGTAGGCGTCAATAAAAGCCTGAATTATTTTAGAGTTATAGTTCTAATCAATTTGTTGAGGTGTTCTGAACTGAGTACCATGTTATATCACATTTCGGAGTGAATTATGTTTAATTAGATCAATCATATTGATCGGCTCGAAGAAGTTTGTTTTTTCAAAACAACCATACAAATTTACTATTTGTACAGAATTAGGACTTGACACCAAATGCATTGTTCATTGAACAGAACACGGAAAAGTGTTATCAGACCGTAAGTTGTCTCGTTTGAGTTGATTTACATTTATTGTTTCCTTTCGGGGCATTTTATAACTTACCATGAGGTATGGAATTTGCTCCTTGTTGAAGGCTGTCCGATGAACAATAGTTGTTAACTTCTACATTATTAGGTCTCTGGTTGAAAGTTGTTTTTATTGGAAATCATACCACATCTTTTTATTCTGATATGGTGTCACATGGACATATGATTTCATTATACATACTATCAATGCAAACGAGATGAAAAACATGTTGTCAAAGTTGTTGCCTTGTCTAAAAGAGAGGCGAAAGATACCAAAGGGATATTCAGACTATTAAGTTGAAGATAACTTACAACGTCATGGCTAAAACATGAAAAAGACAAACAATACAAGCAAAACAGAATATAGGAAACTCGAGTCTGAGCAACACATACCTCATCAAAAACTGGGGTTGATCTCAGGTGTTACGGAAAGGTAAGCAGATCCTGCTCCACATATGATAACCGTCGTGTTTTTCGTGTTTGTAGAAACCGATAAAAAGTCTAATTCGGAAAAAAGGGAATAGAATTGAAGTTATGACATTTGGAATATATCGGCTATCATCTACGAAACAGATATTCCATAACGGTCAACCAACTCGTTATGGAGTCCGTACGAACTAACTGAGGGATTATTTCAACTTCACCTCTTGAAACTCTTGGTTTGATTATTAGTTTCCTTGTGGGCAGCAACCCTCAAGCAAGGAAATCAAATTTGAAAATGCAAGCCATGGTTGAAAGTTGTTTCATTTGCAATCATACCCCATCTTCTTATTCTGATATGGTGTCCCATGGTCGTGTTGTACATACTATCAATGATCGAAAAATGAAAAATATGTTATCCTCATTGTAGTCTTGTATAAAAAAAATAATCTTAAAATGTCCTGTACCAAGTCATGAATATGAAAGCTGTTATTTAATAGTTCTTTTCTATGTATGATGCCTTTGCGTTTGTTTTTGTTCCACTTCAGTGTTTCTGTTGTTCTGGTGTTTGTCTCTTATGGTTGTGGGGTTTCCCTTGGGTTTAGTTTGTAAACAGGATTTGTTTTCTCTCAATCGATTTATGAATTTTGAACAGCGGATTACTACTGTTGCCTTTATGTGGTATCAAACTGTTGATAAGCTGATAAATACATATGAAACCATAACACTATTGTATGAATTAATTGCACATCATTTTAGCATGTTACAACTGTGTAATTTTAATCTTTGTAATGAAGCCAAAAAGAAAGATTCAAATTCCAAAAAAGTTTTTTCTAGATTATATATGCTGTCGACGAAGACAGGTACCACCGTGATGAAAATATTAAAAATCAAATAGCGAAACTTTATCAAATATGATTTTAAAACAAGGACATATATATTTAGCCTGAGCACCTGACTTTCTTCTAAGTAAGTCTTTACATAAAAAAAAAAACAGCTGCGAGATTCTCTCCTGATAATCAAATTTTTTTACTGAAAGCAAACAACATTTGATACCATTAGGATAATTGGTACCACCGGATCACATGTTTTTAACAATTTGCCCTAAAAAGTAGCAGTCTTACGAATTTGTAAACACGTTATAGATATCCAGTTTATCATACTGTATTTGCATTCCAAATGTCACAATCATCAGATGAGATAGGCCGTTTGTGTACCTGTTTCTTTTAAAGAAGCTTTTTTAGGCTTTGTTATATCTAATTCTCATTCCTTCGACAAGAACTCATTAAATCCACCGGGTTAACTCGTGTCTGATATAGTAAACCATAAGACAGGTAGATTTGATGAATACTTAAGCTGGTAGATAACACTATAGGCAAAAATTCTGAAAAATTACCTGAACGTTTTATTACGTTCTAAAGTTATCGAAATGATAAGCTTTTCAATGTCTTAATTAGTGTTTGTCAAACTGCCATATATCCAATTATTTTTATTCCGATAAAGCCCTTTATTCAAATTTCATTGAAATTTTTATATCTTTGTCAAGGGTCAAAGTAAATATTTTGTAATAATTCTATGAAAATTTAACGAGTCAAATTAATTTTAGTCAAGGTGCTTAGTACCACCTTAAAAGAACGAGTATTATAATCAGTGACGTTCAAAATAATCATAAAGAAGAATGAAATACAAAGTTTTACAGCATTGCAAACAAGTGGGAGTTGAAATAACTTATGAACATAAACTTTATAAAAAATTACCTGGCCATTGGGTTTTTTTTCATGTCTGCACACAAGTATGGCGTTTGATGAAAATTAAGACTTGCAAACTAACTGATTTATTATATTATCGAAACATAATCTGAAGCTGCTCACTAAGTACTGATTTTATATTATCAAAATATCATGTGAAGCTGCTCACTTGGAACTGCTTTATTATATTATCAAAATATCAGCTGAAGCTGCTCACTAAGTACTGATTTATTATATTATCAAATAACATCTGAAGCTGCTCACTAAGCGCTAATTTGTCATTTTATTGAAACATTCTTCTGGTTCTGTATACTAAGAACTACTTTATTATATTATCAAGACATTCTTCTGAAGCTGCTCTGTGACTCTAATTACTGATTTGTCATATTATCGAAACATTCTTCTGTTGCTGCTCACTAAAAACTGATTCAATTTATTATCGAAACATTCTTCTGTTGCTGCTCACTAAAAACTGATTCAATTTATTATCGAAACATTCATCTGTTGCTGCTCACTAAAAACAGTTAACTGATTCAATTTACTATCGAACATTTTTCTGTTGCTGCTCACTAAGAACTGATTTCTTATATTATCGGAACACTCTTCTAATGCAACTCACTAAGTACTGATTTATTATGTTATCGAAACATTCTTCTAATGCTGTGCACTAAGTACTTAATCATTAATGTTAGCTGGTCATCATGTTTTACTCCTTTTTGTCTTAAGGATTTCTGCGCATTCATTACAATGACAGTAAACATATTCATTAAACCAAACACAAATATAAATATGAACAAAAGTATAAAAAGAGGACCTAATTGTGGATGAAATTCAAGGTATTGATTATAATTGACTATCCTGAAAGTACATTCTATAAGTACCATCAAACTGTCTCCGAATGATCTATAACCAGCTAATGATGCGCCAAATAACAAATGCCCACAACATGCAAACGCTAACAATGAAATTACATAGATAAAAAAGAAATATTTTAAAGGTTTTTTTACATGTTCCATCAATGAAAATAGGTATTTCAATTTCTGATTCAGCATTAAAAGTTTCAGTAGTTTTATCATTGTAATTACGGTTAAAAAAGCCAAAATGTAAAATAATATGCAATCCCATAGGATTGCAAGACTAAAATTAATGTAGCTGTTTTTACCATCACTTCTATACTGCCGGATTATGTGTGTTATCATTCTAAATCTCTCTATAAAAATCGCCATTGAAGTGTAGCACAATATTAACATCAACATGGAAAGTTTGTTCCAAAACCTTTTAAAGTACGTTTTCAAACCGACCAGTCTTATCTTTTTGATCTCAATATAAGACACGAAAATCGTCAAAAGAAAAAATACTATCTCAAACACCAAACTGGTAATTTCTTTACTAGTGGAGTAGTGGGATAAAGGTGTTGTATATATCTGAAATGATGTTGTAACTGTGCCAGGACTGCTATACTCAAACATGATCATAACTGAACTATACATATTAACATTGGGATTATACAATACGAATTCTATGAAAAAAGCTCTTGTTCTTGTGTCAATCCATGACTTAAGCATTAACTCTGAAATCTTTAAAATAGATGTAGGACCTGTGTTCATGTCAACCAAGTAGCCACCCCCACCATATATTGCCCGCTCGCCTAGATATGGTACAGACTCTAAGTCCCAAGCATATTGGAAGGACCATTCATCAGTGGGTTTTACTAGTTGTGACTGAATCTGCCACGACTTGTTGTAATTGTCATTGTCATCATTTACCGTGTTCAATGTAGATGTACATTTTATGCCAAGATGGTCAAAGCCAAACAGTTTCTTCAACTTATCTGGGAATTTACAGCTGTCTGAAAAAAACAAAGGTGTTCATGAAAACATGCCTTTTTAGATTTTTTTTGTAAATAAACTCATCATAGATACCAGGATTAAATTTTGTATTTACGCCAAACTCGCGTTTCGGCTATAAAAGACTCATCAGTGATGCTCGAATCCAAAAAAGGTAAAAAGGTAAAAAAAAAAGTACGAAGTTGAAGAGCATTGCATTGAGGACCAGAATTCCTTAAAGTTTTGTCAAATACAGCTAACTAAAGGTAGTTTATTCCTGAGGTAGAAAAGCCTTAGTATTTCAAAAATTTAAAAGTTAAAAAAAAAGTGACAAGAGTACATGAACAATAATCAAACTAAAGGTTGTTTGATAATGGTGCAACCTTTCGCTTGTAAAAAATGTCTTTGTTAGAACAAAATTGACAGGTATCATTTTACCAGGCAAATCTCGAAAAAATATGTAATGTTAAATCTCATCTGAAATATAAGTGTGTGAAACTATAATGTTAATAGATATAGGAAGATGTGGTATGAGTGCCAATGAGACAACTCTCCATCCAAATATCAATTTATAAAAGTAAACCATTATAGGTCAAGGTACGGCCTTCAACACGGAGCCTTGGCTCACACCGAACAACAAGCTATAAAGGGCCCCAAAATTACTAGTGTAATGTTTGAATGTGCATCAAATATTTACAGTCACAGAACTTGAAATTGTTATATTTGTTATTGTTTATATTGTTTACCTCTTTTAACCCTTATCTGTCGCAGACGAAATTTTCCTATCAGTAGAAAATCATTTTCTGGAATCTTCTTTGACATGTCATAAGGTATTGTTCTACTCAATGGAGGAATAACACTTTCGTTGATATAAGTCCAAATATCACCACGTGTCTTAACCTACAAAATAAAATTTAGATTTAAGAAGTAAAATTGCAGACAGCATTTCCGATTAAATTTTGGGTGCACAAGCTTGAAGCTCAATTTTTGGAAAATTTTGATTGGATTTTGTTGGCTTGAAGAGCAGAATTTTACAAGTCTGAAAGCAAGTTAGCGGTGAAGCGTTAAGACTCAACAAAAATACCGAATTTTTAGAAAAATTCAAAACGGGAAGTTCCTCTTCAAATGTAAAAATCAACAAATCCCAACCACATCAAACGAATAAATAACAATTGTCATATTCCTGACTAGGTAAAGACATTTTCTCATTTTTAACATGACAAACCTGGTTTTAAAGCTACATTTGTATGACTTCTTACTTGCTTGACAGTCGCGTTGAATTCCATTAAATATGACGACAATAATGTGGGAACAAACAAAACAGAAATAATAAGAAACAATGTAGAAAATAGAGATACAGCAGTCAATGTTGTGTTATAATTTATAGTATATAATTTTTTTTGGAACAAATGCTTCAGAGTGCAAAATATACATCAGTTATAAACATTATGAAGTTGCCTTTAAAGTACAAGATATTAATCAGAAATGAAGTTTAGTTAAAAGAAAAATATATTTACTAGGTATGCAGAGCCTACCATATGTGCCGTATTACATGAGTACTAGTAATAAAAATTCCTTGTGAAGAACGCAGAGCCTACCCTATGTGCCGTATTACATGAGTAATACATATTCCTTGTTAAGAACGCAGAGCCTACCCTATGTGCCGTATTACACGAGTAATACAAATTCCTTGTGAAGAAGGCAGAGCCTACCCTTTGTGCCGTATTACATGAGTAATACAAATTCCTTGTGACGATGGCAGAGCCTACCCTATGTGTCGTATTACATGAGTATTACAAATTCCTTGTGAAGAACGCAGAGCCTACCCTATGTGCCGTATTACATGAGTAACACAAATTTCTTGCGAAGAAATCAGAGCCTACCCTATGTGCCGTATTACATGAGTAATACAAATTCCTGGATTCCAACAACAAATACACTGAAGATCATATCAGCAAAATACATGACTTTTTGATCGACACTATGTTTAAATATAAATCAGCTAGTACTTAATGCTCGTGCATGTTTCCACTTGAAGGACTTCATACCAAAAATCGACAGTTTGAGTTAACTGTGTCTAAACTACCCTATAAAAAATGTTTGTACTCAACGGAATCTAATATCCGGTTCGGTAACGGACCATTAAGAAAGAGAAAAGGTGGCATTTTTCTGAAGAATAAAAATACATATATAACTATTTTCGATTATTAGATGATTTTTTTCTAGAGCCGTACTAGATAAACAGAAAAATACAATGTTAGTAAAAAGGCAGGTGAATTGATTGAACCTTGCGTCGAATTTCGTTAATTTCTAGTTGAATTGTGCACATTTTACGAAAAATATGGTACAAATAGAAATTTTTTAACATATCGATAAAAAAAGGGTCAACAATTGTATGTGTGTGCATTACGCGAAACAGTTAGGTCATGTCAAAATGGAAGGACACAGTTTTGACAATGTATACGCCCGGTTTCGTTCTAATAGAATTTCACGAAAATGGACCCTTTTTTTCGTAGAATATAATGCAAAATCGCAAAACGTAAATCTAACTTTTGCTTAGAATATTTATTATCAAACATCAGAAAGACTACAACTATCATGACATCTTCGCTAGCCAAGGATTACGATACTCTCCAATCTTAGCAGATCAAGCCAGCATTTGTGATTTAAATGCTGCGCCAACTGTTGTGTCTGTGTCCACAAATTTTGTGAAGCAAGACAAAAATAATATTGGCATTCCAACATTTTGCGCGAAAAAATTACACTGAAACTTCAATTAGTTGATTAAGAACTGCTAGACTGTCATCAAATATCGTCTCATGTATGAGGGTAAAGACTTGTTGCACAAACTGCATGTGGCAATTGTTTTTACATTGTCTACAGTTTCACGTGATCACCATATATGCATTTTTATAAATAAACGGTTCTTTCAGATCTACGTTATGTATTGATAATCGTGCGTTGACAAATGTTAACATTCCAGTCAAGTTTATAATTGTATATATATATAGGAGCGAATCAAGGATTTTTTTAAACGTTGCGTAATTGCATAAAACGGAATATATACCACCGAGCATAGCGATGCAAACATTTTTTTGACGATAGATGCTAATAATTTAAAAAAAATCATTTAAATCGTGAAAACATATAATTTTTATGTATTGTGTCATCAAAACAAAATGGTGGAGGGTTGCCATCTATAAACTCCCTGCGTCCGCCACTGATACAATATATAACTCTATCGTGTACCATCTTAATATTTCATGCAAAAACAGAAAACAGAGACGCCAGCTTAATTAGCGATAGGTGAATTTGATTATCATGTTTATTCTCACAATTCACATCAATTGGTATCTTGTCTCGTCGTAATGCGAGACCAAGCGGCGAAACCTTTATCTTACGGTACCAGAATATCTAACGTGGTTGCATGCATGATTAATAAGGGCAGAGCAGTTTAAATTATTTTCCTGACTGTCCGTCAATAAATAAATAAGTTTATGATAGTTAATATTGTAAATGAAGCTATAAGTAAACGTGCTTGTAATAAAAGAGGGGCGTAAGATACTAGAGGTCAAACTCATAAATTGAAATCACTGACAAATAATAGTTCACAAGACAATACAAAGAAAACTAAAGACTAAGCATTACGAACCCCGCAAAAAATTGGGGTAATATCCGGTGCTCCGGAAGGGTGAGCAGATCCTTTTCCAAATGCGAAACCCGTCGAGTAGCTAATGTTACTAAATTATTATGATGACACAATCATACTGCATCTTTTAATTTTAATTCTAGTATAGTAAACAAACAAACATCCTAATGTTATAAGATAATTAATACAATTGTATGTTTTAGAGTATTTATATTCAATTTAAACTTCGTTTGGAGATACGTGTAAACGCAATAATTCACACCGCACCCGTTCCATTTGAGCAGTCAAAATGCGTTGACTGTATATTTCTATGTCATATACAGTGACTGACCCGATATCACTCTTCCTCATGAATATTTAAAAAGATATTGCCGAAATAATAATTATTTATTCATACAACCTCTTCAACCTGTTCTTGTTTCAAATGTTTACAACGACTCAAACTTATTTTTTTTGCAATTTTTAGGAAAAAAAACATATTTCACTTGTTAATTTTTTTGGTCTGCAAACTACAAATCATTATGTTTTATGCTTATTTTTGATATTTTAGTCCATTCTCAAACAAATTCGTCCACCATCGATTGTGGGTTTCAACAGGCAATGTACATTTCATTGTGTTGTATATTTCTCCGTCTGCACGAGCCTGCGTGATATGAGGCCTTTTTATAAAAGAGTGAAGTTTCCCATTATTTAAATCAAATAATAACATTACCACATTAAACACAATTAAATATGTTTTTTGGATTGCAGTGTAAAGACAATAATAGTGCATTGACTTGACATAGCAACGATATAAGGATGAGGCTACGAAACGTGGAAATGCGAGGCTCTGTCGAGCTTTTCCCCTGTTTCCGGCCGAATCCTTATATCATTGATATGTCAAGTCATTGCGCTACTATTGTCTATGTATACGTTTCGCTTTCGAAAAAGGTGTCCTCCTTATTCCGAAAAGTGCCCGTTAAATATAAATTTTAACACGACAATCGCTTGTTTTACGATGAAATTTATTTTGATTTTTTATCGGTAGACAATGTATGGATGCATGTTCACGTTGCTCACAAAAAAAAAACCCGTGTCCTCTACAAAACAAAACTGGGTCTTTATTTAAAAAATAACATTGTCAAAACCAGATCCTTTGATTTTGACATGATTTTTTTCGTTTAATGCACACACATTCACACATTGATGTGTTCAAAGTAACTATTCTCGCAATCTCCAATATATCTTTCTTCCGGTACCATCCGTTTCATGCAATGTGCAGTTTAGCGAGAAATTCAACAAATTCGAGACAATATTCACGCAATTCATCATTTTGACGTGGACGTTTACTTATTTCTCCGTTTAACTAGAAACGGTTGTAGAAAATATTTTACCTCAATCGAACATAGTTATTTCTGTATTTATATTTTTCGGTATCATAGAAAAAAACAAATAAATAAATAGAAATCCTACCCTTTTCTCTGTCTGTTGATACATAATCGATTTAATTGTGTCCAAAATTGTTTGCGTTGGTAGTTTAGACACAGTCGAGTAACATGGCCACCATTATCTCAAAGTGGTGAAACCAGTATCGGTGTTTCAACTAATAGCGATGTGCTTCGCGTCTTAGCTCTTTAGATCCCGGTCTGGTATTATAACTTCTGTGAAATGAAGATGGAATGTGGATTGAATGTGGATTGAATGAGGATGGAATGTAGATTGAATGAGGATGGAATGTGGATTGAATGTGGATGGAATGTGGATTGAATGAGGATGGAATGTGGATTGGATGAGGATGAAATGTGGATTGAATGAGGATGGAATGTGGATTGGATGAGGATGGAATGTGGATTGAATGAGGATGGAATGTGGATTGAATGTGGATGGAATGTAGATTGAATGAGGATTGAATGTGGATGGAATGTGGATTGAATGAGGATGGAATGTGGATTGGATGAGGATGGAATGTGGATTGAATGAGGATGGAATGTGGATTGAATGTGGATGGAATGTAGATTGGATGAGGATGGAATGTGGATTGGATGAGGATGGAATGTGGATTGAATGAGGATTTACAAGGCGTGTGATGCACTAAAAGCAGGAGAAACTTATTTATCGACATATCCTGTCTCGCTCCTAATGGAGACCATTTGTTTAAATTTTCATTTATTTGTATCTTATTGATGGATTTATGAGATTGTTCCGTCTAATTTGACTAATGGTTTATGATTGCTCCTTTGCTCATTTCTTTCTTGTTTGTAATACTTACATGTTCTAATGTATTTTGGATAAAAATATTGTTGATATCTTGTGACTGCATGAAACATTTCTCCACTGGTCGGTGGTTGTGTACAACAAATAACAACATAAATGTGAAAAACACATAAAGAATTATATCTTGAAGATTTGTCTGGATTTTTTCTTTTAAATCAAGTTCTTGTTTAGCTTTCCTCAAATCTTTTTTTGAAGCATGCCCTGGGATAATTGACTTCGTATTACTTCTTTTCTGTAATAATGTATTGTTTTCTGGAATGAAAAGATAATTGTTTCAATAGATATCATCAAAGTTATGCATCGAAAAAAGGAAAGAAACTAGATGTGTCAAAACGACACGAATGGCCTCGTCTAAAAAAGTTTAAAAACAGCAATTTCAACAACGCATGTGGACACAAACATGATGGTAGTCTCACATATCAAGAATCAGCTCAAAATCTGAAGGTATATAGAAAAAAAGTCCATATAACTGTGATTTTCAACAATTTTCAAAATCTTAAACTGTTAATTTCGGGAAAAATGAGCTGAGCAGAACTCAACTTAAACTTGATCTGTAATCCATCATGGTTAACTAACATACCAAAATCAGCCCAATATCTCAAGGCGTTTAGAAAAAAACTCCGTATAACTGTGATTTTCAACAGTTTATCAAAGTCCAAAGTATGTTAATTCAGCAAAATTAGTGGAGCAGAACGAAACTTAAACTTGATCTGTAACTCACCATGGTTAACTCACATACCAAAAATCAGCCCAATAGTTCAAGGCGTTTAGAAAAAACTCTGTATAACTGTGATTTTCAACAATTTATCAAAGTCCAAAGCCCGTAATTTCGGCAAAAATTAGTGGAGCAGAACGAAACGTAAACTTGATCTGTAACTCACCATGGTTAACTCACATACCAAAAATCAGCCGAATATCTCAAGGGATTTAAAAAAAAACTCCGTATAACTGATTTAAGTCCATGCCAAAGCCCGTAATTTCGGCAAAAAATAGCGGAGCGGAACGAATCTTAAACTTGATCTGTAACTCATCATGGTTAGCTCACATACCGAAAATGAGCCCAATATCTCAAGGCATTTAGAAAAAAAAAACTGGTTTGTTGGGGAATTACGGAATGACGGAATTACGGAATTACGAAATGACGGACAAGGGTAAAACTATATGGCACCGACAACTTCGTTGTGGGGCCATACAAACAAAGATCCGTATGTGTGTTCACAATATTTATTATATATATATTTGTAAAATTAATTTGTTAAAGATTGAAATAAAGATATTGTTAAGTTAAAAAAAAAATTGTGTACAGAGCTGAAAATCTCTACCCTGTAACAAAAATTGTCTCGCTAGTCCAAAATTCCCAACACTTTTTAATTGTTTTCATGAGTAACAGACTTTTACCTTATTTTCAAAGATATATATCCACAATTGATCATGAATGTCTGTCACAAGTCAGAAGCCTGTAAATCAGTGGTTGTCCTTTATTTATTTATTTATGTGTTACATATTTGTATTTTGGTAATTTTTCTCATTTTTTTGTACAAAAATTATACCGTTAGTTTTCTGGTTTGAATTTACATTTGTCATTTCGGGGACTTTTGTAGCTGACTAAGCGGTTTCGGCTTTGTTCATTGTTGAAGGTCGTACGGTGACCTATAGTTGTAATTGCTGTGTTATTTGATCTCTCGTGGAGAGTTGTCTCATTGGCATTCATGCCGCTTCTTCTTTTTTTATAGTTGAATACTTTTTTATATTTCCGATCCACCTCATATTCATTGAAGGTTTTTTCTCCAAAAATAATCACTTTTTTTCTATAAGTTTTGCATGCACAGATTGACAAACCACGAAAATCAAATATCCATGAAAATGCAAGTTTTCCTCAATCCACTTGAAATAAATGAATCCACAGTAATTAGAAAGCACATTGACAACTCCGATGAAAATCACACAACCAGAACGAAACTCAAACTTCATTTGTTACACATCGATCCAAATATCTCATAATTTTAATCAAAGGTTATGAATTAAATTGAAGTTCTCAGTACTAGTAGTTTTCTATGTCAACGGACCACACCATCCAAAACATAACTCAAATTATATCTGTATCTTTTTATGATATGACTCTATGTTAAGTATCTAATCTCTAGTTAAAGAACAAGTGCAGAAACTGTTTTCATCCTTGTATAGACGATAAGTTTACTTAAGAAACTGTCTGACGGACTGACTTGCTGATGAGCAGACATAACGCAAACTCATCGTGATTTATGGCGTCACCGATAGGAGCGGTAACTTATGGCGTCACTGATAGGAGAGATGACTTATGGTGTCATCGATAGGAGAGGTGACTTATGGCGTCACCGATAGGAGTGATGACTTATGGCGTCACCGATAGAAGAGGTGACTTATGGCGTCACCGATAGGAGAGGTGACTTATGGCGTCACCGATAGGAGAGGTAACTTATGGCGTCACCAATAGGAGAGATGACTTATGGCGTCACCAATAGGAGAGGTAAGTTATGGCTTCACCGATAAGAGAGGTGACTTATGGAGTCACCGATAGAAGAGGTGACTTATGGAGTCACCGATAGAAGAGGTGACTTATTGCGTCACCGATAGAATAGGTGACTTATGGGGTCACCGATTGTAGAGGTGACTTATGGCGTCACCATCAGGAGATTAATATCATTAGAAACTACACAAAAAATCTACTTAAGATTAACAAACTTACCTTCTGGTTTGTGTACAATCAAGGCTGGAGCTGAATCAATTTTGATCTCCCGTTTCAATATAAATGTGAACAACATGGCAAAGAGCACAACACTGATAGGTTCCATTAAAAAGACATCATCAACAAATGCTGTAAGAAAGGAAACAAGCCAATTCAAACTTTCATAGTAGCCATATCTTAATCCGTACAGCATAACACAATATGACGAAACCAACGATGTCAAAATAGTTGTGGTCCATGCAATGTATATAACCCACCATGGAAACCTGAAAATATAAAGTTTTGATAAAAAATACAGGAAAACCTGTTCAAACCGTTGCTACAATACCCTTCCCTTTTCACAAATGTGACCGACCGAATTAGACTATTTATTGGATTTGTAAGAACATTAGCAACACGACCGGTACCACATGTGGAGCAGGATCTACTTACCCTTCTTGAGCACCTAAGATCAATCCAGTTTTTGGTGGGGTTCGTTTTGCTTAGTCTTTAGTTTACTTTAGTCCAGACGACTGGAAAAAAGCTCTGGACGAGAACAAATTTATTGCTGCAATTTTGATGGATCTATCTAAAGCATTTGATTGTTTACCTCATGATTTACTTTTACTTAAATTAGAAGCATACGGTCTGTCTAAAAATTCTCTAAAATTATTAAAAAGTTATTTAGAAAACCGAAAACAACGAATTAAAATTGGAAGTTCTTGCAGCGAATGGGATCGTATGTTGAAAGGCGTACCACAAGGGTCAATTCTTGGTCCAGTTCTTTTCAATGTCTTCATACATGACATATTTCATTTTGTACAAAAAAGCACCATTTATAATTATGCTGATGACAACACTGTATCATACAGTGATCATAATTTAGATAAAGTTGTTGAAAGTTTAAAAACTGATAGTTTTAATCTAATAAACTGGTTTTCTATAAATTTAATGAAGGCTAATCCTGACAAATTCCAGGCTATAGCCATTGGGAAAAAAAACAAATAAACATAATTTGATATTTAATTTAAATGGAAATAAAATTTCTTGTGAAAAAAATGTTAAACTTCTTGGAATAACTATAGATTCGGACTTAAATTTTAACAATCATATTTCTGAAATATGTAAAAAGGCATCAAGACAATTAAATATTCTAAAACGTATGGGTAAATATTTAAACAGGCTAGGTAGGTTAACAGCATACTACTCATTCATACTTTCGAACTTTAACTATTGTCCAGTAATTTGGCACTACTGTAGTGAAAAAAATTCTTTTAAAATGGACAAAATTCAAGAAAGAGCTCTAAGATTCATTTATGAAGATTATGATATTCCTTACGAAAAATTGCTAGAAAAATCTAAATTACCATCTTTAAAAATAAGAAGAATAAAAACAATTGCAATAAAAACATTTAAAATAATTCACCAAAAAAGTCCGAGCTACCTTCATGATTTAATTGATATAAAAATTAACAAGTATGATTTAAGATCACAGGAAACAGCAGTACTCCCAAGAGTTCGAACTACTAAATATGGCTTAAGATCGTTTCGCTATAATGCTGCACAAATCTGGAATGAGCTACCGAACCATTGTCGAGTGGAAACATCTTTCGACCAATTCAAAAAATTGGTACAAACATGGGATCCAAGTAACAGCTCATGCCAGTGCAGTGCATGCATATAGTGTTTATGCCTGTTTTATTTTACTTTTATTTTCTGTGTGACTATTTGATTTGTGCAATCTTATTATTAACTTGTGCTATGTTTTAAGTGTACTATATGCTTTTAACTTATATATGTCATTATGGTATCTTACTATGCATTATATGTTTAAAATTGTGTTGTTTTCATGACTTTTGTATGTGTGTATTGTATTGTGTGTGTGTATTGTATTTTGTTATTAAGTCGATTTGAAAAGCTCACTAGAGCTTGTGTTATGTAGTTTATTGAATATCGACTCTAAATAAAACTTTGAATTGAATTGAATTGAATTGAATGTTATGTCGTCTGTGCTATTGTTTGTCTGTTTGTCTTTTTATTTTCAGCCATGGCGTTGTCAGTTTATTTTTGATCTATGAGTTTATCTATCCCTCTGGTATCTTTCGTCACTCTTTTGAGAGGAAAGTATAATAACAAAAATACCGAACTCAATTTAAACATTCGAACGGAAAGTCTGAAAGAGAATTGGGAAAGACTTCGATGTAAGAAGTTTGCTCTGCGATATTTTAATAATAGTTATCAAAGGTACCAGGATTATAATTCAGTACGCCAGACGCGCGTTTCGTCTACAAAAGACTCATCAGTGACGCTCATAATAACTTAGAGACGAAGAACAGCAGTAAAAGCCATGTTTCTTTGTTTTTTGTGTGTTGTTTGCTGCGCATATACTGAATTTGTTTCATAGATGACTACCTATCATATTTCTTTTATATTACGAAAACAGTTTCCTATTTAATAATGCAAAATCAATATCTTCTTGTAATACTCCAAGTTTTGTCTACCTGCAATAACCAACCAAATCTACATAAGATGAAAAATTTCTACTTAATGTCAATAGCTTTGGAAAAAAGGTGCCAGAGAATGTTGATAAACATAAAAACAAATTGTTAATGATGAGATGAGGTAGAAGGAATGTGCACCTCGTGTACATTTGTTTTACTATGATATATATGTTGAGTTCATGGTCAAATTTCATACTAAAAGAACAAATTCCCTGGCAAAATTTCCTTAAACGATTAACATCTTAGGTGTCGAAATTAAAGCCATAAGATCGAATTAGAATACACGCATGTTAACTACTAAATATCTAGCTAGTGATATAATGTGAGTTATATTAATTTGTTTTCTATCATATCACCGTAAAACGTGGTTTTCATTTAATCTGGCTCGATAAGTTTTACTAACTGACATTTAAATAAACTCATCATAGATACCAGGACTAAATTTTGTATAAACGCCAGACGCGCGTTTCGTCTACAAAAGACTCATCAGTGACGCTCGAATCCAAAAAGTTAAAAAGGTCAAATAAAGTACGAAGTTGAACAGTATTAAGGACCAAAATTCCCAAAAGTTATGCCAAATACAGCTAAGGTAATATATGCCTTAGGTAGAAAAGCCTAAGTATTTCAAAAACTCAAAATTTTGTAAGAATTGTATATCACGTGTAAGCAGAAAGACTTCTAGTGTGTTAAGTCTTTCAACAATTTGTTTTTGTTTGCATTGTTACGATACTAAGGGCAAAATTGCACGTGAACATTATTCAAAAATTCAAACTTATCAACATGATAGAACAATGTAAATTCATGATGCACAAGAACTTTAATAACCGACTTGCGACCAAACTGAATTCGACTACATATTAGTATGGTCGAGTACATTTATTAGTATCATGTCTCTATAAGCGTAAGTACATGTATGCATCGTTGTGAATATACAGGAATTTCATGCGACTATCATACAAGTGAGAGGTTTAGCTAGCTATTAACCCATGTTTAATCCACAATTTTCTACACAAGAAAATGCCTGTACCAAGTCAGGAATATGACAGTTGTTATCCATTCGTTTGATGTGTTTGGGCTTTTGATTTTGCCATTTGATTAGGGGCTTCCTTTTTGAATTTTCGTTGGAGTTCAGTATTTTTTTGATTTTACGTTTTAGGTATATTAACCTAGCTTTACAAATAGGCTGAGCCCTTCGAACTCACAAAATTGGGATACAAGAAACAGATAAAATCAGTTAACTTACATCCATCGTTTTACTGCTTTATGTATATTAACCTAGCTGTATAAATAGGCTGAGCCCTTCGAATTCACACCATAGGGATACAAAAAACAGATCATAAAATTAGTTAACTTACATCCATCGTTTTACTGCCACAATTTCATTATCTTTTTTATCTGATCCTTTTTCATCACTTGTCGTTGGACGGTTTACACCAATTTCCATATATCGTTCTTTATGTAGCTGTTTTGTTTTTGATCGCACAAAAAGTTCAATGATGGCAAAGTTTATAGGAAACATTATTATACTACTTTGCAAACCAATGATAAAGTCTTTCAGCGAAAATTCAAATTGAATACTGGCTACATCAGAACTAATCATTTCGTCAGTCGGAATTCCATGAAACATTAGACAGGACAACATTGTACACAACAATAAAGACAATGCGCATGATAATCTTTGAACCCTCGTAAAATTGCTACATGGTGGTTTTGAAATTATACTGATCCACAAATGCCCTCTACGTAAATCTTGACTTGTTCTAAGGAAAAACTGTTGCTTCAATTCGTAACCTGACTTGATTGACAAACACACTTTAGCAGTACCACTTTGAATTCCAAGCCAATTATCGTAGTAGAAATTAAATACTTTTTTGGTCTGCACGTCTTGTATAATTATTCTGGACAGAAACCTAAAACATGATAAACAAATTAGCTTACTCCGTGTACTTTTTTTTATCGATAATCTATAAAACACGAATGTATACTTTTTATTGAACTGATTCAGATAAGAAACAATATCGAATTATTACTTCAATAGTAAACCTCCATGTCCGTTAGTTTTATTATTGGAAATCATACCACATATTTGTTTTATAGCCTTTGTTAGTCTTGTATTAATTTAATTTTAGTTTCTTGTGTACAATTTGGAAATTAGTATGGCGTTCATTATCACTGAACTAGTATATATTTGTTTAGGGGCCAGTTGAAGGACGCCTCCGGGTGCGGGAATTTCTCGCTACATTGAAGACTTGTTGGTGACCTTCTGCTGTTGTTTTTTTCTATGGTCGGGTTGTTGTCTCTTTGGCACATTCCCCATTTCCATTCTCAATTTTATAGAACCACTAAACATATAGAACGATATCATCAGGTTTTAAAAACTCAAAGGCAAGGAAGACAGCCAACTATGTTCTAAAAATTGAAACAAAAATTTCAAAAAAATCTTTAAAGAAAACAAAAAATATAATTGATTTGCATTGGCCTTAATAAATTGATGTTGATAGCAGTTTGTCAGTATTCTCTTACTTTTTAATTAATTGTCTCGACTTTGGACAATTGAAAGCTTACTATTTTGTAAATCTGTCCTTTGTTCACGATTCTAAGTTGACGACCTCCATATTGGTTATCTGTTGTTTTCTTTTGTTTAAGTATGTATGTTGACGACCTCACAAGGATTATCAGTCCTTTGTTTAAGTTTATATGTTGACGACCTCAAAAGCATTATCAGTATTTTGTTTAAGTTTATATGTTGACGACCTCACAGGGATTATCAGTACTTTATTTAAGTATGTATGTGGACGACCTCACAAGGGTTATCAGTCCTTTGTTTAAGTATGTATGTTGACGACCTCACAATGATTATCAGTCCTTTGTTTAAGTTTGTATGTTGACGACCTCACAATGATTATCAGTCCTTTAGATTTGTTTAAGTTTTATGTTGACGACCTCACAATGATTATCAGTCCTTTGTTTAAGTTTGTATGTTGACGACCTCACAAGGATTATCAGTCCTTTGTTTAAGTTTGTATGTTGACGACCTCACAAGGATTATCAGTCCTTCGTTTAAGTTTGAATGTTGACGACCTCACAAGGATTATCAGTCCTTTGTTTAAGTTTATATGTTGACGACCTCATTATGGATTATCTGTCCTTTGTTTAAGTTTGTATTTTGACGAACTCGTGGATTATCTGTGCTTTGTTTAAGTTTGTATCTTGACGACCTCATTATGGATTATCAATCCTTTGTTTAAGATTCTATTTCGACGACCTCCATATTGGTTATCTGCTGTTTTATTTTGTTTAAGTATGTATGTTGACGACCTCACAAGGATAATCAGACCTTTGTTTTAGCTTGTATGTTGACGACCTCATTGTGGGTTATCTGTCTTTCCGAACAGCAAGCCATAAAGGGTTTAAAAAATGACTAGTGTGAAACAATTCAAACGGGAAAACCAACGGTCAAATCTATAATTATATATATATATATATATATATATATATACATTAGTGCGTACAAACCATGATGGCGAAGAACCACTGTTGTCGTGCCATACAATTACATTCACCATGTCTCCTATATCATAGGAAGAAGTAATTAGAAACCAGTCTTCACCACCAGATGTAAACAAGACCTGTGGTGATGAGGTCCTACTTAAACAATGCCTTGCACTTTGTCCATTGTTGCCTTTTATGTAGCATGAAACGTTTGCTGTAGTTCTAGCTTCATACCGCCATCCAGTGACAATGCACATAACATACTTAAACGGGTCTGAAGGGTCACTTGGAAAGGGTGTCACTATACCATCCTACATAAAATATACTATGTAGCAGACAGACATATATATATATCGTGAAAAAACTTTTGTGGTTCCTAATTCGTTCGAAATTCATAAATCGATTGAGAAAAAACAAATCCGGGTTACAAACTAAAAATGAGGAAAACGCATCAAATATAAGAGTACTACGACACAACAGAAACACAACATTAAAATGTAACACACACATAAACGAACTATAATATAACAATTGCCATTATTAAATCGTTATTGAACTTAACATTTGATTTCATGATTTCAGACTGAAAGAGCAGGACATTGTTTGATAATGATTCTGTCTAATAAACAGACGTCCAAATGTCCAAAATATCCTTTCATCATTAAACTAAATATAGAGTTAAGATATTTTGAACACTACAGTGTTTCTTTTTAATGTTGTGTTTCTTTTGTGTGTTTGTTCTTTTCTCATATTGGAAGCGTTGCACTCAGTTTTAGTTTGTAATCGGGATTTGCTATTGCTCAATCGATTTCTGAATTTCGAACACCGGTATACTACTGTTGCCTTTATTTTTATAATGATGTGTAACAGTGTTTTGCTTCATTTAACTTTAAACCTTGATAAACTGACTACTTGCTGTGATTCTTTATGTGCCTGTCTAAAGTCGATGGCTTGGTTTGCTATATATATCCGGCATACATTTTTTTCGTTTAAAGTTGCACGTCAAGACATTCGGTTTATCCTTTTGTATCATTTTCAAATGTTGTCTCGTATATATAGCTTACTGTATGGGTTTTGCTCATTTAAAAGAAAGACGTCTTGTGACCCCTCTTAGTCATTTGTTTTCCAGTATTATATTTCTAAACTGCGTACTACGTGAACATATTTACTGCATCAATTTTGATGTTCTTATTTATCGGTTGATATTAATTCTGACTTGAAAGCTATTTCCGATACATAACAACGAACGCACAGCATGTGTTTAATGAAAGCTTTTATCAGATCAGTTACCCTTCTTAAAACATGTCTGTGGATTGTTAGTCCACGATGGTAGTAAGTACTAAGTAGTCTATGCATTGACACTGACACAATTTATGAAAGGTTTTTTTTTAAGTTTATGTGAAATATGTTCTACTACTATTAATAAACAAAGGCTTTAATTCCCTCAATCAATTATGATCAAAGATGATTATAGCTATCCCTTATAGATCATTTATATTTTGGTCTTATTGCTTATGGTTTTGAGCGTGCCGTATGAAAGAAACTCATTAAAAGCGATACAGATGTTTTATTTTCAGTTATTATGCTTTAAGTTGGTACATGACACTAAAGGGAAATAACTCTATAAAATTCAGCTGAACGTTTTACTCAAGTTTTATTGTTAAGGAAATATAAAGCTTTTCAATGATCAAAATTAGTGTTTGTCAAACTACTATATAACCAACTTTTTTTTTTGATAAAGTGGTTGGTTCAACTTTTTTGATTTGTCAAAGGGTGAAAGTAAATATAACTTCAAATTTATGAAAATTAAACGAGCCAAACTAATATTAGTCAAGGTGTTTGGTACCACCTTAATGTTAAATTTATTTACAAAAAAAAAGTAAAATCTAAAACAAGAATGTGTCCTCAGTACACGAATGCCCCACTCGCACTATCATTTTCTATGTTCAGTGGACCGTGAAATTGGGGTAAAATCTCTAATTTGGCATTAAAATTAGAAAGATCATATCATAGGGAACATGTGTACCAAGTTTGAAGTCGATTGGACTTCAACTTCATCAAAAACTACCTCGACCAAAAACTTTAACCTGAAGCGGGACAGACGGACGGACGAACGAACGGACGGACGAACGAACGAACGAACGAACGAACGAACGGACGCACAGACCAGAAAACATAATGCCCCTCTACTATCGTAGGTGGGGCATAAAAATACTGAACCGTTGAAAATTCAAAACGGAAAGTCCCTTATCAAATGGCGAAATTAAAAGTGCAAACACATTAAACGAATGGATAACAACAGTCATATTCCTGACTTGGTTCAGGCATTTTCTTATGTAGAAAATGGTGGATTGAACCTGGTTTTATAGCAAGCTAAACCTCTCACTTACAAAATTCGAATCCTTCCGATCAGCTTGCCTTGCCCTGTAAAGACCCAGAAAATATATCAACCAGACCAATATCACTACTGTAACTACAACTGGGTTGTCAAAGAACGTCAGAAATAGTAAAGCATCTTGAAATGGATCCACAATATTAGGTAATACGAAAACTCCTCCAGCAAAATCGGTAAGATGATCACATTCACACTCTAATGTTTCGCTTGATGAAACAGGTGCAACCTGCAAATATAAGTTTTCATAAATTATGAATAAGTATATAATAGTATGACGAGTGGTAAATTCCTTCAAGAAAGTTCGATTTCATTAGTGTCAGCATCAAAACCAAAAACTGTAGTTCTGTAACCATTTTTTGTCATGTGTTGTCTGCTTGTATCATACTATTAAATATAATTTTTGAAATACTAAGGCTTTTCTACCTCAGGCATAGATTACCTTAGCTGGATTTGGCAAAACTTTTAGGAATTTTGTCCTCAATGCTCTTCATCTTCGTACTTTATTAGGCCTTTTTAACTTTTTTGGATTCGAGCGTCACTGATGAGTCTTTTGTAGACGAAACGCGCGTCTGGCGTATATACAAAATTTAGTCCTGGTATCTATGATGAGTTTAATTACCCATTATTTTCCTTTTCCCAGCTAGCGTCCTGTAGTATTAATAGCGGAACAATTTTATATTGCTGATATTACATATACAGATTGATCTTTGTTTAAGGATTATGTACCCTTCTGTTGACTAAATGCAAAACATATGGAATTTAAAATCAAATTTTATAAAAAATCCACAGCCTTTCCCCTTGAACTCTCATAATTATAAATTCGTTTCTTGATGATAGAGGATTATTGCATGCAGTGCTAGCAATGATTTCCTTTTAAAAAGTTTTTGAATTGGGATATTGGTGAAATCAAATATGATATGGACCAATTCAAGTACACCTTTTAGGGTGCGCTCGACTTTCGTGACTAAGTCAGCACGAGGTATTTTGTAATTTGAAGGTTGTTTAGAAAGTTGTTCCAGCAATAAACGCTAGCACATCATAGAAAAACAAGTAAGTCATCAGAGTTCTGAATTTTATATCAAAATTGTCTGTATTAAAGTATGTGGATTTTCTACAAAAAATTGGTTTTATCTGCCACAAAATCTTGAAAGTGTTAGAAGAAACTTTACTGTTTATATCACTACATTTGTCTTAAATCTGAAATGCATTTAAAAAACTTACACAGATGACCATTAACTTAAGGTTTATGACCCCTTCTGTAGCCATGTAATTGCAAAAGTTAGTAATTACATGGCTACAGAAGGGGTCATAAACCTTAGGTTAATGGTCATCTGTGTAAGTTTTTTAAATGCACTTCAGATTTAAGACAAATGTAGTGATATAAACAGTAAAGGTTTTTCTAACACTTTAAAGATTTATTTCGTCGGGTTCTTTTACCAAACCAAGTTAAATAGTCTGATGTTTGATGTTGTTACAACGTCTGTTTTTCTGGGTTTTTCTATAAGTCGGCTGTCAGTTATTGATGTGGTTCAGCGATAGTGTCTAATATGTTTGTGATTCATGTAATTCTGTTTGGAAAAATCCAGAAATATCATTTGGCCTAGCACTTATTGGAAATCAGATAATTTGTTGTCTCATCACATCAAATACGGAGTTTAAAGTTCAAACCTACGCTATTTTAAACAACCTCTCCAAAGAAGGAGTAGTATGAACAAATATCTGTCAAATAACTTAGTGTCGCTTTGCGAGTAGAAAAATAACGTAAATATCGTTATGTAAAACTTGGACATTATCCTTGTTACATTTCTATTTTGCAACATTCCAGCAGCGCCTTCATACGATGTTCCCTGGCTTTTATTTCCTATCATAATTTCCTTATTAGAGAGTTGCTGCTCACAAGGAAGCTACTAAACCATGAGTTCAAAATGGTGAAGTTGAGATCATTCCTTCGTTAATTTTACGGACGCCATCACGAGTTAGTTGACCGTTAAGGAATAACCGTTTCACAGATGATATCGGATATGTTCCTTATGTCATTACTCCAATCCCTTACCCTTTTTACGAATAAGACTATTTACCGGGTGTGTAATAACATGAGCAACACGACGGGTGCAACATGTGGAGCAGAATCTGCTTACTCTTCCATATCAACTGAGATCACCCCTAGTTTTTAGGGGGTTCGTGTTGCTTAGTCTTTAGTTGTTTATGTTGAGTCTTGTGTACTGTTATTTGTCTGTTTGTCTGTTCTTTTTTAGCCATGGCGTTGTCAGTTTATTTTAGATCTTTGACTTTGACTGTCCTTCTGATATTTTTGACCCCTCTCTTCTAAGTCGACATACTGCCCGCGAAATTAAACAACTCTTTGATTCAACATTTGCCAAATTGTATATCGATTTCGCGGGCATTTTCTAGTATATGTAAATATTTACAAATACAAATCTTTTTTAACCACAAGAATGTATGATTTAAATTTCATAGGTCATTTATACAAACATACAAATGAATGAAATACTACCGAAGGTATTAATTAACTTAAGTCAATATCAAAATAAGTGTCTCAAGAAAGTCCGTTATAAATATTTTTGATATTATGGTAATACAGCGAAATCAAATACACGCAATTCGTCAGTAATACCGATTTCAAGAATATGATAAATGCTTAAAGGAGGGGCGAAAGATACCAGAGGGACAGTCAAACTCATAAATCGATAATAAACAGACAACGCCATGGTTAGAAATGAAAAGGAAACACAGACAAACAATAGCATACATGACACAAGTCACAAAATAGAAAACTAAAGAATAAACAACACGAACCCCAGGTACACTTACAATATACGTTATATAAACTAAAAAATAATGTACTATCGATTAAAAACTTAGCAATGGGTGTTTTATGTGTCTGTTATTAAAATTTAGTCACTTGTGCTGCAAGTCTGTCATGTGTATTTACATAACTTGGACTTTGCTAGATCAAAAGTAATGTCTTATTTATCATAACCTAGTATATCTTAACAAGAAGATGTGGTATGAGTTCAAGTGAGACAACTCTACATCTAAGTCACAATGTGTAAAAAGTAAACATTAATAGCTATAAATACGGTCTTCAACACGGAGCCTTGGCTCACACCAAAAAGCAATTGCAAAGGGCCATCAAATGACTATTATAAAACAATTTAAACAGAAAAAGCAACGATTTCATCTATATCAAAACCGAGAATCGAGAAACACTTGGTCCAAGTACACAGTTATCGGCATTTGATGTCCTTTGATTTTCGTTGTCTACGAAAATAGTCCCTAGTGTGGACAGTGTGTTGCTTGCCAATTTTTTGTATACCCCTTCCACATTTATTTCTTCATGTTTTATGTCTCAAATAGCAAGTAGGGAATGAATTGACACTGTAAACAAAATTGGGTCATGAATTTGAAGGTCAAGGAGTGATTTGGTTCAGCTAAAAAAGGTTAGAAATGAGCATTTCGGAAGCTGTCAAAAGATTTCAAAACCCCCTTAACATAAAAAAGTCAATATTTCGAGTTTAAGCTGATGAAGTTTTCTATAATTTTGGTATAATTTGTCCCAAAAGTAGAACAACACACTGTAAAAATTTTATATAGAAAGCGCAGGTTGGATTTTTTTAATTTTCATTGATTGTCTTTAAGAAATGCACTACGAAACAACTATGGTATCGGACCACTTATGCATATTACCAACAAACGACATCACCGAACTACGGGCTCCGGATAGATGCATGAAAATGTAGCGGGTTTAAACGTTTTAAGAAGCGCGAATCGTCATCTAAGCTGTAACAGCAGTCAAACACTACAACATGAAAACATAAAAATATACACTATTATATATCAATTGAAATAGCCTAACTCGATCAAAAAGAACTTCAGAGAATAAGCTTAAGTGTCAACTCTTTCAGATAAAGTTAACCTTAGATGAATAGATAAATGACACAATGTAAATAAGGACATACTTATGTCTATGTGGGTTACTCCTCAAAGTTTGTCTTTCCCGTGGGATGTTTTGCTAGCTATAAAACCAGCTGCAACTCTCCATTTTCTTAAGGAATGCCTGTACAAAGTCAGGATTTTGACAGTTGATTTTCACTCGTTTTTTTTTGTCGATAACGTTTGATTTTTTCAGTTAATATGGACTCCTCTATTGTTTAGTATTTTCATTATACCTTTTTCATATTTAGATCACAAAATAATTATTTCAATATTATAGTTCTTTAAAAAGACGATTCCTAGGGTAAACCCTTTTTCGTTGAGCAGAAACGGGTAGGTATTCCCCTCGTTTCATATTGATTTGTATTTTACATCTCTCCTTCTGTATAGATTATTATATTACATCCCCTGTTTTTATATATTAATACCTTACATCCATCTGGTAACCATTTTCCGTTAGTGTTATTCCAATATCGACAATTAATGGCAGTCGAGGAAATTTTAACAGATATATTCTGACTAATATTCCCATCGCTTCGTTCGTTTATGATAATGCCTAAACTCCAGTAGAGCGATTTCTTTCCAGGTTCTTTTAAAAATACTATGTGTGTATTACTAATGAGCGTCCCATTTTCTGCATCTAACAAAGACACCTGTTTATGAAATTCTATTGCAATCTTTACTGATATATTATACTGTGGACCATCTGTCATAAGCTTCAACATGTAAAACATGTTCGCTGGCTGTTTCACTTTAAGACGTATGAAGTTATCTTCTTGGGACTTCAAAATAAATTCGCTGTATTTTTCTTTTCCTGTAAAAAAAATAAAAAAATGTAACAATACATATTTATTGAAATATTTTATTCATTTATATTTGAATGAAACATTGCAAATAAAAACAGTTGTAAATACAATATGAAGGTTGCTGTTCTTCATTTAAAAAATGTTGATATTTTATTATGACAGGTCCAAAGCCATAATAAAACAGTAAAGCAGACAAAACCAAATGCATTGTTGCAGTAATACTGACACTACAACGCATGTACCTCCATATGAAGGTACACGCTGCTTCAAAAACATTCTCAAAGAGAAAGGATCTTGGTGCTATATATATCTCTTGATAATGATTTATTGAAATTATAAGTTATCATACGTCAAGCTTTGTTGACCTTATTTGAAGTTTCACATTGTGATTATATACAATTACTAAGTTTTAATGACGTTGATACAATGATTTATCAACCTAGATATATGATATTCATCGGCCGAGGATGAATGTCATATCTCTTAAGTTCATATACCATTGTATAAACTGAAGTCAACATTTTTTTTTATTATATAACTTCTCCAGTAGATAACTGTATTTTACTTTAAGCATGGCCATCTTAAAACATATATTTTACTATCTCAAATTGAGTTTACCTAGCGACGGATATTTGCGTAAGTTCAAATTAAATGGAAGTCAGTTCATGTCTAACCTATAACTTATCCTGACTTGATCTGAAAAATTCATACCTTAAATTGCATATGAGCATGGCAAGAGCTTACTGGTTCCTGTAATTTTGATACTACAAGACTAACACTTCTGATCTGAACAACAAAGCAAATCTGCCCCTCCCCCTCTATTATGATTGTTTACACTTTTTTTTTTTATCATACAAAAGAAACTTTAACAAGGTTTCTACAGTAATTCCAATACCCCAGGCTTTCTGAGTTTTTTGAGCAATCACAAAGTGTTTCAAGATGGAAAAATTAATATTTACCCAAGGTTATCTTCCAACTTATTTTCCCGAGCAGACAAATAACGCCAAAACTAATCGTCGCAAATATGTAAAACTTGTATATACATCAAGTAAACTAGAAAATCGCTAATAAAATAACCGCAAAATGAACAAGAAAGAAGGGTAAAACGCAAAACAGATTCATCGCTAAAAGTTTGTTTACAGTATAAGTTTTGGTGAATTCGTAGTTGCAAACGTTTATCTACTATTGTTTACATCCCCATTCATAACAAATAAATGCTTTGAATGACACCGATATTGGGGTTCAACTCAAGCAGCTACATTTTGTATAACTAAGTATAAGACTATAAACAAAGAGTCTTGGTTCGTAACCCATCATTATCATGCATTACTTTTTTTCTGATAATTATAGATTCTTACTTCCAATAGGTATGTCAATGATGATAGGCTTTGGTAATTTAGTTACACCAAGTGTTTTTTGGTTTAAATCCTTAAGAATTAGCGATATCATTGGAGAATTAATGTATGCAGACGACTTGTCCCAAGATCTTGGATTCTTGTCTGAGAATAGCATCTGTAATAGAAAAATGACAATTGATGTATGCAGACGATTTGTCCTAAGATCTTAGATTCTTGTCCGAGAAAAACATCTGTTATAGAAAAAGGCTAACTAATGTATGCAGACGACTTTTCCCAAGATCTTAGATTCTTGTCTGAGAAAAGAATCTGTAATAGATATTTAAATGACAATTAATGTATGCAGACGATTTGTCCCAAGATCTTAGATTCTTGTCTGAAAAAAAGCATCTGTAATAGAAAAAAGGACAATAAATGTATGCAGACGACTTGTCCCAAGATCTTGGATTCTTGTCTGAGAAAAGCATCTGTGACAGAAAAAGGAGAATTAATGTATGCAGACGACTTGTCCCAAGATCTTATATTCTTAACTGAGAAAAAGCTTCTGTGATAGAAAAAGGACAATTAATGTATGCAGATGACTTCTCCCATGTTTTTGGGTTCTTGGCTGAGAAAAGCGTTTGTAATAGAAAAAGGAGAATTAATGTATGCAGACGGCTTGTTCCAAGATCTTGTCTGAGGAAAGCATCTGTAATAGAAAACTTGTCATCCACACCGCATTGACATTTAAAAAAGAATAGAAAACCCCCGCCACATATACCATTGACATTTACTTTATAACCACCACCAGTATGTATCAGAAAAAGTGACCCAAAAACACATAATATTTACATATTACTGTCTTGTAACACTGTGTAAAAGACATGTGAACCCGGCACGTACATCTTTTTCGAGGGAACACCATCACTGTGTCTAAACCACACCGGCAAAAATTGTTCGGACTCGATGGTATCTAACATCCGGCACAATGATGGAGCATCGATGGACAGAATAAAGATAGGTTTCTCCTTATTTTCTTATTTCTTTTATGATATCGAAGAATATATATACATATACAACTATTTTCTATTGTGAGATGCAATATTTTCTACAACCGTTCTATATTAACGGAGAAAAAAGTAAAAATGCACGTCAAAATGACGAATTGAGTGAACCTTGCCTCCAAATTGTTTAATTTCTCGTTAAATTGTTCACATTGTACGGAAAGAAAGGTACGGGAAGATAGATACTGACACGGAGATTGCAAAACTTGTCATTATGAGCATTTCAATATTTGTATTGCTGTGTATGGAACGAAAGAAATGGGTCTTGTCAAATTTAAATACACCGGTTTTGTCCATGTTGTTTACCACACAATCACCAGGTTTCGTCTAAATATATCACCCGTTTTTTTTATTATTTTTTAAAACCAACAATTTATGAAAAGCAACGTTAACACGTATCTGAACATTGTCTGTCGAAAGAATTTAAATATATATATATTGTAAAGTAAACTTGACGTGTATAAATGTATTCTAAACGGGCAATTTTTGACATAGGTAATTATAGTAATACACATTTTCCTAATGAAAGGCGTATCCCTTATTTCACTAATCTTCAAACGAATTTTAAATGGAATATAAATAATCAATAGCAAACACTGAAATCTAATTAGGTTATAACATTATGATATTTTTATATAGGTTTTGAGATACATCGCAATATGTGACCCCCCTTTTTTTTACAATAAAAAACTAAATAACGCTTACACAAAATTTAAAACATTACCAAAAAGTATGCAGAGGTTAAGATTTATATATCTAATAAGTATGTAAAGTTTGATGCAATAATGAAAAATCATTTTTTAGATACGGCGCAACATGTTAAAAAAACCACACTCCTGTTTTACTTACAAAGTCCTGTAACTCAAAAAGATTTAATTTTATTTTCACTAAACGATTTACAGATCGTTTGACCATTATAAGAAATAACTTTGTTAAGTTTCATAAACATTAGATAAGCTGTTCTCAAGTTACGGTGCGACATGTTTACGCTGGACAGAAGGATAGACGAATAAATAGACGGACGGACAGAATGACTTAGAGATGGAGGAACGGACGGATGGAAGGAAGGACAGACGAAAGGACGGATATATACAATAATATGTCCTGTCAAAATAGTGACGGGCGTGTAAAAACGCAGAGAAATGAAAAAAAAACCTCTAAATTAAAGGTCAATAAGTTTGATAAGGATATCGGCCAAGTCGACTTATTTGTATATCTTGTCTTCCTATATCATTTTTGCTATATTACTTTTATATGTTTGAAAATAATAGATAGAAATTGACAAAAAAGAACGTCAAATTCGTCATTTAAGGGCAATGCAATAACTCCTTTAAGAAGTAATGTGAGAATTTTAAGGTAAATGGACAACACAAATGGCCCTTTCGAATTTTCTATGTCTACGGCTGTTTTTAAATAATTGACATCATGCACTTGTATGTTTTAAGCCATGACGGCCATCTTGGTTGACCAGCGGGGTCACAGAATTTTTTTAAAACTAGATACCCTAATTTTAATTAAAAAAAATTTGATTTTAGATAAGGTTTGTTGAATGCAGCGTAGTAATTTTAGATGTGAAAATTTATGTAAAAAATTGTATTGAAAGATAATGAACGACGGTCGACCGGTGCCAAGTGATGAAAAAAATGACTTTTCCTCTTGGGTGAAGTGAGCTAAAAACAACCAAGAATTCCAAACAAAATTGCACCGTTCTTGAATTTAAAAAAAAATTGTGTAACAACTAAAAATTTCAAATTTCACGAACGAGATAACTTGATCAAACAATTTCACTGGCGTTTATGTTCAACCAAAAACAATAAGACATGTTATTTATACTTATGTATAGGCACTGACATGTCACAAATGCTTAAATGATCGCAATTTAATTTATTTTGAAGGTCTGTAAGATAAAAAAAAAACAAAAACTGGTCACAGAAACTTAACCGATTGTTTATAGAACCATTTAAGTCGAGGTCTAATGAATCCTGCCAGACGGATATGAACACATTTTTATTATTGAAACCAACACAAACCATTAACATTTACCAATTAATCAAGGAAATAAGTTTACGGTTTCATGAATCGTCATGTGGCCAAAGGAAAAATAATATAGAAATGAGGTCAAGAGCAAGGGCAATGGACATATGGCAAATAGAAAGAAAAAAAAAATCGTTAGATCTCTGTTTTATACTTGTATATGATGCAGTCAAACCTTCTTACTTTTGACATATGCAGCTTTATACAAATAGTTCAAAACGCTTTGAATTCGAATCACTTGGTATCGCTTCTTTAAAAATATCAATGAGAATGTTTATAATAACCATACTAGTAATCAAACTCACATAATCCGATTTGGCGGGTGTCCCTGTTTTCTTATTTCTTACAATATTTAGATTCGGTATACACTTTATAAGATAAGTGGCGAATCTAGAAGACGTATAGGTTGCACGCCCTGTCCCCACCTTTGATTGCCAAAACTATATTGATTCCTGTATTTAATGATTTTCTAATTAAAAAAATAGTGAAAATATTGTTCGACTCGCTACGCTCGATGGTTTGTAAAAGCTGTTCGAATTACGTCAACTTTGAAATAAACTGAATCTGTCTGTCCGTACATATTGTAAAAATATATTGACCAACTTCAGTGTACGATCATCATAACATAATTGCGACAGTACATACCCGTTTTTTTTTTTATAGTAAGGTTAACCATGGAAGTAATATTTCAATATTACTTCCATGGGTTAACAAAATAATTATTATTGAATTTTCCCGATGATCTGAGACTATTATACTAATTTATAAAATGTAGTATAGTTACAATTAGTGACAAATAAATTTTATTTTTAATGCATCGTAGTTGTAATCCTTTTCTTCCTATAAACATTCATGTCTATGTCGATTATGCATGCATATACATTTGTCTTATTATCAACGTTTATCCTTAAGAAGATTTATTTTTAACTATCATAGAAAAGATTACATATATAGAATGATTAGATTACTTATAAAGGGTGCCCATCCTATTTTGCGAGAAAATCAGATATCAATTGTGTGTTTCGATTTTTTTTTAGACCGTAAACTCTAATTTCAAGTTTAATAAACATATTTTCCATAATTCATATAGAAAACGCATATTTGAGAGCTTTAATTTTTTTAATTTGCGTTATAACCTTCATTTCTATCTATTCCGCTGTTAAAAAAAATTTGAATGCAAAGTAAAACTAACATCAGTTGTGTTCTATAAGAGTAGGAATTCTAGTGTTTGCTTATCATTTATATGAATCTGAGACTGGTCATATAAATAATAAGCCGTTGTCCTATGGAAGAACTTGTTTTCCAACGACCCACACAACTCCCTTTTAGTGGATTATTAATCGGATTATTATGATTTTTTTTATTTGACCAAACCGGGTTATGCATTGTGAAATCTATGACAAAACCGGCCAGTTCCATTTTGACATGACCCATTTCTTTCCTTCCATACTCACAAATACAAGTATTGAGATGTTCATTATGACAAGTTTTGCAATCTCCGTATCAGTATCTATCTTCCCGTACCTTTTTTTCCGTCCAATGTGAACAATTTAACGAGAAATTAAACAATTTCGAGGCAAGGTTCACTCAATTCGTCATTTTGACGTGCATTATTTATTTCTCCGTTAATATAGAACGATTGTAGAAAATATTGCATCTAACAATAGAAAATAGTTGTATATGTATATATATTCTTCGATATCATAAAAAAAAGGAAAATAAGGAGAAACCTTTCTTTCTTCTGTCCATTGATGTTCCGTCAGTGTGCCGAATGTTAGATACCATCGAGTCCGAACAATTTTTGCCGGTGTGGTTAAGACACAGTGACCATTCATCATTCATAAATATTCAAATTAATGAATTAGCGGAGACAGTAAAAGGAGATTTGCGACCGTCAAATCAAAATTGACGGTTGCAACTCTTCAACTACAGTACTGTTATTCCGATTCTAAAGCATTACAAAAAAGAAAAAAAAATACGATAAAACTTGAAAAAATGTCTAAATTTGACAAATAGAAAAAAATCCGAGAAACTTCGCACAAAGACGTCATGGCTAAATGTGACGTCATGTAAATGAAAACTTACAATCTGGAGGTTATTACATTACCTGTACGCTTCAAATTCGGATAAAATTACAGTAAAACGGCAAATTCGAGATAGGTGTTGTTTTATTTTTGATTATATAATAGTAATCCAACATTTAATGATTCAACTGTGGATTTGACGGCAACTTTAAGCCAATAAAAAAAAGTGTTACACACACAAAAAATGAACACACAAATAGAAAAAAAAAGAAATGTTCTCCTTGAAGGGAGCATATTATTTTCATAGAGAGGCCCAATGGACTGTCATTTACATAAACACGATTGTGTTTAGCATTTCTTTTCAATGAGATAATTGCTTTTCATAAAAACTTCCGCAATATCCAATAAAAAAGAGTGTCACTGACCTTATGTTCGTATAAAAAAAAAACACATATCATCCTACCACGTTCAGTACAATTATCTGCCCTTATGAGTGCACATTTTTTTAATTTCAGGAACAGTGAAACGACGTTGTGTTTTATGATTGTTTAATAATTCCAAGTAAGATGGTTCTGTTGATACTTGGTACGTTTTTTTTTTTATAAAAAACAATATTTTTTGCAACATGTCTGGACAAATCTACACAAAAATTTACCTGAAATTTAAATCCATTCTTACTAGCTTCTTTAAGTTGTTCTTTAATTTCTGGTGGTAGTTTGAAGGAGCTAGTGACAGTTTTGTTACCAATTTTCCTGGAAGTGCTTATATCTGTGGAAGTGTTCGTTGAATTATTTAATTTGGAAACTCCAACTACTAAATTCATAGTCTTTGTTGAGAATTCCATAGTCTTAGGTTCATCGTCTGACAGAGTTTTAAGTGCTGAATCAGCTATGATATCAACTGTGTGAAGGAGCTTCTTTGTTCTTTCGATCTAATATAGAAGTAATGATATATTTATATTAATACGCGTGCATTGAGTAAGGTATATAATTAAAAAACTTGAAAAAAAAACGTCACCTTGTTGACTATGTCTCATACTCTGGTAATTGGAGGACATAATTTTGTGCAATGCAAAACGTAAAAAGCAACCATTAAAGTTTGCGAGGAATTAAGGTAGAACAAAACAAAGATTTTTCATCCCCAATCAGACATCTTTAAACTGATGTTATTCCACTCATCCTTCTTTAAATTTTATAAATGAGGTACCAAAGGAAAGAAGAATGATTAATCTTTCAAATTGTGATAATTTCATTATGACATAATTATTAAATAAATAATTGTTATGTAATTAGTTGCTATATTGTGATGTCCATACTTGAATGAATTTAGCTTCTTTGTTATTCATAGCATCCCAACATATTTTATAGATTCTTGACCTCCTAAACTGTGTCTCAGATTTTTCCTATTGTATTTCATTCTCTCATAAATCTTCAATGAAGTTTGCAACATCAATTCATAAGAGATCACTAAATTCAATTGGGTATAAAATTTGTTCAATTGATGTTTTTGGAAATCTGAGACACAGTTTTGGAGGTCAAGCTGTGTTGTACAAGAATCTTTAAAATATTTTGGGATGCTATGAAAAATAAAGACGCTAAATTCATTCAAGTGTAGACATCACAATATAGCAACTAATTACATAAAAATTTATTATGTAATAACTTTATGTCATAATGAAATTATCACAATTTGAAAGATTAATCTTTCTTCTTTCTTTTGGTACCTCATTTATAAAATATAAAGAAGGATGAAATGAATTACATCAGTTTAAAGTTATCGGATTGGGAGTGAAAAAATCTTTGTATTGTGCTACCTTAATCTTGAATTTTAAGTTATAAAATAAACAAAAAAAAAAAACCAGCTTTGTATTTAATTAGATTTTTGGCAAAGCCTAAATGGCCTACAGGCGAAAGATAATAAATGCCATTCAAAGTAGCAAATAAACTGACAAAGTCACGAAAGAAATTTAAAGACCAAAAGACAAACAATAGTTCACAAAAAAAAAAAAACCCAACACAAAACTGTAGACTGAGAAACACGAACCCTACTAAAAACTAGAATAATTTAAGGTGCTTCGCAAGGGTGAGCATTGTAGTATAAAAAAATCAGAAGAGTATGCATAGTTGGAATTATAACCTGCAGAAAACCTGCGTTTTACCATTTTGAGATAAAAATCATTCTCGAATCAAAAGCAAAGTATTTTTCTCAAATTTATGTTCAATTTTCACATTTCTTGAACGGTTTGCGAATAATATTCCTCTCACTAGTGAAAACACTGTTCGCGGCAAATGATTGGTCGGCAAATGATTGGTCAAAATTCAATTGTGACGTTACATATTCTTAGCTTCTTCTGAATTGAAATGAAGAAAAAAGGGTAAAGTGGTGGAAAATAATTAAAAAGTCAGATTTTAAAACGACCCTCACCATGTCTCTTGTTGCTCTTAATGCTTATTTTTTTTTTAAACAGTTGTTTTTCATATATGTTCCAAATAAATTCTAATCGTTCCTGTTCTATTCATTAAACTGTTATTGAAGTCAACACGGATATGCAATAAAAAAAATAGAAACATAGAAGTAGTTGTTTGACTTATTTGTGTAGTTCCCATTCGTAAATCTTCTTATATGAACCGTTTCCAAATTCGTTCAAAAATTCCAAAAATCTTCACTTTTTTATCTGAGCTTCACTGATGAATTTTGTGTATACGAAATGCGCGTGTGGAGTATCAAATTATAAGCCTGGTACTTTTAAGGGAGTTCGCTGCTCAGTTTCAAAGTAATTAACTTTTCAAAACACTAGTTTATATTGATAGGGGATTAATAAAGGAATCCAAAGAGCAAAAAAAAATATATAGGTCACCGTGCTTGTTTTCGAGATATTAGCCATTGAAATTTTGGCGGGAAAATATTCTCTCTTGACTTTTCATAGATTTATCATTGACAAGTTGAAGTTAAAATTTTATAAGACTTTGACAGATGGCTTATCATTATACATTTAAAAGATTTTCAAAAAGAAAAATGGGGGTTTCCGGGCAAATTGTTTCAATGCATTCAAATGGATAAAACCAGAGAATTCCGAAAATCTGACAAAAAATCCAAAACAGGACAAGCTAGCTTCCTTAATAAATATTACTATGGTTTCAACTTGATAAGAAATGTACAAAACATTTAAAAAAACATCAGTTTCGATATTTTGGCAAATTTTTATAGTTTCCATATTTCTGCATGGTCTGATGTTAGTATTAATTTGTAATGTAACGAGTTCTTATAAATACATTATAAGTGATCGTGTTACCTTTTTTTCTCTCGCCTTGATTTCTGCCTCTGTTTCTTGTACTTGTGTTTCTTGTTGTTCTTCTGGACTTTCATATGGAACTTCTTGTTCGGGTTCTGTTTCTTCTACATGTATGACATCTTCAGTTTCAGATTTATCTTCCACTATAACCTTTTCTTTTAAATTACGTTCAGGTACGTGATTTAAATCCAAAAGATTGGAACTGGAATCAAAAAGTGACCTAAAAAAAGAAAGACGTGTTCTATTACCAAAAAGGACAGAAAGACCACAACCAGAATTTTAATGAAAAAACATACGATTGATAGACTTCGTATCTGACAGTACATCAGCAATTGCACTTAACGAGTTATAGTAATTTACTAAAATGTACACGATATACATATGTATTGGTTTTGCTTATTGTTGAAGAACGAGCAGTTTGCAAGTTCTATGTCATTTGGGATATTTTAGAGCATATGTGTTTAACATACACAATTAAATGAACTGTCTTTTTCCTTATTTATTTACGTATGCACTATATTATTGTATTATAATTGTATACTAATTTGACATCTGAATATCTTATTTTTTTGGCATATTTGGGTTGTTTGTCTAACAATTGTTATGTATTTCCCAAAATTTACCCTTATGTATATTTTCACAAGATATTATTTACATAGTAATATGTATCACTGGCATTTCACATACCTTCAGCTGGTTTATATCTCATGTGAAAACAGTTAATTTGTTTTCCAATTATTGGAAATATAAGAATTTTGTATTATCTGTGGTGTCTCAAATTTGAATTGAAAGTCTTCCTTTATGCATTTTTTTGCTTAATTTGTTTCATTATGAAACATCATATTATGTCACTTGAAGTATTATATTTTCTATGGTTTGAAAATTAAGAGACTCAATATTTCAGAAGTACAGTCTCTCAGATCACTCCTTTCCTGTAGATAGTACCTAGGGTATATTAGGTTGGTGTTCAAGTCAATAAATTAGAAAAATAAAATGTTTTGCTTTCTCCCAAAGCCCTCCATAAATAAGACATTAATAAGATAGATCCTTTTAATTTTTGAGGTATGAATTAAAAAATATATATAAATGTCATTAATCTGGAGCTGGAGGTAAACATGTTCTTTTCCATTAACATTAAAGACCATTACATTATTGTTCTTCTCTATAGCTACATGTCAACATGTACTTTGCAATACAGCTAACTACAATCTTTATAATTTAATCTGTTAAAAAATCAACTCTTTTTTCCATTTTATTCTAATATATATCAAAGCAAAAAGACTGGACATACACGTGTATTATTAGCTTGTGTATTTTATAATTTATTTTTATCCATCCTGCTGTGAGTGTGACTGGACTTTTAAAAATTGTGGTCTGCAAACTTGGAAGTGTACGTTCAAAGACTTTCTTTAAATGTCTGACGAGAAACAATTAGAAAGATTCAATACCTTGTTCCATTCACAAAAAAAAAACCGTTCTCTAAGTCTGGTGTATATTTTGTGTTCATAACTTCGAAAAAGGCACATAATGGTTACTGCAAGCACATGACATCTCACATGACATTACAACGTAAAAACGGAATCCCCGTTTTTATTGGTCAACTGAAGGCCGTTTTCAAAGGTCAATATATTTATAAAATAGAATCGGAAAACAAAACACAAACGGAGACTTGCATGCGGTCTCATTTTTGGACTAAATAAATGTTTATCGTGGCCATTTACAGGCACAAATTAAGAAATAACGAAGGAACAATAAGGTTAGCGCATCCGAATCTGAAAACGGCAACTTTCAATGAAATGTTGTATTAAATGACCCCTGAATATTCGCATTGGTATGCAAATTATCGGAAATGAGGTCACAGCATAAACATTTCCAATTTTTCACTGGAGAAGGCCTCTTTCAAAACGTATAAAATGGAAATAAACGACCGTTGTACATAAGTTGCTCCACAGAGGACGCCCCGTCATTTCGTCATAAAACTCATTTTAAAAATACCGAAAAATATGTCTCAAAGCATCGTTGGGCCAACGTCAGGCGATGTGTTGAAGCACCGTCGGGCCAACGTCAGGCGATTCCTCAAAGCAACGTCGGGGATGAAAGGGTTAAACGATAAAAAAAATTCTGAGAGCTTATGCAAAATTAAGTGTATTACCTAAGATTTGTGGACATGTTCATTCAGTTTCATCCAATATTTTTTAGCTCAAGCAACTAATATTCCCATGCATTTTTATGTTTACGTCAGAATATCTTTTTATCATACATTTTAAGTAAAGACGATGCTGTCAACAGTATAAGCAAAACACACCATATGTTTGTCTACCTCTACTGGTGTTCTCAGATGACAAAGTGCTACTCCATAGTTGGCCATATGGACACTAAACAATACAATGAAAAACTAACATCTGGCTTAACCAGACCTAATCCCTTAATTATTTAAAAAAAAAAAAATTAACAATCGTAATTGCATTTATTTTTTTACAATATTTTTGAATTAAGAGTTCCTTGTCATTCTTGTTAGACTTGCCAAGCCTATTTTAAGCAATTAAATCGAGAAACTGCTCCAAAACAATTTGCCTAATAATATTCAATATAAAGCACAACAGTACACGTGTCATATAGCTATTTTGTAAACATAGCAACAATCATTCAGGTGAAGACATAGATTAAATCTTGATTAATGAAAATCTGTGTACTAACACAATTAACCATAATATACATGTTTACACTAATGTTAACGAGGCCAGGATAAAGTACCGTTACCTTTTCTATCAACACATTTAAATATGTTAACCCCTTTTCAGTTGATTCGGTCGGGAAACGATGTTTCTTGTGCAAAAACTAGATGTTTATTTCTTACTTTGTTCTTTTCGGATTAAAAATATTATATTAAATAAGAAATTTAAATTATACAACAAGTATAACTGTTTTTTTCATTATTTCCACTGATATCTATTTCAAATAGAAGAGAAAGATAACAAAGGGATATTCAAACTAATTGAATAAAATGACAACGCCAAGTCTACAAAAGAAAAAGACCAACAGACAAACAACAATTCACAACACACAACATAGAAAACTAAAAACTAAGCAACACAAACCCCACCAAAAATTAAGGATGATCTCGGGTGCTCTTAAAGGACAAGTAAATCCTGCACTACATGTGGCACCTGTCGTGTTGCTCATGTCAGTAAAATATTGATAATAAGTGTTCCTCGGTAGGTCACATTTCTAGGAAAAGAAGATGGGATTGTAGATGGGAACATATTTGTTGTCATCTGTCAAAGAGATATTCCATAATTATTTCAAAAGTTTATATCATTAGTTATTTTTAATCTATATCAGTGGACTGTTATTCCACGAGGGTTCTATCATCACAACACCCATTTTATTGTCATCATTGAACATTATTTTTGTAAATCATCTATAGAAAAATTCTGTAATTGCAACCAATTTAGGGTCACGCTATTCTGACTCAAGTTGTCGGAATTCATGTGCATATGTTGGCTAATTTTAGGTCGCTACCCCAATATGGTATCTGGTTCCTGTTCTATTTATAAAACAAACCAGATACTAAAAGGTTGATATCTATATATAAGATCCACTTGTGTTTTCGATCAATATCACTAAGCAGTAGCTGACACATCTCTGGTTTTAAACTAAAAGAAATGTAAAGAGTCCGACAGGGCAGAACAATGATCTTCTAAAAAGCCCAGATATCTCTGTAAACGTATCATGCTAACGATATAAATGAGAGGATGACGTTATAATACCTGTGAAAATAAATCTTGTAGATATTCATGTTGTGCATATATATCTTCAAGGTTTTGAATTTCCTCTTCTTTATAATAGATATAGACATCTACAAAAATGTCAACTCCATGTCAAAGTTATTTGAACAATAATTATCTGTGATTATTATATATATCAGGTCTTTCATCATGTCTTTAATGTTATTCTTACTTGACCATAGTTTATTCTTTCCCCGGTTCTCTTTAATGTTATACTCACTTGACCATAGTTTCTACTTTCCCCAGTTCACTTAAATTTTATACTTACTTGACCATAGTTTCTACTTTCCCCAGTTCACTTTAATGTTATACTTACTTGACCATAGTTTTTACTTTCCCCAGTTCACTTTAATGTTATACTCACTTGACCATAGTTTCTACTTTCCCCAGTTCACTTTAATGTTATTCTTACTGGACCAAAGTTTCTACTTTCCCCGGTTCCCTTTAATTTTATTCTTACCTGACCATAGTTTCTACTTTCCCCAGTTCACTTTAATGTTATACTCACTTGACCATAGTTTCTACTTTCCCCAGTTCACTTTAATATTATTCTTACTTAACCTTAGTTTCTACTTTCCCCGGTTCACTTTAATATTATTCTTACTTGACCATAGTTTCTACTTTCCCCGATTCACTTTAATGTTATACTCACTTGCCAATAGTTTCTACTTTCCCCGATTCACTTTAATGTTATACTCACTTGATCATAGTTTCTACTTTCCCCGGTTTGCTTTAATGTTATACTCACTTGACCATAGCTTCTTCTTTCCCCGGTTTGCTTAAATGTTATACTCACTTGACCATAGTTTCTACTTTCCCCGGTTTGTTTTAATGTTATACTCACTTGACCATAGTTTCTACTTTCCCCGGTTTGCTTTAATGTTATACTCACTTGACCATAGCTTCTTCTTTCCCCGGTTTGCTTAAATGTTATACTCACTTGACCATAGTTTCTACTTTCCCCGGTTTGCTTTAATGTTATACTCACTTGACCATATTTTCTACTTTTCCCGGTTCGCTTTAATGTTATACTCATTTGACCACATTTTCTGCTTTTCCCGGTTTCCCTTTAATGTTATTCTTACTTGACCATAGTTTCTACTTTCCCCAGTTCCCTTTAATGTCATTCTTACTTGACCATAGTTTCTACTTTTCCCGGTTTGCTTTAATGTTATACTCACTTGACCATAGTTTCTACCTACCCCGGTTCAATTTAATGTTATACTCACTTGACCATAGTTTCTACTATCCCCTTTTCACTTTAATGTTATACTCACTTGACCATAGTTTCTACTTTCCCCGGTTCACTTTACTGTTATACTCACTTGACCATAGTTTCTAATTTCCCCAGTTCACTTTAATGTTATACCCACTTGACCATATTTTCTACTTTCTCCGTTTCACTTTAATGTTATACTCACTTGACCATAGTTTCTACTTTCCCCGGTTCACTTTAATGTTATACTCACTTGACCATAGTTTCTACTTTCCCCGGTTCACTTTAATGTTATACTCACTTGACCATAGTTTCTACTTTTCCCGGTTTGCTTTAATGTTATACTCACTTAACCATATTTTCTACTTTCCCCGGTTTGCTTTAATGTTATACTCACTTGACCATAGTTTCTACTTTTCCCGATTTGCTTTAATGTTTTACTCACTTGACCATAGTTTCTACTTTCCCCGGTTTGCTTTAATGTTATACTCACTTGACCATAGTTTCTACTTTTCCCGGTTTGCTTTAATGTTATACTCACTTAACCATATTTTCTACTTTCCCCGGTTTGCTTTAATGTTATACTCACTTGACCATAGTTTCTACTTTTCCCGATTTGCTTTAATGTTTTACTCACTTGACCATAGTTTCTACTTTCCCCGGTTTGCTTTAATGTTATACTCACTTGACCATATTTTCTACTTTCCCCGGTTCACTTTTATTGACATCAGTATGTGATATCTGATCAGATATCTTGTCCATAACATTAAGTAACGCATCCTGTAAGAAAACTAAAATAATCAAAAACTTATCATCATATGCATGAAAATGTAATGATGTTCAATTTTCATGATTTGATTATTTGCGCATGACTTAATTTACAGTGTTTTATAGTTATCAGTTGAATATTTTTTAATGTTATAATTCTTGGATTAGTTTTTCTATATATACATTTTTAAGAATATGTTTTTATGTTTCAATTCTTGGATTAGTTAATAACTAATTCTTATTACATTGACCATGGACTTTTTATTTCAAATAGGTAAAAAGAAAAACAAAATAGGAAGAACAAAATTTATTTCTACTCATTCTCAAGTAACGTCATCGACAACATCCTGATAATATCCATTATTGTATTCATGACGACAGGGGCCGGTTGTTCAACTTGTTGTTAGCACTAACGATCCCTTAAATTTTGATAACATATCGATAAAATTTAACGTAACGTTAATCCTGTTGTTCATCTCATAGTTAGTTTTAACGTTCCGTTATGTTGTTCTTAATTTGAATGAAATTTAACGTTGGTAGGAAGCAGCGTTAATTAATTTAACCGAGGCATAAATTAAAAATGGCTGCTTTTATGATGCTACCAGGAAGGACTGAGTTTTCAGGGGAACTCTTTCTCATTTAACCAATTTGAATGATGATGAACTAAGAAGGAGGTACAGATTTGGCAAAGACTATATTGCACACCTTTGCTATCTTCTTCAAGACAAAGGCTCAACAGGTCCACCAATAAATCTACAGCACTGACCGTTGAGCAGCAGGTATGCGAATACATATGCCTGCCCTTTTAGATCAATTTGTGGGTAGAAACAAACAATAGAACTATGTCAATTGGACATGCTTTGATACTATATCTGCGCTTGAATTTTTACTTGATAACATTATTGTTCGCTTTGGAAATTCCGTATATCGTCCAGTTATCGGAATTCTAATGGGGACTTACTGTGCACCACTTATTGCGGACCTGTTTTTTTTATTGTTATGAGTTACAATTTATGACTAAAATCAACAATGACCCATCAAAACAACATCTGATACAAAAATTGAACAATACTTTCAGATATTTGGATGATACATTGGCTCTAAATAATGACTACTTCAGTATGTATACTAAAGAATTTTTTTCTGTTGAACTTACTTGAAAGAAAGCTTATACTAACAATGACCAATGCCCTTTCCTCGATCTTGATATCTATATCATTAACGGGAAGCTTAATACAATAAATTATGATAAAAGAGATGATTTTTCATTTCCTATCGTTAATTATCCATTTTTAGATGGTGAAGTTCCCTTGTCACCATCTTATGGTGTTTATATATCTCAACTTGAATGATTTTCTCGTGTATGTAACAGCATATTAGATTTTAACAAGAGAAAATAATGTATTACTGAAAAAAAATATTACACCAGGGTTTTCGATATCACAAACTAGTCAAACATTTACTAAATTTTATCATCGGTATAATGACATCATTCGTAAATATAACTCAACATGCAGACATACTTATGCTTTCAGATATTTCACTTCCAATCTTTTATGGTAATATTCTTTACAAAGCACAAAAATGTCAGTATTCACCTCAAAAGCTAAGAAAACCGTTAAACATACTTCTTAAGAAGGGATATAGTAACGATACTGTTTTCAGTTCATTAAAGATTGCATGTTTTGGCTTTAATTCTAATACACGGATAGGGTATTTGCATCGGAATTAAAGACATTTATTCTAAAACTAGTTGTTGGCATGACACGGGTTATGTTCTTCTCATATATTTTATGATGGTATAATGCTAAACCCCTAACAAGAGCGATTGTGTCTGATATTCATTTGATGAAGACATAATTTTTCAATCAGTTTAATTGAGGTCTTGAGCTGGCATGTCAGTTACTGCTAGTAGTCTGTTGTTATTTATGTATTATTGTCATTTTGTTTATTTGCTTTTGTTTCCTATTCTGACATCGGACTAGTATATATATTTGTATAGAAGCCAGCTGAAGGACGCCTCTGGGTGCGGGAGTTTCTTGCTACATCGATGAACCATTGGTGGTCTTCGGCTGTTGTCTGCTCTATGGTCGGGTTGTTGTCTTTTTGACACATTCCTCATTTCCATCCTCAATTTTATTGCACTCCGCTACTATGCATCCAGCTCCTTCTTACAGGTTATAGTTTGGAATACGACAAAGGAGCGGTTTCCCGTGTTGTCAGTAATGTGACAAATGCCCTTATTGAGATTAAGTTAACAACAAGTTTAACAACCGGCCCCTGAGAAATAAATCAGATTTATTTCATATGTGAAATTGTCTTTTTTTTATTTCACTGGGATATAATGGATACTATTCGCAAAGTAATTACAATTTTTAAATAACTCTCGGTATTTGAAGACGGATATTTAAAAAAAAAAAAAAAATATGATCTAAAAAAGAGAAATCCTGTTCAACAATTCATACTTATTTTTGATTTACTACCTGAACGTTATCCGATAAGCCATCTGCTTCCTTAGAAATTTGGTTCGAAGCTTCTAAGACATTTTCCATTTCAGCTTCGTTTTCTGTAGGTAACACAGCTAAAACTGTAACCATTTCTTCAATTATCTGTAAGAAAATCACAGAGAAATAAATATTGTAATGGGTAAAAAAAATAAAAACAAAAAAAAAACATATATAATCTGTTAATCAATCAGTTGTATTTTTTTGGGTAAAATTTATAGGACTCTTTCATGTAAATAAAAAAGGAAGAAGATTCAACTTCAATAGTTGTATCACTTTTTACGTTTTTTTTTAATTTGTCATAACGTTCTCTATCTTATATATAAAAAGAAACACCATAAGTTAACCATGTTTACTAGGATGTAATGAATGGACATATTCAGAAATGATTTTTTTTTTTAATTTGTCATTGCGTTCTCTATCTGATTATATATATTGAGCAACACAAATAAAAATAAAAGAAACACCAGAAAATAACCATGTTTACTCGGGTGTTACGGATGGACATATTCAGAAGTGACACCTATCATATTGTTCACGTTACGGTTGTTATAAGATATAAATAAATAAATAAACTGCTTAGAATAGACATTTGCAGAAACTGTCATACACCTACGACTAGGAATACAATTCCAAATACAAGTAGCATTCAATCTTGAATATTCGCATAGTTAAAATATAATCACTTGATACAAAACAAAGTCTAACACATATGATGTTTTTCAATAGTTGAACACATTTCACTTTTGTTTAATGCAATATATGTAATGATGTGTACACATTAATCATTGTACAGGATACAGAGGGCTCGTGTTCATGAACAGTTACTTTTTCATTCATCATGTCCTTTCACTTGCAAACAGTTATATTTGTATTATCTTTATATGTTTTTTTTTTTAATAAGGCAAATACTTTTGACTTCGTTTTTGGAATCAATAAAAAAAACACAACTATACAAAAAAAAAAAAAAAAACACAATAAAGCTACCAATGAACATCTGTCGAAAATATAATCTAAACTTTTTGTCTGTTGTGATGTAAAAATCTAGATGTACTTAAGTAGATGGAATTTCACTAATATAGTTAGAGATAAAAGATGCAAAGGTGTATCAGGCTAGAAAAAATTGTTAACAAAAATCTTCTTCATTTTATATGTTAAATAAATATCGTGACTTTCTCCCAAATAGTAAAAAAAAATAAAATAAGTAAGAATATTCCTTTGGTATCGTTCGCCTCTCTTTACATGCTTAACATCCACGTAACACTTATTGTATACTTTGAATAATAAATAATGGATTCAACGGAATCAGTGAGAATGCTAGTTTAATACTCCGATGGGATCTTCCTCTTATTCTATATGAATGTTAATCCAAACAAGATCACAATCCGATAAAGAAAAAAATGTTGTTTACAAAAACAAAAAGCACGACAGAGTGACCGAAGAACGGGCCAAAAACAATATAAATGAATAGACCCATCTTACGTGCTCTTTTTCTTCTATCTCTATATGCATATGATGAATTGAATCCATCGTTGCTGCTACAATATTTCCAAATCCCTTCGTATCATTAACAAACTCCTCAGCATTGAAACTAGCTAAAATGCAAGAAAGCATTTCGGTTTTATGATAAATTTATATTTTATATAAAATGTGTCAATTTTTTATTCTTATGCGTTGAGGTAATAACCTCATCATTATAGAGAACAAACATAATTACAGGAGGGTAATCATAACTTCTTATTTGCTGCATTTTGATTTTCAATTGGTTTTGTTTATACTTTACTAAAGTCAGATAGGTTGTATATCTATTATGTATGTTTGTTTATACTTTTCTAAAGTCAGATGTGTTGTATATCTATTATGTATGTTTGTTTATACTTTTCTAAAGTCAGATGTGTTGTATGTCTATTATGTATGTTTGTTTATACTTTTTCTAAAGTCAGATGTGTTGTGTATCTATTATGTATGTTTGTTTATACTTTTCTAAAGTCAGATGTGTTGTATGTCTATAATGTATGTTTGTTTATACTTTTCTAAAGTCAGATGTGTTGTGTGTCTAATTTTTTATTGTTTATACTTTTCTAAAGTCAGTTGTGTTATAAATATATTATGTATAAAATTGAGAATGGAAATGGGGAATGTGTCAAAGCGACAACAACCCGACCATAGAGCAGACAACAGCCGAAGACCACCATTGGGTCTTCAATGAAGCGAGAAACTCCCGCACCCGGAGGCGTCCTTCAGCTGGCCCCTAAACACATATTTACTAGTTCAGCGATAATAGACGCCATACTAAACTCCGAACTATATAAGAAACTAAAATTAAAATCATACAAAACTAACAAAGACCAGAGGCTCCTGAATTGGGACAGGCGCAAAATTGCGGCGGGATTAAACTGCTTACATAATTCTGGCTGATGGATCCAAATAACTGTCACACTAAAAAATTGTCTTTTTGGGTTGCTCACACAATTTTGTCAATAAAAAACACTTAATAAGTGCCTTTACCGAGTGAGGAATATAAAGCTTGTTTTCCATTCCTTCCATTAATTGATCATTTAGTCGAGCTTTTGATTTTTTACTGAATTTCTCCTTTTATAAATTCACGTTCGAGTTTGTAATTTTGTTAAAACATATTTTGTTAGCAATTTCACCCATAAGATTAAAGCATTGAAAGGATAAATTCCGTAATAAAGCTATCTATTGAAGGCCATTCCGGTCAGAAATTGCCACAATATAAACATAAGGAGATTATGTATGATAGGACCATGCGAGGGTTGTATAGCCTATCAAGGTCGTTAAAAACATCCTATATCGATAATAGCTTTTTATGATTTTTATAAACTTTTTCCACAAACAAGTAGTAATTTCAATGCATACATCGTCTGGAAACACATAAAGAAGATGTATCGTTTTATGTTTATTGTTTCTGGACTTCTCAGTTCCTTGATTTATAGATGTTCATGCAAAACTAACAAAAAATCATTCCACACCATAACATCTAAATGTAATTTTTCGAACCTTAAGTCATTTGATTCCGCTGAATGCCATCGAAAACATAGCTTTCACCTGTTGCAGAAACAAATTCTATGAAATCGTAATGGAATAGCCTAGCCACGGTTGAAATTATAGAACACCAGGGATGCAAAAAAAAAAAAAAAAAAACCAAAAAACACGAAAATTTCACGTAAAAATATACAATAAGATGGTTTGTCTTTTTACCAATGTTGTAACGAAAAATGACAAAACTAACAAATTCCCGGGAAAATTCAAAAGGGAAAGTCGTTCCATAATGTCCGGTCAAATTTTTTATTTGCAGTACCGACGACTTCCAGTTCCGCGACCCCGTTGGTGAGTGAGCCACTCGCCATTAATGCATGTTATATGGGTAATTCAAAAGCATTGTTTCGAATTTTCTGTTCATATATTTTTCTTACAAAAACACTTTACTGTATGATTTAAAAAAATAATAAAAATAAAGAATTGAAGTTTAAGACAATCTATTCTTAAATCTATTTCAACAATGACTCTAGAGTCATGATACATAATATTATCTAACCTTGTTCTCCTTTACGCCACATCATTCTTTACTGTTTTCTTCTTTCATATTTGTACCATTATATAACGTTTGCAGTACTAGTATGCATTACTAAACTTAAAATGTTTTAATATTCCTATTCATTTGTTGTCTTGTATAGTAATTAGACAAACAACATTACTCCTGATTTTCTACCTCTTTTGCTATAGTAATTACCTTAGGAGATTGAACACTTCGTTTGATAAAAAAAGAAGATGTGGTATGATTGCCAATGAGACAACTCTTCACAAGAGACCAAAATGACACAGAAATAAACAACTATAGGTCACCGTATTGCCTTCAACAATGAGCAAAGCCCATATTGCATAGTCAGCTGTAAAAGGCCCCAAAATGATAATGTAAAACAATTTAAACGAGAAAACTAACGGCCTTATTTAAGTACACAAAATGAACGAAAAGCAAATATATAACACATAAACAAAACAATTACACACCTCTTACAATAAAAAGTCATTTCATGTATATCATTTTATAGTGCATGAAAAATAGAAGTTAAAACAACTGATTTCCATAAGACGAGAAGTAGTGAGTATGTTCCAAATGAGAGGTAAGTTTTATCCGAATTCGATCTCACAATACAAGCACTTTAATTTAACTTATATTAACTAACTTTGGTAGAACTCGGATCTTAACTGCATAATGTGAACTGAGTATGAGTCTATACAGGAGTAAGTGTAGATACTGAATACGTACCGTCGTTACAAGTATTATCATCGGCGTCATAATGCATCATAGCTGGCATTTCACAATGGCACACACTGGACGAACAAAGCAAAGGACGATAACAACTTATATTTCTAACCGCTGTCGAACAAGGGTCAAGGTATCTTCCAGCTGTAATCAAAACCTGTATATCAGCTATGTTTAAAGCAGACATTTATAATTCTTAATGTTTTGCACTATAAGTTTGTTAGGATTAATAAATATTATTATTCATTGTTTCCAGAGTACATATTTACCTTTTCGACAATGCGCCTGTAATAGGGAGCATGATGATGACGGAATAAGTGAAACTACACACTACTGCTCACTGATGATACCCCTGCCCGCCCAGTATGTTGTGAAGTGATGAATTTGAAAACGCATCACACGGTTAAGCTAACTATAATAAACCCTGAAACCAACTTTTAGATATCCATTTATCGCAGTTCCTGAGAAAAAAATGACAAAAATTTTGAACTTGTCTATCATGTGTAAAATTATACAAGTGTTCGGTAAACAGGAAGGTTTTGAGTGATAAATCTGAGAACGCATCCCACGGTAAGGATGACTTATATAAACCCTGAAACCAAATTAAAAATTGTTGTAGTTTCTGAGAAAAATGTGACGACAATTTTTAACTTGGCTATCATTTGTAAAATGATAAAAGTGTTCGGACGGTAAACAGGAAGTTAACCGGCAGTTGTTTAGTGATAAATCTGAAAATGCATCACACGGAAAAGCTTACGTATATTCACCTTGTAACCAAATTTCAGGAATCCTTATGCTGTAGTTCCTGATAAAGATGCGACGAAAAATCTGGCTGATGACGGATGGACTGACAGATGGACGTATGGATTGACGGACAGACTGATGTAAAACAGTATAACCCATATTTTAAAGAAGGGTTATAATTACAATAAACAGTTGTATTATATAAGTTACCTTTTTTCAAAATATTTATGTTTTGTAATCAATGCAGAACCAAACTTTTAATTTAAAGATATTAACATATCACAATCAACTTAACACCCAAAAACAAAAAATGTGAACAACTATACATAAATGTACACCCTTTGGCACTGAGAAAAACATAAACCGTATAGTTTGTTATAAAATGCAAAGTAGAATCACCATATCAATAAAAAAAAAAAAAAAAAACCCTAATATATGCGTAACACAATTAATGAAAAAAAATAAATAAAAGAAAGCAACCAAAACCCGCCACTGTATTACGTACTGTTTTCAGTACACATCGAATAGATTGAGTGTAAAGACTTCATTAAGAGTCTGATAAAAGAATCCCTTTCTGAAATATCACAATATGCCGTACTAAATATTTAGGAGAAATTGCAAGTCGAACTGATTTGAAGATAGTTAAATAATATTGTTTTAAAATTTTGCTAAAAATTAAATCACAAAAATATTGAACCCCGAAGAACATTCAAAACGGCAAAGCAAATGACAAAACACACCAAACTGACCTGTGAAAAAAACGTGAATGATTGCATTCTATTTTAAGGAAGTATACCTTGGCAAAGGGAAATAACTCTAGAAATCACAGATATTTATGTTTACCAATTTTAATCACCATTTCCCTTAGTATCGCATTAAGTTCTGATTTCACTGTTTATTGGAACAGTATTACTTATTTATAGAGTTGTATCCTTTAAGTACTATATATACCATGGTTCTTACGAGTTAACATATTTAAACAAACGAATCCGAGTGATGAGTTTGTTTAAATATGTTAATGAGTAAGACACATGGTATATAATGTAATATAAATAAAATGATTGACAGCTTTGAAGACCTTGAACTAATATTGGAAATTGATCACGTTATTGATCTAATGAAATGTAAGCTCGCGCAAGTCACTTTTGCGCCTCGTGAATGATCTGCGTATTTCATTAATAAAGCCCGCATAATTTGCAGAAAGAGAAGAAAATAGCGGGACTTCCCGATTTTTTTAGATTTTGAGGAAAGCGAACTAACATGACTAATTCAAATGATAGCTGAAATGGAAGACATGTTCAATTATCATAAATTGCGGCCGAAATAGAGGAAGTTTTCAATTATCTCAAGTCGCGACCGAAATCGAAGATGATATCAAGTTGGCAGTCTATTCTCAAGAGATTTAGGCTGACTATTTTGACGATCTGGCTATTTTTCAGGCAGAAAATAGAAAGGACTGGGGACTAAACAAAAAAAGGCCGACGCAATATCGGAGGAAGATGAGGAAATTTTGTAGTCATCTGGTTTTTTTGGACAACCAAATTCAACAACACTTCAGTATACTGTTTTTACTATGCCTTCAAAATGTTTGGCTTGAGGGGTAGTGATGAACATCGGAATTTGCAATGTTCTCAGTTTGAACTTGGAGAAGATGGAAAGGGAAAATACATCAGATTTATTGGCCGTAACAACAAAACATTCAACAGTGGTCTGGCTCATATGAAAATTAGCAACAATGATATAAAACATTGTTCTAATGACGGTAAGTTTTCGTGTCGTCCGTTTTCTCTTATATTTAAGTGTGAATTCACATTACTATAAGACGTGTCACGGTACTTTTCTATCCCAAATTCATGTATTTGGTTTTGATGTTATATTTGTTTGTCTAAAGCTTAGTCCATTTCTGTGTGTGTTACATTTTAATGTTGTGTCGTTGTTCTCCTCTTATATTTGATGCGTTTCCCTCAGTTTTAGTTTGTTACCCCGATTTTGTTTTTTGTCCATCGATTTACGAATTTTGAACCGCGGTATACTACTGTTGCCTTTATTTGTTATATTGTTAATTATCAAGATATCGTACAGTGAATATTAATTATTTTGCATGTTGTTCATTTCATTAAAAATGCTAAAATATATACAATTGAGAATTTCTTACAAACTGCTTTAACTCGTTGTTTTATGAATTTGAAATTTTATCTGATTATTTAATTATTTATTAATGAATATTTTTTAAAATTATTACCAAACACTAAACAGTTAAATAGTATTTAGGGAGCGTGAGAAGTTTATAGTTTATAGTTTATAGTGATGATTCTTCGATTTGATCACAAACAAAGTCTTTTTTACGATTTTTTGTGTTTGCTCTCAGTATAAAGTGACAAAATCAACCAAATCGAAAACTTCTGTTATATTCAAGACTTGGTACAGGAATTTTTGTATGTAGAAAATGGTGGATTAAACCTGGTTCTATAGTTAAAATCTCAATTTGCAATATACTCATAATAAAAGGCAGTATAACTGTTTTTAATGAAGATGTATATTTTTATCATTTTGCGAAATTGTGCAAATCGTGGTACCCCTCCGTCCCTACATGTATTAAGTTTAACTACATATATGATTATTTCTTAAAAAGTCGCCATATATACAATATTTGTATTATTTCTAGATTATATTCATTTTCAGGCACTAGGTGTATGTACAACATTTTTAAGACATATCTCAACATGATTGGTAATGATGGATGCTTTTATCGAAAACCTTTGGTCGGAAATACAATACGGTATGGAAAGCAGCCGCTTGGTGTAAATAAATTAGAAGGGTTAATGAAAAGATGTGTCAAAAAGCGGGCTTAATTGGAAATTACACAAATCATTATGGGAAGAGGATGCGCGCAGCAGCATTGTACAAAGCAGGATTAGATGAACAAACAATAATGGATCGTACTGGACACAGGTCGTCAGCCGTAAGAGCATGCAATCAAACACTGATGAAATAGAGCAAAAGTGTCTTCTGTGTTAAATCCACCAAGTATTGATACAGTGTCTGTTACCCATAATGATTTGAAAGTTGAGGAGCCACCTTTGGAGTGTACAAAACTGGAACCAGTCAACACTGAAACTTCCGCAAATTGTCGTGACATTTCAATGCGCCTAAAATGTTTGAATGATATTACTAACACAAGTGGAACTGTAAATTTTAACAACTGCAATTTTTCTTTAACTCAAACATTCGTAAAAAGAAAGTTAATTGAATTTTCGCAATGGAACAATTTTTTATTTATTTTTTTTCAAAACTGAAAGAAGGAACTTTTAGATTTTTTTTTCAACTTATGGGAACTAGTGAAAAGCATTTTTTTAAGTTTAAAACATATTTCTTATGATATGTTGTGCTACAAATGACTTATTGTTGTGTCTTACAAATGAAACAAAAAAATGTTCATGACCTTTCACTTTTTTTTCCTGTATCCTAAATATTTCAGAGGCGGATATCTTTCATAAAATGAGGTGGAGCTTCAGCCATTGAATAACATGAAAATGAATATGTTGTACCATAGCTAAGCTCCGCCTTCTTTCCTTTGGATTCTAGTTGAGCTGCATATTTAATTATCAAATTATGGTACAACATCAAATTCCAGATAATATACCGAGGTTTTCCCTAAACACACTTTTTAAGCAAATAATTTCATTAAAACATCAAAGGAAAAAAAAAAATATGTTACGATATAGTTCTACCTCTTAGCTAGATGACATAAATAAATGACGGAACTACTTTATAGCATCTGTCCGCCATCTTTAAAAATTTCTGCCATTTTGGATTCATAGCCTTAATTGACCACAATATAAATGTTTACCCTTGCATCCTTGTGCAAAGTTACATGCTTTTAGCATCAAACCCTAAACTCTTTTAAATCTATGCACTAATCTGTACAAAAACTGACTTTAAGGTAACTTACTTTCATTACAACTATGTACATTTGGGTTATAATACTGGGTGGTGTTACAACCACAAACACCACTCACACAAATCATATTGCTGTAACAATTGGAACCATCTTCTGATGTTTGACACGGTTCTTTGTATTTTGCTCCTATAAATGAATACATGTTACTTTGTTAGTCTTGTATGATTTTTATTTTATTTTCTTCAGTATATTTCGGAGTTAAGTATGTCGTCCGTTATCACTAAACAAGTAAACAATTTTGTTAAGAGGCCAGCTTAAGCACGCTTCCGAGTCGGGAGTTTCCCGCTGCATTAAAGAACCATTGGTGGCCTTCGAGTGTTGTCTCTATGACACATTCCCCATTTCAATTCTCAATTTTACGATACATACATTTTATAACATGATATTAAAAATGAGAAGAAGAGGGATAATCAATAAAATAATTTTCGGTAAATACACAGTATTTCTCACAATGTTTTTGAATGTGTTGTTAATACTATTCAAACTTCAGAAATAATGTAGGCTTATTGATAATGATTACAATGTTGACAAAATTAAAGAAGAATGTGGCCATAGATGTATGTAACAAGTACTAATTGATGCATGTAATAACTTCTAATAGATGCATGTCATAAGTACTATTAGATGTATGTAATAAGTACTAATAGATGCATGTAATACGAACTAATAGATGCATGTAATAAGTACTAATACTCACCTCCTTCTATCTTTACTTTGTGATAATATTTTTCCTCCTTACAACATGTACACAGCTGCCCTGCTTTTACATAGGCAATGTACAAATACATTCATATTGCTGGTTTATTTTCAAACTTAAATTCATTTGTTTCTGTATGTTTATCATAGATTGTTTAGGGGTTGAGTGCTCTCATTGTTCAATAACGAACGGTATTGATGTAGATCTCGAACCTTGCTTGATCTGTATTTGATGATATTAGGCATTGTGAAACATTTTGAACAAAGTAAAGATAGAGTTCAGAAACGGCAAATTCGATATTGTTTCCAATTAAGGCTTAAAGCTAAGTAAAATTTTAGTGCGGAAACGGCATATCCACCTTTTTTTCTATTTATGAAGTGATGTTACTTACGAATGATAAGAGAGACGCGAACCGAAGAAGAACTTGATTTGTGTTTGATGGTAAAACGAATTGTATACAAGTTCCATATTATTTGTTAGCAGCAAAATAAAGTTTGAGCGCGAAAACGGCAAATTCATCATATTTTCCATTTACAAAGGGACATGATTCGTAAACAGAGAAAGTGGACAACCACCGAATTCAAAGTTGTATGTGTTTGATTGTATTATATAAATCATCATTGCGTTTAAGTTTAATACTAATAGAAATGACCAGTGTATTGACAAATGAACCTATCTCAATGAACAAACTGAATAGGAGCGTTTATTGTAAAACAAACGTACTTAAAATTCGTTATCATGTTAAAAGTGTATTTGGTTGCAATAACGTTAATAGATATAAATGTATTAAAAAATGTACCGATTTTGAAATAATTTTCATAATATAAATGAAAGACGTTGAAATGTTTCCAAAAGATTCTAAATTTCTTAATTTACATCATCATGAACATATTTGCTACGTTTGGAGAACTGGTTTTTGACAAACTATCAGAATTCCTATGGGGACCAATTGTGCTCCAATTGTGTATTAAGCTAAAACCCGTTCCCATTTATTTCAATTTGGCTTATACTTGTATATGTTACAAGTATATACAACATTTAAAATATTACTAAAATAAGCATCTGAAGAAGTGCTACATGTGAAAGAGGATCTGCTTACCTTCCGGAAGCATTTGATCTTATCCAAGTGGGTTTTTTTTTTGGGGGGGGGGGGGGGGGGTGGGGGTTCTTATTTTCTTTTTATTGCTAAATTTATATTGTTTCAGCTGGGTTTTTTTTTGTACAGTGAGGTTAGCTTTTCTGTAATGTTCAGTTTTTGCCCTGGGATTTTCCAATTTATCTTATGAATTTGAAAGTCCTCTGTCCAATTACTAAGTAGGATAAATTGTATTCATGCAATGATTTGTAGCGCACAAGGCAACTTTAAGTATACAAAGGCATTTCGTAAAAATTAGGTGACGTATGTGATGTAAAGTAAATAGTTAATGAAAAGTGGCAAATCCTTGACATCAGTTATTACAATGTGTATTGCAAAAAATTAACGAATAATAAATATTTGATACAAATCCAAGTAATGAGTATTATGAAGACGCAAGTCTTGGGAGCTAATAAGCCTGGTTTATTCAATGAGTTTTTTCACTTCAACAGATATTGCTGGAGAAGCCATTTTGAGATATAGTGTATACAGAACTAAGTCAAAAACATAAAATATATATCATATAGTGTCGCTGATTTTATTTTATCTAACTTAGATTAAAATTGTATATCATGAATACGTACTTGTTTTACAACTTTTATCATAGTAAACGTAATACTGCAAGGCGGGAATCTCACAATCACAAATACCAGAAACACAAACCATATTATTGTAACATGTGGTATCTCCAACTAGTGTAGAGCAATTTTCATTGTATGTTCTTTCTAAAAAATATACTTAATTGTCATATGTAATACATTTTAAGAACAACAAACACAGCTGTGTCTTTTTAAGACTATAACTCCACTGTCCGTAGTTATGGGGAAGGTTGGGATCCCGCTAACATATTTAACCTTGCCACAGTCTGTATGTTTGTGTTTGTCCCAATTCAAGCGATTGTAATTTAGTGGTCGTTATTTGTGGATGTGCTACATATTTGAATTACGTAAATTTTTTGTTACATAAATTAGGCCGGTAGTTTTGTAGTTTGATTTTTTTACATTTGTCATTTAGGGGTCTTTCATAGCGGACTATGCAGTATAGGCTTTGCTCATTATTGAAGGCCGTACGGTGACCTAAAGTGGTTAATTTTTGTGTCGTTTTGTCTTTTGTAGAGAATTATCTCATTGGCAAACATACCACATCTTCTATTTTATATTAACAATTTTTATTTCATGCAGATTATTTCATTACTCTTGCACTTTTATTTGGCGGAAGGAATTTATGAGTAAACATTTTAGGTCATTGATACAATTAGATTAATATTTTTTATGTTTTTAGTTTTTGGTAACATTATGTGTCGGTTGGGAGAATTAAATTACAATAGAATAAACAATACTGTATTTGAAGAATTTCTACTGTCAATTGTGCATATGACGGTCGCAAATATCCGTTTTACTGGCTCAGCTAAACGTCGTCAGTCAAACTACATTTGCGACCGTCAAATTCATAATTGAAGATTGCAACTCTTCAAATACAATACTGTTATTTCTTACTTATCAGGTTAGATAGTACAATACAAATGTTAAAATAGAAACATTTCAAAATGCAATTTATGCAAAATATTCAAAGTTATTGAACCACGGCTGAAGGTACAGGGCCAAAAAATTTCCATGAAAATGAAATTTTCCATTGTTGAATACAACCGCATACCGAAAATCATTTATTTACCACCATCCTCTGAAATCTGACCTAATCACATCCTAATACATGCTAAACAATCAAGTACTAAGGCAAATAGACCATGACTGAAGTAACACGGTAAATTTACTCTCCGTGGAAATAAGATGTGCCAATTACAATACAACTGCATACCAAATATCATTAGTGAACACATATTTTATTAACTAAATTGAGGTAAATTAATGTACACAAATAGGCATTTACATAATAATACAAATGAATAATTAATAATAGGATCCCGAAACAAGCTGTTAGCTTATATTACTCCATTCCAAATATCATTGACCTTCCACATTACGAGTGTTGCCACAGAAGCTAACCTAAACAAAAACTAATACATAATTATGAATTAAGCAAATGTTGCACGAATCAATAGACCATGACTGGGCCAAATAATATCCATGGAAATGAGATGCAAAAATAATATTACAACAGCATACAACATAGCATGGACCTTCAACTAGTGGTTCCCCATAAAGCCAAATAACAAGTTAATACATATCAACTAAACAATAGTTTTAAAGGTCAATATGCAATTGACCTTTAAATAAACGATACAACACATCTAATTAATGTTTAATTCAAAGTTCAGGAAATATATTGACCGCATTTATCCCATTGAATTACCTTTAAATAAATGATACAACAAATATAACAAAGTCGGATTCATGCATGATTTTTATCTAGAAATTGACATTGAGGATCCGTTCAGAAAAAAATAAGAACGACTATTTCTGCTTCCTCATTACAAACTTTCCATGCATTTCTATGAAGCATTATTCCAGCAGTGCCTGTATATATGAGTAAATTTCTTCCAGTTAATACAATATTCCAGAGATTTCATGTTCTAACATATTGTTTTTTTCTGGATGAAGGGTTGCTTCTTACACTTTTAATAGGCGCCTTCGAGCTGGTTTAATGTTATTCAACATTTATTTCACAGATGACCACAAGTATCATGAATATGTTCCTACTATCTTAACCTAACTCCCGTTCTTATTTATTCTATTTGACATTAATGATTGTTACTTCACTAGCATCAGAACAGGTGCTACACGTGGAAGAGGATCTGCATACATTTAAGGAGCATCTGATCTCATCCCAGTGTTTTATTTTGCTTTCCTCTTGTTTTTGGGAAATTGTATTGTAAAGTCTTTAGTCTCTTAGTTGTGGTTTTGTACAGTAAAGTCACTTTTTCCCCAATGTTTCGTTTTTTTCCCTAGAATTTCAAGTTTGTCTCATGAATTTTAAAGTCCTCTGGCAAATAACTGAGTAGGATAAGTTATACTTAAGGTTGTGGTTAGTATTTATTTCTAAATTGATAAGGTTCATGTTCATATAGACTGCATTCGTGTAATGATGAGTTGTGCACAAGGCAATGCTACCTATACAAAGGCGTAACGTTAACAATAGGTAACGTAGGGGTCGACGTTAGTTGCCTTGTAAATGAATAGCACCATATCCTTGACATAAGTAATTACAATGTGTATTGCAAATTTGAAGTAACGAATCTTTTATATGATTCAAACTCATTTAATGAGTCTTATGCAGGCCAAACGCCCGTCTAGTGAACAAATAATCCTGGTTTATTTTATGAGTTTTCTTTCTTCGACAGATAAATCTGGAAGCAATATAGAGATACAGTGTACGAAGTTATAAATTGTTATGATGAAAAAGATCAATTATATAACATATATTGTTGTTTAAGTTTGTTTTATACGATTTAGATTACAAATATATACCTTGAATACGTACTTGCTTCACAACTTTTACCATAGGGATCGTGATACTGCATGGCGGGAATCTCACAATCACAAATACCAGAAACACAAACCATATTATTGTAACATGAGGTATCTCCAACTAGTGTTGAGCAATTTTCATTGTATGTACTTACTAAAAAAATATACTAAATTGTTTATGTAATACATTTTAAACTTCTAACAACAAGGCTGTGGACCTTTTATACTTTTTTTAATAGGAATAAGTCAACTATATTATCATTTAAGATAGTACAATACAAATGTTCAAATAGCAAAAAAAAAATCACAAAAATACTGAACTCTGATGAAAATTAAAAACGGAAAGTCCCTAATCAAACGGCAAAATCAAATGATAAAACACATTAAACGAATGGGCAACAACTGTCATATTCCTGACTTGTTACAGGCATTTTCAAATGTAGAAAATGGTGGCTTTAACCTGATTTTATAGCGCTAAACCTCTCACTTGTATGACAGTCGCATCAAATTCCATTATATTTACAACGAGGCGTGAACAAAACAGACGTAATAGGTAACATTATCAAAATATGGTACAGTAGTTATCACGGTGTCACAACCTCAAAACAAATAAATATTTAACAAAGAAGCACAAAAAGCATATATCAAATTTAACAACAACATTCAATGCTTACTTATCGCTTATATATGTATTTTAAATAAAAAAATTGAAATTGAAATATTTGAATTCCTGTGACTACATTCACATCAACTCTTAGTGTAAAGTCGCGTGTTTCACTTCAGAAAATGTAAACGTCACACAAGAAGAAATATAAAATAATTTTGTCGTTCAAAGTACTTTCAAAATTATGATTTCACATGGGGAAAGGTGATATACAGGGTTAAAAAATCAAAAGTTTTTGTCAGAACTAATTTCATAAAAAAGATCGAGATTTAAAATTGTCCAGAAGTTCTTTAGAATTTTCAAGAACCCACATATGATTAATACCACTAAGCAAGGAAAATAATTGTGTCGTTCAAAGTATTTTCAAAATTGTAATAGACCAATAACATAATGGCATTATAATAGAACAATAACATAGAAGGGGGATCATGTAAGCTATGCAAAATATTCAAAGTTTTAGAACAATAAGATACAGGGCCGTAGAATCTCAACGGTAATGAAACTTGCCATTGTTAATTCAACTGCCTGCCATAAAATCATTGACCTACCATTGGTAGTTGCCATCTTTCGAGCTGGTTTAATGTTATTGTACATTTATTTTTTAAATGACCACGAATATTTTCCAACTAACTTAACCTGAATCCGGTTCTTATTTATTCTAATTTGACATTATTGAATTATTACTACAAAAGCATCAGGACAGGTGCTATATGTTGGAGAGGATCTGCTTATCTTTCAGGAGCATTTCAGTTCATCCAAAGTACTTTAATTTAATTTTCTTTTAGGGGGATTTGCATGGTTAAGTCAGACTCTTTACTTTTTTTTGTGGTTTGTACAATGAAGTTAGTTTATTGCAATGTATTGTTTTTGTCCAAGGATAACAACTTGTCTATTGATTTTGATAGTCCTCTGGCCAATAACTGAGTTGGATAAGTTATCTTTAAGGTAGTTGTTTGTATTTAGCTCTTAATTTATAAGGCTTGTGTTCATATACACTGCATTCATGTACTGATGACTTGTGCACACAGCAACTCTACATGTACAGATGTACAAAGGCGTAACGTATACAATAAGTAACGTGAGTGTCGACCGTAGTTGCCATGTAAATGAATAGCGCCATATCATTGACATAAGTGAATTAATTACAAGGTGTATTGCCAATTTGAAGTAACAAACTTTAATATATGATTCAAACTAATTTAATGAGTCTTATGCAGACGAAACACCGGTCTGGCGAACCAATAATTCTGGATTATTTGATGAGTTTTCTTTCTTCAACAGATAGTTCTGGAGGAGCAATTTAGAAATACAGTCTTTAAAGAAATGAATTACTGATTAAAAAGATAAATTATATACCACATATTGTTGCCTAAGTTTGTTTTATCCAATTTAGATTACAATTTTAGACCATGAATACGTACTTGCTTTACAACTTTTATCATAGGGATAGTGATACTGCATGGCGGGAATCTCACAATCACAAATACCAGAAACACAAACCATGTTATTATAACATGAGGCATCTCCAACTGGTGTAGAGCAAATCTCGTTGTATGTACTCACTAGAAAATATACTAAATTGTTATATGTAATACATTTTAAACTTCTAATTACAAGACTGTGGACCTTTTATACTTTTTCTAATGTGACTAAGTAAACCATATTATCATTTTAACATGTAAGCTATGTAAAATATTCAAAGTTATTGAACAATTAGGTACAGGACCGAACAATCTCAATGGAAACGAGATTTGCCATTGTTAATACGACTTCCTACCAAAAATTATTGACCTATCAATAGTGGTTCCCAACCTTCAATAAGTATGTGAAAAACACTTTTGCAGGCAATGACTGTAATGCAGTTATGAATAATATTTTGTTAAAAAATACATACTACTCAAGCTTTAATCATCAATACAACAATATACACACATTATGACATATCAACATATGCCATGCACATGGAATACATAATCGACATGTAGTTACATACAATTGTTTTAAAAATGTAGTTTTTATTGAAGCGCAGTGTACGTACTAAACTACTCAACAGATTTTTTTTTTTGTTAATTTCATACTTGGACTCTGCTTGAAAAAGTACACGAGATGTTAAAATAAAAAGGGAACTAGGATACACAGGGAAAAGCTAAAAACTCAGCAGATATTTTACATGATCAAGATTTTCATTTTATTGGTCTACATATTCAAAAATATACAATTCAAATCTGAACGACAAAACCATTGATGCAAAGAACCACGACTGCTGATTGATGAAATAGAGCTGACTGAGCAAGATCCTTAAGTACAATCAAGGTCGTTTACCCTAGAATTTGTTAGTATTCTGCAGAGGTTATGAAATTAGATACAACTGGTTTTTAGTTAAAAGCAAATCAGTCTTAAAAATGTTGCTGTATCAAAATAGAGTCTTTAGTCTTAGTTGCACGCTCTTTTTCTTAGTTGTTAGTGGTATTGAACTAGCTGCCTTACAGTAACTGCGAGTATTCTCAGATCAGTACTTAATTTTTTGTTGTTGTTTGGATATACAAGTACCCGGCCACGTCCACTCTGTGTTTTTGTTAGATGTATTTCTATTTTAGTTTAGATTACAAGTATAAACCATGAATACGTACTTGCTTTACAACTTTTATCATAGGGATCATGATACTGCATGGCGGGAATCTCACAATCACAAATATCAGAAACACAAACCATATTATTGTAACATGTGGAATCTCCAATAAGTGTAGAGCAATTCTCTTTGTATGTACTTACTAAAAATACACCAAATTGTTTAATCATAATTTTAAATTAACTAATTACAAATCTTTGAATTTTTTAATACTACGTCTAATAAATGCTCTTCAACTTCAAACTTTATTTTGCCTTGTTTACATTTTCTTTTTATTCGAGCGTCACTGATGAGTCTTTTAGACGAAAGAGTGTCTTTGGCAATTATAAAAACTCAATCATGGTATCTATGATGAGTTTATTGTTATATACGATGCATGTTTAACTTTGAACAAAAATGATATGGACCTTTTATACTTTTTGATAAATTGACAAAGTACATCATATTACTAATGTATCATGTTAGACAGTACAACACAAATATTAAAATAGCAAATCTTAAACATGTAATTTATGCAAAGTATTCAAAGTAATTGAACATTAAGGTATCGGGTCAAACAATATCAATGGAAATAACATTTGTTATTGGTAATACAACTGTATACCAAAAAATCATTGACTTATCACTAGTGGTTTTCCAAAAACTTACTTTGTCACAACCTCATACATGTAAACTAAGCCTATATACCATGATTGAAGGAACTGTACCTAATAATCTCCGTGAAAAAAAATATGTAAATGATAACACAACTGCTTACCAAATATCATTGACACAAATGGTTCTCCATATACTGATCTAATCAAAAACTAATACATGTAAACTTAGCAATTGTTTCACAAGCCAACAGAGAATGACTGAGTAGACAGGGCCTAACAATATCTATAGAAATTATGCTTTTACAACTTCATACAAAATAGCATTGACCAACTCCAAGTAGATCCCCATAAAGTGATTTAATCAAAAATGGATACATGTCAACTAAGCCAATATACCATGATTGAGTGGGCAGGGCAAAATAATCTCCATGGAAATGAGATGTGCCAGAGCTAATACAGCTGAATTTTAAATATAATTGACCTTCCATTAACGATCCCCATAAACAGACCTGATGAAAAACCAAAACAACAAAAAACACCTTTGAACAACACTAACAAACGACAACCGCATTGAACAAAAAGTTCCTGGCTTAGGACTGGTGCAACAAATGCAGCGGGTTTAAATGTTTTCACAGGCGACAATCTTCACCCTAACCAGAAACAGAAGTCTAACATCTGACACAACATAAAAAGAATCAAAAACAAGTAAACATACATTGAACTAATAAGTTTGATCTATGACACAATACAAATAAAATATCAATAAAAGAATGTAACATGTCAAAAAGACAGCTTAAGTTGAAGTTAACATAGGCAAATGGCTTTTAATAAAGTTACGTACACAGGTAAAATTTAATAAAATAATTTTGTTGTTAGGAGTACAGAATAAGTTTTTACAAATTAAATGTGTTGTTCAATACCTATAATTCTGGTATTTTCAATGAGTTTTTCCTTCTTCGACAGATGTTTCTGGAGTAGCCATTTTAAGATACAGTCGAAACAGAAATACATTCAAATGATAAAATAATATGTCATATAATAATAATTACGCATTGTATTTTTTGAGATTACAATCATATGCCATAAATACGTACTTGCTTTACAACTCTTATCATAGAGATCATAATAGTCCATGGCTGGAATCTTACAAGCGCAAATATCAGAAACACAAACCATATTATTGTAACATGTGGAATCTCCAACTCGTGTTGAGCAAGTCTCGTTGTATGCTCTCACTAAAAAATATACTTAATTGTGATATGTAATAGATTTTAAATTAAAAATATGTGCTGAGGACCATTTTAGACAGTTTAATCTAATGTGAATAAGTAAACCATATTATCATGTAAGTTAATACAATACAAATGTTAAAATAGCAATTTATTTTCGATTGATGAGTTTGACTGTCCCTCTGGTATCTTTCGTCCCTCTTTTAAACATGTTAGTTATGCCAGTTATTGAACCATAAGGCGCATGGACAAGAATTTCAATGAAAATGAGATTTGCCTTTGTTAATAAACTGCTTATCGAAAACCAATGACCTACCAGTAGTGGTTCCAAACATTCGAGCTGGGTTACTGATATTGCACATTTATTTCACAGATGAATGACCACGAATATATGTTCCAACTGTCTTAACCTAAATCCCGGTCTCATTTATTCTAATCTGGCATTAATGATTTTTTACTACACTAGCATCAGATCAGGTTCTACATATGGAAGAGGATCTGCTTACCTGTTTTATTACAGTGTTGTATTTTGCTTATTTTGTTTTTTTTTGGTTGGGGGGGTATTTGTTATATAAAATCTTTATTATTTTAGTTGCACTTTGTACTATGAAGTTAGTTTTTCTGCAATGTTTGGTTTTAGTCTTTTGATTTCAAGTTTGTCTTGTGAATTTCAAAGTCCACTGGCCAATAATTGAGCAGGATAAGAAATCCTGAAGGTTGTGGTAGGTATTTATCTCTAAATTGATAAGGTCTGTGTTCATACAAAATGCATTTATGTAATGATAAGTTGCGCACAACACAACGCTACATATACAGAGGCGTACCCTAAACAGTAGGTAATGTTAGTGACGTTAGTTGCAATGTAAATGAAAAGCTGCAAATCCTTGACATAAGTAATTACAATGTGTATTGCATATTTGATGTAACAAATATTTTATGTTTGATTTAACAAATCTTTTATATTTGATTCAAACTCAATAAAAGAGTCTTGTGCAAACGAAACGTCCGTCTAGCGAACCAATACTCCTGATTTATTAAATGAGTTTCCTTTCTTCGACGGATGTTTTTGGAGAAGTCATTTAGAGATACAGTCTATACAGCAATAAATTAACATGATTAAAAAGATAAATCATATACCATATAGCGTTGCTTAAGTCTTTTTATTTAATTTATATTACAATTATATACCATGAATACGTACTTGCTTTACAACTTCTATCATCAGAATCGTGATACTGCACGGCGGGAATCTCACAGTCACAAATACCAGAAACACAAACCATATTATTGTAACATGTGGAATCTCCAACTAGTGTTGAGCAATTCTCATTGTATGTACTTACTGAAAATATACTAAATTGTTATATGTAATATAATTTAACTTTTAAAAACATATAGCAATGGACATTTTTTATACTTTTTTTTTAATGTGACAAAGTAAACTATATTATCGTGTGAGATAGTACATTACAAATGTGGAAATAGCAACATTTTAACATGTTAGTTATGGAAAATATTCAAAGTTATTGAAGAATAAGGTACTGGGCAAACCAATGTAAATGGTAATAAGAATTGCCATTGTAAATACAACCGCCTACCAAAAATTATTGACGTTTAACTAGTGGTTCCACATCGTCGAGCTGGTTTAAAGTTATTGCACATTTACTTCACCGATGGCCACGAATATGTTTCAACTGTCACTACCTTGATCCCGGTCTCATTATTCTAATTTGGCATCAATGAATTATTACTACCTACACTAGCATCAGGACAGGAACTACTTGCTGACGAAACGCCCGTCTGGCGACAAATAACCCTGGGTTTTTTAATGAGTTTTCTTTCTTTGACAGTTGTCTATAGACCATTCTGAGATACAGTATATACATAAATAAATTAAAAAGATAAGTTATGTATCATATATTGTTGCCTAAGTAGTTTTTTTTTTCATCCAATTTAAATCACAATTATATACTATAAATACGTACTTGCTTTACAACTTTTATCATAAGGATCGTGATACTGCATGGCGGGTATCTCACAATCACAAATGTCAGAAACACACACCATATTATTGAAACATGTGGAATCTCCAACTAGTGTTGTGCAATTCTCTTTGTATGTACTCTCTAAAAAATATACTAAGTTGTTATGACATTATGTTACACATTTTTACTATCCACAACAATGATGTGGACCTTTTAAGACTATTCTATAATATTAGTACGTAAATCATATTATCATGTTAAAAAATAAAATAAAAATGTTCAAATAGCAACACTTAAACATGTAAGTTATGCCAAATATTCAAAGTTATTGAATCATAAGGAACAGGGCAAAGTAATGTCAATGGAAATTAAAGGTCTTTCCACTAAAAAAATCATGTATTTGATATGAAAATATTCAAATTGAGTTTAAATGTCATTGTCAGAGTTGAATGACATCTAACTGTGAGCTGATTACAAAAATAATTGTTTCTTTTCTAAAAATATAAATAAGGGAGATAATTTGTTACTTCCGGTTTTAAAATTGTCAACTCTGGTTTCATTTGATAGTTTACTTGACACTGATTCCGAAAATATATGGTTCTATATACTTTTACATTAAAAAAAAACAAAAAATAGCTACTTCCGGTCTACACGGTGTAACTTCTGCTTTCATTTTAAGGTCATATGGCTTGCAACTAAATGCAAAAAGTCCCAAAGTTTCATCATGCTTACATATTTTAAAAATAAAAGCAAAGGTCAAAATCTTGAACGTCAAATTTTCTTGTGACCTTTAGCAATTTCAAGGTCATAAACAAGAGACATCAAATCAAAAGACTCTAGATCTGTATTAAAATTGGTTTACTTAATGAAGTATATAACTATATGCATAATTCTAAAAATAGGATGGGCTAAAACTCAAATTAAAGTCTACTCACCTCTTCCACCAAATGTATGTGTTATAACATGTTGCAAACTAAAGTTTACACAAAATTATTTGACGATATCGTATGTGGTTTGTGCAAAGAAGTGAAAATAAACCAAAATCAAACTTAAGAACATGACTTTGACCTTTTTTTTTTTTGTTTTACAATGATCTCAATTTAAAAGATCCTAGGCCTCTACCACTAATTGTTTACAAGCTACAACTACATTTTCTCATTGAAAATACAAAAGGGGAAATAACTACCATATGAAGTCTCCGGACTGCTTTGCTCAAAATTATTTTTAAGATCGTGAGGATATAACGAGCAACTTGGTGAAATAATTTTCTCGTAAACTTTAGATGTTGCGAAGGAGATTTGTACACAAGAAAAACAGTGTTTGAGGAGATAACTCTTACAATAAAAATAGTTTATCTAAACAGGATAAATTTGAAAATCGTAACAACTGTTTAATACCATAAGCAAAAAATCTAAGCAAAATTTAGCAAAACAAAAAAAGCAACTTCAGAAAAAAGTGGCAGAAGAAAAAAAAAAAAAATAATAATAATTAAAAATCAATTGTTCAGAGAACAATTGAAGGTCTTTCCACCAAAAACAATGTATTTTAATATGAAAGTTGTAAAATTAAGTTTAAAATGTAATTTCAATCGTCAAATGATAGCTTATTGTATGCTGATTCCAAAAATATATGTTTTCTATACAATATTTTTTAAATGAGGGATTTAATTTGTTACTTCCGGTTTGAAAAATGTTACTTCCGATAATATTTGAATATTTACTTGACACTGATTCCAAAAATATCTGGTTCTATATACTTTCAAATTAATAAAGTACAAAAAAAAGCTATTGCTGGTTTACACAAGGTCACTTCCGGTTGTTTTTTTTTAAGGTTAAATGGTTTGATACCTTTTGCCAAAAGTTTCATGGCTTTATCATGTATACATATGAGGTAAAAGCAAAGGTCAAAATCTAGAACGTCAAATTAAACTATGACCTTGAGATCAATTTCAAGGTCATAAACCAAGGACCTAAAATCAAAAGACCATAGGTCTAAATAATATTTGGTTAATGAGTTATATCACCATACGCATATTTTTAAATACAAGAGGGGTGAAAACTCCCTTTTACGTTCAACATAACCTTGCAATCAAAATTTACGTGTTACGACGATTTGAGGTAAAAGCAAAGGTCAAAATCTAGAACGTCAAACTTACGTATGCCCTTGAACTCAACTTTAAGGTATTAAACCAAGGACCTCAAATCAAAAGATCTCAGGTCTTAATTATACTTGGTTAATGAGTTATATCACCATTTGCATATTTTTAATACAAGAGGGGAGAAAACTCTTAATTTAATATAAGTGTACCCTTAAAACTAATATGTATGTGTAGCGACAAGTTGCAAATAACAATTAAGTAAAAATATGGTGTAGATATATAATACGGTGTTAGACAAGAGGTGAAAATAAGCCAAAATCCAAATCAAAAAATAACCTTCACCTTTGACCTTGATCCAATTTTCTTATTTTAGACCAAGGACCTGAAATCAAAAGACCCTAGGTCTCTATCACTTATGTTTAACCAATGACGATTACATTTGTTTTTCATAGAGAATGGGAAATAACTCTCTTATGGAATTTCCAGACTGGGACCGAATTCCAAAACCTTAAAACATGGTTGAATTCAGCATATTTAAGAACTCCAAGAATTCGAGAATAAAACCCCATTGAAATTGGTCAAGAAATAAGCAATCTATACAAAGTATACGAACAGTATTGTTTTTGGCCCCTAATTCCTAAACAAATTGAACAGACGGACAAACGAACAGACGAACGGAGGCACAGATCAGAAAACATATTGCCCCTGTACTATTGTGGGTAGGGAAATCGTTCTATCGTATTTTCCTGACGATAGGCACATCTAAATAGTATGTACTTATTATCTACAAAAAATCATGAAATTCTGTTGTGTGGTTTCTGAGAAGTTGCGATGACAAGAACAGGACTGACTGACGGACGGAATGACGGACGGGCGGACGGACTGACAGGTGAAAACTATATATTCCATTCAAAGTCTCATGACAAACGAGACCGGAAGAAGGAAGTAGATTTCCGCGGGTCAATTTCTGCCAAATGCGGGAATTAAAAAAGCGACAAAAAAAAGTTTGAACGATTTTGAGTTCATTAGTACAATGAAATTTCGGGAAATTTTCCAGATTTTTTTTTTTTTTTTTTATTTATTTATTTTTCTATTGCAACATGGTAACTTCTATGAATAACTATGGACAATAATTTAATGTCTTTCTAATAATTGATATATGCCACATGGTAATTCATATTTACTGTAGACACTTATTTAATGTCTTCCAAACGATTGATATATGCAACTTGAAACCATGAAAATCAAAATCAAGGTATTTAGTTTTGAGTACACAAATATCCTTCATTTAAACATGTATCAGAGTTTGAGTCTCTTTTTTTTAAGATACATATGTATATGCTGGATGAAAGTCGACGATCATTCTTTCAAGGGTTCATAACAAGAAACCATACAGTCAACAATAAGGTAAGACAAATTGTCTTGCAATCAGTCATATTTGGAACAAATGCCATTCTTTGAACAAATATCTATTTTCATTGCTTGTTATACAAACGCTTTTTAATTCGAGCGTCATTGATGAATGTTTTCTAGATAAGTATCTGGCGTTCAAAATTTTATTCCTGGTATCTATGAGTTTTTTTACATCGGAAACTTGTTAACCGAAGTATCTTTTGATCTGAAGTACCCGTTAAGAAGTAAACAAAGTGTTTGAAAACACAGACAGTCACAAACCTGTTTGTGTCATTGGAAGGATTCTATAATAACTTTCTAAGGGCTGTCCCAGAAAATACTGTAATGCATTTGTATGCGGGTGTTAGTATTTGAAATACCAAAATGCAAGTGAAATGTTGTTCTATTTTTATATCTTTGGGTGCTAGGGGTTAAACAAGTGCCGTCCATGGTGGAGTATCGTTTTTTTTCTGGAACAACCCAAAGCAGAGCTGCAATAAAGGAGTATTACAAACATATTAGACAGCCCATCGTTCAATTTTGTGAAAGTGTTGAACATAGTGTGTCTCGTATAAAAGTAGAATGCTTTTAACCATCATCAAATTCATATTGAGTAACTAGACTCAGACAGCATGATTATAATAAATCAAGTCTTTTTATTTTATAACATAAACAGAGTATACAAAATAAATGTGCTGTTCAATACATTGACTGGTCTATTCAATGAGTTGTTTCCTTCTTTCTCTACAGATGTTAATTCTGGACAAGCCATTTTTCGATTGTCAATATAGAAATAAATTAAAAAGATTAATTATATATCATAAAAATTGCCTACATTTTTTAAAATTATATTTCTATACTATGAATACATACTTGCTTCACAACTTTCATTAAAAGGATTGTAATACTGCAACCAGGGAGTCTGACAATTACAAATACCACGAGCACAAACCAAATTATTGTAACATGTCGTATCTTCATTCATTGATATGCAGTTCTCTTTGTATGTATTTCCTAATAAATAATACATGTAACATTTTCAGTCATATTGATTATCAACTATCATTTAATGTCCTCCTAATAATTGATATATGCAACATGGTATCTTCTAATATGAGTCAGGCATTACCTGTGAAGGGGGGGGGGGGGGGCGAAGTCTGTATAATATATATATCTTTTTAATTACATATTCTAAGTTCTAAATCTGTTAAAAAAGAAACGGAAACACCGTAACGTTTCGGATTTTGGTTCTGTTGTAAGGGATTTTAGTTGTGACATTATTTTAGTTATCACGTCATATTCAATGTGAACAAAGAAACGCTATCATCAGGTAACGTTTTTTCATATAAAAAAATAATTAGAAATGCAATTGTAAGTGTATTCCTTCCTATATTTTACTGGACTGCTAAACTATATATTCCATTCAAAGTCTCATGACAAACGAGACCAGAAGAAGGAAGTAGATTTCCGCGGGTCGATTTTTTGCGCAAATGCGGGAATTAAAAAAAACGACATATAAAAAGTTTGAACGATTTTGAGTTCATTAGTACAATGAAATTTCGGGAAATTTTCCAGATTTTGTTTGTTTGTTTGTTTATTTATTTATTTTTCTATTGCAACATGGTAACTTCTATTAATAACTATGGACAATAATTTAATGTCTTCCTAATAATTGATATATGCCACAATGTAACTCATATTTACTGTAGACACTCATTTAATGTCTTCCAAACGATTGATATATGAAACATGAAACCATGAAAATGAAGGTATTTAGTTTTGGGTACACACATATCCTTCATTTTAACATGTATCAGAGTTTTGGTCTATTTTTTTTAAGATACATATTGACATGCTGGATGAAAGTCGACAATCATTCTTTCAAGAGTTCATAACAAGAAACCATACTATCAACAATAAGGTAAGACAAATTGTCTTGCAATCAGTCATATTTGGAACAAATGCCATTCTTTGAATAAATATCTATTTTCATTGCTTGTTATACAAACGCTTTTTAATTCGAGCGTCATTGATGAATGTTTTCTAAACGAGTATCTAGCGTTCAAAATTTCATTCCTGGTATCTATGAGTTTTTTCACGTCGGAAACTTGTAAACCGAAGTATCTTTTGATCTTAAGTACCCGTTAAGAAGTAAACAAAGTGTTTGAAAACACAGACAGTCACAAACCTGTTTGTGTCGTTGGAAGGATTCTATTAATAACTTTCTAAGGGCTCTTCCAGAAAATACTATAAAGCATTTGTATGCGGGTGTTAGTATTTGAAATACCAAAATGCAAGTGAAATGTTGTTCATTTTTATATCTTTGGGTGCTAGGGGTTAAACAAGTGCCGTCCATGGTGGAATATAGTTTTTTTTCTGGAACAACCCAAAGCAGAGCTGCAATAAAGGAGTATTACAAACATATTTAGACAGCCCATTGTTCAATTTTGTAAAAGTGTTGAACATAGTGTGTCTCGTATAAAAGTACACTGTTTTTAACCATCATCAAATTCATATTGAGTATCTAAACTCAGACAGCATGATTATAATAAATCAAGTCTTTTTATTTTATAACATAAACAGAGTATACAAAATTTAATTGCAGTAACATTGACAAGAAGGAAATTATATAATCAAAATAATTTCATTGTGTTAAATTACTCCTATTTCTTCTTATGTTTTGAATATGCAACAGTTTCTGGAAGGAGGGTGTGTGTCGTTTGAACAACCGAATGCGTCTTGTTTACTTTGCTGAACTGTGTGAACAGTTTCCAGACCAAATGACTGTTTATGAACAACCCGGTCAATTAACAGCCATTTAACCCTTAAGTAATTTACTATAAATACCTACTTGCATCGCAAGTGTTATTATCTCTATTGTAGAACTGTGTTGCTGGCGATTCACAATCACAAAAACCATCTGCCGAACAATTTAGCGGAGTGATACACTCTTCAGGACTAATGTCCGTCACACAACTTGCTTTATCTGTAAACAAACATATTCGATAAAAACAAATTGCACACACAATTGTTATACAACTAAAATACTAAAATAATGGCTATAACGCAAAACTTTGAAATTAGGGATATTTACCAGTTAAATACGCGTTAATGATTAGCAATATGCTTGATATATTTCGACTTTTTAATATAAAATGCAAATAGAATGCTTCGCTGAGCGCAGCCTGATACGACCGGAAAAAAAACACTCTTATTGGAATAATAACACAATGATAGGATGTATAAGTACAGAGCCACGTCAAATGGATACCACTTAAACCAGACTATACAGTAAACGTAGTATTCATTTAGAAAAAATAAAAGATTACTTTAACACTTCATTAAGATGATAAACAACGTCAGTACCAAGAATATACGATACCTATGTTATCAGTGTCCTAAAAAAAGGAAAAACTGTTTAATCCTTTAAAAAAAGGAAAATATGTTACATCAATCAAAAAGAAAAATTGTAACATATTTCAAAAAAAAAAAGCAGTCACATCAGTTAAACGAAAAAGAAATATGACATTCTAATAAGACGTGCTTCCTTCGCTTTATGAAAAACCCCATGCTCTAAATCAAATAAAATTTGTTTGCAATGCGTATATTGACTACTGCAGAATAATGAATTTCATCAAGATGGCATGCATTTGACATTTTTCCATTAACTTAAAACACTTCCAAACTCTTTAAAATGATGCACATGTTGTTACTTATTCATTCGTTATGACTGTAATGCGTTGCAATTGGAAATTGACATATTTGACCTAGATACGACATCCGTTTATGCTGGCTGTTCAAACTCCTCCCTCTGAAAATCACAATGCCTCACTATCGCTCGGGCAACAATAATCATGAATATAATGCCTACCAATATTAAAACTACAATAAAGTATAGCTTGCATCAATTATTTCTTAAGTAGTCATAAAAAGTATGCAACTTCAGTCAAGAAGAAATTCTGCAACATCAGTCAAAAAGAAATTCTGCAACATCAGTCAAAAAGATAAATTAGTTTGACATTAGTCAAAACGAAATTCTGCAACATCAGTCAAAAAGAAAAATTAGTTTGACATTAGTCAAAAAGATATTCTGCAACATCAGTCAAAAAGAAAAATTCGTTTGACATTAGACTAAAAGAAATTCGGCAACATCAGTCATAAAGAGAAAAATAACTTTTATACTAATCTTAAAGAAATATTGCAGCTTCAGTCATAAAGAAAAATTCGTTTGACATTAGTCTAAAAGAAATTCTGCAACATCAGTCATACAGACAAAAATAACTTTTATATTAGTCTAAAAGAAATACTACAGCTTCAGCCACAAAGAAAAAAAAAATCATACGGCTTCTCATACAATATTGTTTCATTCAATCTTAAATAATTTTTGTTCATGTAGTGTTAGCCAAATGAGTAAAGTCGATAAGGGTGATATTTGGCCCGATTATAAAGTTCAATGTAACAAGACAAAAAAAGTTTTAAGTTGACACAAATACAGTAATTAACATTTATAATCAATCAAAATATTAAAAAAAATAAAAGTGAATTTACGACACAAACTTTTCTTGTACATGATAATTCATGCGTGAAATTATGCGCAGTCGAATAGACCCGATCCCCCTTAAAGACATTTGAGAAAGTAAAATAGAACTCTTGTTGTCAAAGTTTAATTCTATCACGTTGATTTTTACATCCTAAAAAGGTCAAATTACGAGACTGTAGTTTAATTTAACAAAATCGGCTGGATTTCCACCAAATTTGGGACCAGGAAACATAGAGCGCAGGCATCGACACACTAAATATTATAATAAGATATGTCCAATAATCTATGAAAAAAGTTATCAAAGGTACCAGGATTATAATTTAGTACGCCTCATTTTCATTGATTTTTTCGTGGAAAATCAATATGAATACAACTTATGACGTCACAATAAAACCCAGGAACGTAAATGTTCAACAAAATGGCTTATTTTCTATATAGTCACTGTATTAACTATAACTTTTTTTGTGATATTGGTCAATAAAATTGTAATTTGAAATTTACTCTAAAGAAGGGGCCTATTTTAGGACCTTATCGAGCCTACTCCTTTACTAATAAAATATTTGTATCTATGAAAGAATTTAGAAAAAGCTTAAAGTTATTTATGGTAACGAAATCTCCTGAACAACATAAATGTACGTTTCGGCGATAATGTGTTTCGAAATAAACTCCAAGTACTCGCAAAGCGATTTTTGTTTATCTGGCAGACAAAGCAGCCAATAATGTAGTGGTGGTGTTCGTGCCGGCACACAGAGCAACCTATAATGTAGTGGTGGTGTTCGTACCTACAGGTATTCATAAGGGCACTAGTTGAAAGGCAGATTTATTCCTGGTTGGCTATAAATCGCAGTGTATGACCACACTCAATAAAGATACATCACTGTTACATTTGGTTTATACATTCAGCAATACCTACCGTTATCTTGATGATATTTTTTTGTTAAAAAATCCAGAGTTCTCTAAATATACTATCAACATTTACCCAAAGGATCTTACTTGATATAAATCTAACATAAACAGCAGTAGTTTTCCTTTTCTAGATTTAAACATTTCAATTTCTATTTGGGAAACTCCATACAAAAATAAACGACAAAAACGATGATTGTTCCCCTGTTGTCAATGTTCCTTTTTTAATCGTTGATGTTCCTTTGGCTCCATGATACGGTGTTCATATATTCCAACTCGTTCGTTATGCTCGTGTGTGTAGTAATGTCAGTTTTTTACGAACGTTATCAATGCTTCACTGGTAAATTATTAATTCAAGGATTTATTTACCATATATATTTGGAACAACATTTTGGAATTTTGGGTCCTCAATGCTCATCAACTTTTTACTTGTTTGGCTTTATAACTATTTTGATCTTAGCGTCACTGATGAGTCGTATGTAGACGAAACGCGCGCCTGGCGTATTAAAATATAATCCTGGTACTTTTGATAGCTATTTACTAACAAATTTTTACTAAATTCTTTCATAGATACAATTTTACATTTTGTAAATAATTTACTATAATCGCAGAAATTACTATCAACGAACCTTTAAACAAACTGATTGGTAAAGGTTACCTTACCAATGTTGTAATTATATTATATTTAGATATATAGTTTACAGTGGCAGAAATGTCGATTTTGTTCTTGCGTTTGTTTGAACTGTATTCCTGTCTAGTAGTGTTGTCATTTTAGCGGATTTAACATTGCTATATAACTGTAGGTTTGGCTAGCCATAAAACCATTTCAATCAACATTTTTTTAAATGTCCTGTACCAAGTCAGGAGTATGACAGATGTTATAAAATAGTCCGTTTCGATGTTTGTTGGTGTTTGTTTTTGTTGCAGTTCAGTATTTGTGATGTTCTGAAGTTTTCCTCTTATATTTGACGCGTTTCTATCGGTTTAAGTTTGTAACTGGAACTGTCTTCACTTCATCAATTTACTATTGAACAGCGGTATACTACAGTTGACTTTATTTAGGGGCAACATTAAATTCAAATAAAAAAATATATTGACGATTTCTGTCATGTTGCTCTATTTGTATATCTGGTTTTGTTGATGACTTGCTACAAAAGATTGTTTTCTATTTATAATTCTATGCTTTAAGACAATATGAAACCACATCAAATAATGATATAAATCTTTATTAAAGGACAATCATTTTTAGTTATAAGCTGTTTTTTGAAATTCCGGTCAAAATAATCATGTAGATCTTGACATTCCTAATATATCGACCCCCTATAAAATTTCCTGTTACTATAATTATCAAAGTAATAGACAATGCAATAATTGTATTTCTCTCTGTCTTCTATTTTTAAACTCCTTTATGAAAAAATCTCAAAACATATCCGATGATTCCAAAACTAAAAATAGTTTATGCGATTATTGGACATGTTTTGAGATTTTATTCACAAAGGAGTTTTAGAGAAGATTTGTGAAACGTTAACGATTGAAGGACGAAGGAGTACGGACAATAGGTGATAATAACAGCTTATTAGATGAGCGATAAAGTAATAACCCGTCTAATGATTTAGTCGACTTTTTCTTTTTGCCACTGTGTAAATTGAATGCAAATATAAAATCTGACTTACATGGATTGGCTAATGTCCCGTTAACATCTACTTCACAAAGCCTATAAAAAAAATCTGCTGTAATCTTCAATTCTTTTCCTACTGTATTGCTAGCACAATTTACTTCACGGTAATATGATAGATTATCTCCACGACTATATTTACATCTAAATACTTTTGATCCGGCAATAACATCGACTGCAAACGGATTAAAATATCCTACAAAAGAAAGTTGTTAATTAGAAACAACACGTCCAAGAAGGACAAATAATAACAACGCCAAAATTAAAAAGACAAATTCAAGTGAAAAAAACCCTGAACACAGACGATTGAGCATTTTGAACAGCACTAAAGATATATAATGACTAAGCTATTATTTAGTACTTTTATTATCTTCTTTCTATCTTTTATATTATTTTTCAATCAATAACGAAAATGAAATAGTGGAAAAATAGTTCCCTTTTAGCAGCCAGTATGGGCCAATTTTGTCAAAATAAGCTAAGAAACATTGAATATGAATTATTGACTTGCAAGTGAATAATTCGACCTCATTGAATCAGTATTCATGTGAAATTTAATTTAACTCTTTAGCTAGAGATTTATAACGCATGAATTGTGTGTGTGTGTTTGATTATTTAACGGAAAAGAATGTCAACATTGAAAGTGAAACAAAGGTAAATCATTTGATTGACTGATTCGATTCTCAAAAATGTCATACTTATATAGGTAAAAATAGTTATCAACATATATTATTAATTAATAAATGAAATTAAATAGACATAGACATAGAAGAATCCAGTTCCACGAGTTCTGCTATATCTTTATATCTATGTTCATATGTATATCGCTTATACGAGCATCGGAGGTTTTCGGGAGGTCAACCCGACAGTTAATTAAATGGAGACTAGACTAAAATACACACGAAACAAAGCTTCATTATTCCTATGCCCTGCATGTAAACTGTTTATTTTAGAATTTTTTAATTCGGATAAATGTTTTACATTGTTTTAAAACAAATATGAGAATTTGAGGCCAATCGGTGCATGAATTTGACAGCATGTGCCTCTTTAGCAAAATCTTTTCCTATTTTTACAATCTAATACTTGTATTTCTACAAAGTTATACCGACTTTTCTTACTTTCTTACTAGTTTATAAAAGTACCAGTTGATATCGTAGAAAAACCAGCAAAAACATTCATATCTATAGCTATCATTGAAGAGAATAAAGAACATAGATTATGCTTTAAAACTTCTGCAAAAAGAATGTTTTATAAGTTTTGCCTTTCTTAAAAATTGGATGGAAACATAAAATTCAACGGACCTTTTTTTTTCTTTCTTTTTTCCGTTTGATTGTGATTTTAATGCGGTCATATTTTTCAGCGTTTCGCAGTATAGCGGGAAAATACTGTCTTAAAGTTTATATAATATTTTGTATGGGTCAATGATGTATGATTTGATAGGTCAGGTGACGTAATGTTTTGGTATGCTAATTTGTTTTTTTTCGCGGGTTGGTGAAAAAATTGTCTAGGTGGTCATTCTAACCGTAGACATCGTACAGTTAAAATGTCGGAGCCGGTACAGCTAGATTCTTTGATTAAACAACGTGTGCAAGAAGCTGTTTCAACCGCACATAATGATATTGTACATCACATGGACAGGATTATAAAAAGCAGTTTTGACGCGTTCCAAAAGTCGACGAACGAAAATCAACGACAATTGTCAGAAACACAACTTGCCAAGATTGAAGAGATGAATTCGGACAAGTACGTGTTCAAGAGAAAGGGTAATGAAGAACAATTTAAAGTTAATTTTAAAGCTGCCAACAAGATGAAGGAAGCTAGATGTTTTCTGATGGAAGATCCGGAGCAGACCGAACAGACCCAAAAGGCTGCACAAAGTATCAGTGAAGGTTTGGATATATTACGTCATAGAAAAAAGTTAGTTGAATTGGCAGACCAATCCGAGAGTGGCTGGAAAACAGTGACCGACGACTCTGAAGATGAAAAACGAATCATCAGAGGCGAAAACAAAGCTGCACGGAAAATCAAGAACGAGAAACAAGGTAAACAGCATAGATCAACCACTTACAATACCTCTCAATCGTCGAGATTTAATTCCAACGCACCTAGAAATAATGTTCCAGTTCAACGCCCAGGGAAATGTGATGAATGTGGTATTCCTGGACACTTTGATGATTAGTATTATTAGAGATGGTTACAGAATTTCGTTTTATACAGAACCTTAAAGCTGTAATTTAAGGAACAATAAGACAGCATTTGATAATTCAGAGTTTGTTGAATCCGAGTTCACTAAGTTAATTAGTCGGGGTTGTATATCTCAAGTACCCGAGTTACCTAAAGTAGTCAATCCTCTCACTGTTGCGAGGAATAAAGAAAAATTCAGACTTGTTCTTGACTGCAGGCATATAAAAAAAACCCAACTTACACACATTTAGGTTTAAATATGAAGTTCCTATTGAAGCTAGTCATATGTTCGAAAAGGGGGACGATCTATTTACATATGATCTTCGATCAGCATATCATCATATTGAAATATTCGAAGATCACAAAACGTACTTAGGTTTCAGTTGGTTTCATCAACATGAAAAAGTAACAAAAAACTACGTTTTTAACGTATTACCTTTTGGTATAAGTACAGCAGGATACATATTTACTAAGGTTGTTAGATGCATTGTAAAATATTTAAGAGATCAAGGATTACAGATTATAATGTATCTTGATGATGGCATAGGTGGGGCAAGTAAAATTAGTAAGGCTAATTTCTGTAGCTTTACTGTACGTTATGCTTTAAGATCGGCTGGTTTTTTAATTGCCGAAGAAAAGTGTAGTTGGGAACCAAGTCTATCAGTTACTTGGCTAGGTTTAATTTGGTGTGGGACATGAAAGATGGTATTGTTTATGTTACAGAAACTAGATTGAATAAGTTGAAAGATACGCTGAATGTGATTATTCACAGTTTGGGAAAAGGTGAAATAAAGTAACAGCCAGGTTATTTCTATGCCAGGGGCAATGGGCTCAGTAGTACGGTTGCGTACAATGAGTATGTACGATTGTTTATTGTAAAGAGCAAGTTGGAACGCTCCTGTGCTTTTGAATAGCAAAACATTAAATGAAATTGTTTTCTGGAAGGAAAACGTAGCCATACTGAATGGCAGAGATTTGAGTATAGTGGAACAGTACTCTTGCATTGTTTATTGTCATGCCTCCGGTATAGGTTTCGGATGGTATAAGGTTAGTATCAGTGATACTTAAGTCATGGGTAGTTGGAATTCTGTAGAAAGTTTGAAAAGGTGCACATGGAGAGAGTTAGAAGCTGTATATAGAGTTTTGTTGTCATTACTAGTAACATTACAAGGTGAAACTATTAAATAAAGGGCGATCTACAATTAATCGCTTTCAAGATAGCTAATGTATGTACGCTTAACAATATTGTATTGTTACCACAGTGGGTACCAAGAGACTAAAACGTTAAGGCTGATCAGATCAGTAAAAGTGTAGACTGTGATGACTTGGATATACACCCAGAAGTGTATTCAATTCTAGATAATTTGTGGGGTCATCATACGGTAGATCGATTGCATCAGATTATAATACAAAATGTCTGGTCTTCAACTCTAAGCACTGGTGTCCTAATACTTCAGGTATTTATGCTTTCGATCAAGATTGGAAAAGCGAAATTATTTGGATTGTACCACCACCGTCGTCACTTGTTTCCAAATGTATTAATAAAATGAAACAAGAAAAAATCCATCGGTACACTAATTGTTCCATACTGGAGGTCAGCTCCTTTTTGGCCAATTTTAAACATTTTGAACGTTCGCAAAAGTTTGCGAGTTTAGTGGGAGACAGCAGATTGTTGTTATGAGAGGAAGAGGAAGGAACGGATCATTCGGAAAGACAGATACAAATTTCACTTTGTTGGCACTTAAAATTAGTAAGATTTTAGAGATTTATTATTTTATTTGTTTTTTAGGGATCGGGTTAAAATGTACCATTCAGAAAGAGATTTCACAGTGTGGAACGATTTCAGAAAATTTCAGTCAACTTGGTGGGAAATGGAAGAATTTTTGTTACTTTCACATAGCAGCAACACCAATAGTAAATATGTTTATTCTTTTAAACGTCGGGAACAGTTTATATCTAAAGAAGGAGGAAAATCTATTCCCGCTTCTCCATTTCACGTTGCGTTATACTTAACTCATTTACTGGATAAAGGCTCGTCTAAAAGTGTAGTGCAATCAGGCGTTTACGGGATCAAGTGGGCGCATAACATTCAAGGAATTCAAGATCCGACAACAAATTCTTTCGTTGTGAATTTAACGGAAGCTGCAAAACGACAACCCCACAGACCGAAAGTGAAAAAAGGTCACATTACTGTAGATGTTTTGATAAATTTATGTTCTAAGTACAAAGATTGTAATGATTTACTTGCTTTACGGGATTTAACTAAAGATGATTATTTTTATGTTTTACTGGTTTTCTTCGTTATGATGAAGTAAGCGCTATTCGTTGTAAGGATATAGTTTTCAAAGATGCTCATTTTTCAATCAAGATATTAAAGAGTAAAACTGATCAATACAGATTAGGTGACGAAATTGTCATTTGTAGAGGAGAGTCTATTGCCTGTCCATATTTATTATTGAAAAAGTATTTTCAATTAGCTATGATTAATTCTGAATCAGATAAAGTTTTATTTAGACCAATTTTCAGATCAAAACAAGTTTGTTCATTAATATATATAAATAAACGGTTAAGCTATACCAGAGCTAGAGAATGTATAGTTTCTAGGTTAAAAAGTATTTGTCCTGATTTAAACATTGGTTTGCATTCTTTGAGAGCAGGTGGGGCTACTGCAGCCGCCAATTCATATGTAAACACACGTTGTTGGAAACGACACGGTCGATGGAAAAGCGACACTGCTAAAGATGGTTACGTGGCTGATTCACTTGAGCATCGGCTTCAGGTTACGAAAAAACTTGGCTTGTGAATGTTTAGGGTTTGAATTTTTTTTTTTATTATGATTTATGGTTTGATTAGTATCTTGCATTGTATTCATATTGCATTTCTCACGCCCTTTATTTGTTTTTCTAGTCTGTCTGCACGGCAAAATGCATATTTTAGTTGAGTCTGATTTATTTGGCCATATTATTGTGTAGTTAGGACATATATTTTTCAGCGTTTCGCAGTATAGCGGAAAAATACTGTCTAAAAGTTTATATAATATTTTGTATGGGTCAATGATGTATGATTTGATAGTTCAGGTGACCTAATGTTTTGTTATGCTAATTTGTTTTTCGCGGGTTCGTGAAAAAATTGTCTAGGTGGTCATTCTAGCCGTAGACATCGTACAGTTAAAACTTCCTTTTTGCATAAAAAATAGGTTTTTTTATATAATCATGATCATGATGAAGTTCGGCATTATTACCCAGAAACGGTTCTTGCATTGCTCCGTGACGCAGGTTTCCAAACTATATAAGTTGGTTTTTCCTGGGCGGCGAGTGTCCGTTTATGACGGGTATTCATAATATGATATTTAACATTTGGAATGTTCTTGGAAGTTAATAGATATTTATTTCTATTGTTGCCGGAAGTATATTGTTTGGTTCACAAAGTTGTGTTTTAAACTACTTAGTAAAGATAATATTACTGTGTTATATATGATGTTTGCATATCTATAATACTAAAATTACGAGGTCCAATTTGTCAGCCGTCATCACGTAAAAACGACGAATCAAAGAATTCAACTTTATATATAACTAATATAGTACAAAGGTGTAGATTAAAAATTACACCACTCCAGGCCCTTTTGTTTTCCACGTAATTAGTATTGCCAATAATTAAGAAGTTCCGGATCGAGTCCGATACCGATACCAATAGTATATTCACCTGTTACCTATTACCTTATCTGTACGTTCCGCATCTGACAGGCGCACCACCAAACGGTGTATTCAGGATTAATATGCTATATACACGGGTCATAATCACAGAATTGACACTACCAAATTGTAGTATTTTAATCAGTAAGACTTTCTAAGATAACAATACGAATACTATACATTTGGACTTAAAATAAGGCGTATAGGTACAGTTTTCAATTTGTTAGCGGGCATGACGTAAAACAGCGAATCAAAGAATTCAACTTTATTTATAACTAATATAGGACAATGCTGTTGATTAAAAAATACTCCATTCCAGGACCTTTGGTTTTCCTAATAATTAATATTACCAATAATTGATAAGTTCCAGTTCGACGGGTTCAAACAGAAAGATTTGAAAACAGAGAAAACTGTGTATCTTATAATCGGCATGACTTTATCAGATGACAATACTAATACTAAAATAAGGCTTGCGCAAAGTTATATACTTTAATTCAGTCACGGACCCGCGATATCACGGGTGTGTTCTAGTGTATATATGAGATTATTGAATTGTACTGAATTACAAATTTGATTAAATGCTGTGCTGGCTCCAGTCTGTCTGCTCGTTTGATTGTGATTTTTAATGCGGTCATGATCATTAAAAATACTACCAGATTAAAACGATCAACTTCAGAGTTAATAGTTAAATTCTAATAAAAAGACTTTTTTTTTTCCAAAAAATAATTTGATACCGCAACATATTTATTTGTCAGCCGACTTAATAAGCCATTAAATTAAAAACTCCTACAAACTCCTTTATGTTTACCTTTTGTCATATTTGTGTGTGTTTTTCAATTAGATATTATTTGTTTTTTTATAAATTTACTGTTTGCAAAAGTACGAATTATTCTAAGTACTAAGGATTTTCTTATCAAATGCATATAGATAACCTTAGCCGTAATTTGCACAACTTTTTGGAATTTTGGGTCATCAGTGCTCTTCAACTTTGCACTTGTTTGGCTTTCTTTACTATTTTGATTAGAGCGTCACTCTGGTGAGTCTTATGTAGAGAAATCAGACGTATGGTGTATTAAATTATAAGCCTGATACCTTTGATAACTATTACCATGTCTGAATGTTCTATTGTAATGTTTTTTTTTTGGGTATTTCTCTGTCTGTTGTGTTCTTGCATTCATTTGTACTGTAGTTCTGTCATGTAATGTTATCATTTAAGTGTTACATTAAATATTGTCATAACAGCGGGAGGTTTGGCTAGCCGCAAAACCAGGTTCAACCAACTTTTTTTTCTTGAAATATCCTGTACCAAGTCAGGAAAATAGCATTTGTTATATTGTAGTTCTTTTCTGTGTGTGATGCATTGTCGTTCTGGTTTTTTGTTGCAATTCAGTTTTTCTGTTGTTTCGTTGTTTCCTCGTATAGTTGATGTGTTCACCTCAGTTTTAGTTTGTTACCCGAATTTTTTTTTCTCTCAATCGTGTGTTTTTGTAAAGCAATATATGGATGTGCATGACATTAAACACCCCTACACACTCCTTTATGTTTACCATTTCTCATATTTGTGTGTGTTTTTGTAAAGCAATTGGTGGTTGTACATGACATTAAACACCCTTACACACTCCTAAATGTTTACCTTTTGTCATATTTGTGTGTTATTTTGAATGGCAAAAAGAAGATGTGCATTACATTATCATCCGTAAAAACTTCTTTATGTTTACCGCTTGTCATATTTGGGTGTGTTTTTGTTTTGGTATAAGTGGTTGAACATGACATTAAACACCCTTACACACTCCTTAATGTTTAGCTTTTGTCATATTTGTGCGTGTTTTTGAATGGCAAAAAGAAGTTGTGCATTACATTAAACATCCGTGAACACTCCTTTATTTTTATCTTTTTGTCATATTTGTGTGTGTGTTTTGTATAGCAATAATAATGTTTATCGGTTTACTGATAATGCAGGTTTGATAAAAGTTAAAATTCCGCATTTATTTTTGAGTCCCCCCTTTTGTCTTTGCATTCTGAACTTTTACCGTGTCTGTCACGTGACGTTACCGTATTGTGACGTCACTTCTTAATTTTCTAACGTTTGAACGGGAAGCTTGATCAATCCCACCCACCTACCCCGACATTCTCCTATTTTGGATTATTTTTTCTGCTGTTGTTTTTTGGTGTTTTTCAGGTATATGCTTAGTGAGATTATGAAGACCGGGAACGGATCCAGCCGGAAACAATTGATTTTTGGACTTAATGGAGTATGGCAATTATCGTAGAGGATGAACTTTTCGACTCTTTATAATAACACAATATTGCAGTGGTTGTGTCCAGTTATATCGTGAACTGTTATTGCGATTAAACGTTTTTCCGAATGCTTTTAAATTGAGGATGAAACATTCTTATATAAATACTTGATGCTGATTTGAAACAGACAGTGCTAGTTTTTATACATCTTATAAAATGCTGATATCTTGATGGTGGACGTTTACTAACAAAAAAAGGAGAAAACTTTAATTTCTAGAATTCAACTGGAAAAGCATATAGATATATGCGTTTCCAAAAACTAATTTCTTTTTAATGCATTTTGATATTTTTGTTTGTTAGTATTAACTTTAATAAAACAGTTGTCGCAGTACTGGTGCAGTGGCGGGATCTGGCAAGATGACAGGGGGGTCATGACCCTATTATTCTACGTTAGACCATATGCTAAAATATTCTACTGTGGTACCACAGGGAAGTTGTGTTTTTTATAAACAGCTTTCTCTTGTTTACCAGAGCGGCCGGTTCATCACTGTTACCAGTTTTGAATTTTATCCTCCGAGTACCGAGGAAGCGTTTTTCAAGTTGTGGCCTAGCGTCAGTGTAGGGTCGTGCTCATCGTTCACTCTAATTTTGCTTAGAGGAACTTTTGTTACTTCTGTTACCAGAAGAACACCTACTTGCCAATATTAAAAATGCCGGCGGTTTGTATCGTCTTGCCAGGCCACGTTTACTGTTTTTTCCCCTGCGGCCGATTTGATTCCACATAAGATTTCTTGAATTATCTAGTATTAGGAGTTGCGGAATGATTGCCTATGAGACAACTCAGCGGTAAAACAACGCATCTAAAGGTAACTGTACAACCTTCAAAAATGAGCAAAACCGCTACCATATGCGGCCTGTTTTATTCCACACAATATTTCTTAAATTATTTTAATCTTTAATTAAGTTGTTGTACATGACATTAAACACCCTTACACACTCCTTAATGTTTAGCTTTCGTCTTATTTGTGCGTGTTTTTGTATAGCAAAAACAAGATGTGCATTACATTAAACATCCGTGAACACTTCTTTATGTTTACCTTTTGCCATATGTGTGTGTGTTTTTGTATAGCAATAAGTGGTTGTACATGACATCAAACACCCTTACAAATTCCTTTATATTTACCTTTTGTCATATTTGTGTGTGTGTGTTTTATAGCAATAAGTTGTTGTACATGACACTAAACACCCTTTCACACTCCTTTTTATTTACCTTTTGTCATTTTTGTGTGTGTGTGTGTGTGTGTTGTACAGCAACAAGTGTTTGTAAATGACATTAAACACGCCTGCACACTCCTTTATGTTAACCTTTTGTCATATTTTTGTGTGTTTTTGCATAGCAATAAGTGGTTGTACTTGACACTAAACACCCCTACACACTTCTTTATGTTAACCTTTTGCCATATTTGTGTGTGTGTTTTGTATAGCAATAAGTGGTTGTTCATGACATTAAACACCCCTACACACTCCTAAATGTTTAACTTTTGTCATATTTTGTTATAGCAATAAGTGGATGAACATGACATTAAACAACCTTACACACTCCTTAATGTTTAGATTTTGTCATATCTGTGCGTGATTTTGTAGAGTAATTAGTGGTTGTACATGACATTAAACATTCCTGCCCACTCCTTTTTGTTTACCTTTTGCCATATTTGTGTGTGATTTTGTAGAGCAATTAATGGTTGTACATGACATTAATCACCCGTAAACACTTTTTTATGTGTACCTTTTCTCATATTTGTGTGTGTTTTTGTTTGGCAATTAGTGGTTGTACATGACATTAAAGTCAAATGCACACTCCTAAATGTGTACCTTTTGTCATATTTGTGTGTGTGTTTTGTATAGCAATAAGTGGTTGTACATGACCTTAAACATCCTCGCACACTCCTTTATGTTTACCTTTTGTCATATTTGTGCGTGATTTTGTATAGCAAAAACAAAATGTGCATTACATTTAACATCCGTAAACACTTCTTTATGTTTACCTTTTGTCATATTTGAGTGTGATTTTGTTAGGCAATTAGTGGTTGTACATGACATTAAACACCCTTACACATTCCTTAATGTTTAGCTTTTGTCTTATTTGTGCTTGATTTTGTATAGCAATTAGTGGTTGTACATGACATTAAACACTTCTGCACATTCCTTTATGTTTACCTTTTGTCATATTTGTGTGCGTTTTTGTAAAGCAATTATTGGTTGAACATGACTTTAAACACCCCTACACACTCCATTTGTGTGTGTGTTTTGCATAGCAATTAGTGGTTGTGCTTGAAATTAAACACTTCTGCACATTCCTTTATTTTTATCTTTTGCCATATTTGTGTGTGTTTTGCATAGCAATAAGTGGTTGTACATGACATTAAAAACTCCTAAACACTCCTAATGTTTACTTTTTGCCATATTTGTGTGTGTTTTTGCAGAGCAATAAGTGGTTGTATATGACATTAAAGACCCCTACACAATCCTTTGTTTCCCTTTTGGCATAGTTGTGTGTTTTTGCAGAGCAATAAGTGGTTGTACATGACATTAAACACCCCTTCACACTCCTTTATGTTTACCTTTTGTCATATTTGTGCGTGATTTTGTATAGTAATAAGATGTGCATTACATTAAACATCCGTAATCACTTCTTTATGTTTACCTTTGTCATATTTGTGTGTGTGTGTTTTGAATAGCAATAAGTGGTTGTACATGACATTTAACAACCTTACACATTCCTTAATGTTAAGCTTTCTTCATATATATGCGTGATTTTGTAAAATGGCTGTGCATGACATTAAACATTCCTGCACACTCCTGTGTGTTTATCTTTTGTCATATTTGTGTGTGTTTTTGTAAAATGGTTGTGCATGACATTAAACATTTCTGCACACTCCTTTATATTTATCTTTTGTTATTTGAGTGTGTTTTGAAAAGTGGTTGTGCATGACATTAAACACTCCTGCACACTTCTTTATATTTACCTTTTGTCATATTTGTGTGTGTTTTTGTATAGAAATTAGTGGTTGTACATGACATTAAACACCCTTACACACTCCTCAATGTTTAGCTTTTGTCATAGGTGTGTGTAATTTTGTATAGTAATAAGAAGATGTGCATTACATTAAAACATCTGTAAACACTTCTTTATGTTTCCCTTTTGTCATATTTGAGTGTTTTTTTTGTTTGGTAATTAGTGGTTGTACATGACATTAAACACCCTTACACATTCCTTAACGTTTAGCTTTTGTCATATTTGTGCGTGATTTTGTATAGTAATAAGAAGATGTGATTTACATTAAGGTTAATGTGGACTCTGGCTAAAATGGCCGTATTTTCACCTCAAAATTTACTCTGAGTACAGTCAAACCTGTGCATCTGTAAATTTTTTTAGGCATAGCATGCCCTAGATATATAAATTTCAAATATGTTTTATGTTTTAGAAAAATAAAAACTTACCAGGATTTTGCCGTGCACTTTTTTTCATTCCTCCAGAAGGTGCCAAAATAAACTAAGTTGGGAAACATGTTTGAGAACTTCCCCATACATTTGCCATAGGTAATAATTGAAGTGAGCAGTATTGATTGACATGGACAAGAGATGGACAATACATACCTGACAATAATTGGTTATTTAAACTGTGTACCTGAGTGGACCATATTAAGGTAAACTCAACTGTTTGTTGATTTTATCATCTTCTGCAGGGACGAAAAAAAAGTGTACGGCAAAATCCAGTTAAGTTATGAATTTTCTAAATCATACAATGCATTTGAATTTTATTTATCTAGGGCATGTTATGCCTTAAAACTTTTCCAGATGCACAGGTTTGCCTGTTTTCAGAGTAAATGTTGAGGTGAAAATACGGCCATTTTAGCCATAGGGTCCACATGAACCTTAAACATCCGTCAACACTTCTTTATGTTTACTGTTTGTCATATTTATGTGTGTGTTTTGCATAGCAATTAGTGGTTGTGCATGACATTGAACACCCCTACACACTCCTTTATGTTTACCTTTTGTCATATTTTTGTTTGTGTTTTGTATAGCAATTAGTGGTTGTAGATGACAGTAACAACCTTACACATTCCTTTATGTATACCTTTTGTCATATTTGTGTGTGTGTGTTGTATAGTAATAAGTGGTTGTGCATGACATTAAACATTCCTGCACACTCTTTTATGTTTCCCTTTTGCCATATTTGTGTGTGTTTTGTTTGGCAATTAGTGGTTGTACATGACATTAAACACCCTTACACATTCCTTAATGTTTAGCTTTTATCATATTTGTTCGTGACTTTGTATAGTAATAAGAAGATGTGCTTTACATTAAACATCCGTAAACACTTCTTTATGTTTCCCTTTTGCCATATTTGTGTGTGTTTTTGTATAGCAATAAGTGGTTGTATATGACATTTAACTCCCCATCACACTTCTTAATGTTTCCCTTTTGCCATATTTGTGTGTGTGTTTTTGCATAGCAATAAGTGGTTGTATATGACACTAAACACCCTTACACATTCCTTAATGTTTACCCTTTGTCATATTTGTGTGTGTTATTTGTATAGCAATTAGTGGTTGTACATGACATTAAGAACCCCTACACACTCCATTTGTGTGTGTGTTTTGCATAGCAATAAGTGGTTGTGCATAAAATTAAACACTTCTGCACACTCCATTATATATTCAACTTTTGCCATATTGATGTGTGTTTTTGCATAGCAATAAATGGCTGTACATGACATTAAACACCCCTACACACTCCTTTAAGTTTACCTTTTGTCATATTTGTGTGTGTTTTTGTATAGCAATAAGTGGTTGTACATGACATTAAACACCCCTGCACACTCCTTTATGTATACCTTTTGTCATATTTGTGTGTGTTTTTGCAAAGCAATAAGTGGTTGTACATGTCACTAAACACCCTTACACATTCCTTAATGTTTACCTTTTGTCATATTTGTGTTTGTTTTTTGTATAGCAATTAGTGGTTGTACATGACATTAAGAACCCCTACACACTCCATTTGTGTGTGTGTTTTGCATAGCAATAAGTGGTTGTGCATAAAATTAAACACTTCTGCACACTCCATTATATATTCAACTTTTGCCATATTGGTGTGTGTTTTTGCATAGCAATAAGTGGTTTTACATGACATTAAACACCCCTACACACTCCTAAATGTTTACCTTTTGTCATGTTTGTTTATGTTTTTGTATATCAATTAATGGTTGTACATGACATTAAACACCCCTACAAACTTCTGTTTACCTTTTGTCATACTTGTTTATGTGTTTTGTATAGCAATTAGTGGTTGTACATGACATTAAAATCCTTACACACTCCTTAATGTTTACCTTTTGTCATATATGTGTGTGTGTTTTGTATAGCAATCAGTGGTTGTACATGACATTAAACACCCGTACACACTCCTTTATGTTTACCTTTTGTCATATTTATGTGTGTTTTTGCGAAGTGATTGTGCATGACATTAAACATTCCTGTACACTCCTTTATATTTACATTTTATATTTGTGTGTGTTTTTGTAAAGTGATTGTGCATGACATTAAACATTCCTGCACACTCCTTTATATTTACCGTTTGTCATATGGTTGTGTGTTTTTGTAAAGCAATAGGTGGATGAACATGACATTAAACACCCTTACACATTCCTTTATGTTTAGCTTTTGTCATATTTGTGCGTGATTTTGTATAGTAATAAGAAGATGTACATTACATTAAACACCCGTAAACACTTCTTTATGTTTACCTTTTGTCATACTTGTGTGTGTTTTTTTTTTGGCAATTAGTGGTTGTAGATGACATTAAACACCCTTACACACTCCTTAATGTTTAGCTTTTGTCATATTTGTGTGTGATTTTGTATAATAATAAGAAGATGTGCATTACATTAAACATCCGTCAACACTCCTTTGAGTTTACCTTTTGTCATATTCGTGTGTGTTTGTTTGGCAATTAGTGGTTGTATATGACATTAAATACCCCTACACACTCCTAAATGTTAACCTTTTGTCATATTTGTGTTTGTGTTTTGTATAGCAATAAGTGGTTGTACATGACATTTAACTCCCTTATACAGTCCTTTATGTTTCATCCGTTAAGTTTAGTCTATCTTATGGATTTTTTTTAAGAGTTATCTACCTTAATTCATGTACACTTACTTTACTTAAATAGAGTTTAACTATTCATTGAGAAACGTCTCACTTATGGATGTCACTATAGAGTTTAGTTCAGGTATACTCACTCAAGTAACGTCTAACTCATGGATGTCTTTAAAGAGTTATCTCCCTTTATTCCAGTCTCCTCTATCAAGTTAAGTCTAACTAATGGATGTCTCTTAAGTGTTATCTCCTTTTATTCCAGTCTCCTCTATTCAGTAAAGTCTAACTTATGGATGTTTCTAAAAGAGTTATCTCCCTTAATTTAGGTACACTACCCTTAGAAAATTCGAACTTATGGATGCCATTGAAGAGTTATCTCTCTTAGTTCATGTCTCGTCAATTAAGTATAATATAAGTTATGTTTGTCTATAAAGAGCTATCTCCCTTACTACAGGTACACGACTACCCTAAGTAAAGTCTAACTTATGGATGTTTCTAAAAGAGTTATATCCCTTCATTCAGGTCTCCTCTATCACGTAAAGTCTAACTTATTCATGTATTTGGTTTTGATGTTATATTTGTTATTCTCGTGGGATTTTGTCTGATGCTTGGTCCGTTTCTGTGTGTGCTACATTTTAGTGTTGTGTCGTTGTTCTCCTCTTATTGTCGAGTCTGCAAACTTTTGTTGCAGAAAGCTCGACATAGGGATAGTGATCCGGCGGCTACGGCGGAGGCGTTAGCTCACTTCTTAAAAGCTTTATATTTTAGAAGGTGGAAGACCTGGATGCTTCATACTTTGTATATAGATGCTTCATGTTACGAAGTTTCCTTCAGTCACATGTCCAATGTCCTTGACCTCATTTTCAGTGACCACTTGAAAAAAAGTTCAAATTTTTTGTAATGTTGAATTCTCTCTTATTATAAGTAATAGGATAACTATATTTGATATGTATGTACCTTGCAAGGTCCTCGTGTCTGTCAGACAGTTTTCACTTGACCTCGACCTCATTTCATGGATCAGTGAACAAGGTTAAGTTTTGGTGGTCAAGTCCATATCTCAGATACTATAAGCAATAGGGCTAGTATATTCGGTGTATGGAAGGACTGTAAGGTGTACATGTCCAACTGGCAGGTGTCATCTGACCTTGACCTCATTTTCATGGTTCAGTGGTTATAGTTAAATTTTTGTGTTTTGGTCTGTTTTTCTCATACCATATGCAATAGGTCTACTATATTTGTTGTATGGAATGATTGTTAAGTGTACATGTCTAGCGGGCAGATGTCATGTGACCTTGACCTCATTTTCATGGTTCAGTGGTCAAAGTTAAGTTTTTGAGTTTTGGTCTTTTTATCTAATGCTATATGCCATAGGTCAACTATATTTGGTGTATGGAAATATTTTATGATCTTTATGTCAGTCGAGCAGGTTTTATTTAACCGTGACCTCATTTTCACGGTTCATTGCACAGTGTTAAGTTTTTGTGTTTTGGTCTATTTTTCTTAAACTATAAGTAATGTGTCAACTATATATGTTGTATAGAAGCATTGTTAGCTGTACCTGTCTGCCTGGCATGGTTCATCTGACCTGGACCTCTTTTTCAAGGTTCATTGGTCTTTGTTTAGTTATCTTGGTTAATGTTAAGTTGATGTGACAGTTGTAATAAAGCTTAGCTTTATACTTAGGACTATCAACATAATATCAATGATTAGTATAGAAGGCGAGACATTTCAGTGTGTGCACTCTTGTATTTAATGCGTTTCCCTCGGTTTTAGTTTGTTACCCCGATTTTGTTTTTTGTCCATGGATTTATGAGCTTTGAACAGCGGTATACTACTGTTGCCTTTATTTATGGATGTCTCTTAAGTGTTATCTCCCTTTATTCCAGTCTCCTCTATTCGGTAAAGTCTAACTTATGAATGTTTCTAAAAGAGTTATCTCCCTTCATTCAGGTCTCCTCTATCAAGTAAAGTCTAACTTATGGATGTCTTTAAAGTGTTATATCCCTTTATTCCAGTCTCCTCTATTCAGTAAAGTCTAACTTATGGATGTTTCTAAAAGAGTTATCTCCCTTAATTCGGGTACACCACCCTTAGAAAATTCAAACTTATGGATGTCTCTTAAGTGTTATCTCCCTTTATTCCAGTCTCCTCTATTCAGTAAAGTCTTACTTATGGATGTTTCTAAAGAGCTATCTCCCTTAATTCAGGTACACGACCCTTTGAAAATTCGAACTTATGGATGTCTCTTAAAAGTTATCTCCCTTAGTTCATGTCTCGTCAATTAAGAGATAATTGTATTGTATTTGAAGCTTTAAGGACGTCCATTGGTAGTTTTACTGTCGCAAATTAAGTTTACCTTACGACGCGTAGCGGAGATAGGTAAACGGGTATTTGCGACAGTAAAACTACCGATGGACGTCCGCAAAGCTTCAAATACAATACAGTTATCTCTATTCTAATGCAAAACAAATTTACAATTAAATTTCAATCATTATTTCAGTGTAAAATCTTCATTAAAGAAAATTCCGCGAAAAGCTGTTATCTTCTTTGGTCCCTTAACTAGGTGACGTCATAGGTATGCTTCCGGCGTCAAAAATAAACACCGGGCGTTTTCTGGCTTCTGTGCCGCTTCAGAATGTAATAAAATTTAATAAAAAGAAAATGTTTAGGTGCAACATGTGAGTTTTTTGGCTTATTATTGTAGAAATTACATGTCAATACATTCAGCAATTCAAAATGTCGGCTTCCTTAGTTACAGACAAGGAGATAGAGAATTTTACGCTAACTGTCATCCAATCAGAACCATTGATACAAAATAATTGCATTTGAATTAAGTATAATAGAAGTTATGTTTTTTTATAAAGAGTGATCTCCTTTACTACAGGTATACGACTACCCTAAGTAAAGTCTAATTTATGTATGTCTCTTAAGAGGGGCAAAAGATACCAGAGGGACAGTCAAACTCATAGATTGAAAATAAACTGTCAATCTTATGGCTAAACAAATAAATAGACAAACGGACAAATAATAGTACAGAAGACAACATAGAAAACTAAAGACTAAGCAACACGAACCCCAACAAAAACGTGGAATGGTCTCAGGTGCTCCGGAAGGGTAAGCAGATGCTGCTCCACATGTGGCAACCATTGTGTTGCTTATGTTATTACATATCCGGTAAATAGTCTAATTCGGTAGGTCACATTCGTGAAAAGGGAAGGGAAGGTTATTGTAGAACATATCCGATATCATCTGTGAAACAGTTATTCCATAATGGTAAACCAACTCGTGATGGCGTCCGTAAAATGTACGAAGGGATGACTTCAAATTCATCATTTGGAACTCTTGGTTTAATAGCTTCCTTGTGAGCAGCAATCCTCTATCAAGGAAATCATGTTAGGAAATACAACCCTGGAATATCGTATCAATTGGGAGATATATACTCTACCTTAATTCAGGTACAATCCTTAAAATAAAGCCTAACTTATGGATGTTTCTAAACAGTTCTCTCCCTTAATTTATGTCTCCTCCGTTAAGTTAAATATAATTTATGTCTGTCTCTAAAGAATTATCTTCCAAATTAAAGGTACACTACCCTAAGTAAAGTCTTACTTATGGATGTCTCTAAAGTGTTCAATTATTCATGTCTCCTTCATTAAGTAAATGGACTTGTCTATTCTTTTGATGATAGTGAAGGGAAAGTTGTTTTTCATATATACGAGTCCACTAAAACTCTACATATTCAAAGAAAAGGGGTGTATATTTTGGTTCAAAAATACTCTTAAGATTTTTGCAGAACTATATCATGTGTTTGACACACAGAGACTGGATGATTAAAAAATTTTGAAATCTAAAAATGTACATAATGAGAATAATGAAAACGATAATAAAAGTATTAATAAAAGTAAAATCTAATTTATGTCTGTATCTATAAGGGTTATATCCCTAACTACAAGTACACTACACTAAGTTAAGTCTAACTTATGGATGTCTCTTAAGTGTTATCTTCCTTCATTCAGGTCTCCTCTATTAAGTAAATTCTAATTTAGGGATGTCTCTTAAGTGTTAATTCCCTTAATTCAGGTCTCCTCTATTAAGTACATTCTAACTTATGGATGTCTCTTAAGTGTTATCTCCCTTAATGCAGGTCTCCTCTAATGGCTCTATTAAGTAAAGTCTAACTTATGGATGTCTCTTAAGTGTTATCTCCCTTAATTCAGATCTCCTCTATCAAATAAATTCTAACTTATGGATGTCTCTTAAGTGTTATCTCCCTTAATGCAGGTCTCCTCTAATGGCTCTATTAAGTAGAGTCTAACTTATGGATGTCTCTTAAGTGTTATCTCCCTTAATTCATGTCTCCTCTATCAAATAAATTCTAACTTATGGATGTCTCTTAAGTGTTATCTCCCTTAATTCAGATCTCCTCTATTTAGTAAAGTCTAACTAAGGGATGTCTCTTAAGTATTATCTCCCTTAATTCAGGTCTCCTCTATCAAGTAAATTCTAAATTATGGATGTCTCTTAAGTGTTATCTCCCTTAATTAAGATCTCCTCTATCAAATAAATTCTAAATTATGGATGTCTCTTAAGTGTTATCTCCCTTAATTCAGATCTCCTCTATCAAATAAATTCTAAATTATGGATGTCTCTTAAGTGTTATCTCCCTTAATTCAGATCTCCTCTATCAAATAAATTCTAACTTATGGATGTCTCTTAAGTGTTATCTCCCTTAATGCAAGTCTCCTCTAATGGCTCTATTAAGTGAAGTATAACTTATGGATGTCTCTTAAGTATTATCTCCCTTAATTCAGGTCTCCTCTATTAAATAAATTCTAAATTATGGATGTCTCTTAAGTGTTATCTCCCTTAATTCATGTCTCCTCTATCAAATAAATTCTAACTTATGGATGTCTCTTAAGTGTTAATTCCCTTAATTTAGCTCTCCTCTATTAAGTAAATTCTAACTTAGGGATGTCTCTTAAGTGTTATCTCCCTTAATTCAGATCTCCTCTATTAAGTAAAGTCTAACTTATGGATGTCTCTTAAGTGTTAATTCCCTTAATTCAGGTCTCCTCTATTAAGTAAAGTCTAACTTAGGGGTGTCTCTTAAGTGTTATCTCCCTTAATTCAGGTCTCCTCTATTAAGTAAATTCTAACTTATGGATGTCTCTCAAGTGTTATCTCCCTTAATTCAGGTCTCCTCTATTAAGTAAATTCTAACTTATGGATTTCTCTTAAGTGTTAATTCACTTATTTCAGGTCTCCTCTATTAAGTAAATTCTAACTTATGGATGTCTCTTAAGTGTTATCTCTCTTAATTCAGGTCTCCTCTATTAAGTAAGATCTAACTTAGGGATGTCTCTTAAGTATTATCTCCCTTAATTCAGGTCTCCTCTATTAAGTAAATTCTAACTTATAGATGTCTCTTAAGTGTTAATTCCCTTAATTCAGGTCTCCTCTTTTACGTAAACTATAACTTATGGATGTCTCTTACATGTTATATCCCTTAATTTAGGTCTCCTCTATTAAGCAAGATCTTACTTAGGGATGTCTCTTAAGTATTATCTCCCTTAATTTAGGTCTCCTCTATTAAGTAAAGTCTAACTTATGGATGTCTCTTAAGTGTTATCTCCCTTAATTCAGGTCTCCTCTATCAAGTAAATTTTAGCTTAGGGATGTATCTTAAAAGTTATCTCACTTAATTCAGGTCTCCTTTATTAACTAAAGTCTAACTTATGGATGTCTCTTTAGTTTTATCTCCCTTAATTCAGGTTTCCTCTATTAAGTAAAGTCTAACTTAGGAATGTCTCTTAAGTGTTATCTCCCTTATTTCATGTCTCTTCTATTAAGTAAAGACAATCTTAGGGATTACTTTAAATAGTTATCGTCCTTAGTTCAGGTACTCTTCCCTTAGAATAGTCTAACTGATTGATGTCTCTAATAAAATTGTACTTACCGCCAGAAAAAAAGAATAACCGATGAACTTCGTAATAAGCTTGTAGATTAACCTTCCACCAATGTGGACTAGGTTGTTCGGGATTCGGATAAGCACAACTCAAAGATTCCCAGTACACTCCATTATTAGCACGAGAAGAATACTGCTTGTGATCATAACCTGGTGATGGTGGTGAAGACATAGAGGTGGGCTTTCCTTTTGCAATGTCAACAAAATCTGAAATTCAATGAATTAACTTATTTATTGAAAAGCCCTTTGTGTCAAAATTGGCCAATGGCCAAAACAAAACCAACCATGAACAAATACATCAAAATTACATATAAATCATGCATTATGAACTAACTATTTCATTCCACTTCATATTTTCAACAAAAACACCTACAGTTATGACAAATTGCCCATTAAAAACATATGGCAGTTTATTTGTTTTATACTGACTTTAACAGCGCGAATATTTGCTCGACCTAGCGGGCTCGCTTAATATTTTTGCTTATAAAGTCATTTTAAAAAACAAAAATACCAATATTTTATATTAATTGTATCGTCTGTTAATTCCATAGAAGAATGACCTATTAGCTCCATATAGGTATATCAATTTCAAATATTTAAACATCTCTGCAAGCCTCGAGTTTAAAATTTGAAAAGGTCACAAAATGGCTTAAAAGATTAACTTTAATCGTAAAACACCTAAAAGGTCTCAATTTGGTTCGTAATTGGGTCTATCTAAAAAGCCTTAAGGGTGCTCGAGGGTATACATCCATTTTTTTAAACATATGATTTCGCTTTTTTTTTCTATAAATGAACTTTATCTTTATTCAAACTTTATTTATAGCAAAGTATACCGAATTTATACGAACGACCTTTATTTTCAGACATTAAGATCATTGTAATTTTGAAAACAGATGACTCCCACCTTTCATAGATTATTACGTTTTGGAGAGACAATTATCAATTTATCTGAATTCTCTTGTAAAGCCTTAATTTTTATTGACAGAAGGGCAAAATAGCCAAGTATAGTTAGTTTAAGCATATTTATTTATAGTGGATTGGGAAACAAGCTTTGCAACTTATATTAATCCCTTTCCACTTTGCGGGTGCGAGTGCTGCCTTGTAGCGGCATTAGCCTACTCTTTTTCGAAATCTACAAGGGTGTCTTTAACGTGCCAGAGATATGGCTCTCTCTTAACACGGGTCAGCCATTTATCGTCCCCTTCCGACGGCCTATCATCGTTTCCTTAAGACAATACTCGCAAATGGTGTCAAGGGAGAGCCGAAAATTGAGTTCCTGAATTTTTCATCCCGAACGGGAATCGAACCAGGAACCTTTGTGTTAGTAGTCCGATGCACTTACCACTACACCACGGCTCTCTCAAGTATAGTTGAAAGAAATGAGATCATTAAATAAGCTGCCTTTCTAAATTTGAGTTCAATTAATTTAATGTTTATTTTACAAAAAAAATTAAATGACTTATGAAAATGCATTTCAATATATATGTACAGTTGTGCAATTTAAATCTGGAGGATACCCTGAACTAGCTAAAAACATTTCATATGAAATTATCTATAGTAGAATAAGTATAAATTTGGTATTGGAAGATTGTAAAATAATATTTTCAATGAACAAATATGTGCATGTAACAAGAATGCATAGTTACGACTATGGCGTATTAAATTATAATCCTGGTACCTTTGATAACTATATACGACTATAGGAACAAACGTGTCAAAACCTGTATGTCTACATGTAATGTTTGTAAATTGTATATGCATATACGCACGATATATCATAATGATCAAGCTGTAATGAACAAATATCGCATGTTCTACTTAATTTTATTATTATACATAGCTGCAATGTTCCATATTTTCGGTTTACTTAATAATTGAACAGGTATAGAAGATAATCCTTCGTTCTTCAAGAAATATTAAACTACGAGTTGAGAAGCAAAATGAAATGTCAGGAAATCAATCCATTTTCTACAAGTGCTAGAAACAAACTTATAACCATCCTAGAGTTCCATGTTTGTTTATCATATTTAAGTTATACGCAAAATTTGGATGGTGATGATTTTGCACATATACTATTTTCACATATTCCTTGGGCAGACCAAAAAGCAAATTATTTTAATACTTTCTTATAAAGTTCTAATATTTTATGTATAAATAGTAGGATTACAGCACAAGACAATAGTATTGTCAATCATTTAACAACAAATAAATAATACTGAATTACTTAAAATAAAAACTTTAATATAAACTTTATGATTAACATGTCCAATTTAATATACAAATAGATGTGTGACTATGGTACTAATGTGTGTGTGTGAAAGAGAGAGAGAGAGATTTGTTCCCTTACATATGGAGTACATAAGGCACAGATCTCCATATGACTTATTCTCACGTGTTGGGAGAACATTCAAAGACAGATCTCCAATAAAATTCATTAATATAAAAAGTTTTTGGGTATTGGATTGCGGCCAACTGAAGGTTAATTATGCCAAAAACAATTAAAATTATCGATAAAATTTACCAAAATTTAATTTAAAATAAAAATAATGTTTATTAAAGGGAAAACTAAATTTTAAAGGAAGACGACAAAACATATATTTTTGTCTTGATAGTATTATCACAAGGATTTTGTGAATTTTTTCAGTTTTTGGTCCGATTTAAGAAGCATCACCAATGTAGGGCAATGTTAACCCTTCTTGAACCTTCTCCTTCAACTATCTCGACCGAAAAAACATCGAATCGGACTCGATAAACTGGTAGAATCTACATGTATATTGCACGCCTAGTAAACCATCTAATCTCAACTAAATGGTTGAGACGGAAAAAAAGTTTTATGGCACTTCCTGTTGAGCTTTTCTGGTTCAAAATATCCAAAATAAACACAGGGTAGGGCGACTTTTCGTCAATTTACTGAAAATCAATTAGTTTTTTTTGGAAAATGGGAGAATGTCATGCCATAGATCATTAAATTAGAGTTTGTCTCGTGTATAACACGGACCAATATGATTAAAAATTACATCGGATGACTTTTCTCCAGTAGGTAAATGTCGCCAGTACAGTCAGTTATTGACAAAATGACAGTGAGATCATCGAGATAACGTATATATCAGTAAGTTGGTATTTTTCTAAAACCTTATAAACATAAAATTACAGGTTGTTCTTTTTCTTTACGAATATAATTTCATTAAGCTGAATAAATATGTTGAGATTGTCTGGTATCCGTTATGATATTCTGGAAGAATATTGAGACCTTCTGTTGAATGAAACTTTCAACTAGCTAAGTGTCAACCACATACAACCGTCGAAATTCATAAACTTGCCGTTTATTTGACATTTCAACTGTCATTTTAACCTTGTCTGTAGTTATGACAGCAGCTTGTAAAGAGACCGTTGATTGTAATACAAGAATCTAAATAGTGCAGGGTTTTTTAAGTCTATCGCTGAAGATTAATAGTCTGGCGTTTGAAATGCAAAGTTCAGCACAGAAGCTATAAAGTCGATAATGTTGTAATTGACATCTCCAGCGCTAGAATGTATTTCTAACTTGCCATCTCAATTTCTAGCTTTTTAATTTACCTACATCGCTATACTTTACATTTGCAGCGCTGCATCAGGTTTACATCAGCTCTACACTTTATCTACAGCAATGGATTTAAAAATCGTTAGCACTCCATTTACATTATTAGTGCTAAACTTTGAATATATATTTAGCACTAAAACTTTATTCTACAGCCTCATACAGAGGTAGGGGTTTCTTCCTATATAAAGGGATACAAAGACGTGCCGCAGGAATGGGTCTCTTTTTCATAGCCAATAATTATATATCAACGGGTAGCAATTTTACCAAGGTAAAATGTTAATGGGTCAGTTATTTTTCGATTTCATTTTTATATCAAAGTTGTTTTATATATATTTAGGACTCTAAAGTGCGATGGGGACGCTAAAATACGATTGTCATGCTAAAGTACGACGGTATGCGCTAAAGTGCGATGGTTTGATACGCTAAAGTGCGATGGTCTGTGAACAACGCTAAAGTCCGATGCCGTGGTACGCTAGAGTGCGTTTTTCTGAGAATGCGTGTTTGTTCGCGAAAGTGTGGACGTTTGCATTATGACTCTACAAGCCGTTTGAACATACAAGAAAGGACATGCCGGTAATCAAGAATGTTTGTGGAGATGAAGGGTTTTTTACAAGACAAGAAAAATGATCCAAAACCTTTTTAGTCGGTGCTATAGAATAGCTTGTACGCGGAGGAGTGTTTTCAACAAAATCATCCACAGTAACAAAACTGAAAATCCTTGATCTCGCTGTGTCGGCAAGGACAAATGTGTGTCTGTCAGGATACTGGATAAAAGAACTTCTCATAAACATAGAAACAGACTTTCTGCAAGCTTGTGGCAAAGACAAAGTTTGCAGGAACACAAAAAATAGTGTTTGCAGATGTTTGCCGCTATCTGCAAACTTCCGGCAAACATTGCAGCTTTTTGCTGCAAGCTTGCGGCAAGTTTGCAGAAACATCAATGTTTGCCGTAAGATTGCCAGAAAGTTAAGATATTAAAGAATGTTTGCCGCAAGATTGCAGAAAACTTTGACCATTCTATAAGTTTGCCGCAAGATTGCAGAAAACTTTGACCATTCTATATGTTTGCCAGAACATTGCAAGAATTACACAATATTGACTGGGCATGTCTAGTTGGCACTTCCTGGAAACTAACAATTTGAAATTGTGACTTGGTCATGTTGATTGTGCTAGGAAAATGCATTTCACATATAAGAGACCAAAGAGGCATTTTGGTTCAATAATATAGGAATATTCAATATGTAATTTTGTAAGTACAGTGTACAAATAATTCACAGAACTGCATGTTTTAATAAAATAATTAATGTCTATACGGTATCATACATAATTAAGTAAGCAACTATATATGTGTGATTGAAAAACTTTAGCTATTATATATAAGTTTGAATTTTGTAACTGATGTACTGTACATACCATGTTTATCAAAATTAAGTTCAATTATGTAACGCAATTATTACCTAGCTTTATACCCAATACTCATTTGAGATTTATCCCTTTTGGGCTATTTAAAAAAAATGATGCCTAAGTGTGACAAACATAGTAAAAAATAAAGTCATTGCAAATCTATTTTCTTTCATTCTATTTGAATCCAGAGACATTCAAGTTTACAAAACTACCATGGGTTAGTGCAAAAAAATAAAAACAAAAAATTTAACAACATTTTACTCGTAAGAATTCATCAACTTTTCAAAGGAAACAACATACTACTATTATCAACTTACAAACATTAATAAGTATAAATATATCAATGTAATTATTGTGTTTGGTGCATTAAAGGTAATAGATGATTTTCCTGTCTTTTTTTCCTTCATATACAGGGATTTTTTTTTTAAATACGTTATTTTCTCCAATTTTTAGTGTATTCTTAATATTCAATGACAAAAGTTTTTATATCTCTTTGGAAAAGCTTAAACTTTATAAAAAAAATTACAAGAAATCAAACATATATGATCTCATTACATCCTCAGAAAATTTCACACCAATTGCTTCAGTTAATTTTAAGCTTTCTTCATTTAAAAAATACAAACATACGTTTTTGATGCTTTTGTCACACTCCTGACATATTTTTTCAGTAGCTTCAAGACTGTTTTAATGAAGAATGTATAGAAAATCAGTAGTGATATCAATTTTAAATGTACAATCTCACAAAAAAAATATGTATTATTCACTTGATTGCACATTTTTTTAATATATAAGTGAAAAGCAAACTTTTAACATGTGTAACGTGTATAAAACTCTAATTTTTAAGAATCTTGGATAAAAAGTGTCAAGAAAAAATACTTTGCAAGACAGATTGACTATTCTCTGACTTTCTCATAATATTGTAAAGATGTTACAATTATTTTTATAAGGAATTATGTTAGATAAGCTACATCAGAAACTCAATGTCAGGAGTGTAACGAAATGTTACACTCCTGACCAGAAGTTATTGCTACCTTATTTAACCTAAAACTGACTTGATATTATGTAGTCTTCATATTAAACATATAATGTTAGAGCACATTTAGAACAGGTTTGACTTTCCTTTACACCTTGGTCAGTCTCTTGTTTGATACTATAATATATGCTGTTTTTATGTCAGATAATGTATTATTAAAAGTTGGTTCTTACTACCGAAGATGGTAATAGTATGTGCTCTGTATAAAATAACTGTCAAAAAATGTACCCAAAAATGTCAGGAGTGTAACGCTTTCAGTGTGACATTCATATCAATTTTTATAGAAACAATGTTTTTATTGTTGGTTTTCTTTTATTGAATTTGACTGTGAACACCACCTGTAGCAGATCATCAGTAACAGACATGCCATTATTATGGCCTTCACTGCTCTTGTATGCTAAATATTTATACGTCAGGAGTGTAACACATTTAAACTTGCGAATTCAATTGCAATTTTAGTTCAAAAATTTCAAAAGTAATATTAATGTAGACTTGTCTTCTGTGTTAGCTGAGGTGTTGTTATGTCATTTTTTTATTTAATAATTATTAGCTTGTTTTTCATGCAATAACTTACCTTTGCTAATAACATTAAAATAAAGCATTTTTTGGTGTTACACTCCTGACATAGAAGTATTGAGCATATAAAAGCAGCGAAAGCCATAATAATGGCATGCTTGTTTCTGATGAACTGCAACAGTTAATGTTCACTGAAATTCAAGAAAAAACAACAATTATGACAACATTGTTTCTAAAAAAAATAACATCTTAACTCAATTGTTACACTCCTGACAAACTTTGGTAGTCTTCTAATTGTAACCATAGTATTTCAGTAGTAGAACTTTAGGATCATATGGATGCACCTGTGCCAAGCTATGATACTAAACAAAAAATTTAAACCATGTAAAATGTGCAGAAACATGTTATTTCACCTACAAAGCAATTTTCTGGCAACATATAGATTTTTTCTAACATTTTGTTTTGTACATACCTATTTGACATACCTTATACTGTTCATAAAAAGGTAAATAGATGGAAGAATTAAATGAGAAATCATAGTCAAGATATCATAGTTAGAGGAGAGCTGTTGTTTGGTAGTGTATCTGCCCTTATTTATTCTATATCATCAATGTAAATGTAACACTAAAAGCGTTACACTTCTGACATTTTGAGGTACATTTTTTGACATTATTTTGTATACATAGCACATACAGCTACCATCTTTGGAAGTAAGAACTAACTTATCATAATACATTATCTGACATAAAAACATCACATATATAGTATCACACAAGAGACTGACAAAGGTTTGAAGCAAAGGCACCGGTTTTTTTTAAATAGCCTTTTTCATTTCATAATACAGGTATATGATGTCATTTGAGAATGACCCCTGCTCCCTTTTTCAAAACTGAAATGCATGTATGCATTTCCTTAAATCTTTAAGTTTCCAAGAATTCTTTCAATGACTGTTTGTATACAGGCATGAATTCTTTTTAAAAATGTTGCTGTGTATTTAAAAGAGATAAATTGAAAGTGTCCACACACATGACAATGGTATATGTGTAGTTCCTGCAAGTTTGCCGCAAATTTGCAACAAACAATTGCCGCAAGCTTGCTGCAAATCTAATTTGCATAATTATGTGTGCAGCAAGCTTGCTGCAACCTTCATTTGCATGGTAAAATGGTTGCTACAAGCTTGCGGCAATGGTTGCTGCAAACTTGCGGCAAATGTTTGCCGCAGCTAGCTAGGGCTTATTTTTCGGAAAGGGTAGATGATATGTAGAATGTCAGTGCTAGTATCCACACAGTTGGAAGATTGACGACTAGATAATATGTAGAATGTCAGTGCTAGTTATAGACAGTTGGTGCATTGGCGAACATAAAGTATAAAATGTCAGTACTAGTATCTACACAGTTGGTGGATTGACGACTAAATAGTATGTAGAATGTCAGTACTAGTAGTATTTACACAGTTGGTAAATTGACGACTAGATAGTATGTAGAATGTCAGTACTAGTATCTACACAGTTGGTAAAATGTCAGTGCTAGTTTCTACACAGTTGGTGGATTGGCGACCAGATAGTATAAAATGGCAGTACTAATATCTACACAGTTGGTGGATTGACGACTAAATAGTATGTGGAATGCCAGTTCTAGTATCTACACAGTTGGTGGATTGACGACTAAATAGTTTGAAGAATGTCAGTACTAGAATCTACAAAAGTGGTGGATTGACGACTAAATAGTATGTAGAATACCGGTACTAGTATTTACACAGTTGGTAAATTGACGACTAGATAGTTTGTAGAGTGTCAGTACTAGTATCTACACGGTTGGTGGATTAACGACTAGATAGTTTGTAGAATATCAGTGCTAGTATCTACACAGTTGGTGGATTAACGACTAGATAGAATGTAGAATGTCAGTGCTAGTTTCTACACAGTTGTAGATTGGCGACCTGATAGTATAAAATGTCAGTACTAATATCTACACAGTTGGTGGATTGACGACGAAATAGTTTGCGGAATGTCAGTATTAGAATCTACACAATTGGTGGATTGACGCCTAAATAGTATGTGGAATGCCAGTACTAGTATTTACACAGTTGGTGGATTGACGACAAGGTAGTATGTAGAATGACAGTGCTTATATCTACACAGTTGGCTTATCGACTAGATAACATGTAGAATGTCGGTGCTAGTATCTACACAGTTGGTGGCTTAATAGCGAGATAGTATGTAGAATGTCAGTGCTAGTATCTACAGTTGGTGGCTTGACAACTAGATAGTTTGTAGAACGTCAGTGCTAGTATCTACTCAGTTGGTGGATGGATGACCAGACATTTTTAGAATGTCAGTACTAGTATCTACACAGTTGGTTGTTTGACGACTAGATAGTTTGTAGAATGTCAGTGCTAGTATCTACACAGTTGGTTGCTTGACAATTAGATAGTATGTAGAATGTCAGTGCTATTATCTACTCAGTTGGTGGCTTGACGACCAGACAGTTTTAAAATGTGAGTACTAGTACATGTATCTACACATTTGGTGGATTGACGACTAGATGTGTCTGCTAGTATCTACTCAGTTGGTGGCTTGACGACCAGACAGTTTTAAAATGTGAGTACTAGTATCTACACAGTTGGTAAATTGACGACTAGATAGTATGTAGAATGTCAGTGCTAGTATCTACACAGTGGGTGGCTTGACAACTAGATAGTATGTAGAATGTCAGTGCTAGTATTTACTCAGTTAGTGGATTGACGACTAGATAGTTTGTAGAATCTCAGTGCTAGCATCTACGCAGTTGGTGGCTTGACGACTAAACAGTTTGTAGAATCTCAGTTCTAGTATCTACACAGTTTGTGGATTGACGACTAGATAGTATGTAGAATGTCAGTGCTAGTATCTACTCAGTTTGTGGATTGACGACTAGATAGTTTGTAGAATCTCAGTGCTAGTATCTACACAGTTAGTGGATTGACGACTAAATAGTATGTAGAATGTCAGTGCTAGTATCTACTCAGTTGGTGGATTGACTAGATAGTATATAGAATGTCAGTGCTAGTATCTTCACAGTTGATGGCTTGACAACTAAATAGTATGTAGAATGTCAGTGCTAGTATTTACACAGTTGGTCGATTGACGACTAGATAGTTTGTAGAATGTCAGTGCTAGTATCTACTCAGTTGGTGGATTGACGACAAGATAGTATGTAGAATTTCAGTACTAGAATCTACACAGTTGGTGGATTGGCGATTAGATACTAGTACTAGTATTGACAAGTTTAAGTTCTCAAATACTATTACAAAATAAGAAAGATTTTATAAGACTTTCACAGATGGCTTATAATTATACATGTAAAAGACTTATAAAAAGAATTTTAAGACATTCAAATGGATAAAACCAGAGGATTCCGAAAATCTGACAAAATTTCCAAACATGACAAGCGAACATCCTTAACTTAAACAGACAAATTCGTAACATCAGATGACATTATGATATCATTTTCTATTTAAGAGGAGCGAAAGATACCGAAGGGACATTTAAACTTACAAATCGAAAACAAACTGCTGAAAACGCAATGACTACAAAGGAAAAAGACAAACAAACAAATAAAATTACACAAGACACAACATAGAAAACTAAAGACTAAGCAACAAGAACATCGCCATACACTGGGAGTGATCTCAGGTGCTCCAGAAGGGTAAGAAGATCCGGCTTCACATGTGGCACCCGTCGTGTTGCTCGTGTTATTACAAACCCGAAATTAACGAAGGGATGATTTCAACTTTACCATTTGGAACTCTTGGTGCAATAGCTTCCTTGTGAGCAGCAATCCTCTATCAAGGAAATTTTGATAGGAAGTACAGAAGTAGAGAGAGCAGGAATAAACAATATCACTTTATACAGGTATAGCGTGAACTAAAACGGGAAAATTTATAACATCGGATGACCTTGTACGTGTTTTGTTTGTGAGTCCACTAGATTCTCTGAAAACCTAATATGTGATTTTTCATTAACTTATAAATCGGCTCTGTGGAATGACTAAAATTATCAATTTTGCTGGTTGACCTAGATTTACAAAAAAATTTGGTCACATTGCTTTAATCAAATATTCCGGCTGACGCCATAACTTGTTCAGATTTAGATTTGTGGATATCTGCGTAAGATTTTGTAGACTTTTCAAGGACCTTGACCATTTTCTTGTTGTTAATGATACGTTTTTGCAAATCACTAATTGACTTCGCGTGAGAGTAACACTCAATATTTACTTTTATAGAGTACATCGTCAAGTTCTTTTAAATTATCACTCGTGAGGTTTGGATTTGTTTTGAAACATATAACGCCTTACTCGCGTGTATCACTTCATCATAAATGACTCTGATTTGATGATTAATTAAGCAAAGTTCGTTAAAATTTAGATTTGCTGTTTTATTGTAGCAATACACAGTTAGGAAAAAAACTTTAAATTGACACTCATAATTTTAAAAACCCTCTTTCCCTTCCTTTCTAACAAATAAGGCTTAATATTTGTGTTAACCATGTGCATATTTATAGAAAGATAAACTTCCATACAGTTGATTTCTAATGGTAATAATGGTGAAATATAATCTCTTTTTGGTGTAACGATGGCAACAATCTGCATTATTTGATAAAAATATTTCAAAAAAGGGAGGTGAACCCCGTATGAGAATATTAGGAGGATTCCGCTTAAATATAGCAGGATCACAGGCGGAATCCACCTAAAAATTAAGACTTATAGACGGAATTAAGGCGGACATGGAATATTGAAAAAAATCCGCCTAAAGTATCAAAGACCTTAGGCGAAATATTTACTACTTTCCTGTTGAGTTAACAGGATTTCTGTAGTAAAAGAAATATCATAGACGGAATGCTGGACTTATATTTGTTCAAGTTTCTTAGGAGGAAATTGAACTTAAAAGATTTTGTTCAAATTTATCAGCCGGGAATTGTACTTAGAATTTTTTCTAACTTATGAGGCAGAATTGTTCTTTTATTTATTTTTTTTCAAATGAAAAATGTATCATTACTGATGAGAGAGTGCATGATTGATGATTATTTGGACCATAAAGCCAGTATTTGTACCACCCTGAAATCCAACATATATTTAAAGAGTCTTAAAGATGGCATATTAAATTCAATTAAATTTAAATTGTGATAGCATTGTAAGGTAATTTATAACTTTATGTTATGTGTTGCTATTTATATACATTTAAACATATAAAAAGTGATTAGAATATATATATACTTATTTCACTAACAGTATTTAAGACAATAATTTATTTTTAAATTTTCCAACATAGGAATTGCTGGTTAAAATTAATTTATTTTCAAGTACAATTAATTATTAAGTGTATCTCTATTTAATTAAGTAATAATCATGATAATACACAAATACTATTTCCATGCAGTCTCTTTCTTATCAATTAGTGATAGAAATGTTATGTAGGTTCCCCATCTGTTTTCCATTTGCCTCTGTGAAATGGACAGGAAATGTTATGTACACACTCAAGAGTTGGGGCCCAATGAAGGAGACCACATTGCTTTGTACATTTCTCTTAAATTTCTACAGTCCAAAATATAAAAATAATAGATAAAAATTGGTGAATATTATTTATTTATTATAATATATCTCAAATATTTAAGATTTAGGTAATTAATAGTATGGTTAGGGAAACATTTCAAGGAATCAAACAACTCCCCAAACAACCCCAACACTGGTCAGATTCAAAATTTGAACTTGCAAACATTACAAGAAAAAATGTCTTATTTATCTTGACCAAAATATGAATTTTACCATGGATGTAGAGTTGTGGACTAAAAAGAGCCCAAGTATTCTATTAACATTACAAAGTGCAGATGTATTCTTCTGATGACATGACTATTGGATTTGTGGAGATTGATGTTTTCATATATTTTGGATTAAATCTTCTGGTAAGTACAAATTATGAATAAGTATTTCAACCTTTTTGAGTATTATGAAACTGCTATTTCTTTCAAATAAATTGTGACATATATAAGTAACATGTAAGGTCAAGAGAATAACTATATAAGACCATGCAATTTTTGCATAATTACACCATGTACATAATTACTGTGGTATTGTGTATGACACAAGACTTATATCTTTAAGACAATCTCTTTTATGAAATATTATTCAATAGTAGTTTTGGCAAAATTGGAGATCTGTAGATTGACTGTAATAATTAAATATATATATAGTCATAGACCAGTCAGGGATATAACTCTATAGGGTTATTACAGGAAAATATCATACATTTGTTATTGTGGACTAAAAAATCAAAGAACTGTGATAACATATGTATGTTACATGTTTCAAAGGGATAATATACATCATTAGTTTATCATACCATCTGGTATCCACTTAAGGGAACTCTACCAGCACAAAACATAAGAGGCGTTGGTTCAGCAGCTCTTTATTTATCGTTAGTTTAGTTAAAATGTATAAAAGTTTTATTGATATTACTTTTTTTTCTATATGTATACTTAACTATTTAAAGATATAACAGTTCATAGTTTGCCAATTTTGCATAGTACACCTATATGTTATTACAGAAAAAATATGCCTGTAATAACTAAAGGGTGTTATCACAGCTTCTCTATATCACTTCAAAGCATTTGCTCAGACATACATCATGCCTAATTACAATGTAGTTTAATTTATTGTAAGAAATAATGACCAGAGCATGTAATGAGGTTCTCAGTAATTCCCAAGTGTCTTATATAACAAGTTACATTCCTTTAATAACTGAGCCTTGTTATCACAGCTAAGTTTATCCCTTAATAGCCTCGACTCATTGATTTACCATGGTCCATCAAAAATGTATTAATTTAATTAAAAAATTAGATATCAAGACTATCATTTAGTTTCTGCGCAAAGTCTCAAGAGTTCCCTAGAGCCCACTATAAATGAAATAATTTTACAAATAACAAGCATGTTATTACAGATTTAGAAAATTTAAGGTGAAAGTATCTGTAATAACACACGCAAGTTATTTCCTGGAATAACCCTATAGAGTTATATCTCTGACTGTAGACATCTATTCCGAAAAATCAGAAAGTATTATCTTTTAAAATTAATACATATGTACTCAATTATCATGATCATGATGATTATGGATCAAATTTAAGATTTTAAAAATGGCAAGACATTCATGTAAATATGGGCCTATGATATTAAAGTAAAATAAAAGACCAATACTAATCAAAGTAAAGAATAAAAGAGGGACGAAAGATACCGAAGGGACAGTCAAACTCATAAAACTGACAACGCCATGGCTAAAAATGAAAAGACAAACAAACAACAGCACACACGACACAACATAGAAAACTAAAGAATAAACAACACGAACCCCACCAAAAAACTAGGGGTGATCTCAGGTGCTCCGGAAGGGTAAGCAGATCCTGCTCCACATGCGGCACCCGTCGTGTTGCTTATGTGATAACAAATCCGGTAAATAGTCTAATTCGGTAGGTCACATTCATGAAAGGGAAGGGGATTGTAGTTACGACGTAAGGAACATATCCAATATCATTTGTGAAACGGTTATTCCATAACGGTCAACCAACTCGTGATGGCGTCCGTAAAATTTACGAAGAGATGATTTCAACTTCACCATTTGGAACTCTTGGTTTAATAGCTTCCTTGTGAGCAGCAACCATCTATCAAGAAAATCATGATAGGAAATGCAAGCACGGGAATATCGTATCAATTGGGAGATATATACCCCGCATGCAGGTGCTGCTGGAATGTTGCTACTTAGAAATGGAAAGTTCACAATTGGAAAGCTGAAATCATCTCTTTTGTCGTAAAGTTTTGTTTTCAACCGACCCTCATTGTCAATTTCTAGATGTAAGTCAAGATATGAGGCCGACTTAACTGTATCTGTAGTATCCTTTATCTCTAGCTCGATTGGATAGATGCGTTCCAAAAAGTCGCCAAATTTTGAATTATTTAGTGAAAGAACATCATCTATATAGCGAAAAGTAGAGTTAAAGGATATTGCTAACTTCTTATCTTTCTTCCTAAGAAGTTCCTGCATGAAGTCAGCCTCATAATAATAAAGAAACAAGTCGGCAAGTAGAGGGGCACATTTTGTTCCCATTGGAATGCCGACAGTCTGTTGAAAAACACGTCCTCCGAACGTAACAAATATGTTGTCAATCAAGAAATCAAGTATCTTGATAATATCAGTTTCAGAGAATTTTTTGTTCGAATCAGAGTGATCCTTTACAAAGTAGGATTTATCTCTCCCTAAGACAAGATACTTGTATCTACGTTGGCCATTCTTTTTTACGAAGCAAAGCAATACCAACTCTTTCAATTTGTCTTTTAGTTTGAAATGTGGAATACTAGTTTACAGAGTAGAAAAGTCAAATGTTTTAATACTGTTACAAGATGAAAGAGAGTTAGATTGTATGTACTCTAAAAGATCTTTGGAATTTTTAAGTATCCACATCTGATTCACGCCCCCTCTAGAATAGGCAGTTTCACAATAACTTTGAAGCCCGTCTTTGATTGCTGATAAAATAGATGTAATAATTTAGAAAGAGGTTTCGTGGAGCACTTGGAAGACCCAGCAATATACCGTTGTTTGTAAGGACACTTATGTAGTTTAGGTATCCAATACAGTGATGGCAGATCCAGTTCTTCATCTTTGGTTGAAATTCCAAAGGAACACAGAACAGACCTATGATTATCCAGGATTTCCTGTTTGGTAAGTGTCGTGAGGGTATATGTTGAGTTTCCAAGTGAATTGTCAATACCTAATTCGTTTATCAAGCAGTTAATGTAATGAGTTTTACATGCAAAAACGATGTTGTTTGGGGCTTTATCTGCGGGGACAACAACATATTTGTCATGGAGGTAGGATAGGTGTTTTGCAACATTTGGGTCTTTAAAGATTGACGTAGCATGGGCATTGATAGATCCATTCAGTTTCTTAATTCTGATTTGTATCAACGACCTCACTGCCTTAATCCATTCGGAAAGAGTGTCTACGTCTTCGTTCTCGCGCTTAGCCCATTGCCTGGCGTAATCCTCAACTGAATCCATCAAAATTTTAAAGTTGTATTTCCAATTGATGGATTTAGGCTCACGATATTTCGGACCTTTCGATAACACATTTCGTAGAGAAGTGTTATTAACAATGTTGAGGTCACCGGTAATAACGTGGCCAGCAGGATTATATGTGAATTGGGAACTAGCACAAGTGCAATCAGGAGGTTTAGACTTGAAGTCGTCAATATCGATTTCCTGCAAAACGTGTTTGTAATTGAAAATTTTAGTAGCAATAGGTTTGGTATAGGTATAAGAAATGATTGGTACAGATAAGGAGGTATTTTCGATTGAACTAATTTATGATGAAGGATATTGCCTAAGTTGACGCCATCGATACCTTTGTTGGCAAAGGAAAGATTAAGGAAAGATCTTTTCTCTTTTTCATCTTTGCCAATGCGGACTGGCTTGAAAAGTCTGTGACTTGCAATATCGGAAATTATAGCTGTAATTTTGTAGTGGTTTAAATGAGGGTTTGTAACAGTGGATTCCAAACATAAATTGAACAGAGAATGAAGTTTTGAAAGGGGTAATGAATAAAGTTTCGTGCGAATGTGATGAATACCTAACGGCTTTTGTATAAATGGCAGCAAGTCATTAATAGATACATCATGCAGAGAAGGTGATGTATAATGACGATGACCATGACTGCGTCTACGTCGAGGAGTCGAGTTGAAAATATTCATCACATTCACCGAGTTACACGAAGGACTAGATAGAATACCTATACCATCAATCTTGTCATTGCAACCATAAGGTGTCGCAGTTCCCAAATTGTCTAATACCTAATAACGTATACACTTCATGCACAGAATATGTAATAATTATTTTGTTTAATTGTAATGAAACAAGTTTTTTTTATATTTCAGGACTGGTGAAACAAAAGAAAATTGTTTTCTGATAGGACTGAAGAATGGACACATTCAATCAGACTTGGAGTAAGTAGTTTTATATGAAAGAAATCCTTATGAATGAATGCTTTTTAAGTAATTTTTGCACATATTGGACTTTCAAAACATTTTGAAAAAAATCAAAAGTTGTAAAACCATCTGTAATTTTAAAAAAACGGGGGTTACAGCCTACCGTAACAGGTCTTATTTTATTGAGAAAATCCCCAAAACAGGTCATAGTAAATTCATTATAATTATCTGCCCTTGGTTTTACAAGGATTTTTTCTAGAATTAATATAATTACTCTTTAAAACATGCTTAACATCTTATTTTTCATAGTTTAATCTAATAATTTCGAGTTTTATGTGTTTCTGTTGTATATTGAATGATATATGGTAAAAATAGTAAATTCAAGTCAATATGTCAAAATGAAGGAAAACCCCACCTACTTAGGCAGCTCACAATTACCCGTATAACATTGATGAATTTGTCAAATTCCTTTTAGTTAAACCAATAATACATGGTAATTTCAATTTATGTCCTCATTTTTTTCAGGTTATGTTACTGCTAGGTGCACAAAACACAACAGATCCATGCAAGATGGTCAGCTTAATGATGCTGTTACAGAGCAAATCAGTTATGCACGAAAGAAATTCAGGAACTTGTGATAATACTTTATATTAAAAGAACACTGAAAAGACCTTAAAATATGACTAATATTATAACTGAAAATGAAGAAATTGTGAAAAACTAAAAATGTCAAAATTATATATACATGTATAGCAATTTGTAGTTGCTTAAATACATTCGAACAAGTTTGATAATTTTAGCATTTTTTTGTATGAAGGCCTAGTTTTTCTTTGCAAGAAGGCATAGAAATGGTAAAAACAAGAATCTTTGGAATGAAAAATTTCTTTCATTGAAGGCAGGATTTTTTCATGTTCTTAAGGTGGATTTTTTTTCATATTCTAAGGCGGATATATTTTCCGTTTCATTAAGCGGATATATTTTTCGTCTCTTTAGCCGGATATATTTTCCGTCTCTTTAGGCGGATATTTTTTTGAGAAAAACAATTTTCCTTTTAATTAGACGGAAATTTTTCCTCCTAAGACAGGCGGATAAATTTGCATATTTCGGCTCTATTCCGCCTGGACCGCGCCTGGAACCCACCTGGAATCCATGTAATAAAGATTCTTGTGTAAAAGGGGACTTTAAACAGATTCCCTCTAAAATTTCCGTCTGGAATCCATGTAAAATACGCCTGGATTTTTTCGTACAGGACATGTCACAAAAGTCTCCAAAATTTGGTCCCAAGGAAAATTTCAATCAATTACAGTGATAAAACAATCATATGCATTTCTGCTCGTTTTTCCGTAAAATTGAATTGAAAAAATCGAGCGTCAAATCTTTGTTGAGAAACATTACAATAATTTATGGACCTATGGGCGGTACGGATAGGAAAATACGGACTGTCAATCAGAAAAATGGCCTATAAAACATGCTTAAAACAACTTAAATGTTCATTTAAACCAACTAAGAAGACTATATTATTCTTCAATTATCTAAAGATCAATTTTATTGTACAAACACTTTCATTTTTAAAAAATACACCATGGCCATAATGCGAAACTAAACTTTTAACTGTGTATTGCTACCTTCAGGATAAACATTTTTTTCCCAATTCCCCTTTAATTTGATTTCTGTGTTCTGGTAGCTTAAACGAGCAAATTGGCCTGCAAGTTTTGAAAATTGGTTCAAAAATAAATATTTTATGAAGGTTAGCAGTTGACACTGAAATGCAACAAAACAAGTGATTTGGTGAAACATGCCATCATTACATGCCATGTCAAAGTGTAAATTCTCCTTTTTTAGTCAAATTTCTAAAACTATACTTTCTGTGCTTGTCTTTTCTTGTTTAAAAACTTAAATATGCATGTGCATATATTTATAGAAAGAGACTCGTCCATAGATTTGATTTCTAATGGTTATAATAGTGAAATATTATCTCTTTTTGGTGAACCATGGCAACAATCTGCATTTATTGATACAAAATATTGCAAAAAAGAGGGGTGAACATGTCACAAAAGTCTCCAAAATTTGGTCCAAGGGAAATTTTAATCAATTATAGTGATACCTTTCCTGAAACCATATAGACATATATCTATCAAGAGGTTAACAAAAAAATCATATGCATTTCTGCTCGTTTTTCCATAAAATTGAATTGAAAAGATCGAGGCTCACCGTCAAATCTTTGTTGATATACACTACAATAATTTATGAACCTATGAGCGGTACTGATAGGAAAATACGGATTGTCAAACAGAAAAATGGCCTATAAAACATGCTAAAATCAATCTAAATGTTCATTTAAATTCACTTAGAAGGCTATATTATTCTTCAATTATCTAAAGATCAATAACTTTCATATTTAACAGATTCACCATGGCCATAATGCGAAACTAAACTTCTAACTGTGTATTGCTACCTATAGTCGTTTTGAGATTTTGTTGACATCTGTCGTTAACTGTTAGATGTTGTTTCCGTATTCATCAAGTTTGTCTGTGCATGGAAGTATTATATAATATAATACTTCCATGGTCTGTGTAACATCATGAACCCTCTTCAATTGCTAATATATCGAATTTGCATGTCATTTTTGCTTCACGTGAAACGACGGTCATAGTGTTAACTGTTTTTCCTCGTTTACTCGCAGAAATTAATTATGACTGAAAGTTCCGCAACCTAGTCGACTTGCACAAGAGACGTTCAACGCATTTTTTTTTCTATGTACACATTGAGGATCACTTTCAAACAAAAATTTTGAGAGAGGTTTAGTTATATTCATCTTCTGTAAACAGTTTTCGCGCACTTTTTTTGTGAACGTGTATGAAGTGTCAATCTTAAATCTCGGTTTATTCTAAGAGTGATGCTAAATACCGCGTTTTTTGAGAGTTGCATTCAAATATGGACTATTTTTCATTGAGAAGACAAAATAATTACCGTTGACATACTTGGAATGTTTGATTCAGACAACAAAGGTAGGTATGTCAGACAACATAGGTAGGTGTGTCTGACAACAAAGGTAGGTGTGTCAGACAACAAAGGTAGGTGTGTCTGACAACAAAGGTAGGTGTGTCAGACAACAAAGGTAGGTGTATCTGACAACAAAGGTGTGTCAGATAAATCAATGTGATATTGAGGCATATTCTAATATGACGTGCTATTTTAGAGGCCAGCTGAAGGACGCCTCCGGGTGTGGGAGTTTCTCGATGCATTTAAGACCCATTGGTGGCCTTTGGTTGTTGTCTGCTCTATGGTCGGGTTGTTGTCTCTTTGACACATTCCCCATTTCCATTCTCAATATTATTTTTTCGCTTTCTAAATAAACACATGCTTGGAATCCAATAAAATGTGTTTGCACATGCGTACATTGACTACTGTAGAATGATAAATTTTATCGAATTGGCATGCATTTAACATATTTCATTAACTTCTATAAAACACTTCAAACTCTTTTATGATGCACATGTTGTTACAAATACACTTTGTTTTATATTAAGGTATGTAGGGGGAAAATTCAAGTCTTGTGAATTCAAATAACCATGTATGTGGATAAGATTAAACGATTTCTGATAAAGAGAACATTTTAATTAACCAAGAAAATAAGTGCAAGTAGTGTTCAATATAACCATAGTTGAGTACTGTGACAATTGTATTTAGGGGCCAGCAGAGGACCACCTCCGGGTGCAGGATTTTCTCACTGCGTTGAAGACCCATTGATGGCTTTTGGTTATTGTCTGCTCTTTGGTCGGGTAGTTGCTCCTTTGATATATTCCCCATTTTCATTCTCAGAATTGTTAATCACTCAAAAAGGTAAATCTAACTTGTACTGAAATATTAGTAATACAATTTTCTATCTTAAAAGGAACAAAGTGACTTAAGTTTGTCAAAAATAACAGTTTAGCCTGTTTCTGGGAGACACCGAGCTTTTGTTTGTTCTAGAAAAATGATATTTAAGTACATACCAAACGGCCTAGCCACAATCAGATGTTCATTTTGTGTTTCACATGAAGTCAAAATTGAGTGTCACCTCAGGAAAAAACTCTTTTGATATTTTGGTACAGAAATGGTTTAAATTATGAAAAATTGCCATCATTAGGCTAACACTGGAAGCATTTATATAATTACATGCAGATTTTGAAAGAAATATTTTAAATTTTTATTAAATAAATGGTTTTTAAAAACTGTATGATTTTCTTTAATGGTTGCCTTCAAGACATGGTCACCAGTGTTAGATTTTTGGTCGATGACAAAGACAACAAAATATGTTTAGAATTATTGAATGTCAAATATTTTAATTGAAAAAAAAATGAGAAGAACATGTTTAACTCACAGTTATTTCAAGCAACAGTAGCTGTCTTTGATCATTAATCTTATCTGATCAAACTATACTTAAACTAATCTATAAATAACAAAACTTCCAAAAAATCCCTTTCTTTTGGTGTATAGAACATTAAAATAACTTGATGCATATTCTTACAATAAACAATCAAACTTAGCAATACAATTGATATGTTTTGTTTACGGACAAGACATTGCATTCATATTTAATGAAATGCACTATTAAAACCTTATTTTGACATAGTTGAAAGTGTACTCTTGAAAAAAAAAACATACATTTTATCAGGTTTATCTATCAACTGATGCTTAACTTTGAAGAAAATGGAAACAAATACCTTGTGATAATGTCAACGGACAAGACATTTTATTGATATTCAATTAAATGCTTTCAAAGATGATTGTTAAAGTTAAGAATAAAAGTTTAATACCAAATAAATTTTAAGCTGTGTTTTTTAAATTTTGGAAAATATAAAAATGTACCATAATTCTTTACATATCTCAATAATTTATTGATAAAGCCAAAATGAAGACACATTCTTTTTACTGAAATCCATATATCTGACTGTTTTAAACAATCAAACTATTATTGAAACTCAATTTTGACATAGTTGGATGTGTTCTCTTCAAAAAATGACATACATTTTATCTATCAAATTAGGCTGAACTCAAGGAAATTGGATACAAATATATTGTGGTAATGTCTACGGACAAGACAATTCCAGTTAAAAAAAAAATCTGTTAGACTTAATTGTGACTATATTTATCTTGAAAATACTGAGTTTTAATTTGAATAGATAACTTTCATCATATATAAATAAGATTTAAGTTCCAAAGCAGACAAATAATTGAATTTAATACTTGTTATGTACAAGTGTCTTGTCCGTAGACACTTCCTCATCTACTGGTAATACTGAAATGTGAAAAATAAAGTCACATAGGGAGAAATATTTTTGCTTCATTTGATTTAGTTAGTCTTTTAAGGTAAGCAGCAACTGGAATAAAGATATTGAAGTAAAGTAAGGTATGCTTTTTATGACTGATAATCTGCCACTTTTTAAAATCCACTCCTGTAAATTAATTTTACAAAAAATTAGAACACTTAAATTGCCATTAATTAATTAAAAATAAGATATTTTTAAGTTTAAACAACACATAGGACTAATTAAGACCCATAAAGCCAAGCAATATTGATAAAAAGCCATGTCTACGGACAAGACATGTGTCTACGGACAAGACATTCTGACATATTTTTCAAATTCTTCCTCTATTAATAGATGGTAGAAAAAAATGTAAGTAGTGTTTTCATATCTACAAAAGTACAGGAACTTAGCAATGCAACATTAATGCTGTTATACTTCCAGTTTACTAGGGAATGCATGTCTACGGACAAGACATTTTTTTCACTTTTTTTGTATATCCAACTTTGATGGCATATATCTCCAGCTAGGGTACTGCAATATTGATATATGAGGTAGATTTTGATAATGTATACTAGAAGAGAAAACAAAACACATAACAGCATAAATTTGATTAATTTTTCTCTTTTATCACTACACTGAGCAAGCTAAAAACAAAAGTACAAAATTGCATAACGAACGCATAGTATTCCACTTTTTATCATAACTTTGTAACCACTGAAGATTTTTTGTTGCAACAAGCAGTAAAAGAAAGATGAATAAATTGTCTATAACAGTGAACCAATAATGTAGTTCAAATGAAATTCACTTATTAACTATCAATTGATAAAAACAGCTTAATTTTAAATGAAACAACATAACGTGAAATTTTGCCCATTTTCAGCATGTATTTTAGTGTTTTTTTTTCAAAACGGTAACACCTATACATGATATTTGATATTCATTGTGAAACCCTACATTCTCTTCTTCAGTTCAAAGATGTATTACTTGTGTTAAGTTTATCTTCTTGTCTTTACAAGCCTATAACATAGACCCATTATGAAATGAACATCTGATCTTGGCTAGGCCGAAAGGTTCTATTAAGGTATAAAGGAAAATTGTTTTTCAGATACAGGTGCCTTTCAAATTGATTGAACTGCATTATTTATGGTACATGTTTGCCTGTCGCAGGTCTTATAGTGTCTCATTCAATAACCACGAGATTGGGAATAGATATAATATACGTTTAGATGATGTACAGGTCTTCTCTAGGAAACATTATCACGTCCCAATGATCAAACATTGCTTTTATTGTTTTTATTGCTATTGTTATCTTTATTTCACAAAGGGTATACGACTGTTGTGCTTTTCTCATATCCCTAGCGAGATCGCACGAGAAGTGAATAACAATCATTCTTAGTCTTGGATTTCTGCTTGGACTGGGTGACTTAGTCGTTGGCTTTGTACAGTGTACATTGTACTCTTATATTATGGCTGTGTTGACAAAATGTTCTCTCCCACTCGCCTTTATTCCAGTAGTTACTACTCTCAAGTTTGAAGTCCGATTTCACTATCTTCTCCCTAAACGTAATCTTTGTCACTCACCTTGAGTGTAATATCGCTTGGGTTAATTATTCTCACAATTACAGGACGACACTAAAAAAAGACCAGAACAGGAGTTGGAATAAAAAAAATCAGGCCGGATAAGCCCCCTCCCCAACCCCAAATCAAATGGTAGCTCTCTTACACTATATATATTCATGATTTCAATTATAAGAAACGGATAGTAACATTTGGCTAGCAAAAATGAAGGGTTTTTTTTTTTTTTTTTTGGGGGGGGGGGGGGGGGGGGCAGTTTATTTTGTGAAAACTTCTATCAAACTGAGAAAAAAAACGAGCCAGGAAGCATTTTAGGGTGCAGCTGAAAATAATCGGGGGAGGAGTTGGCGGGTATTGGATTATGAAATAAATCGGGGGAGGGTTGGGGGTATTTGCATATTTTCATAATAGACTTATCAACAGTAACAGTTACTTACCTTTTGGTTTACAAATTTGTTCTCCTTGATCAAAATAATTATCAATTGCGTCTTGACAAATACATGTAATACCATTAGTACAATGCAGAGGAGGAACACACTTATTACCAGTATCACAGTACTTTCCATATGAACCTACAAAAAAACAATAAACTTTAAAGAGTTTTAAAATGTATGGCCTCTTCATTTTATACGAATAAAGTGCCAACAGATATCTTCACTGTAAAATGCATGCATAGAAGTACTAGTTTCACGAAGAGTACAAATTGGCCCGTATATTTTTTGATTTTTTTTACTAAATAAAACTACGGATTTGGGGATTAGTGGATGAATAATTGATTTAGAATAAGTAATTTATGTTTTCGTTGGTATATCACATTCTCAATTATGTAACTGTTGATGTAAATGTCTTTTGGTTTAATGAGTCTTTGTTTACTCCTTGGTTTTGATTGTTATTGTCTATAACCTCTAAATTATTTATTAAAATGATTTATGTTGTAACGTCAGTTTTGGTCATACATTTCCTAATTTGTGTGACAGTTTTTAGCCTGAATAACTTTGTTCATAATGATCATTTAAACAGAAAAGGGTTGCGTCGAGTGATTCAATATCAACTTTGGCATGTTTTTGGTTACATAACGTTTTGGACGTTTGTTGCATAAAACCGGTCTCACTAATTAGCAGCAAGAAGAATTTTAGTAACAAAAATCGGCAAGAAGCGACAAGAAGCGACACGAAAATGTATTTACCATTAGAATAATAGATTCAAAGAAAATTAAAAAAACAATTGTTCAGAGAACAATTGAAGGTCTTTCCACCAGTAAGGAACATTTTTTAATATGAAAATATTAAAATTTGATTTTGATTGTCAGTTCCAGCAAACAACAAACAAATGGAAGTGTTTAACGACCTTGACTGGCTATACAGCCCTCGCAAGGTCGGCTCGGTGCCCGAAGGCGATTGATGAGGGTTTAAATATTTTCTGCCGTGGGTCAGGAACTTGTAGTAGAGGACGCCGAATGGAGGCCGCCATCTTGGTTTTGGTGAGTAGATTTTTCTTTGTTTACTATTTTGATGTTATTTTTTCACTAACGCCGGCTGCTTTCATGGCCAGTTTGGTCAGCTTGGCAGCCCGCTAGCCTCGATGATGGAGTACTGGTAGATGAATCGTGGACGTAGTTCTAAAGATGACAGGAAGCGTTATCAGGACCAAAGCCGTGAGGCAGTTACATGCAGGTTGTATCACCCAATACCTAGGATACAGCCCTCGGACGTTAATCGGCATAACACTCCCCATGATACAATGGTGTTGGAGTGCATGTTAACGCGGGTACGCCAACTACTACGTCTATCTGTACGGCTTGGATTGGTTTCTGTCATCTTAAGTAGTAAGTCGTTGATCATCTAACTGTAAACCCTCATCGAAGATAGCGGGTAAAGGAGAGCTGGACCAGCACATCCGTTCAGCTGTAATGACTGAGACGTGACTGTGTAATGTGAATGAATCAATTCCAGCGTCAAATGACGGCTTATTGTATGCTGATTCCAAAAATATATGGTTTATATACAAAAATAAATAAAAAAGGGAGATTTTTTTTACTTCCAGTTTGAAAAATGTCACTTCCCGTATTGTTTGATAGACTTGGGTGACAACCATTAGTCCGACAACCATTATTCCGACAGCCCATTACTCCGACAGCCCACTCTTCCGACAGCCTACTATTCCGACAGCTCATAATTTCCCAATGCATCTGTCTTATGTGTATGCACAGTAAATTTTCTCTATAAAGACCAACTCCGCTTTCTATAATATTTGTGGTTGTCCGTTTTGATTCCAATTATTCTTTTCATGCGGGATATTTGTCTCAGTATATTGGAGATACAGTGATTAGATTCAGTATTTTATAAAGCAAATCGATCATATGCTGATTTTTGCCGGATTTGATGAAAATCTTTTGATGAGACTCTGTACAAATAATTCCCTGTATAACGTAATTCGAAATCTTTTTATATACATGTACACGTTTGTACATATGTATTTGCGTATGCGGTATGCAAATAATTGTTACGTTATGATTCTGGCTTTTTTTTTACGAAATTCGAAGTCTATCCAGACGGAAATAGTTTTGTTTATCCGGGGTTTTTTTCTTAATTCTGTAAATACATATTTAACGATTTCTGATATACGAAAAGGCGCGAAAATAATTACTCTAGACACAAAGTGTAATTGCGTATAGAATAGCTGTGAAGTCAGAACTTGGTAGATTTTCTTATTTTCATGATTTTGCCGTTAATAAACTTTAAAATGTCAAATATTGATAGCCTATTAGACTTAATCTAGAAGGTTTGAAAGATTGAAATATTATATGATGCCTATAAGTGTGATAAACAGTAAGATGAGTTATATTTTTTTCTATTGTGAGTACATGTTTTACCAGTATAGCATTTCTACAAAAAGAGCTTAAATAGTCCATTTGCCAATTCCCGTAATTGACCCTGTAATTATATACCTTATTTATAGTTGTCTCCCTTAAGAGGGACATTAATTAATATTAACAAGTTTTAGCTTTCTAAAAAACTATGGACTGCTTCGCTCTACACTAATTTAAGGTTATATGTGTGCATGTGGTTGTTAAATTAGTATTTAAATTTTTTTAATTTCTTGTTGAAAATTAAAACAATTATAAATTTAGACACGACTCTTGAGGTGTGCATTTCTGGAGATGTGCCTATATTGTCAGAAGTTATAAAATACAGATAATGCATTTTTGTAAACATTGTATAGGAACATTGTTTAGCAAAGCAAATCGTGCGAATCGCAGAGTAACAAAGCAATTAAACACGTATTAATAATTGATATTTCAATATTGAATTTATCTATGAAATGTTTGCATAATAAAACGAACATAAATCAATGACTGTTGATCGGAACTGAAATACACATTGTTAATTTTTCGGCATTTGATGTCTTATCCTGGATGAGAAAAGTCTGTAATTCTTTATCTCCAATAGCTGTTGCTGTATCTCAGCCTCATTATAATGTAACGAATCAGAATCAATACGTGATAAGTAATTTAATATTCAAGATGGCGTGTATATCGACTGAAACTAATAGCTCTGCACCGTGATGCGAAGCAACAATGGAGAGCTAACAGAAAGAGCAAATTTACCTGTGCGGAATGTGAGTAATCTTTAAGGTTTTGAAATCTACAATAATTTGTTGTTTAGCTGAATACTTACAGCATCAGAAATTATTTTTCATGAAAAATTTGTTAAACCGCGGATACATCATTTTCAATTCATCATATTTTGCGTTGGCAAAGGTAATATTGTCCGGTATAGAACCAGTCTAAGATTGACAAAAGGAAGTAATTTGTTTAAAAATTGTGTAATAACAAAATCAATCGGTAATTGGACTATAATTATCTAATTGTAATCAAAAACTTAGTAAATAGTGTGTTTTGGTTAAATATACATATATTTTCAAACAATGAACACTGACAAAGGCAAACTTGACACTTATTTCATTTAAAGATTATTTTCAAAAAGATTTTTTTTAGATATCATTGATTTTAAGAAAGGCAGTTCATATGTTAATTAAGAATCGGTGCTCACCCATTACACATGTTACATTAGGAATTAAAAATGCCAGATACTCAAAAAACCGTATTGTACAGCTGATAAAGTTGAGGATGAGCGTCATTTTTCAATCGCATGCTCACTGCATAATAATTTTAGGGATCAACTCTTCCCGCATATTTCTAGCACTTGTCAGAACTTTTAAAAGTTAAATAAACATGATGAATCTTCGAAATTTGTTTTGATGTTAACAAAAGAAAATTTTACTATTATGGTAAAAAAAAATGATGATTTTATAATTAGTTCTTTTGAATTATGAAGCACAGGTCTTGATACTGACTGTTATTTGATATCAATGTGTTAGGGTTTTTTTCTATTTTGTTTTGGCTTCGATTTTGACTGAGGATTATGGTGCTATAGAGATAATTATATCATACTAGTATTGTCTTAATGTTGACCCAATCATTATACCGCCGTTTAAAAAAAATGGGGGGAGAAAGGGGCGGGGGCTTATCGTGTGATGCGTTTTCTGATTCATTACTGAACAACTTCCTGTTAACCAAAACCTTTTCACATGAAAGCCAAGTTGACAATTTTCGTCACATTTTCCTCAGGAACTACAATACAAGGATTTCCGAAATTTGGTTTCAAGTTTTATAGAAGTCTGCTTTACCGTGTGATGCTTTTTCAGATTCACAACTCAACAACTTCATGTTTACTGAAATATTCGGGCGGGGGTATCATCAGTAGCTCTCACTTTCACTGATTGTTCTTGATTTATATGCTCTTTATATACCTTGTAATTTGGAAAAATTTAGAAAATGAAATATTCTTTTCTGTTCTATTCTATATGCAGATTTCGAATTGAGTATATACATGTACTTAGAAAGTATTCGAACTACCTTAGTCCTATGTTATAATATATACGGAGTTATTTCTTAACAAAATATTATAAAACAGACAGGCACATTTTAATTTACCCTGATACCCTGATACTTGATAAGTGTCGGACTTATGGGTAGTCAGATTTTGAGGCTGTCGGAGCAATGGGTTGTCGGACTATTGGGTTGTCGGACTAATGGGTTGTCTGACCAATGATCTGTCGGACTAATGGGCTGTCGGAATAATGGCGTGTAACCGTTTACTTGACACTGATTCCAAAAACATATGGTTCTATATACTTTGACATTAAATAAGTGAAAAAATAGCTACTTCCGGTTTAGAAAAGGTCATTTCCGGTTGTTTTTTTTTCAAGGTCAATTGGCTTGCAATCTAAAGCAAAAAGTCCCATGACTCTATTATGTTTACACATGAGTTAAAAGTTCAAAATATAGTATTAAACTTTGACCTTGACCCTTATTACAAGGACAGGAAACAAGGGCCTGAAATCCAAAGACCCTATGTCTTAATTATATATGATAAATAAGTTATATCACCGTACGTGTAATTTTAAATATAATAGAGGAGAAAACTCCCATTAAATGTCTCCGTACCCTTTCAACTCAAATGTACGTGTTACGACATATCGCAACTAACAATTCTGTAAAATATTTTGTTGAAATATTATAAGATTTCTTAAAGTTAGTGATAACAATAATAATCAAAATTTTGAACATGACCTGACCTTGAACCTTGACCATGTTGACCTTATTTTCATTTTTATGGACCAAGGACCTCAAATCAAATGACCCTAGGCCTCTATCACTAAGTCTTATGGTTTTCCAGTTACAAATACATTTCACTTATATCAAATACACAAGAGGAAATAACTCTCATATGGCATCTTTCTACGGCTTCGGTCAAATTAAAGGAAACATCCTGAGGATATAGCGAGCAAATTGGATAAATAAATCATCGGTTTCTTATAAAGTGGCGAAGTTTTAGAAATAACAAGAAAACAGTGTTAGGAGAGATAACTCGTACATGGAGAAGTGAATTTGATAGTTTCAATATTTCTAGATTCAAATGAACGCTTGGATGATCATGGGTTTTCTGTTATTCTTATTTGAAACGGTACGACGGAGGCGTCCTTCAGCTGGCCCCTAAACAAATATACTAGTCCAGTGATAATGAACGTCATACTTATTTCCAAATTGTACACAAGAAACTAAAATTAAAATAATACAAGACTAACAAAGGCCAGAGGCTCCTGACTTGGGACAGGCGCAAAAATGCGGCGGGGTTAAACATGTTTGTGAGATCTCAACCCTCCCCCTATACCTCTAACCAATGTAGAAAAGTAAACGCATAACAATACGCACATTAAAATTCAGTTCAAGAGAAGTCCGAGTCTGATGTCAGAAGATGTAACCAAAGAAAATAAACAAAATGACAATAATACATTAAACATATGTCTTGGGTTTTTCAAAACACCATTATTTTTATGCCCCACCTACGATAGTAGAGGGGCATTATGTTTTCTGGTCTGTGCGTCCGTTCGTCCGTCCGTTCGTTTGTCCGTCTGTTCGTTCGTCGTACCGTTCGTTCGTCCGTCCGTTCGTTCCTCCGTCTGTCCCGCTTCAGGTTAAAGTTTTTGGTCAAGGTAGTTTTTGATGAAGTTGAAGTCCAATCGACCTCAAACTTGGTACACATGTTCCCTATGATATGACCTTTCTAATTTTAATGCCAAATTAGAGATTTTACCCCAATTTAACGGTCCACTGAACATAGAAAATGATAGTGCGAGTGGGGCATTCTTGTTTATTTTGGATTTCTATAGAATATTTTGTAATCTTGAGGTTACATTGTGACTTAAACTTGTACACAGATAAAATAAGGGAGACATTTGATTGGTTAACTTCCAATGATGGTTATTTTCTTAGTTACAATGAAATGTTATGTGAATTGTTTTTTATAGTGCTTGACAGGATAAAACTTTACTCATGGCAAGTATTTCTTTATTTGATACAAAGATAAATTCTGCACATGTTTTAGAAAAGTGCAAATTTAACAAAGACTAATAGGGGAAAGTAATGCTGGTATTACACCTATATGTTCCTGTTATAACCCAAAAACTTACCCGCATAGCCGCCAGTTGTCACTTTGAATACTTGTAGATAAAGAATGATCGGCAGAATGGCTTGTATAAATGTTCTCATTCTAGCAACCTGTTTAATAAAAAAACACACTTTCTAGTATACCTGTTCCGTAACTAAAACAGGGACTAAAGGTATACTCAATTAAGTAACGTCTAACTGATTGATGTCTTTAAAGAGTTATCTCCCTTAATTCCAGTCTCCTCTATTCAGTAAAGTCTAACTTATGGATGTCTCTTAAGTGTTATCTCCCTTTATTCCAGTCTCTTCTATTCAGCAAAGTCTAACTTATGGATGTTACTAAAGAGTTATCTCCCTTAATTCAGGTACACCACCCTTAGAAAATTCGAACTTATGGATGTCTCTAAAAATTTATCTTTCTTAGTTCATGCCTCGTCAATTAAGTATAATCTAAGTTATGTTTGTCTATAAAGAGTGATCTCCCTTATAACAGGTACACGACTAACCTAAGTAAAGTCTAACTTATGGATGTCTCTTACAGACCTTCTAAAATTCAAACTGACCATTATTCCGTGCGTTCATCGTGTATCGTGCGTGTTGCGTGCGTGCATCGTGCGTGTATCGTGTATTTTCCGTGTAACGTGCGTGCATCGTGTATTCTTAATCGTGTATCGTGCGTGTATCGTGCGTGTATCGTGCGCTCATCAAACATTCATTCTTAACCGTGTATCGTGCGTTCATCAATCATTCATTCTTAACCGTGTATCGTGCGTTCGTCAATCGTGTATAATTGTGTAGATTAGATAACGTGCATTTGTGAAACGTTCGCATCTCTAATTCTGTAACGTTCATACATTGCGGTTTTTATATGATAGTCGGTTATAGAGCGGTTAAAGTATATGTATATATATATAATATATATGTATGTTCCGACTTTAAATAAAATTTACAGTCATACTTACTTTCTTGTAGACTCTTAATTAACTTCATCGTACATAACGTTCATACAGATTCATGACTTTTTGTGTAAATATTTTATCATCTGTAAAGATTATGGGTTATTCGGTGAATCTTGGCTGGGACTGACACATTTTGATATAATGATACATGGTGTACGTACAAACAATAACATGATATTGACATTTCTACGACAGAAGAGTTAAAATTGGAATTTCTATTCAACTGAGCGAAAATGGACTTCAAAATATACTGTTGGCCAACTGGTATTTGTTAAAAATATTCTGTCAATTAAAAACAAATGTGTTTTTGCAAAATTTAAATGTGGGGTAGCTCCACTAAAAAAATAGAAACTGGAAAGTATGAAAGAAAAGAAGTCCACGAGATGACATGTGTTGTAGCTCTTCTATTGAAGATGAACTTCATGCCATTCTAAAATGTCCATTATAGTATAATATTATACATTTTAATGAACATTTTAACCCGCGGCTATAATTATCAGATAGCGAAAATTTAATATTTTTATTTAATAACGGCAATGTTGCTGCTATAGTCGCCAAAAACACCAACAATATTTTATTGAAAAGAAACTATACAAATCCTTGGTTGTAAATCCTAGGTAGATTATAATTTTTCGCTTATTTGGCAAATTCCTATATGCTACTAAGATATTTCGAAATATTTAAGTTTTGATATAAAATACCAGTATAAATATCATTTTTGTCTTAGTTTCTGATGGTCACATGCACGGTATGTTATTTTATTGAGAAAATACAATATACAAGAGATAAGAGATAAATTTATTTTATTAAAGTGTCACGTATTGATCTTACACAATAGTAAAATATTTACACAAGTACAATCACATAAAAAAAAAAGATTAACACCCATCCATTTTTGTCTTAGTTTCTGATGGTCACATGCACGGTATGTTATTTCATTGAGAAAATACAATATACAAGATTGTCGGGTAAATGTGGATTGCGGATTAAAATGTTAAATTAATGTCAAACATGAATTAACAAATTAAACTGAGGCGAATTAACACGAATATGTATATTCTTTTCAACAGTGTTTGAATTCTCTGTTCTGAATTTCATTTAAACTAAGCTAAAATGTTTTGTGGAAAATTGAATAAATATAAACATTACATGTATCTGAAGGCATTATTTTAATTAAACAAATATAAGATCACGCAAATATATCATGTATTATTTTAAATTGAGGAACTTTTAAAACTTGAAATTGGATTTACAAGTTTAAGATATAATCTTGTTTTTTTTTTTTTGTTTTTTTTTTTTATATAAATTAGTTAAATATATGGTATTATCATAACAAGTCTTTACTTGAATGGAATAAACATGGAACACTTTCACAGATTCATTTTTCATTGTGTGCATGGTTGCCTATCAATGACACCGTTTTTAATGTATGCCTAAAAGATTATTATCCGAAAAATAATTCACAATAGTACGTTGGTACTGACTAGGTTGGTACCCTCCGTAATACATTCAGTATGCCTTCGGAACATACAAATATTAAGGTATTGTCAAGAATTTCAATAACGGCCGGGAAACAAACTAGTTGTTAACCTTCTATGATTATTAAAGAATGGCGGATGTTGTTTTTTTTTTCCGGTACGTCTTAACACTGCTAAGGAATCCTTAGTGCACTAAGGCTTTGACTATACAATGCCACTAAGGAATAGAATGAGTGCTGTTATATGTATTATTTTTATATATCATGTTAGAGATTGATATTTAATGCATAAATTTCAAATTTTACAGAAAAATAATCATAAATAAACGAGATATTCAACATTATTTAGACACGTGCCGGTTTTTCTTTGATATGCCGAAAATCCTGAACCGTTTGACACGTGCCAAATAACATATATATATATATATATATAGCAACTGATTAAACAATGACGATCTTTTTTTATTTTAAGTGATTTAAAACAATTGTATCGAAAAGATTTATGCTTCAAATATTTAATTAATGTGTTGTTCTTATTTAAAAATGAAAAGGACAAATAATTTTGCTGTTGTTTCATTTCGTTTGCAACAAAATTTTTTGCCATAGGAGCACGACTTTGATGTGCTCCAACTTATAAATAAGAGTGTGGTCAGCTTGTTAAAATGTTTATGTAAGATATACGGAGACAAAAGGAATATATATATTTATAAGTGTTTTGTTTTTATTTTAATTCCGACAAAGATGCGTGTAAATACAAATGGTTTCACTAAAAATATGAGTAAATTCCGAAAACCATCATAAGAAACAACTATGTTAGGTTTCATGAAATGGATAAGCGGTTCTCAAGTTACAGTGAGACATGCGGACGGACGGACGCCGGACATTTGTATACCATAAAACGTCCCGTCAAAATGTTGACGGGCGTATAAAAAAGCGTAGTGCGCCTGTATGTCAGAAAGAAATCTGATTTGTATGTTTTTTGTCGAGTCTTCGACTTTAGTCGAAAAAGCGAGACTAAGCGATCCTACATTCCGTCAGCGTCTTTGAAATTTTAATGACCGTTTCTTAAACTATCCTGGATTTCTATTAAACTTGGACAGAAGCTTGTTAATAATCATAAGATAGTATCAAGAAGTTTTAAAACACTTATTAGATTGATAAACTGTCCTGGGTTTTTATCAAACTTGGACAGAAGCTATTTTCAATCAAAAGATAGTATCAACAGGAATATTTTATTGATTTATTTCCTCATTTTTTTTTTAACAAATTGTCTGTTTGACATATTGTATGAGATAATTTATGAAATAATTACTGTGGTGTGTTCATTACTCACTGTTGAAGGCCGTGGGGTGACTTATGGTGAAAACTTCTGTGTCATTTTATTTCTTGCGATGAGTTGTCTCATCCCAATCATACCACATCTTTTTCTTGTTATCAAAACTTCAACACGTATTTTAAAAAACTTTAAGAACGATTGTACGAATATGTATTGAAACCTCGTAACCAGCTTCAATATGTTCATGTGTGGACAAGTATCATTTAAATATATAAATATTTAAAACACGTATTCAAAATGGCGATTAACTGGAAACAACATAGTATTAATACCAGAATTTGTTAAAACGCTCCACGAACAACTCAAGCTGACGACTTTGACGCAATGGAGTGCGATGGTTTATAAAACGCGGAATATCTTAATTAAAGTCTACATATGTGCAATTATTATGAGCAGTATATTTGTTTCAATGTCAGTATATAAAGCATTTTTTTTAATTTGTTTTTTAGGGATGCACCCAGTTGCACCTTTTCATTTAAGATATATTTCCGTGACGTAACCTCGAAAGATTAGTCACATCACTAAAAACAATAAGGGAAATGAAACTTCTTCTCGCATGTTGCACTTTGGGTAATAGTTCTCTTCGACAAAATACTGCCTTGAACTCAATTTCGGTATAAATATAAAGAAGCCAAAATTTGGTTCTGAAATGTATATTTTTGTAAACTCTAAAAGCTAGGTAGCATATCCCTTAATTGGTATAGACTCTTAAATTCGACAATGTTTAGAGACAGTGCTAGGGCTGTTAGCAAGTCAAGGTCGTTAAACTCTCATTACCCGTTTAGAGATTTTCTGAAGATACAATGGCTTTTGCCTTATTCGAAACAAAAACAATAGCAAATATAACTGGTGGCCTTCGGCTGTCAATTGTTCTTTTCGGGTTGTTGTCTCTTTGACACATTCCCGATTTTCATTCTTAGTTTTAAAATAACTAAAAATACTATTTACAATTGTCAGTTCAAAATACATTTAAGAAGTCAGTGCATTGATACATGTTATATTCTACTGAATTTACTATATCCGTTATTATTACGTAATATATATATTATATAAGTCCTGTGTCCAGGTGGAAATAACGGGCTGTAATAACAATATGTGATTTGTATGTCAGGTGAAAGTGACAACGGGTGGTATGTATACTAAAATGTTTATCGTCTTCCATTATACATGAGGGTGTGAATGGGGGTTTATAGAAGGAAATTATAGACAAAAAAATAAAGAATACAAAAAATAACCAGACAAATAGAAAAGAAAATGATGAGGTACTAGAATATATGGAATAAAGAATGAGCTGCAAAAGGTAAAACGAATTATAAAACAAATTGTCAAACAATATAGAATACAGAAATACTGAATCCCCATTCAGACCCTCATGATCTGACATTTAAAGCTTTAGGACATTTATGGGCATGCGATACAGTTTTAGACCGACAGTGATTTTTTTTACAAAATCAATTTATGTGCTAAAAATTATATCTTCATGTGCTAAATTTAAAAGACAAATGGGTTTGAATTATTCGACATTTCCTTAATATTTCGGTTTCTTGGACATTTCTGTCCTTTGAGCAGACACCCTTAACATTTTATGTTTCAAAATATAAAGATATGCAGATTTCGGTAAAGAGATAAGGAATATCTTCGTTACAAAATTGGGTTCTTCCTACATTTGTGTAACAATTCTATTTTTTTTAAAAGAAATTGATTTAAGAAAAAACAGTATTTTTGTTGAATATTTATCTAGTTAAAAAAGTCGTTAATTTCTTCATAATAGTTGGAACAAAAATCTCCATACGGTATCAAGCCAAATTTCTAAAAAGAAGGGAAATATGCTCTTAAGCTAATGGTTAAATTTCGAAAAAATGTTAAAATGCTAAAAGTTTTTAAAAGAAAGAGTTTAATGTCTGCTATTTTAGATTAATTCTGCGAATTGTTTTTGTCTGCAAAAACATAAAACAGAAAAATAAAGAGAATCACAACTAATTGAATAAAATAGAGGATTGAAATGGAGAATGTGTCAAAGAGACAACAATCCAACCAAAGAGCAGAAAATGGTGCGTCTAAACACGGCTAAGGACTCATAAGTGCACTAATATGTTATAATATGCTACTAAGGACTAAAATAGTGATGTGCAGTAAACAAATTTCTTATCTAGATTGAGATTGATATTTAATGCATATATTCAAATTTAATCAATAAGAGATCACTGATAATAATTGAACAATGCCTGTGCCGGTTTTCGTTAATTTTTCCGAAAATCACTGAACTATAAGACACGTGTCAAATTACATAACTGATAACACTATTACCTTAAAAAATGAAGAAAAAAAAAAAATATTTAGAGAGGAAAATTACCCAGACATTTAGATAAATTTACCATAAAAATATGTTTTTAAATTTAAAAAAAATCATTTAATATGCATCGGTTGATGATTTAATGAAAACATATAGAAAATTGTTAAGCTGGTTTTTTTTTTCAGGAAGGAAAATAATGTTTGCATCGAGAAAAATAGCCCCTCCCCTATAAATGATCATTAATTTACCTAAGTGGGAGCTTAAATTTTGGACACCAATCGCGAGGCCTGACTGCCATAAACAACAGATTATGAACAGCAAACAGTGGATACACCAATTCATTGATAAGTATGAAAGACAACGACGGACACAAAATGATTGCACTGAATAATTTCAACTACCATTGAGATAGATTTTTCAAATCTCCTTATCAAATTAGACATGCATTTTAAAAAAACCTTGGGATATCTATTACCGTTAGGTTTCAAATTGGAATTAAAAATTGCATTTTCTCAAAGAGTTTTAGGTAAAACCCCGTGAATCTCACCTCCTAGGAATTTGAAGTGTCAGCTAAGATGTTTGAAAATATGTATGAATTTTCTTACATACTTGAAATTGGAAAGGAATATAAACACATTCAGTATGTTTACTGTACAAACAAACAACAGACACCAATTGTGTCTTATATTGTTGAAGTCATTTTTACTGAGAGCAAAATTTGATTAATTGATTATTCAGTGGTTGTTTAAACGTCCAGTGGCAAACATTTCATGCATATTCAGGACGAAAAGTCGTTTCAGAAGTATTAATGAAGTATTTGGTATTACAAATGTTAATTTTCTAATTATTTAGTAAATGTCATTTTCTTAGGTAGTTCTAATTAATTTGTACGAATCAAATTTTTCTGACAAAATAATATCTTTTGCTATCAATTAACACATACGATTCTGATAACAATGGATAATATAAGGAACTTTGTAACTTAAAAAAAGAAATTATGATTGTTTAATCAGGTGTTATGTCAGTTCGCTTGTGTCAGTTGGATCACTGATTTTCGGCAATATCAAGGAAAACCGACACGTTCTAAAGATTGTTCAACTACTCATTAATTGGTGAAATTATAACCTAATATGTCCTGTTGATAAGTATATATGTACAGAACTACAAAAAATTGCAGTGAATGTTAACATAAAAGAATCAAATAATTTCTGCTATGCTTGTAGTGAAAACCAAAACCGCTTACAATATTTTTTAGATATATACATATATAATCGTTTATAAAATGTATCCGTCAAAGTGAAAAAATATATAACATGTAAAAATACATAGATCATTCATTTATTGCAATCAATTATATCAAACATGTTAGTTAAAATAATTTCTTGAACCAGTCACTCTCTGTAAATATAATGCGTCGGACATTGTATGCATAAAAATAAAATCTCGATTTTTAACTGTATGAAATAAAATTAGTAAGAGTTTCGCGGAACACAATGTCTCGCCTTCGTTTACCGTAAACTTGAACTCTCAGGCTGAGGCTGCACAAAATCAAGACACTATATTTTGATTGTTATGAGCTTCTGTCCAAGTTCACAAATATTTCCGGTGCCTATAAAATAGCCGACTTTAATTAAGTTATTTGAATCTGAGCTGGCAAAATAGCATATTATCTATTATGGTGGTATCGGCAAAACAGCTACAAGTATTGCCTTTAATGAAAATGCATATCAATTTTAAATACTATTCTAAATAAAATAGCTTTGAGAATCGTGTAAAAAGCGTTCGTTGTTCAGTCGTCAATGAATCATTCAACGTGCGTGTATCGTGCGTGTATCGTGTATTTATCATTCATCGTGCATCGTGCGTGTATCGTGCGTTCATCATTCATCATTCATTTTGCGTTAATCCTCTGTGTAACGCTCATCGCTCATCGTGCGTGTATCGTGTATCGTGCGCGTACCGTGCGTGTATCGTGCATTCACCGTGCGTGTATCGTGCGTGCGTGTATCGTGCGTGTGGTCAGTTTGAATTTTAGAAGGTCTGTAAGAGGGACAAAAGATACCAGAGGGACAGTCAAACTCATAGATTGAAAAAAAAAAAAAAAACTGACAACGCCATGGCTACAAATAAAAAGACAAATACTAGTACAGAAGACAAAACATAGAAAACTAAAGACTAAGCAACACGAACCCCACCAAAAACTGGAGGTGATGCCAGAACTTTCGGAATGCAATTTTACGTCTAGAAATAGGTGCTGGCTTATCTTTCGGTGTGAAGTTACTGTTTGAATGTACTGTTTGAACATCAATCAACTGGCATATACGAGGGTAAGGATGGGGCTGTTTGAATGAACACAACACCGTCAACAGCAAGCAACTGGAATATACGAGGGTAAGGATAGAGCTTTTTGGATTTCCACAACAGCAAGTAACTGAATTATTCGAGGGTAAGGATGGGGCTGTTTGAATGTACACCACAGCAAGCAACTGGAATATACGAGGGTAAGGATGGGGCTGTTTGAATGTACACCACAGCAAGCAACTGGCATATACGAGGGTAAGGATTGGGCTGTTTGAATGTACACCACAGCAAGCAACTGGCATATATGAGGGTAAGGATGGGGCTGTTTGAATGTAGACCACAGCAAGCAACTGGAATATACGAGGGTAAGGATGGGCTGTTTGAATGTACACAACAGCAAGTAACTGGAATACACGAGGGTAAGGATGTGGCTGTTTGAATGAACACAACAGCAAGAAACTGGAATTTACGAGGGTAAGGATTGGGCTGTTTGAATGTACACAACAGCAAACAACTGGAATATACGAGGGTAAGGATGGGGCTGTTTGAATGAACACAAAAGCAAGCAACTGGAATAAACGAGGGTAAGGATTGGGCTGTTTGAATGTACACAACAACAAGCAACTGGGATATACGAGGGTAAGGATGAAGCTGTTTGAATGTACACAACAGCAGTTAACAGGCATATACAAAGGTACGGATTGGGATGTTTGAATGTACACCACAGCAAGCAACTGGAATATACGATGGTAATGATGTGGCTGTTTGAATGAACACAACAGAAAGAAACGGGAATTTACGAGGGTAAGGATTGGGCTGTTTGAATGTACACAACAGCAAGCAACTGGAATATACGAGGGTAAGGATGGGGCTGTTTGAATGTACACAACAGCAAGCAACTTGAATATACGAGGGTAAGGATAGAACTGTTTTGATTTACACAACAGCAAGCATCTGGAATAAACGAGGGTAAGGATAGGGCTGTTTGGATGTACACAATAGCAAGCAACTGGAATATACGAAGGTAAGGATGGAGCTGTTTGAATGTACACAATAGCACTCAGTTGGCATATATGAGGGTAAGGATGGGGCTGTTTTGATTTACACAACAGCAAGCAACTGGAATGTAAGAGGGTAAGGATGGGGCTGTTTGAATGACCACAACAGCAAGCATCTGGAATAAACGAGGGTAAGGATGGGGCTGTTTGGATGAACACAACAGCAAGCAACTGGAATATACGAAGGTAAGGATGGGGCTGTTTGAATGTACACAACAGCAAGCAACTGGAATAAACGAGGGTAAGGATGTGGCTGTTTGAATGAACACAACAGCAAGAAACGGGAATTTACGAGGGTAAGGATTGGGCTGTTTGAATGTACACAACAGCAAGCAACTGGAATGTACGAGGGTAAGGATTGAGCTGTTTGAATGTACTCAACAGCAATTAACAGGCATATACGAAGGTAGGGATGGAGCTGTTTGAATGTACACAACAGCAAGCAACTGGAATTTTCGAGGGTAAGGATTGAGCTGTTTGAATGTACACCACAGCAATTAACAGGCATATACGAAGGTATGGATTGGGATGTTTGAATGTACACCACAGCAAGCAACTGGAATATACGAGGGTAAGGATGGGGCTGGTTGAATGTACACAACACCAAGCAACTGGAATAAACGAGGGTAAGGATGGGGCTGTTTGAATGTACACCACAGCAAGCAACTGGAATATACGAGGGTAAGAATGAAGCTGTTTGAATATACACAACAGCAATTAACAGGCATATACGAAGGTATGGATTGGGATGTTTGAATGTACACCACAGCAAGAAACTGGTATATACGAGGGTTAGGATGGGACTGTTTGAATGTAAACAACAGCAAGCAACTAGAATATACGAGGGTAAAGATGAGGCTGTTTGAATGAACACAAAAGCAAGCAACTGGAATAATACGATGGTAAGGATGGGACTGTTTGAATGTACACAACAGCAAGCAACTGGAATATACGAGGGTAAGGAGGGGGCTGTTTGATTGTACATAACAGCAAGCAACTGGAGTATACGAGGGTAAGGATGGGACTGTTTGAATGTAAACAACAGCAAGCAACTGGAATATACGAGGGTAAGGATGGAGCTGTTTGAATTTAATTCAGAGTGCTTTGTTTAATATGCCCATAGACTTAGGTGAGTGACACAGGCTCTTAGAGCCTCTGTAGTTAAATTAATTCCATAGACTTTTTTGCGCCTTTTGTGCTTTCTCATACATGTATGTAAAGTACTAGTGCATATTTCATTTATTTTATTGCATTGTATTATCATGTCGTTATTGAGAAAGTTGAATCATTTTGATAGACAATTATTTTGCCGCGATTTAAAAAAAACAACAACAGATTTTTCACAGATTTTGACGTAGAATTACATTCACGATCCGAATACGAGCGCTTGACCACCGTTAGGTATTCTTTCACGATCCTTTCTCTCGATAAACCAATTCTCAGCTGCTCCAGTACACAGGCACTAGACGTTCTGTCAATACTGAGTATAAAAATATTGGCAATTGGAAGAAAATAGTGTCCATATATATATATATATGAACACTATTTTCTTCCAATTGCCAATATTTTTCGTTTTGTCAATAGTATAAAAATATTGGCAATTGGAAGAAAATAATGTCCATATATATAGTCAATAGTATAAAAATATTGGCAATTGGAAGAAAAAAGTGTCCATATATATAATCAATTATAGTATAAAAATATTGGCAATTGGAAGGCCAATATTTTTATACTATTGACAGAACGTCTAGTGCCTGTGTCCAGTACATTTAGTGACTAAGAAACAATTATGAGTATCCAAGCTTGAAAGTACACCGTAATATGAAAAAGTTCAATTAGGGGACGACCATTTGATATTCTGGGGGAGGGGGAGGGGGAGGGCAGGAGGATTTTAAAAATAAATAACTCAGCCTTGATAATCACAAAAATAAATGGTTTGTTCTGTGGTAGTTAGAAAATAAATTACCTGACTTGCAATGTATTAAAAATGAATAACTCAGCATGTCTAATCGAAAGTATGAGATAGCACCAGATTCTTCATAAATTCATCTTTTTTCCAAAAAAAATCGGGAAACACTTCCCAAATCTTTTAACAATAACAGTATAAAAACAAAAATTATTATTAAATATACTTGAAATGCTTGAAAATTGGTTTCATTTAACTTGAGGTATATTTTCTCAGGAACACTTACCTCACTTTAATTACAGGGCCGTAACTTAACATTGAGGTAAATGCCTCATGTAGGAAATTTCGAAACCAAACGCTTGTCTCCATATCAAATTGTGTTCAAGGCGAGTGCCTCGCAAGAAACAAGTTCTGTTCTCCATCAGACGTAGCCCCTGATTTTTCGGGATCAATGTTTCTTATTTATTTGTCTTTTGTTCATTGATTACCCTTCTGTATTCTGTTAGTGTTGCATTCCTTTTGTAATTTATTAATTTTGTTATTAACTTGATCATCAGGTCTCTTGATGTTGTCCATAGAAATTTAAGTTTTACACTGAATCTATACATTTTCCTTTGAGACCAAAATATTGTCAAAAAATTATTAAAACAGAACTTGCATTTTCAGATTCAGAAAGGGTCTGGGGGACCACCCAGATAGCATGATTTTGCCTTGATACTTTTAAAAAAAAAAGGCGAGATACAACGAAACTTTAATAGTTTGTATGCATCATGTGCATGCATTATAGAAGATTCATTTCTGCAGAGGAGGAGGATTAATTCTGATTAAATGGTACATAATGACTTGACTATACATGTATTATATATAGTAAACAAATAATTTAAAAATTGTATGTTTCGAATATCATAAATATAGTTGTGCAAATAAATATTAAATCAGTCCCTTGCTTTATTGAAAATGAAAAATCTTGCTTCAATACTGCAGAAAATAGATTACAAAAATAAATAACCGATCCAAAACAAATCCTCCTGCCTCGATGTAAGGCATCACAGAAAAAAATATATAATAGCCTTTCAAGACGTCATAATTATTTGGACTACAGTCAGTGTACCGAGCCTAATACGACTAATACCCTATCCCAGAGTTCCGATAAAGGTCCTACCCCCTCCCTCCCCTTTCATCACAGTAAGGAAGGAAAGGGTAGGGTGGGGGAGTTAAAAAATAAAGACGCCTGGTTTATAGAATGAAAGAATATACATAGCAGAAGCATAAACGTATTTACACTTTTGGTATTTAGCTGAATCTTGCCTCCGAATGACCTTAGATCTACTCCAATCACCTTTTGACGTCAAGCAACAATCACTTTTAAATTGTGACGTCAAATAATTTAAATTATGATGTCAAAGTTTACGGGAACCTGTGTGATTTTACGGAATGGCGGACAAATTTGCATACAAGTGTAAATACGTCTATTATGTCAATGGATGTTTCATTGTTTGAGCCTGAGGATCTATAAAAAAAAGACGTACAAAAAGTGAATTTAAAATTATCGTAAAAAGATACGACTTTTGTGAAACGCTAGCCTGAAAAAAAATACTGCCTTGTGCATTTTAACAAATGTCATAAAAAAGAGATGTCTTACCGACTTTATTGAATACAGTCCAAATGTTTCTTCAGTGTCCGTACGTGTACTACCCATTGTTTATGACGTCACATATAAATATGAGGAAAACACCTTGTGACGTCTTTATGATATCTGTATCTGTAAACGGAATTATCTCCTTCAAAGGAGCACTTCTTTTCAGAATCGATTAAAAGCTCAAGTTCAAGACTCAGATTATGTTTATAGGACTATATTAACAGAGACTTACGATATACAAAACGTAAAAAAGAATACGTCACGTGGGGTGCATGTTGGCTACAGTTGACCTTTTCGTTTGCTAGAACTGACAGTGGCGGATCCAGGGGGGGGGGGGGGGGGGGGTTCCGGGGGTGCGCACCCCCCCTTTATTTTTGCCGATCAATGCATTTGTATCGGGACATATGTTTTGCACCCCCCCCCCCCCCCTTTGCCCTGGGTGCCCTGGGTTAGCACCCCCCCTTTCGAAAATTCCTGCATCCGCCCCTGACTGAGGTAGGGCCTTCAACATAACTTTATTTCAAAAAGTAAAACCCTAAAGGGTTAAAATGATCCAAACGTTATATAGATATATAAACATATATACTACAGTATCACTTAGTTTGTAACTCGACACCAGGGTTGACAGAGTGACACATTAATCAGGGCGTTAGTTTTTCTCGTTTGAATATTGCTTTGACGTTACGCACAGCATTGGTGCCACTTAGCGTTACACGACGTTCCCAATAAAACTGCGATTTTGACGTTGTTCCAAAGAATGCTTTATCTTTTTTTCAACAATAGAACTTTAAAATAACAATTTGACTATGATGTGGTGTGATATGATTTAAAACCTGTTTTGTGTATAATTCATCCTCTTTTATTTTCAAAACTCTGAAATTGAGTTTGATACTATGAGTGAAACAAATCAACAAATGCAGGACAAATCCGAAAATACCTCTTCAATCTTAGCCCGGACAAGCGTGCTTGCGACATATCACATTGTCTATCGATGACAATAACCTTCGATGCCTTATTTTCTAAATTTCATTTTACTATCAATGATTGTGTCTTATCCGTTTCTTCTCTTTCTTAAATTTAAGTAATATTCTCTTTGCATGAAGACGTCTCCCTTAGGCTAGGTTCACACTGCCGATCAGATCAACTCGGTGGTCCCGATTGTCCAAATTTCCACGACCACGCGTGACCACATTCTTGATCGGACCTGTTTACGACTTCTACCCGACTGCTATCCGACTGTAGACGACCTTAACCCGACCATTCACGACTCCCATACGACTCCAATCCGACCACTAATTGAATACATATTCGATTATTCCGACCAATTCACGATCTCTACACGATCTTTACTCGGCTAGCTAGACCAAATCAACTATACTCGATCTCAGCCTGATCTCGGCTAGACCAGATCGACTTGATCGTACAGGGGTCTTAGGGATAGTCGGGCAATGGTTGCATGGGTATGTACAATTTCAGTATAAAAACATCTGATTTTTTTTTATATCACCCGCTGCAGTGGAGGAGGCATTTAGTGTTACCATTGTCCGTCCGTAAGTACGTATAGTTTCCGTTCTCCAATTTTATTTTGCCTCAACCAAATTTTATGAAACGCAATACCATAACACAGATCAAGTGCGAATTTGGGTGGTGTCACTTTTACCGTTCTTGAGAAATGACTCTTTATAACTTTATATGTCAGCTGGGGAATTATCTGTGTCCATTGGACACGTTCCCCGTTTATTTGGTTAGATTCAGTAGTGCAGAAAAGGTTCGAGTAAAATTATACATTTAAAATATCTACATGGAAATAAAGCAGTCGGATTGTTTGGCAAGGTGGTTAGAGCTCAGACACTACAAAATAGACAGGTTAATAGTTGTGACGGAGCTTGAAGAGAGCGTAGAAAACAAACAACTAGAAGCTCTAAAGAGTCTGTGTCGCTCACCTTGGTCTGTGTGCATATTAACGAAGGACACAGATGGATTCATGAAAAAAATGTGTTTTGGTGATTGTGATGTGTTTGTAGATCTTATAATATACTTTACAGAACATTCTTGCTGCTTACAATTATCTCTATCTATAATGAACTTGGCCCAGTAGTTACAGCGGAAAATATTTGGTAAAAATTTACAAAATTTGTGAAAATTGTTTATAATTGACTATACAGGGCAATAACTCCTTAAGAGGTCAATAGACCATTTTGGTCATGTTGACTTTTTATTAGGTCTTACTTTGCTGTACATTATTGCTGTTTACAGTTTTTCTCTATGGACGTCAAGTTGGTTACTTATTCCTTATTCCTTATTCGTTACTTATTCCCTATTCCCTATTCGTTACCTATTCGTTACTTATTCCCTATTCCCTATTCGTTACCTATTCGTTACTTATTCCCTATTCCCTATTCGTTACCTATTCCTTACTTATTCCCTATTCCCTATTCGTTACCTATTCGTTACTTATTCCCTATTCCCTATTCGTTACCTATTCGTTACTTATTCCTTATTCCTTATTCCCTATTCGTTACCTATTCGTTACTTATTCCTTATTCGTTACCTATTCGTTACTTATTCCTTATTGCCTATTCGTTACCTATTCGTTACTTATTACTTATTCCTTATTCGTTACTTATTCGATTTTTGATATCCTTCCCCCTTTTTAATTGCTTATATTCTTATCTCTGGTTATAGTTCTAAATTTGTTGAGGTAAAATGACCTTTTTATGACCTATTTATATGTGTTTGTGCTCAACCAATCCTGTTGCTTTATGTTCGATACTTATTTGTTTCTTATATGATTTTTATACGTTCTACCTTTAAATGTTTTATATTCCTATGTTTGAAGATCTGGTTCTTGGTTCGAAGAGGTGAAATCACCTCTTAGCGCTTGTATAAAAATGAAGATGTGGCATGATCGCCAATGAGACAACTCCCCACAATAGACCAAAATGACACAGAAATTAACACCTATAGGTCACGATACGGCCTTCAACAATAAGCACAGCCCATACCGCATGGTCAGCTATAAAACATGTTAGCGGGGTGTACATCGTTTCGGAGCTTGACTAATACCTTGTTTATAACACGCGTATTATACGTTGCACCTTTTAGAAAATGATTTTCAATTGTGTTCTTGTTTCTGGCGGTAACTATGTGTTCTTAGAGATGAAATAACCCTATTAACGCCTATGTAGCCGTTCCATCGCTCGGTTTATACCCTGTTACTTATTCGTTCCCTAATCGCTTTTAATACGCGTGGTACACGTTGCACCTTTCAAAAAAAGGATTTTAATTGTTTTCTTGTTTCTAGTGGTAGATTTCGTTTCTAAGAGGTGATATAACCCTATCAGCGCATATGTAGCAGTTTCAGCGCTCGACTGATACCCTGTTACTTATTAGTTCCTTATTCGCGTATAATACGTGTGTTATACGTTGTGCATTTAAAAAAAAATGATGTTCAATTGATTTCTTGTTACTGATGGTAAATTTGGGTTCTAAGGGGTGAATTAACCCTATAAGCGCGTATGTACCCGTTTCAGCGCTCGACTGTTACCCTATTACTTATTCGTTCCTTATTCGCGTGTCATACGTTTGGTATACGTTGCACCTTTCAGAAAATGATTTTCAATTGTTTTCTTGTCTCTGGTGGTACCTATGTGTTCTTAGAGGGGAAAAACCCTATTAGCACCTATGTACCCGTTTCAGCGCTACACTGTTATCCTGTTACTTATTCGTTCCTTATTCGCTTATAAAACGTGTGGTATACGTTCCAATTTTAAAAAGAAATATTTTCGTGTCTCTGGTGGTTACTGCCGGTTCTTAGAGGTGAAATAACTCTAATAGGACATATGTACCCGTTCCAGCGCTCGACTGATACCCTGTTACTTATTCGTTCCTTATTCGCTTTTAATACGCGTGGTATACGTTGCACCTTGAAAAAAAATCGATTATCGATTGTTTGCATGTCTCTGGCGGTAATTATGTGTTCTCTGAGGTGAAAAAAACATATTAGCGTATATGTACCCGTTTCAGCGCTACACTGATACCCTGTTACTTATTCGCTCCTTATTCGATTATAAAACGTGTGTTATGCGTTGCACTTTAAAAAAGAAATATTTTTGTGTCTCTCGTGGTACAAAATGTAACTGTCGGTTCTTAGAGGTGAAATAACCCTAATAGAACATATGTACCCGTTTCAGCGCTCGACTGATACCCTGTTACTTATTCGTTCCTTATTCGATTTTAATACGCGTGGTATACGTTGCACCTCGAAAAAAAAAATCGATTATCGATTGCTTTCATGTCTCTGGCGGTAATTATGTGTTCTCTGAGGTGAAAAAACCCTATTAATGCATATGTAACCGTTTCAGCGCTACACTGATACCCTGTTACTTATTCGTTCCATATTCGTTTATAAAACGTGTGTTATGCGTTGCACTTTAAAAAAGAAATATTTTTGTGTCTCTGGTGGTAACTGTCTGTTCTTAGAGGTGGAATAACCCTAATAGAACAGATGTACCCGTTTCAGCGCTCGACTGATACCCTGTTACTTATTGGTTCCTTATTCGCTTTTAATACGCGTGGTATACAATGCACCTTGAAATGAATCGATTATCGATTGCTTTCATGTCTCTGGCGGTAATTATGTGTTCTCTGAGTTGAAAAATCCCTATTAGCGCATATGTACCCGTTTCACCGCTACACTGATACCCTGTTACTTATTCGTTCCTTATTCGCTTTTAATACGCGTGGTGTACGTTGCACCTTGAAAAAAAAATCGATTATCGATTGTTTTCATGTCTCTGGCGGTAATTATGTGTTCTCTGAGGTGAAAAAAAACATATTAGCGCATATGTACCCGTTTCAGCGCTACACTGATACCCTGTTACTTATTCGTTCCTTATTCGCTTATAAAACGTGTGTTATGCGTTGCACTTTAAAAAAGAAATATTTGTGTGTCTCTGATGGTAACTGTCGGATCTTAGTGGTGAAATAACCCTAATAGAACATATGTACCCGTTTCAGCGCTCGACTGATACCCTGTTACTTATTCGTTCCTTATTCGCTTTTAATACGCGTGGTATACGTTGCACCTTGAAATAAATCGATTATCGATTGCTTTCATGTCTCTGTTGGTAATTATGTGTTCTTTGAGGTGAACAATCCCAATTAGCGCATATGTACCTGTTTCAGCGCTACACTGATACCCTGTTACGTATTCGTTCCTTATTCGCTTATAAAACATATGTTATCATGCGTTGCACTTTAAAAAAGAAATATTTTTGTGTCTCTGGTGGTACCTGTCGGTTCTTAGAGGTGAAATAACCCTAATATAACATATGTACCGGTTTCAGCGCTCGACTAATACCCTGTCACTTATTCGTTCCTTATTCGCTTTTAATACGCGTGGTATAGGTTGCACCTTGAAATAAATCGATTCTCAATTGTGTTCATGTTTCTAGTGGTAGATTTCTTTTCTACGAGGTGATATAACCCGTTCAGCGCATATGTAGCAGTTTCAGCGCTCGACTGATACCCTGTTACTTATTAGTTCCTTATTCGCGTATAATACGTGTGTTATACGTTGCGCATTTAAAAAAAAAATGATTTTCAATTGATTTCTTGTCACTGGTGGTAAATTTGGGTTCTAAGGGGTATTTAACCCTATAAGCGCGTATGTACCCGTTTCAGCGCTCGACTGTTACCCTATTACTTATTCGTTCCTTATTCGCGTGTCATACGTTTGGTATACGTTGCACCTTTCAGAAAATGATTTTCAATTGTTTTCTTGTCTCTGGTGGTACCTATGTGTTCTAAGAGGGAAAAAAACCCTAATAGAACATATGTACCCGTTTCAGCGCTCGACTGATACCCTGTTACTTATTCGTTCCTTATTCGCTTTTAATACGTGTGGTATACGTTGCACCTTGAAATAAATCGATTATCGATTGATTTCATGTCTCTGGTGGTATGGTAATTATGTGTTCTTTGAGGTGAACAATCCCAATTAGCGCATATGTACCTGTTTCAGCGCTACACTGATACCCTGTTACTTATTCGTTCCTTATTCGCTTATAAAACATGTGTTATGCGTTGCACTTTAAAAAAGAAATATTTTTGTGTCTCTGGTGGTAAATGTCGGTTTTTAGAGGTGAAATAACCCTAATAGAACATATGTACCCGTTTCAGCGCTCGACTGATACCCTGTTTCTTATTCGTTCCTTATTCGCTTATAAAACGTGTGTTATGCTTTGCACTTTAAAAAAGAAATATTTTTGTGTCTCTGGTGGTAAATGTCGGTTTTTAGAGGTGAAATAACCCTAATAGAACATATGTAACCGTTTCAGCGCTCGACTGATACCCTGTTACTTATTCGTTCCTTGTTCGCTTATAAAACGTGTGTTATGCGTTGCACTTTAAAAAAGAAATATTTTTGTGTCTCTCGTGGTACAAAATCTAACTGTCGGTTCTTAGAGGTGAAATAACCCTAATAGAACATATGTACCTGTGTCAGCGCTCGACTGATACCCTGTTAATCATTCGTTCCTTATTCGCTTTTTATTCGTTTCGTCCCCGAGGGTATCACCAGCCCAGTAGTCAGCACTTCGGTGTTGACATGAATGTCAATTATATGGTCATTTTTATAAATTTTCTGTTTACAAAACTTTGAATTTTTCGAAAAACTAAGGATTTTCTTACCCCAGAAGTAGATTACCTTAGCCGTATTTGGCACAATTTTTTGGAATTTCGGGTCCTCAATGCTCTTCAACTTTGTATTTGTTTGGCTTTTTAACTAGTTTGATTTGAGCGTCACTGATGAGTCTTATGTAGACGAAACGCGCGTCTGGCGTGTAAAATTATAATCCTGGTACTTTTGATAACTATTAATACGCGTGGTATACGTTGCACCTTGAAAAAAAAATCGATTATCCATTGCTTTCATGTCTCTGGCGGTAATTATGTGTTCTCTGAGGTGAAAAAACCCTATTAATGCATATGTAACCGTTTCAGCGCTACACTGATACCCTGTTACTTATTCGTTCCTTATTCGCTTATAAAACGTGTGTTATGCGTTTCACTTTAAAAAAAAAATATTATTGAGCCTCAGCTGGTGGTAACTGTCGGTTATTAGAGGTGAAATAACCCTAATAGAACATATGTACCCGTTTCAGCGCTACATTGATACCCTGTTACTTATTCGTTCCTTATTCGCTTATAAAACGTGTGTTATACGTTACACCTTGAAATAAATCGATTATCGATTGATTTCATGTCTCTGGCGGTAATTATGTGTTCTCTGAGGTGAAAAAACCCTCTTAGCGCCTATGTACCCGTTTTAGCGCTACACTGATACCCTGTTACTTATTCGTTCCTTATTCGCTTATAAAACGTGTGTTATGCGTTGGACTTTAAAAAAATAATATTTTTGTGTCTCTGGTGGTAAATGTCGGTTCTTAGAGGTGAAATAACTCAATAGCGTATTTGTACCTGTTTCAGCGCTACACTTATACCCTGTTACTTATTCGTTCCTTATTCGCTTATAAAACGTGTGTTATGCGTTGCACTTTAAAAAAAGAAATATTTTTGTGTCTCTGGTTGTAATTGTCGGTTCTAAGGGGTGAAATAACCCTAATAGAACATATGTACCCGTTTAAGCGCTACACTGATACCCTGTTACTTATTCGTTCCTTATTCGCTTATAAAACGTGTGTTATGCGTTGCACTTTAAAAAAGAAATATTTTTGTGTCTCTGGTGGTAACTGTCGGTTCTTAGAGGTGAAATAACCCTAATAGAACATATGTACCCGTTTCAGCGCTCGACTGATACCCTGTTACTTATTCGTTCCTTATTCGCTTTTAATACGCGTGGTATAAGTTGCACCTTGAAATAAATCGATTATCGATTGCTTTCATGTCTCTGACGGTAATTATGTGTTCTCTGAGTTGAAAAACCCCTATTAGCGCATATGTACCCGTTTCACCGCTACACTGATACCCTGTTACTTATTCTTTCCTTATTCGCTGATAAAACGTGTGTTATGCGTTGGACTTTAAAAAAGAAATATTTTTGTGTCTCTGGTGGTAAATATCGGTTCTTAGAGGTGAAATAACCCTAATATAACATATGTACCGGTTTCAGCGCTCGACTAATACCCTGTCACTTATTCGTTCCTTATTCGCTTTTAATACGCGTGGTATAGGTTGCAGCTTGAAATAAATCGATTCTCAATTGTGTTCATGTTTCTAGTGGTAGATTTCGTTTCTAAGATGTGATATAACCCGTTCAGCGCATATGTAGCAGTTTCAGCGCTCGACTGATACCCTGTTACTTATTAGTTCCTATTCGCGTATAATACGTGTGTTATACGTTGCGCATTTAAAAAAAAATGATTTTCAATTGATTTCTTGTCACTATTGGTAAATTTGGGTTCTAAGGGGTGATTTAACCCTATAAGCGCGTATGTACCCGTTTCAGCGCTCGACTGTTACCCTATTACTTATTCGTTCCTTATTCGCGTGTCATACGTTTGGTATACGTTGCACCTTTCAGAAAATGATTTTCAATTGTTTTCTTGTCTCTGGTGGTACCTTTGTGTTCTAAGAGGGGAAAAAACCCCTTTAGCGCCTATCTACCCGTTTCAGCGCTACACTGTTATCCTGTTACTTATTCGTTCCTTATTCGCTTATAAAACGTGTGGTATACGTTCCAATTTTAAAAAGAAATAGTTTCGTGTCTGTGGTAGTTACTGCCGGTTCTCAGAGGTGAAATAACTCTAATAGGATATATGTACTCGCTTCAGCGCTCGACTTATACCCTGTTACTTATTCGTTCCTTATTCGCTTTTAATACGCGTGGTGTACGTTGCACCTTAAAAAAAATCGATTATCGATTGTTTTCATGTCTCTGGCGGTAATTATGTGTTCTCTGAGGTGAAAAAAACCTATTAATGCATATGTAACCGTTTCAGCGCTACACTGATACCCTGTTACTTATTCGTTCCTTATTCGCTTATAAAACGTGTGTTATGCGTTGGACTTTAAAAAAATAATATTTTTGTGTCTCTGGTGGTAAATGTCGGTTCTTAGAGGTGAAATAACTCAATAGCGTATTTGTACCTGTTTCAGCGCTACACTTATACCCTGTTACTTATTCGTTCCTTATTCGCTTATAAAACGTGTGTTATGCGTTGCACTTTAAAAAAAGAAATATTTTTGTGTCTCTGGTTGTAATTGTCGGTTCTAAGGGGTGAAATAACCCTAATAGAACATATGTACCCGTTTCAGCGCTCGACTGATACCCTGTTACTTATTCGTTCCTCGTTCGCTTATAAAACGTGTGTTATGCGTTACACTTTAAAAAAGAAATATTTTTGTGTCTCTCGTGGTTAAAAATGTAACTGTCGGTTCTTAGAGGTGAAATAACCCTAATAGAACATATGTACCAGTTTCAGCGCTCGACTGATACCGTGTTACTTATTCGTTCCTTATTCGCTTTTAATACGCGTGGTATACGTTGCACCTTGAAAAAAAAATCGATTATCGATTGCTTTCATGTCTCTGGCGGTAATTATGTGTTCTCTGAGGTGAAAAAACCTATTAATGCATAATGTAACCGTTTCAGCGCTACACTGATACCCTGTTACTTATTCGTTCCTTATTCGCTTATAAAACGTGTGTTATGCGTTGCACTTTAAAAAAGAAATTTTTTTGTGTCTCTGGTGGTAACTGTCGGTTATTAGAGGTGAAATAACCCTAATAGAACAGATGTACCCGTTTCAGCGCTACACTGATACCCTGTTACTTATTCGTTCCTTATTCGCTTATAAAACGTGTGTTATACGTTACACCTTGAAATAAATCGATTATCGATTGATTTCATGTCTCTGGCGGTCATTATGTATTCCCTGAGGTGAAAAAACACTCTTAGCGCCTATGTACCTGTTTCAGCGCTACACTTATACCCTGTTACTTATTCGTTCCTTATTCGCTTATAAAACGTGTGTTATGCGTTGCACTTTAAAAAAAGAAATATTTTTGTGTCTCTGGTGGTAAATGTCGGTTCTTAGAGGTGAAATTACCCTAATAGAACATATGTACCCGTTTCAGTGCTACACTGATACCCTGTTACTTATTCGTTCCTTATTCGCTTATAAAACGTGTGTTATGCGTTGCACTTTAAAAAAAGAAATATTTTTGTGTCTCTGGTGGTAAATGTCGGTTTTTAGAGGTGAAATAACCCTAATAGAACATATGTACCCGTTTCAGCGCTATACTGATACCCTGTTACTTATTCGTTCCTTATTCGCTTATAAAACGTGTGTTATGCGTTGCACTTTAAAAAAGAAATATTTTTGTGTCTCTCGTGGTTAAAAATGTAACTGTCGGTTCTTAGAGGTGAGATAACCCTAATAGAACATATGTACCCGTTTCAGCGCTCGACTGATACCCTCTTACTTATTCGTTCCTTATTCGCTTTTAATACGCGTGGTATACGTTGCACCTTGAAAAAAAATCGATTCTCGATTGCTTTCATGTCTCTGGCGGTAATTATGTGTTCTCTGGAGTGAAAAAACCTATTAATGCATTTGTAATCGTTTCAGCGCTACACTGATACCCTGTTATTTATTCGTTCCTTATTCGCTTATAAAACGTGTGTTATGAGTTGCACTTTAAAAAAGAAATATTTTTGTGTCTCTGGTGGTAACTGTCGGTTATTAGAGGTGAAATAACCCTAATAGAACATATGTACCCGTTTCAGCGCTACACTGATACCCTGTTACTTATTCGTTCCTTATTCGCTTATAAAACGTGTGTTATACGTTACACCTTGAAATAAATCGATTATCGATTGATTTCATGTCTCTGGCGGTAATTATGTATTCTCTGAGGTGAAAATAAAACTATTAGCGCATATGTACCCGTTTTAGCGCTACACTGATACCCTGTTACTTATTTGTTCCTTTTTCGCTTATAAAACGTTTGTTATGCGTTGGACTTTAAAAAAGAAATATTTTTGTGTCTCTGGTGGTAAATGTCGGTTCTTAGAGGTGAAATAACCCTAATAGCGTATATGTACCTGTTTCAGTGCTACACTGATACCCTGTTACTTATTCGTTCCTTATTCGCTTATAAAACGTGTGTTATGCGTTGCACTTTAAAAAAAGAAATATTTTTGTGTCTCTGGTGGTAAACGTCGGTTCTTAGAGGTGAAATAACCCTAATAGAACATATGAACCCGTTTCAGCGCTATACTGATACCCTGTTACTTATTCGTTCCTAATTCGCTTATAAAACGTGTGTTATGCGTTGCACTTTAAAAAAAGAAATATTTTTGTGTCTCTGGTGGTAAATGTCGGTTCTTAGAGGTGAAATAACCCTAATAGAACATATGAACCCGTTTCAGCGCTATACTGATACCCTGTTACTTATTCGTTCCTTGTTCGCTTATAAAACGTGTGTTATGCGTTGCACTTTAAAAAAAGAAATATTTTTGTGTCTCTGGTGGTAACTGTCGGTTCTTAGAGGTGAAATAACCCTAATAGAACATATGTACCCGTTTCAGCGCTCGTCTGATACCCTGTTACTTATTCGTTACTTATTCGCTTTTAAGATGCGTGGTATACGTTGCGCCTTGAAATAAATCGATTATCGATTGCTTTCATGTCTCTGGCGTAAATTATGTGTTCTCTGAGTTGAAAAACCCCTATTAGCGCATATGTACCCGTTTCACCGCTACACTGATACCCTGTTACTTATTCTTTCCTTATTCGCTGATAAAACGTGTGTTATGCGTTGCACTTTAAAAAAGAAATATTTTTGTGTCTCTGGTGGTAACTGTCGGTTCTTAGAGGTGAAATAACCCTAATAGAACATATGTACCCGTTTCAGCGCTCGACTGATACCCTGTTACTTATTCGTTCCTTAATCCCTTTTAATACGCGTGGTATAGGTTGCACCTTGAAATAAATCGATTTTCAATTGTGTTCATGTCTCTGGTGGTAACAATGTGTTCTTAGAGATAACATTACCCTATTAGCGCGTAAGTACCCGTTCCAGTGCTTGGTTAATAACCTGTTACGTATTCGTTCCTTATTTGCTTTTAATACGCGGGGTATATGTTGCACCTTTAAATAAATTGATTTTGAATTCTGTGCATGTCTCTGGTGGTAACTATGTGTTCTTAAAGATGAAATAACCCTATTTGCGGGTATGTACCCGTTCCAGCGCTCGGTTAATACCCTGGTACTTATTCATTCCTTATTCGCTTTTAATACGCTTGGTATGCGTTGCACCTTGAAGTAAATCGATTTTCAATTGTGTTCATGTCTCTAGTGGTAATAATGTGTTGTAAGAGATGAAATAACCCTATTAGCGCTTATTTACCCGTTCCAGCGCTCGGTTAATACCCTGTTACTTATTCGTTACTTGTTTGCTTTTAATACGCGGGGTATACGTTGCACCTTTTAGAAAAGGATTTTCAATTGTGTTCATGTTTTTGGTGGTAATAATGTGTTCTTTGAGAAGAAATAACCCTATTAGCGCGTATGTACCTGTTCCAGTGCTCGGTTAATGCCCTGTTACTTATTCGTTCCTTATTCACTTTTAATCCGCGGGGTGTATGTTGCACCTTGAAATAAATCGTTTTTCAATTGTGTTCATGTCTCTGGTGGTAATAATGTGTTCTTAGAGATGAAATTACCCTATTAGCGCGTATGTACCCGTTCCAGCGCTCGATTTATACCCTGTTACTTATTCAATTATAATAGAACACATTATTACCACCAAAGACATGAACACAATTGAAAATCCTTTTCTAAAAGTGCAACGTATACCCCGCGTATTAAAAGCAAATAAGTAACGAATAAGTAACAGGGTATTAACCGAGCGCTGGAACGGGTAAATAAGCGCTAATAGGGTTTTTTCATCTCTAAGAACACATAATTACCAACAGAGACATGAAAACAATCAATAATCGATTTATTTCAAGGTGCTACGTATACATGTACCACGCGTATTAAAAGCGAATAAGGAACGAATAAGTAACAGGGTATCAGGCGAGCGCTGAAACGGGTACATATGTTCTATTAGGGTTATTTCAACTCTAAGAACCGACAGTTACCACCAGAGACCAAAAAATATTTCTTTTTTAAAGTGCAACGCATAACACACGTTTTATAAGCGGATAAGGAACGAAAAAGTAACAGGGTATCAGTGTAGCGGTGAAACGGGTACTTATGAACTAATAGGTTTTTTTTCAGCTCAGAGAACACATAATTACCACCAGAGACATGAAAGCAATTCGATAATCGATTTATTTCAAGGTGCAACGTATAACACGCGTATTAAAAGCGAATAATGAACGAATAAGTAACAGGGTACCAGTCGAGCGCGGGAACGGGTACATATGTTCTATTAGGGTTATTTCACCTCTAAGAACCGGCAGTAACCACCAGAGACACGAAAATATTTCTTTTTAAAATTGGAACATATAACACACGTTTTATAAGCGAATAAGGAACGAATAAGTTACAGGATAACAGTGTAGCACTGAAACGGGTACATAGGCGCTAATAGGGTTGTTTCCCCCTCTTAGAACACATAGGTACCACCAGAGACAAGAAAACAATTGAAAATCATTTTCTAAAAGGTGCAACGTATAACAAACGTATGAGACGCGAATAAGAAACGAATAAGTAACAGGGTAACAATCGAGCGCTGAAACGGGTACATACGCGCTTATAGGGTAAAATCACCCCTTAGACCCAAATTTTCCACCAGTGACAAGAAAACAATTGAAAATATTTTTTTTAAATGTGTAACGTATAACACACGTATTATACGCGAATAAGGAACGAATAAGTAACAGGGTATCAGTCGAGCGCTGAAACTGCTACATACGCGCTGATAGTGTTATATCACTTCTTAGAAACGAAATCTACCACTAGAAACAAGAAAACAATTGAAATCCTTTTTTTAAAAGGTACAACGTATACCACGCGTATTAAAAGCGATTAAGGAACGAATAAGTAACAGGGTATAAACCGAGCGCTGGAACGGCTACATACGCGCCAATAGGGTTTATTCATTTCTAAGAACAAATAGTTACCGCCAGAGACAAGAACACAATTGAAAATCATTTTCTAAAAGGTGCAACGTATAATACGCGTGTTATAAACAAGGTATTAGTCAAGCTCCGAAACGATGTACACCCCGCTAACATGTTTTATAGCTGACCATGTGGTATGGGCTGTGCTTATTGTTGAAGGCCGTATCGTGACCTATAGTTGTTAATTTCTGTGCCATTTTGTGGGGAGTTGTCTCATTGGCGATTATACCACATCTTCATTTTTATACAAGCGCTAAAATGTGATTTCACCTCTTCGAACCAAGAACCAGATCTTCAAACATACGAATATAAAACATTTAAAAGGTAGAACGTATAGAAATCATACAAGAAACAAATAAGTATCGAACATAAAGCAACAGGATCGGTTGAGCACAAACACATATAAATAGGTCATAAAAAGGTCCTTTTACCTCAACAAATTTAGAACTATAACCAGAGATAAGAATATAAACAATTAAAAAGGGGGAAGGATATCAAAAATCGAATAAATAACGAATAAGGAATAAGCAATAGATAACGAATAGGTAATAAGGAATAAATAACGAATAGGTAATAAGGAATAAATAACGAATAGGGAATAAGGAATAAGTAACGAATAGGTAACGAATAGGGAATAAGGAATAAGTAACGAATAGGTAACGAATAGGGAATAAGGAATAAGTAATGAATAGGTAACGAATAGGGAATAGGGAATAAGTAACGAATAGGTAACGAATAGGGAATAGGGAATAAGTAACGAATAGGTAACGAATAGGGAATAGGGAATAAGTAACGAATAAGGAATAAGGAATAAGTAACCAACTTGACGTCCATTTGATCTCTATCTATAATCTTCTATACTATTAAACAAGAAGACCTCATTTTGTGTGTCGCCTCTCTTCCTTCCACAATAAATTAATCATCATGCCTCTGTGTTCTTTAGGTAACATGCATAGTTGCATTTGTCATCCGTTTTTATGATCATTCAGATTGAGTTATTTTGGGAGAAAAACGACAAAATAGGTGTCCGGATATTGTTTCCGTTGTCAGACTGACTTTTAGTCATAGTTTTAAATAGCACAAGAACAACCAATCGTATGATAGATTACAAAAATGAAAAATAAATAAGCCAATCAGAGCGTTCTCTATATCAAGTTTTTAGATCGCAAGAACCACAACTATTATACCTCCTTAGAGACAATTTTGTTTTCGCGTTTATCCACCTGTAAACTACGATTATACTACTATAATATACAGAGACTCTCTGTATTCTGTCTACTTTTTTTCTGAAATATTTACTATCTAAGGGGTCATACCAGTTGCATATATATATATTGAAATAAGTAAACATGTGGAAACAAGAATGTGTGCATAGTATACGGATGCCACATCGGCACTATCATTTACTATGTTTAGTGGACCGTGAAATGGGGTAAAATCTCTAATTTGGCATTAAAATTAGAAAGATCATATCATAGGGATTATATTTACTAAGTTTCGACTTGGTTGGATTTCAACTTCATCAAAAACTACCTCGACAAAAACTTTAACCTGAAGCGGGACAGACGGACGGACGAACGAACGAACGGACGAACAGACAAGAAAACATAATTCCCATAAATGGGGCATAAAAATTTATTGTTGAAAGTGAAAACTTTAACCTGAAGCCGGACAGAAGGACGGACGAATGAACGAACGGACGAACAGACTAGAAAACATAATTCCCATAAATGGGGCATAAAAATTTATTGTTGAAAGTGAAAACTTTAACCTGAAGCCGGACAGAAGGACGGACGAATGAACGAACGGACGAACAGACTAGAAAACATAATTCCCATAAATGGGGCATACAAATTTATTGTTGAAAGTGAAAGTATGTGTTTGGCCAAAATGGAAGTAGGGTATTGATTAGAGGGAGGCAGGACTTAATCGGGACGTCGGGGTCGGGTGTTTTTAAGCTCGGGATTTCGGGATTGATCTTTACGGGGTGCGGGAATATTTTTTTTAAATTTCGGAATGTCGGGATATGAATTTCGTTAAAATACGAACCTCGGGATTTCATGTTTTTAACCCGGGATTTCGGGATCAGAGCCCCTCAGACCACCCCTCAAATGAGCCTTAGTCATTTTAATACGAGATTCAAATCCTACCATTGGCATGTTAATAGGGCTCTCAAAAGGAAAAGCACTGAAGGATTGTCCTAGCAGCACATTTTATTAGAATAATAATGGTCTATAAGCAGTTTCATTTAGTTCATGTTTGAAGCTGTGCAAATTTTTAATTTAATTTGACTTTTACCAAAAAATGCATTGCAGCAAAGGGAGAGAATAATTATGGTATAAGGCCAGAAACACGAAAAATAATTGAATTTAACAGAAATTAACACATAACAGACTTCGGAAAAAAGGGAGAGGGCTTTTCATACCTTATATGAAATTCTCCAGTCATAATATCTTTTACATAAATTCATCCTACAACAGTTTACAAGCTGTATATGCCCGCGATTTCGCGGGTGTGTTCTAGTAATATTAAAGATAAAAAAAAAGAAACGGCAAAATTTTCTTAAAATTACCAATTCAGGGGCAGCAACCCAACAACGGGTTGCTTGAATGGTCTTAAAATTTCAGGGCAGATAGACCTTGACCTAATGAACATTGTTGTCATTGTCAGATTTGCTCTTTATGCTTTGGTTTCAGAGATATAAGCTAAAAACTGCATTTTACCCAATGTACTACGTGTAGCCATGTCAGCCATCTTGGTTCGCGGGCAGGGTCATCAGATACAACTTTAAAACAAGATACCTTAATGATGATTGTGGACAAGTTTTGTTAAATTGGTCTCAGTATTTTCCGAGGAGAAGATTTGTGTAGAAGATTACAAAAATTTACGAAAAGTTGTTAAAAAATGACTATAAAGGGCAATAACACAATAAGGGGTCAACTGACCATTTTGATCATGTACGTTAACCTGTTTGCAGATCTTCTTTTGCTTAAGATTATTGCTGTTTGCAGTTTATCTCTATCTAATATATAATATTCAAGATAGTAACCAAAAACGGCAAATTTCCTTAAAATTACCAATTCAGGGGCAGCAACCTAAGAACGGGTTGTCCGATTCATCTGAAAATTTGAGGGCACATAGATGTTGACCTGATAAACAAATTTATCCCGTCAGATTTGCTCTAAATTCTTTGGTTTCTGAGATATAAGCCAAAATCTACATTTTACCCCAGGCCTGTGTTCTATTTTTATGCAGTTAAGCTGCCTTATGCGAGCACCCTGGTTTTGGGTCCCCCCCTGGGAATTTTTGAAAAAGTGCCATTGCTCTGATCTGGCAGGTCTGGTAGATTCTTTATAACTAATTAGACATTTTTTTCACACTTTTTGTTATGAAAAACAAAAATATAAGGAAGATTATCTTAAATGATCGTCGATTTACCCAAAACAATTGATGTTCCCCATTTGAAAAAGTGCTAATTAAAAAGTTAAGCATAGCTTTTTATCGTCTGTGCTTTTGATGAAGATTGTTAACTATTGTAAGAATAATTTCATCGCCGAAAATGTTTGTAATGAAGGTATTGAAATTTGCCAAATGGCGCATGGATATTATTTTGCGGCTATTTTTAAATCAGTGACGCCGTTGAATTTGGCTAATAAAGGTAAATATTTAAAAGCATTGACTTACTTCCTTGTATAAGTCTTGAATTTGTAAGAATACTTGATTATTTTATTTCTACATTGTATGAAGATATGTGTTTTATTTAATTATTTAATGCTGATGTTATTATTATTTGTCATCGTGTCTCTCCGTACTTGTATCGTCAAGGAATTGTATATTTAAAAGGAATGGAAACGCGGCTCGAGATCAATCGGGATACCCGCAGAGCACCCGCAGAGCACCCGCAGAGCTATAATCCATGTCTGGCTCATCAAACATAGGTTTGTAATATTGTATTGAGTAAATTCTCATTAGAATAGACCTCTGTCTTGAAACTTGAGGGAGTTTCATCCGGATTACAAAACAAAAAATACGGTGTTTTGATTTTTTTCTAAAAACTCGACAACTATGAAGCGCAAAACAAAACAGTTGATATCATTATGAAGCTGAAACCTTATTCTATCGTTAAGCTCTTTTTAAAGTTTCTTGTTACTTTTCCGAGTTGTCTACGATTTTTCGAAATTTCTGTTTTGAGTTTCATTATTTTGTCAAAATATGTCTATCAATCTGGGAGTGCACTACGATTCTTTATAATATTGAAAAGTAGAAAGAAAAAAGTGAGAAAATGAGATACCACTTTAAAGAAGAAATATATTCATACAGTTTGGTCTAAATTACGAATGCTAAATATAATTGGTACTATGTAAATTATTGTATTTCGAAACATGTTGACAATTTGAAGTTGTGCGTCAACAAATACATCGACACTTTGTATTTTGGTATGAGTTAAATAACTGCTCGAAATAGATGTAACATTGACATACAATTTTAAAGCTTAATCTTTTTTCTATCAAATAGTGTTGGTTTAATGAAAATGGTGATAAAAACGAATTTGCTATGATGTTTCAAAATCCTATGTTTATAATTCACATTGACGCATATGAGACGAAATTTTTGTATCTTTTCAATTTGGAGGCAGGGGTTCAATAAGCGGTTGTCCGAGGTCTGCGAACTTCCACTTTTGCAGTCGAACTTTCGACTTGGTTACTAGCTACGCTCGACATGCACGACTTGAGAAGAAATAAAAAAATAACTTTGCAAACCTTTTTACCAAAGTCTCCTAATAAACGATCTCAAAACTTGTTTTAAGCATTATTATTCATGACAGCGATGTTCATTTTGTTCAACCGCTAGCTTTATACAGAAAATCGCCGACAAATAATGTGTAAATCGAGTAAAATCGTATCTGACAAAAACAACATTGAAAACAAAATGGCTTACATGAGAAGAAAATTCTAATATCGGATGCGATTCTGGAAGCGGATATGGGTAATTCCGGGTTTCGGCTATCTTTGAACTTTTAAAAAAATCAGACAGATGACAAATCAAAACATCTTTGCATGGTAAATAAATATAAACACTAGAATTGGAAACCAAAAGATATATGTAAAAGAATGAAAAAACAGAAAATATTTTGTACTGAAAATGTAAGAAACGTACAATTGAATACAATGATGCTGAAGTAGAGCAGAATATAATGGTGCAACAGTGCGAACGTTCTGAAGATCCATAGATATCCATAGGAAACTCAAAATTACTTTTTGACAAATTTTAATGTCAAAAGCCAATACAATGTGAGTCTTTGTGACAGCTGGGAACAGTATATCTAACAATATATATGGTCCTGGAAACAGTATAAATTTTCTGTATCAGTAATAAATGATGGTAAAGCAAGTTAGATGCTTTAAAAGTGTAAACATATTACTAAATGGGTATTTTTTTTCTCAATTTTGATGGGTCAGTTAAAAAAGCTGGAAGTTTCTTATTTTACACATATCTATATATATATAGTGCAACTAGATTATATGATACCTGGATGTAAACAAATTATATGTATGTGGAGTCCTTTGGGGCACTCTACCCCTCCTGTTTGATAACTCTGAAACGAATGAGATCCCCACCTCTCAACCATATACATTCATGTATGGGACTATATAACTAATCAAATGAAATATAGGTGAAGTCCCTAGGGTCACCCACCACCTCCTGCTTCAGAACTTGGAAACAGTCGAAATCCTCACCCCTCAACCATATTTATTCATGTATGGGACAATATAACCAATCAAATGAAATACAGGGGGAGTCCCTGGGGTCACCCCACCACTCCTGTTTGGGAACTTTGAAACAGTTGAGATCCTCATCCCTAAACCATATATATTCATGTATGGGACAATATAATAAATCAAATGAAATATAGGGTGAGTCCCTGTTGGTCATCCCACCCCTCCTGTTTGAGAACTTGGAAATGGTCGAGATCCCCACCCCTAAACCATATATATTCATGTATGGGACAATATAACAAATCATATGAAATATAGTTGGAGTTCTTGGGGCTAGTCTAACCCCTTCCTGTTTGAGAATTTGAAAACGGTTGAGATCCCCTCCATAAACCATGTATATTCATGTATTGGACAATATTACAAATCAAATGAATTATAGGGGGAGTCCTTAGAGTCACTACACCCTCATGTTTGAAAACTTGGAAACAGTCGAGATCCTCACCACGTAACCATATATACTCATGTATGGGACTAAATGACAAATCAAATCAAATATAGAGGAAGTCCCTGCGGTTACCCCACCCCTTCTGTTGTTTGAGAACTTGGAAACAGTCGAAATCCTAACCTTAAATTAAACCATATATTTTCATGTATGGGACAAAAGAACAAATCAAATGAAATATAGGGAGAGTCCTAAGGGTCCCCCTACCCAATCCTGTTTCATAACTTGGAAACAGATGAGATCCCCAACTTTCTGAATCCTATATATTTGCTTCAAGTGTATTGTATCGTTAGGTGATGACTTATCTGAATAAATATTGTTTAAACTAAAAATGGATTTTTCGTTTTTGTGTTCCCTTAACAAAGTCTTAAAAAAAACTAGACTGCGGCATGCTGTTTCCAGCGGTGGCAGCACAAGTGTACTAGTTTGTGATAAGGTCAGTTTTAAGGGAAACACTAGTGGTAGATCAATATAAATTGGTATTTAGTAATATTACCATTTGCACATCTTCAATTGCACAGTATTGCGAAATAGCAAGAAAACACAATACAACTTTCATGTACAAATATACCCATGTAACTGGCTACTTTTACAAGTTGAAAAGTATATTGAGATTGAATAAAAAAGGTAATAAATGACTGTGCAATTGAATTTGTTTATAAAGATACTTATCTCAATGGAACCAATGCCAATCGTATCCCTCAGAGCGATCATTTTTATGTTGTGTTTTGTGTACTGTTCTTTGTTGTTTGTCTTCTTGTCTGTTTGTCTTTTTGTCTTTTTTGCCATGGTAATAAGTTTTTTTTTGACTTATGAGTTTGATATCCCTTTAATATCTTTCGCCTCTCTTTAACATCATTATCAATGTCTTTTATAACTAATATCTTTCGGGATAAGAAAATCCTAAGTTTTTCAAAAAAAAAAAATCATAGTTTTGTACAAAAATGACAATATAATTGATATTCATGTCAACACCGAAGTGCTGACTACTGGTCTGTTGATACACTCTGGGATGAAACGTCCCCCGGTAATGACATCGACCCAGTGGTGTAAATAGTTATCAAAGTTACCAGGATTATAATTTAATACGAAAGACGCGCGTTTGGTCTACATAAGACTCATCAGTGATGCGCAGATTAAAATATTTTAAAACCAAATAAGTACAAAGTTGAAGAAGAATGAGGACCCGAAATTCCAAACAGTTGTGCCAAATACGACTAAGGTAATCTATGCCTGGGATAAGAAAAGCCTTAGTTTTTTCAAAACAATCATAGTTTTGTACACAGGAAATTTATAAAAATAACCATATAATTGATATTCATGTCAACACCGAAGTGCTGACTACTGGGCTGGTGATACCCTCGGAGACGAAACGTCGACGTGCAGTGACATCGACCCAGTGGTGTAAATAGTTCAGTATCAAAGGTACCAGGATTATAATTTTGTACGCCAGACGCGCGTTTCATCTATGAATGTGTGCACGAATCCATGCTCATTGTCTTTATAGAAACGAAAATGAGGAAAGCAGTAATAAAAAATCACCGCACTTAAAACACAAGATTCAGCAACAAGAAAACTGATAGAAATTCACGATTTTGGCATGAACGTTGTTACTGCTCATCAGGTCACACCAGCAACGTCCTTCGTGAAATGCAAAAACTCTGGACATTTCAAGTTAACTAAAGGTCATAACGATATAAAGTAAATCAAGACGGCATTTGTTTCACTGTCCCCCCCCCCCCCAAAAAAAAAAGGTAAAATCACAAAAATACTGAACTCCGACGAAAATTCAAAACGGAAAGTCCCTAATCAAATGGCAAAATCAAATGATAAAACACATCAAACGAATAGACAACAACTGTCATATTCCTGACTTGGTACAGGCATTTTTCAAATGTAGAAAATGGTGATATCAACCTGGTTTTAAAGCGCTAAACCTCTTTCTTGTACGACAGTCGCATCAAATTCCAGTATATTGACAACGATGCGTGAACAAAATGTCACAAAAAAGGGTACAACAACAACACGAAACACAGCAAAACTGGGGATGAATTCAGGTGAAGGGTAAGCAGGTCCTGTTCCACGTGTGGCACCCGTCGTGTTGCTTATGTTAATACAAATCCGGTAGATAGTCTAATTCGATATTCACATTCATCATATATATGATGTTCTCGTCCGGTTAATGCATGTAATATTTGCAGCATGACGTTAAACATGTATTTATTACTTGTTAAAATAGAGACTTTTTACCATTAATGATATTTTATAAACCAAAATCATGTTTTTTTAACAGCATCATAATCTTTTACTTGTTAAGATTGAGACTTTTTATCATTATTGCATTATATTAACCAGGACCATTTTTTTGCAGCATCATTTAGTTGTATACAGCTTAATCTTCACTTTAAACGGAACATTGGTTATTATATATCATAAAACTCTTTGTACATATTGTGATGATTCTTTTACTCTCCTGGGTCTCTTTTTGGTTGACGATCGACGCTGTTCCAGCACGAATTTCATTAGGTATTCATTAATGATATGGTTATTGTTATCATAAGGCAGCTGTGGCATTCCATACGTGAAACAACGTGGAATAAGATTGGTTAAAAACAATTCCCATAGGAGACATTGTATCTTTATTATTAAGGTTTCTAACGTTGACATAACTATTTCTAGCAATGTGCAGTTTATTATCCACATCCGTATACTGAAAAACCTTCAAGGGAGCTAAGTCGCCGATTTGAATGTCTTAGCCATCTTAATATAAGAAATAATTAAAAATATTTCTATGTAACTTTATACCTTACAAAGACACTCAATTTCTTCCAAAAACATTTTCATATAAGAAGTATGTATTGATTTTGCGATCAACGACACCCTTACTCGGCTATAATTCGTTTAAATCAAAATATTCAATTTCCGAGCGAAAGCAATGTAACTGACAAACGTATCGTTTTTCAATTACATTGGAGAAATGGGAGGTAAGTTTGTCATTCGGAAACTTCCGGGTTGATACTTTAAATTTATTACAACGACAATTAATTATAAGCATAGACTGTCAAAATTGTAATCTGCTAATTCAGTCCTTCTGCAACGTGTTGAGAAAAAATCTGAAAGGTTGCAACAGACGAAGAAATTGATGATGAACGATTGAAATGAATCACAAATCACAGTTAAAGCTAACAAGTTGTTAATGTTGGCATTTATTTTTTGTAAAGACCAATGGAAGTAGTTTCTGAAAATGATGACTTGAATACTTTGATAGGCCACTAGTCTAAATGCAACATGTTATGATAGTCCTTAAGATTAATGATTACAGTGTGTTATTGATGTTGTGAGTAAATTCCATATTGACGTTTAAAAAAACATAGATTGATTGATTGATTGTTGGTTGCTTTACGCCGCATTAGCACAAAAAGGCTATATCGCGGCGATAAAAAAAAAAAAAAAAAAACATAGAAGGCAGGGGTTTAATTTAAACTAATTAACACAAACACTGCTCCCTTATTATTACTATTCATCAAATTTATTTTTTATCACAGGAAAAGTTGGTAAGGAATGTTTCAACGCAACCAATGACGGGTCACAAGAAAGTCAAGACAATAAACAATGTTTCACGCGTTATATTACCTATATCTTTTATATTAATATGTTGTGTTGTGTACTGGATGCATTACGTAATGTAAAACAGGAAAACAATCAATAAATCATCCGATATGTATATTTTTTACATTTATATTTTATACGATTCAACGCGTAGTGAACTATAATGTAATTATGTTTTCTTATCTTTTTGTTTATCTACAAGTGTCGTACCTACCGTACTGCCAAATTCCCACAAAAAACGGATTGTTTTTGGCCATTCAGCACGACAGGGCCAAAGCGATCTGTACTAAAATAACTAATAAATTCAAATTTTTATGTATTAAATACGTTCCTCCTTTTATCATTATTTAGATAAGATTGAACGTTTTTGACGATTTCCGATATAATTTATTCATTTTGTTCGTCGTACCATTTACATTAATATGATGTATTAAAGTGAATAATAGACCCAAAACGGTCGGGTGTTCTAATTATCATTTTTATATTTCACTGTATTATATTTTTTTTTGTAAAAATCACATGTCACTATAATAATCAATTTAGTTATTTAGTTAGTTATTTCACATGTTTGGTTGTAGAAACACAAAGGTAAGTTGATTCTATACCCAGTTTTTATCGGGGTTCGTGTTGCAAGACGAAAGAGACTTAGTGAGTATGTACCCTAAAAAGATCTTTTTTCGGTATCCATATCATATTCACGCCATCTCTAGAATATATCTCTAAAACATACAATTTTACGTCTGGCGTAAATACATAATCTTATCCTGGTATCTATAATGAGTTTATTCACAATAACTTTGAAGCCCGTCTTTGATTATTGACAAAATTGATGTTAATAATTTAGAAAGAGTTTCGTGAAGCACTTGGAAGACTCAGCAATATACAATTGTTTTTAAGGACACTTATAATGTAGTTTAGGAATTCGATACAGTGGTTGAAGATTCAGTTCTTCATCTTTGGTGAAGTTTATGTATCCAATACAAACAAGGTACGTCCTCAGATTTTCTGTTCAATGTAATGATAATTAAAGTCATGAAGGACTTACGCAAAATATCATCCTTGTGTGTTGGATTGACCGAGTGCTTGTTTATTTCCAATTTTACTAATTCTTGTACAAGAAACTCTTAGTACATGTAGTACAATTTACATACAAAAATAATATTATTTGAAACTTTGTCCAGAGGAACAACAACCTATTTATCGTGAAGTGATGATAGAAATTTTACAGCTTCTTTGTCTCTGAAAATGGACTTTGGTTGATAATTTAGTTTTTAAACTTATACATCCGTCGTTTTATGAGATATCTGAGTGTTTTGACCCTTTCTGACAAATCGTCCAATTCGACCTTTTCCAATTCAGCCAATGTTTTGTCATAGCTATATATATAGGCGTCAATGAAAGCCTTAATTATTTTAGAGTTATGGTTCTAATTAATTTGTTGAGGTGTTCTGAACTGAGTACCATGTTATATCACATTTCGGAGTGAATTATGTTTAATTAGATCAATCATATTGATCGGCTCGAACAAGTTTGTTTTTTCAAAACAACCATACAAATTTACTATTTGTACATAATTAGGACTTGACCCCGAATTCATTGTTCATTGAACAGAACACGGAAAAGTGTCATCAGACCGTAAGTTGTCTCGTTTGAGTTGATTTACATTTATTGTTTCCTTTCGGGGCATTTTATAACTTACCATGAGGTATGGAATTTGGTCTTTGTTGAAGGCTGTCCGATGAACTATAGTTGTTAACTTGTACATTATTAGGTCTCTGGTTGAAAGTTGTTTTTATTGGAAATCATACCACATCTTTTTATTCTGATATGGTGTCACATGGACATATGATTTCATTGTACATACTATCAATGCAAACAAGATGAAAAACATGTTGTCAAAGTTGTTGTCTTGTCTAAAAGGGAGGCGAAAGATATCAAAGGGATATTCAGACCATTAAGTTGCAACGTCATGGCTAAAACAAGAAAAAGACAAACAATACAAGCAAAACAGAATATAGAAAACTCGAGTCTGAGCAACACATACCTCATCAAAAACTGGGGTTGATCTCAGGTGTTATGGAAAGGTAAGCAGATCCTGCTCCACATATGATAATCGTGTTTTTCGAGTTAGTAGAAACCGATAAAAAGCCTAATTCGGGAAAAAAGGGAATAGGATTGAAGTTATGACATTTTGGAATATATCGGCTATCATCTACGAAACTGATATTCCATAACGGTCAACCAACTCGTTATGGAGTCCGTAAAAACTACCTGAGGGATTATTTCAACTTCACCTCTTGAAACTCTTGGTTTGATTATTAGTTTCCTTGTTAGCAGCAACCCTCAAGCAAGGAAATCAAATTTGAAAATGAAAGCCCTGGTTGAAAGTTGTTTCGTTTGCAATGATACCACATCTTCTTATTCTGATATGGTGTCCCATGGTCGTGTTGTACATACTATCAATGATCGAGAAATGAAAAATATGGTATCCTCATTGTAGTCTTGTATAAAAAAAATTCTTAAAATGTCCTGTACCAAGTCATGAATATGGAAGCTGTTATTTAATAGTTCTTTTCTATGTATGATGCCTTTGCGTTTGTTTTTGTTGCACTTCAGTGTTTCTGTTGTTCTGGTGTTTGTCTCTTATGGTTGTGGGGTTTCCCTTGGGTTTAGTTTGTAAACAGGATTTGTTTTCTCTCAATCGATTTATGAATTTTGAACAGCGGATTACTACTGTTGCCTTTATGTGGTATCAAACTGTTAATAAGCTGATACATACATATGAAACCATACCACTATTTGATGGATTGATTGCACATCATTACAGCATGTTACAACTGTGTAATTTTAATCTTTGTAATGAAGCCAAAAAGAAAGATTCAAATTCCAAAAAAGTTTTTTCTAGATTATATATGCTGTCGACGAAGACAGGTACCACCGTGATAAAAATAATAAAAATCAAATAGCGAAACTATATCAAATATGATTAACAAGGACATATACATTTAGCCTGAGCACCTGACTTTCTTCTAAGTTAGTCTTTACATAAAAAAAGACAGCTGCGAGATGCTCTCCTGATAATCATATTTTTTTTTCTGAAAGCAATCAACATCAGATACCAGTAAGATAATTGTTACCACCGGGTCACATGTAATTAACAATTTGATATAAAATGAGCTGTCTTACGAATTTGTAAAAATGGAAAAACATTTTGATACTTACATTTCAATTTTCTTATACAACATTAATATGACACTGAACTTTTCTTTGGGTGTAAAGTATGCATCTTATATCTGAAATACGATGCCCTCACGACTAAATACTGATCTGAACAAGTTTTACCCTGCTGCAATTTTATTTGCACCATGTCAACGTCTGCAGTCTCTATCCCTTGTTAGTGCTGTATGTTTTTTTTAATATAATTTTAGTTCATTAACCTGTTTTGGAGTTTAGTTAGACGTTCATTTTCACTGAACTAGTACACTTTTTAGTTAAGGGCGGGGATAGCTGTAGCCATCCTCTGGGTGTGGGATTTTTTTGCTGTGTTAAATCCATTGACGGCTTCGAGCTGTTTTATGCTCTTGGTCGGGCTGTTGTCTTTTTGTCACATTCCCTATATCCATTCGCAATGTTATTAAACATGTATACGATTTTGAGGCTTTATGTATACATATACATGTATATGATTTTGAGGCTTTATACATATACATGTATATGATTTTGAGTGCTTGAGATTCAATCATTAATACTACGATTACAAGTTTGGTAACCTATTTTATCTTATATGATATAATAGAAATTTCGTAGGCAATAACATTCATTCATTCTTTTCATTATTTAATCTCAAGTAAATATGTGGGAGTAGTATTAAAATATCATAATTCAAATAAGGAAGAAATGATTTCACCCTTTTCCCGATAAACTAGATTATAAGTTTCGTTAGCTTTTAAAATACGAAAGTTTGAAATATAATTTTTACGTTAAATATAGATATCCAGTTACCATACTATATTTGCATTCCAAATGTCACAATCAGCAAATGAGATAGGCCGTTTGTGTATCTGTTTCTTGTAAAGAAGATTTTTATGCTTTGTTATATCTTATTCTCATTCCTTCGATAAGAAGGAATTCACCAGGTTAACTCGCGTCTGATATAGTAAATCATAAGACAGGAAGATTTGATGAATTCTTAAGCTTGTACATTACACACAAAGAAAACAATTCTGTAAAAATTACCTGAACGTTTTATTACGTTCTATTGTAATCGATAAAGCCCGTGATTCGAATTTCCTTGAAATTTTTATATCTTAGTCAAGGGTCAAAGTAAATATTTTGTAATAATTCTATGAAAAGTTAACGAATCAAATTAATTTTAGTCAAGGTGCTTAGTACCACCTTAAAAGAACGAGTATTACAATCATTGACATTCAAAATAATCGGAAAAAAGAATGAAAAACAAAGTTTTACAGCATTGCAAACAAGTGGGAGTTGAAATAATTTATTAACAAAAACTTTATAAAAAATTACCTGGCCATTCGTTTTTTTTCTTCATGTCTGCACACAAGTATGGCGTTTGATGAAAATAAAGACTAACAAACTAACTGATTTATTATATTATCAAAATATAATCTGAAGCTGCTCACTAAGTGCCGATTTTTTATATTATCAAAATATCATCTGAAGCTGCTCACTCGGAACTGATTTATTATATCATGAAAATATCATCTGAAGCTGCTCACTAAGTACTGATTTATTATATTATCGAAATATCATCTGAAGCTGCTCGCTAAGTACTGCTTTATTACATTATTAAAATATCATCCGAAGCTGCTCACTAAGCGTTAATTTGTCATATTATCGAAACATTCTTCTGGTTCTGTATACTAAGAACTACTTTATTATATTATTAAGACATTATTTTGAAGCTGCTCTGTGACTTCAATTACTGATTTGTCAAATTATCGAAATATTCTTCTGTTGCTGCTCACTAAAAACGATTTAATTTATTATCGAAACATTCTTCTAATGCAACTCACTAAGAACTGATTTATTATATTATCAAAAAATCATCTTATCATCTAAGCTGCTCACTAAATACTGATTTATTATATCATCGGAACATTCTTCGAATGATGCACTGAGTACTGATTATAATATCGGAAAATTCTTCTAATGCTGCTCACTAAGAACTGATTTATTATATTATCGGAATATTCTTCTAATGCTGCACTGAGTACTGATTTTATTATATTATCGAAACATTCTTCTGATGCTGTGCACAAAGTACTTAATCATTAATGTTAGTTGGTCATCATGTTTTACTCCTTTTTGTCTTAAGGATTTCTGCGCATTCATTACAATGACAGTAAACATATTCATTAAACCAAACACAAATATAAATATGAACAAAAGTATAAAAAGAGGACCTAATTCTGGATGAAATTCAATATATTGATTATAATTGACTATCCTGAAAGTACATTCTATAAGGACCATTAAACTGTCTCCGAATGATCTATAACCAGCTAATGATGCGCCAAATAACAAATGCCCACAACATGCAAACGCTAACAATGAAATAACATAGATAAAAAAGAAATATTTTAAAGGTTTTTTTACATGTTCCATCATTGAAAATAGGTATTTCAATTTCTGATTCAGCATTAAAAGTTTCAGTAGTTTTATCATTGTAATTACGGTTAAAAAAGCCAAAATGTAAAATAATATGCAATCCCATAGGATTGCAAGACTAAAATTAATGTAGCTGTTTTTACCATCACTTCTATACTGCCGGATTATGTGTGTTATCATTCTAAATCTCTCTATAAAAATCGCCATTGACGTGTAGCACAATATTAACATCAACATGGAAAGTTTGTTCCAAAACCTTTTAAAGTACGTTTTCAAACCGACCAGTCTTATCTTTTTGATCTCAATATAAGACACGAAAATCGTCAAAAGAAAAAATACTATCTCAAACACCAAACTGGTAATTTCTTTACTAGTGGAGTAGTGGGATAAAGGTGTTGTATATATCTGAAATGATGTTGTAACTGTGCCAGGACTGCTATACTCAAACACGATCATAACTGAACTATACATATTAACATTGGGATTATACAATACGAATTCTATGAAAAAAGCTCTTGTTCTTGTGTCAATCCATGACTTAATCATTAACTCTGAAATCTTTAAAATAGATGTAGGACCTGTGTTCATGTCAACCAAGTAGCCACCCCCACCATATATTGCCCGCTCGCCTAAATATGGTACAGACTCTAAGTCCCAAGCATGTTGGAAGGACCATTCATCAGTGGGTGTTACTAGTTGTGACTGAATCTGCCACGACTTGTTGTAATTGTCATTGTCATCATTTACCGTGTTCAATGTAGATGTACATTTCATGCCAAGATGGTCCAAGCCAAACAGTTTCCTCAACTTATCTGGGAATTTACAGCTGTCTGAAAAAAGCAAAGGTGTTCATGAAAACATGCCTTTTTTTAGATATTTTGGAAATAAACTCATCATAGATACCTGGATTAAATTTTGTATTTACGCCAAACTCGCGTTTCGTCTACAAAAGACTCATCAGTGACGCTCGAATCCAAAAAAGTTAAAAAGGTAAAAATAACTACGAAGTTGAAGAGCATTGAGGACCAGAATTCCTTAAAGTTTTGTCAAATACAGCTAACTAAAGGTAGTTTATTCCTGAGGTAGAAAAGCCTTAGTATTTCAAAAATTTAAAAGTTTAAAAAAAAAGTGACAAGAGTACATGAACAATAATCAAACTAAAGGTTGTTTGATAATGGTGCAACCTTTCGCTTGTAAAAAATATCTTTATTAGAACAAAATTGACAGGTATCATTTTACCAGGCAAATCTCGAAAAAATATGTAATGTTAAATCTGATCTGTAATATAAGTGTGTGAAACTATAATGTTAATAGATAAAGGAAGATGTGGTATGAGTGCCAATGAGACAACTCTCCATCCAAATAACAATTTATAAAAGTAAACCATTATAGGTCAAGGTACGGCCTTCAACACGGAGCCTTGGCTCACACCGAACAAGCTATAAAGGGCCCCAAAATTACTAGTGTAATGTTTGAATGTGCATCAAATATTTACAGTCACAGAATTCGTTTTTGTTATATTTGTTATTATTTATATTGTTTACCTCTTTTAACCCTTATCTGTCGCAGACGAAATTTTCCTATCAGTAGAAAATCATTTTCTGGAATCTTCTTTGACATGTCATAAGGTATTGTTCTACTCAATGGAGGAATAACACTTTCGTTGATATAAGTCCAAATATCACCACGTGTCTTAACCTACAAAATACAATTTAGATTTAAGAAGTAAAATTGCAAACAGCATTTACGATTAAATTTTGGGTGCACAAGCTTGAAGCTCAATTTTTGGAAAATTTTGATTGGATTTTGTTGGCTTGAAGAGCAGAATTTTACAAGTCTGAAAGCAAGTTAGCGGTGAAGCGGTAAGACTGAACAAAAATACCGAACTTTTAGAAAAATTCAAAACAGGAAGTTCCTCTTCAAATGTTAAAATCAACAAATCCCAACCACATCAAACGAATAGATAACAATTGTCATATTCCTGACTTGGTAAAGACATTTTCTCATTTAGAAAATGACAAACCTGGTTCTATAGCTACATTTGTATGACTTCTTACTTGCTTGACAGTCGCGTTGAATTCCATTAAATATGACGACAATAATGTGGGAACAAACAAAACAGAAATAATAAGTAACAATGTAAAAAATAGAGAGACAGCAGTCAATGTTGTGTTATAATTTATAGTATAAAATGCTCAACTTGGTATAAGCCTTAAGACAAGGCAAATTGATTTTTTTTGGAACAAATGCTTCCGAGTGCAAAATATACATCAGTTATAAACATTATGAAGTTACCTTTAAAGTACAAGATATTAATCAGAAATGAAGTTTAGTTCAAAGAAAAAAATATAAACTAGGTATGCATAGCCTACCCTATGTGCCGTATTACATGAGTACTAGTAATACAAATTCCTTGTGAAGAACGCAGAGCCTACCCTATGTGTCGTATTACATGAGTAATACATATTCCTTGTGAAGAACGCAGAGCCTACCCTATGTGCCGTATTACACGAGTAATACGAATTCCTTGTGAAGAAGGCAGAGCCTACCCTTTGTGCCGTATAACATGAGTAATACAAATTCCTTGTGACGATGGCAGAGCCTACCCTATGTGTCGTATCACATGAGTATTACAAATTCTTTGTGAAGAACGCAGAACCTATCCTATGTGCCGTATTACATGAGTAATACAAATTCCTTGTGAAGAACGCAGAGCCTACCCTATGTGCCGTATTACATGAGTAACACAAATTTCTTGCGAAGAAATCCGATCCTACCCTATGTGCGTTATTACATGAGTAATACAAATTCCTGGATTCCAACAACAAATACACTGAAGATCATATCAGCAAAATACATGACTTTTTGATCGACACTATGTTTAAATATAAATCAGCTAGTACTTAATGCTCGTGCATGTTTCCACTTGAAGAACTTCATACCAAAAATCGACAGTTTGAGTTAACTGTGTCTAAACTACCCTGGAAAAATGTTTGAACTCAACGGAATCTAATATCCGGTTCGGTAACGTACCATCAAGAAAGAGAAAAGGTGGCATTTTTTAAAATTTACTTGCTATTTTAATGATCCTGAAGAATAAAAATACATATATAACTATTTTCGATTATTAGATGATTTTTTTCTAGAGCCGTACTAGATAAACAGAAATACAATGTAAGTAAAAAGGCAGGTGAAAATGGCGAATTGTTTGAACCTTGCTTCGAATTTCGTTAATTTCTAGTTGAATTGTGCACATTTTACGAAAAATATGGTACAAATAGAAATTTTTTAACATATCGATAAAAAAAATAGTCAACAATTGGATGTGTGTGCATTGAACGAAAAAATTAGGTCATGTCAAAATGGAAGGACACAGTTTTGACAATGTATACGCCCGGTTTCGTTCTAATAGAATTTCACGAAAATGGACCCTTTTATCGTAGAATATAATGCAAAATCGCAAAACGTAAATCTAACTTTTGCTTAGAATATTTATTATCAAACATCAGAAAGACTACAACTTTCATGACATCTTCGCTAGCCAAGGATTACGATACTCTCCAATCTTAGCAGATCAAGCAAGCATTTGTGATTTAAATGCTGCGCCAACTGTTGTGTCTGTGTCCACAAATTTTGTGAAGCAAGAAAAAAATAATATTGGCATTCCAACATTTTGCGCGAAGAAATTACACTGAAACTTCAATTAGTTGATTAAGAACTGCTAGACTGTCATCAAATATCGTCTCATGTATGAGGATAAATACTTGTTGCACAAACTGCATGTGGAAATTGTTTTTACATTGTCTACAGTTTCACGTGATCACCATATATACATTTTTATAAATAAACGGCTCTTTCAGATCTACATTATGTATTGATAATCGTGCGTTGACAAATGTTAACATTCCAGTCAAGTTTATAATTGTATATAAATAGGAGCGAATCTAGGATTTTTTAAACGTTGCGTAATTGCATAAAACGGAATATATACCACCGAGCATTTTTTTACGATTAGATGCTAAGAATTAAAAAAAAAAAATCATATAAATCGTGAAAAACATATATGTATTGTGTCATCAAAACAAAATGGTGGAGGGTTGCCATCTATAAACTCCCTGCGTCCGCCACTGATACAATATAACTCTATCGTGTACCATCTTAATATTTCATGCAAAAACAGAAAACAGAGACACCCGCTTAATTAGCGATATGTGAGTTGAATTGTCATCTTTATTCTCACAATTCACATCAATTGGTATCTTGTCTCGTCGCAATGCGAGACCAAGCGGCGAAACCTTTATCTTACGGTACCAGAATATATAACGTGGTTGCATGCATGATTAATAAGGGCAGAGCAGTTTAAATTCTTTTCCTGACTGTCCGTCAATAAATAAATATGTTTGTGATAGTTAATATTGTAAATGAAGCTATAAGTAAACGTGCTTTACTCTTGTAATAAAAGAGGGGCGTAAGATCAAACTCATAAATTGAAATCACTGACAACACCTCGGGTAAAAAAGAAAAACTGACAAATAATAGTTTACAAGACAATACAAAAAAACCTAGGACTAAGCATTACGAACCCCGCAAAAAATGGGGGTGATATCAGGTGCTCCGGAAGGGTGAGCAGATCCTTTTCCAAATGCGAAACCCGTCGAGTAGCTAATGTTACTAAATTATTATGATGACACAATCATACTGCATCTTTTGATTTCAAATCTAGTATAGTAAACAAACAAACATCCTAATGTTATAAGATAATTAATACAATTGTATGTTTGAGAGTATTTATATTCAATTTAAACTTCGTTTGGAGATACGTGTATACGCAATAATTCACACCGCACTCGTTCCATTTGAGCAGTCAAAATGCGTTGACTGTATATTTCTATGTCATATACAGTCACTGACCCGATATCACTATTCCTCATGAATATTGAAAAAGATATTGCCGAAATTATAATTAATTATTCATACGACCTCTTCAACCTGTTCTTGTTTCCAATGTTTACAACGACTCGAACTTATTTCTTTTGCAATTTTTAGAAAAAAAAACATATTTCACTTGTTAATTTTTTTGGTCTGCAAACTACAAATCATTATGTTTTATGCTTATTGTTGATATTTTAGTCCATTCTCAAACAAATTCGTCCACCATCGATTGTGGGTTTCAACAGGCAATGTACATTTCATTGTGTTGTATATTTCTCCGTCTGTATGAGCCTGCGTGATATGAGGCCTTTTTATAAAAGGACGAAGTTTCCCAGTATTTAAATCAAATAATAACATTACCACATTAAACACAATGAAATATGTTTTTTTGGATTGCAGTGTAAAGACAATAATAGTGCCTTGACTTGACATAGCAACGATATAAGGATGAGGCTAAGAAACGTGGAAATGCGAGGCTCTGTCGAGCTTTTCCCCTGTTTCAAGCCGAATCCTTATATCATTGATATGTCAAGTCATTGCACTATTATTGTCTATGTATACGTTTCGCTTTCGAGAAAGGTGTCCTCCTTATTCGGAAAAGTGCCCGTTAAATATAAATTTTAACACGACAATCGCTTGTTTTACGATGAAATTTATTTTGATTTTTTATCGGTAGACAATGTATGGATGCATGTTCACGTTGCTCACAAAAAAACCCCGCGTCCTCTACAAAACAAAACTGGGTCTTTATTTAAAAAATAACATTGTCAAAACCAGATCCTTTGATTTTGACATGATTTCTTTCGTTTAATGCACACACATTCACACATTGATGTGCTCAAAGTAACTATTCTCGCAATCTCCAATATATCTTTCTTCCGGTACCATCCGTTTCATGCAATGTGCAGTTTAGCGAGAAATTCAACAAATTCGAGACAATATTCACGCAATTCATCATTTTGACGTGGACGTTTACTTATTGCTCCGTTTAACTAGAAACGGTTGTAGAAAATAGTTTACCTCAATCGAACATAGTTATTTCTGTATTTATATTTTTCGGTATCATAGAAAAAAACAAATAAATAAATAGAAATCCTACCCTTTTCTCTGTCTGTTGATACATAATCGATTTAATTGTGTCCAAAATTGTTTGCGTTGGTAGTTTAGACACAGTCGAGTAACACGGCCACCATTATCTCAAAGTGGTGAAACCAGTATCGGTGTTTCAACTAATAGCGATGTGCTTCGCGTCTTAGCTCCTTAGATCCCAGTATAGTCTGGTCTGGTATTATAACTTCTGTGAAATGAAGATGGAATGTGGATTGAATGTGGATTGAATGAGGATGGAATGTAGATTGAATGAGGATGGAATGTGGATTGAATGTGGATGTAATGTGGATTGAATGAGGATGGCATGTGGATTGGATGAGGATGGAATGTAGATTGAATGAGGATGGAATGTGGATTGAATGTGGATGGAATGTGGATTGAATGAGGATGGCATGTGGATTGGATGAGGATGGAATGTGGATTGAATGAGGATGGAATGTGGATTGAATGAGGATTTACAAGGCGTGTGATGCACTAAAAGCAGGAGAAACTTATTTGTCGACATATCCTGTCTCGCTCCTAATGGAGACCATTTGTTTAAATTTTCATTTATTTGTATCTTATTGATGGATTTATGAGATTGTTCCGTCTAATTTGACTAATGGTTTATGATTGCTCCTTTGCTCATTTCTTTCTTGTTTGTAATACTTACATGTTCTAATGTATTTTGGATAAAAATATTGTTGATATCTTGTGACTGCATGAAACATTTCTCCACTGGTCGGTGGTTGTGTACAACAAATAACAACATAAATGTGAAAAACACATAAAGAATTATATCTTGAAGATTTGTCTGGATTTTTTCTTTTAAATCAAGTTCTTGTTTAGCTTTCCTCAAATCTTTTTTTGAAGCATGCCCTGGGATAATTGACTTCGTATTACTTCTTTTCTGCAATAATGTATTGTTTTCTGGAATGAAAAGATCATTGTTTCAATAGATATCATCAAAGTTATGTATCAAAAAAGGAAAGAAACTAGATGTGTCAAAACGACACGAATGGCCTCGTCTAAAAAAGTTTAAAAACAGCAATTTCAACAACGCATGTGGACACAAACATGATGGTAGTCTCACATATCAAGAATCAGCTCAAAATCTGAAGGCATATAGAAAAAAAGTCCATATAACTGTGATTTTTAACTAACATACCAAAATCAGCCCAATATCTCAAGGCGTTTAGAAAAAAACTCCGTATAACTGTGATTTTCAACAGTTTATCAAAGTCCAAAGTATGTTAATTCAGCAAAATTAGTGGAGCAGAACGAAACTTAAACTTGATCTGTAACTCACCATGGTTAACTCACATACCAAAAATCAGCCCAATAGTTCAAGGCGTTTAGAAAAAAACTACGTATAACTGTGAATTTCAACAATTTATCAAAGTCCAAAGCCCGTAATTTCGGCAAAAATTAGTGGAGCAGAACGAAACGTAAACTTGATCTGTAACTCACCATGGTTAACTCACATACCAAAAATCAGCCGAGTATCTCAAGGGATTTAAAAAAAACTCCGTATAACTGATTTTCAACAATTTATCAAAGTCCATGCCAAAGCCCGTAATTTCGGCAAAAAATAGCGGAGCGGAACGAACCTTAAACTTGATCTGTAACTCATCATGGTTAGCTCACATACCGAAAATGAGCCCAATATCTCAAGGCGTTTAGAAAAAAAAACTGGTTTGTTGGGGAATTACGGAATGACGGAATTACGGCATTACGAAATGACGGACAAGGGTAAAACTATATGGCACAGACAACTTCGTTGAGGGGCCATACAAACAAAGATCCGTATGTGTGTTCACAATATTTATTATATATATATTTGTAAAATTAATTTGTTAAAGATTGAAATAAAGATATTGTTAAGTTAAAAAAAAAATTGTGTACAGAGCTGAAAATCTCTACCCTGTCACAAAAATTGTCTCGCTAGTCCAAAATTCCCAACACTTTTTAATTGTTTTCATGAGTAACAGACTTTTACCTTATTTTCAAAGATATATATCCACAATTGATCATGAATGTCTGTCACAAGTCAGAAGCCTGTAAATCAGTGGTTGTCCTTTATTTATTTAATTATGTGTTACATATTTGTATTTTGGTAATTTTTCTCATTTTTTTGTACAAAAATTATACCGTTAGTTATCTGGTTTGAATTTACATTTGTCATTTCGGGGACTTTTGTAGCTGACTAAGCGGTTTCGGCTTTGTTCTTTGTTGAAGGTCGTACGGTGACCTATAGTTGTAATTGCTGTGATATTTGATCTCTCGTGGAGAGTTGTCTCATTGGCATTCATGCCACTTCTTCTTTTTTATAGTTGAATACTTTTTTATATTTCCGATCCACCTCATATTCATTAAAGGTTTTTTCTCCAAAAATAATCACTTTTTTTCTATAAGTTTTGCATGCACAGATTGACAAACCATGAAAATCAAATATCCATGAAAATGTAAGTTTTCCTCAATCCACAAAAATAAATAAATCCACAGTAATTAGAAAGCCCAAATGACAACTCCGATAAAAATCACACAACAAAAAGCTCAAACTTCATTTGTTACACTCTAATCCAAATATCTCATCATTTTAATCAAAGGTTATGAATTAAATTAAATTTCTCAGTACTAGTAGTTTTCTATGTTAACGGACCACACCATCCAAAACATAACTCAAATTATATCTGCATCTTTTTATGATATGACTCTATATTAAGTATCTAATCTCTAGTTAAAGAACAAGTGCAGAAACTGTTTTCATCCTTGTATATACGATAAGTTTACTTAGCATATAAGGAAACTGTCTGAAGGACTGACTTGCTGATGAACAGACATAACGTAAACTCATCGTGACTTATGGCGTCACCGAAGGATAGGTATTTTATGGCGTCACTGATAGGAGAGGTGACTTATGGTGTCATCGATAGGAGAGGTGACTTATGGCGTCACCGATAGGAGTGATGACTTATGGCGTCACCGATAGGAGTGATGACTTATGGCGTCACCGATAGAAGAGGTGACTTATGGCGTCACCGATAGGAGAGGTGACTTATGGCGTCACCGATAGGAGAGGTGACCTATGGCGTCACCGATAGGAGATGACTTATGGCGTCACCAATAGGAGAGGTAACTTATGGCGTCACCGATAGGAGAGGTGACTTATGGCGTCACCGATAGGAGAGGTGACTTATGGCGTCACCGATAGAAGAGGTGACTTATGGCGTCACCGATAGAAGAGGTGACTTATGGCGTCACCGATTGTATAGGTGACTTATGGCGTCACCGTCAGGAGATTAATATTATCAGAAACTACACAAAAATCTACAAACAAGATTAACAAACTTACTTTCTGGTTTGTGTACAATCAAGGCTGGAGCAGAATCAATTTTGATCTCCCGTTTCAATATAAATGTGAACAACATGGCAAAAAACACAACACTGATAGGTTCCATTAAAAAGACATCATCAACAAATGCTGTAAGAAAGGAAACTAGCCAATTCAAACTTTCATAGTAGCCATATTTTAATCCGTACAGCATAACAAAATATGACGAAACCAACGATGTCAAAATAGTTGTGGTCCATGCAATGTATATAACCCACCATGGAAACCTGAAAATATAAAGTTTGGATAAAAAATACAGGAAAACCTGTTCAAACCGTTGCTACAATACCCTTCCCTTTTCATGAATGTGGCCGACCGAATTAGACTATTTATTGGATTTGTAAGAACATAAGCAACACGACCGGTACCACATGTGGAGCAGGATCTACTTACCCTTCTTGAGCACCTGAGATCAACCCCAGTTTTTGGTGGGGTTCGTTTTGCTTAGTCTTTAGTTTTCTATGTTATGTCGTCTGTGCTATTGTTTGTCTGTTTGTCTTTTTATTTTCAGCCATGGCGTTGTCAGTTTATTTTTGATCTATGAGTTTATCTATTCCTCTGGTATCTTTCGTCACTCGTTTGAGAGGAAAGTATAATAACAAAAATACCGAACTCAATTTAAACATTCGAACGGAAAGTCTGAAAGATAATTGGGAAAGACTTCGATGTAAGAAGTTTGCTCTGCGATATTTTAATAATAGTTATCAAAGGTACCAGGATTATAATTCAGTACGCCAGACGCGCGTTTCGTCTACAAAAGACTCATCAGTGACGCTCATAATAACTTAGAGACGAAGAACAGCAGTAAAAGCCATGTTTCTTTGTTTTTTGTGTGTTGTTTGCTGCGCATATACTGAATTTGTTTCATAGATGACTACCTATCATATTTCTTTTATATTACAGTTTCCTATTTAATAATGCAAAATAAATATCTTCTTGTAATACTCCAAGTTTTGTCTACCTGCAATAACCATCCAAATCTACATCAGATGAAAAATTTTTACTTAAGGTCAATAGCTTTGGAAAATAGGTGCCAGAGAATGTTGATAAACATAAAAACAAATTGTTAATGATGAGATGAGGTAGAAGGAATGTGCACCTCGTGTACATTTTTTTTACTATGATATATATGTTGAGTTCATGGTCAAATTTCATACTAAAAGAACAAATTCCCTGGCAAAATTTCCTTAAACGATTAACATCTTAGGTGTCGAAATTAAAGCCATAAGGACGAATTAGAATTCACGCATGTTAACTACTAAATATCTAGCTAGTGATATAATGTGAGTTATATTAATTTGTTTTCTATCATATCACCGTAAAACGTGGTTTTCATTTAATCTGGCTCGATAAGTTTTACTAACTGACATTTAAATAAACTCATCATAGATACCAGGACTAAATTTTGTATAAAGGCCAGACGCGCGTTTCGTCTACAAAAGACTCATCAGTGACGCTCGAATCCAAAAAGTTAAAAAGGTCAAATAAAGTACGAAGTTGAACAGCATTAAGGACCAAAATTCCCAAAAGTTATGCCAAATACAGCTAAGGTAATATATGCCTTAGGTAGAAAAGCCTTAGTATTTGAAAAACTCAAAATTTTGTAAACAGTTAATTTATAAATATATTAACCATATCAATGATAATTCATGTCAGCACAAACATGTCCGTGCTGCGTATTGTTAAAATTCATTTGCCTTTGAAAATTTTTGCTTGACGACGATACTTTCCGTTTAATCTTATTGCAGAATGTATATCACGTGTAAGCAGAAAGACTTCTAGTGTGTTAAGTCTTTCAACAATTTGTTTTTGTTTGCATTGTTACGATACTAAGGGCAAAATTGCACGTGAACATTATTCAAAAATTCAAACTTATCAATATGATAGAATAATGTAAATTCGTGATGCACAAGAACTTTAATAACCGACTAGCGACCAAACTGAATTTGACTACATATTAGTATGGTCGAGTACATTTATTAGTATCATGTCTCTATAAGCGTAAGTACATGTATGCATCGTTGTGAATATAAAGGAATTTCATGCGACTGTCATACAAGTGAGAAGTTTAGCTAGCTATTAACCCATGTTTAATCCACAATTTTCTACACAAGAAAATGCCTGTACCAAGTCAGGAATATGACAGTTGTTATCCATTCGTTTGATGTGTTTGAGCTTTTGATTTTGCCATTTGATTAGGGGCTTCCTTTTTGAATTTTCCTCGGAGTTCAGTATTTTTTTGATTTTACGTTTTAGGTATATTAACCTAGCTTTACAAATAGGCTGAGCCCTTCGAACTCACAAAATTGGGATACAAGAAACAGATAATAAAATCAGTTAACTTACATCCATCGTTTTACTGCTTTATGTATATTAACCTAGCTGTATAAATAGGCTGAACCCTTCGAATTCACACCATAGGGATACAAAAAACAGATCATAAAATTAGTTAACTTACATCCATCGTTTTACTGCCACAATTTCATTATCTTTTTTATCTGATCCTTTTTCATCACTTGTCGTTGGATGGTTTACACCAATTTCCATATATCGTTCTTTATGTAGCTGTTTTGTTTTTGATCGCACAAAAAGTTCAATGATGGCAAAGTTTATAGGAAACATTATTATACTACTTTGCAAACCAATGATAAAGTCTTTCAGCGAAAATTCAAATTGAATACTGGCTACATCAGAACTAATCGTTTCGTCAGTCGGAATTCCATGAAACATTAGACAGGACAACATTGTACACAACAATAAAGACAATGCGCATGATAATCTTTGAGCCCTCGTAAAATTGCTACATGGTGGTTTTGAAATTATACTGATCCACAAATGCCCTCTACGTAAATCTTGACTTGTTCTAAGGAAAAACTGTTGCTTCAATTCGTAACCTGACTTGATTGACAAACACACTTTAGCAGTACCACTTTGAATTCCAAGCCAATTATCGTAGTAGAAATTAAATACTTTTTTGGTCTGCACGTCTTGTATAATTATTCTGGACAGAAACCTAAAACATGATAAACAAATTATCTTACTCCGTGTACTTTTTTTATCGATAATCTATAAAACACGAATGTATACTTTTTATTGAACTGAAATTGGACTACTTTTTAAGTGATGATTTGTAGTCCCCATAAAATTATGCAAATGCAATGGTATGCAACACAAGTATTATGAATGAAATGAGAACTCAAACAGTGTTGCTAATAGTAGGGTTGTGCTTTTTAAGACTCTCAAGTTATGCAAGACTGAAGCAAATATAATTACAATGTAAAACATGAAGTTGTTTAATGACTCTTTTAAGGTATTTGGTGTTTTTAAACAAAAACAATAGCCATGGGTAAATCTAAGGGCTTTCTATAACACAAAGTGTATGTTTGCCGACTTTTTGAACTCAATATACGGTCATAGATCTAACAATTTCGTGCTTTTGTCAGTTTCTTTAGACTTTAATCCAGTCATGTTTTTTTTCTACCAATGTGTTCCACGATTCTTGCGCTTTTGAAATCTTTCAGAGCCCAAATTTGCTGACACAAAGTCAATGTTTTATTAAAAAAAATCCACGGTTTTCTAATGACAGAAATTTCCAATTTGTGACATACCGCGATTTGCGTTCTTTGACACAGCGTATTACTCGTAACCCGCATATTTCATGCCCTTCTGGTAATCTATCTCTTTTCTCCGTAGATGATATTGTCATCATTGAGCAGCAGAATTTGTCAACATAATGGTTTTAAAGTACTCGAAACAAGAAATATGAAAACCGAAATTTGAAACAGGAAGTTCGAATGAAACGAAATTATTGACGGTTACCGGTAACGGAAATGAACAAAATCCGGAAATCGTAAATTTTTCAAAATAAAAAAAATCGGGGCGGGACGATTTCAGAGGGGCGGGCGGGGATGAAAATCTAGCAATTAATTTTAATTGGCCTAAGAAACAATATCGAATTATTACTTCAATAGTAAACTTCCATGTCCGTTAGTTTTATTATTGGAAATCATACCACATATTTGTTTTATAGCCTTTGTTAGTCTTGTATTATTTTAATTTTAGTTTCTTGTGTACAATTTGGAAATTAGTATGGCGTTCATTATCACTGAACTAGTATATATTTGTTTAGGGGCCAGTTGAAGGACGCCTCCGGTTGCGGGAATTTCTCGCTACATTGAAGACCTGTTGGTGACCTTCTGCTGTTGTTTTTTTCTATGGTTGGGTTGTTGTCTATTTGGCACATTCCCCATTTCCATTCTCAATTTTATAGAACCACTATACATATAGAACGATATCATCAGGTTTTAAAAACTCAAATGCAAGGAAGACAGCCAACTACATGTATGTTCTAAAAATTGAAACAAAAATTTCAAAAAAATCTTGAAAGAAAACAAAAAATATAATTGATTTGCATTGGCCTTAATAAATTGATGTTGATAGCGGTTTGTTAGTATTCTCTTACTTTTTAATTAATTGTCTCGACTTTGGACAATTGAAAGCTTACTATTTTGTTAATCTGTCCTTTGTTCACGATTCTAAGTTGACGACCTCCATATTGGTTATCTGTTGTTTTCTTTTGTTTAAGTATGTATGTTGACGACCTCACAAGGATTATCAGTCCTTTGATTAAGTTTATATGTTGACGACCTCAAAAGCATTATCAGTATTTTGTTTAAGTTTATATGTTGACGACCTCACAGGGATTATCAGTACTTTATTTAAGTATGAATGTGGACGACCTCACAAGGATTATCAGTCCTTTGTTTAAGTATGTATGTTGACGACCTCACAATGATTATCAGTCCTTTGTTTAAGTTTGTATGTTGACGACCTCACAATGATTATCAGTCCTTTAAATTTGTTTAAGTTTTATGTTGACGACCTCACAATGATTATCAGTCCTTTGTTTAAGTTTGTATGTTGACGACCTCACAAGGATTATCAGTCCTTTGTTAAGTTTGTATGTTGACGACCTCACATGGATTATCAGTCCCTCGTTTAAGTTTGAATGTTGACGACCTCACAAGGATTATCAGTCCTTTGTTTAAGTTTATATGTTGACGACCTCATTATGGATTATCTCTCCTTTGTTTAAGTTTGTATTTTGACGAACTCGTGGATTATCTGTGCTTTGTTTAAGTTTGTATCTTGACGACCTCATTATGGATTATCAATCTTTTGTTTAAGATTCTATTTTGACGACCTCCATATTGGTTATCTGCTGTTTTCTTTTGTTTAAGTATGTATGTTGACGACCTCACAATGATAATCAACCTTTGTTTTAGCTTGTATGTTGACGACCTCATTGTGGGTTATCTGTCTTTCCGAACAGCAAGCCATAAAGGGTTTAAAAAATGACTAGTGTAAAACAATTCAAACGGGAAAACCAACGGTCAAATCTATAATTATATATATATACATTAGTGCGTACAAACCATGATGGCGAGGAACCACTGTTGTCGTGCCATACAATTACATTCACCATGTCTCCTATATCATAGGAAGAAGTAATTAGAAACCAGTCTTCACCACCAGATGTAAACAAGACCTGTGGTGATGAGGTCCTACTTAAACAATGCCTTGCACTTTGTCCATTGTTGCCTTTTATGTAGCATGAAACGTTTGCTGTAGTTCTAGCTTCATATCGCCATCCAGTGACAATGCACATAACATACTTAAACGGGTCTGAAGGGTCACTTGGAAAGGGTGTCACTATACCATCCTACAGAAAATATACTATGTGAAAAAACTTTTGTGGTTCCTAATTCGTTCGAAATTCATAAATCGATTGAGAAAAAACAAATCTAAAAAGGTTTAAAGTTAAATGAAGCAAAACACTGTTACACATCATTATAAAAATAAAAGCAACAGTAGTATATCGGTGTTCGAAATTCAGAAATCGATTGAGCAATAGCAAATCCCGATTACAAACTAAAAATGAGGAAAACGCATCAAATATAAGAGTACTACGACACAACAGAAACACAACATTAAAATGTAACACACACATAAACGAACTATAATATAACAACTGCCATTATTAAATCGTTATTGAACTTAACATTTGATTTCATGATTTCAGACTGAAAGAGCAGGACATTGTTTGATAATGATTCTGTCTAATAAACAGACGTCCAAATGTCCAAAATATCCTTTCATCATTAAACTAAATATAGAGTTAACCCAAGTCAAAGTGAACTGCAGTTCTTTAGCAGTTAATTAGCATTCACAGTTCCCACTTGACAGCAGTTATTTGGCAGTTTATTAGCATTCACAGTTACCAAATATAAGGCAATGATTAATTTGCATAAAGGCATTCCAATAGCATTCCATAGCTGTTTCTTAGCAGTTTATTTAGCCTTCACAGTTCTTTGGCAGTTATTTTTAACGAAAAATTTAAATGAGATCTGAATATTCATGAGAACTGCTATAATAACAGCTATCAAATAATGAATATTCATGAGAACTGCTATAATAACAGCTGTCAATAATGAATATTCATGCCAACTGCTAAGTTTTACATCCTAATATGGTTTTATAAACTGCTAATAACTGCTGTGGAATGCTATCAGATCTGCCAAAAGTTGCAATACAAAGGCGACACATGAATACTGGTAATCAATATACAGTGTACAAGATATGAAAGCAAAAATTATTAAAATTCTAATATTTTACTGTAAGTCTTATGTGAAATTTCAAAAAGTTGTACTTAAACACTTAAACTTATATTTGTAATTAGAGCAGTAACTATACAATCTAATAACAGACTTAATTTTAAGGGAATGTAAAAAAAAAAAAAGAGTAGCACTTACTTTAGCTGGTCTTAGACCCTTTATTAATTATATAAGTGGCCGTAATGATATAGGAACAATTAAAATAGCACTTTAATTATTAAAACTTTTTAAAAAGCAACTTATTTAAGAGCTATTACTGCTAAGAGGCTTATCACTACCTTGACTAAGTGATTTTCAAATAAGAAGTTATTTCATTGTTATCCTTATTTTATTACCAAACATGCCAAATGTACTGTTTTTATTCTATTAAATGTGGACCAAAAGACAACAGTTATATCCTCTTTCTCTTTTGGAATTTTAAACAAATAAATTCTTGATACATGTAATATATATTATGTTTCTTTTTTCTGAAACAAACTAAAGTAAAATTATATATTATAAATTAATTTCATTAAATTGATTGTTTGGACAATTTTAACCAATCAGCTATTTGCAGTCTAGGTTTACCTATGAATTCCCTCCCCCTTTTTTCAACTCTCTAATATGATTAGATTTGTTTTTTTAACAAAATAATAGATTAAAATAATCATATCTATTTTTTTCAAATAACATCTTGAACTGTAAGTATATATCTGCTAGTATTCTAATACAATCCTGTCAACATCAGATATTCTATTTAAGTAAACAACTATCCCCCCTTTTTGTGGGCTTTCTGTATGATTTCTGTTTCCCCCAACAAAGTTATGTCAGAATATACACAAGCATTAACTGTAACTTTCAACTTACTGTACTGCAGGTGTGTAAAAGTATTCAATTCATCCAAAATTAAGCTTATAAATGACAAAAATACAGTTTTTCACTAGCAAGTATTTCCACACAACATGGAGCCAAAATGCACATTTGAAAATGATCAAATTATCTTCAAATAAATGTTTAACTTCAAGCTGAAAACATAGCCAGATCCAAGCATTTTTATAACAAAGATTAATAGGTCAACTGCTATCGAACTGCTGTCATAACTGTTGTCCTGACTGCTAAGAGGAATGCTAAGATGAATGCTAAGACAAATGCTAAGTCGAATGCTAAGTCGAATGCTAAGATGAATGCTAAGACGAATGCTAAGCCGAATGCTAAGAAATGGTGAAATGTGGCAGTTTTTCAAACTGCTATTAGATTGAATGCTTAGAACAGCTAAAGGACTGCTAAAAATATGAAGAACTGGCAAATAACAGCTAAAAAACAGCTAATAATAGCAGTTCAGTTTGACTTGGGAAGATATTATGAACACTACAGTGTTTCTTTTTAATGTTGTGTTTCTTTTGTGTCGTTGTTCTTTTCTCATATTGGATGCGTTGCACTCAGTTTTAGTTTGTAATCGGGATTTGCTATTGCTCAATCGATTTCTGAATTTCGAACACCGGTATACTACTGTTGTTTTTATTTTTATAATGATGTGTAACAGTGTTTTGCTTCATTTAACTTTAAACCTTGATAAACTGACTACTTGCTGTGATTCTTTATGTGTCTATCTAAAGTCGAAGGCTTGGTTTGCTATATATATCCGGCATACATTTTTTTTCGTTTAAAGTTGTACGTCAAGACATTTGGTTTATCCTTTTGTATCATTTTCAAATGTTGTCTCGTATATATAGCTTACTGTATGGGTTTTGCTCATTTAAAAGAAAGACGTCTTGTGACCCCTCTTAGTCATTTGTTTTCCAGTATTTTATTTCTGAACTGCGTACTACGTGAACATATTTACTGCATCAATTTTGATGTTCTTATTTATCGGTTGATATTAATTCTGACTTGAAAGCTATTTCCGATACATAACAACGAACGCACAGCATGTGTTTAATGAAAGCTTTTATCAGATCAGTTACCCTTCTTAAAACATGTCTGTGGATTGTTAATCCACGATGGTAGTAAGTACTAAGTAGTCTATGCATTGACACTGACACAATTTATGAAAGGTTTTTTTTTAAGTTTATGTGAAATATGTTCTACTACTATTAATAAACAAAGGCTTTAATTCCCTAAATCAATTATGATCAAAGATGATTAAAGCTATCCCTTATAGATCATTCATATTTTGGTCTTATTGCTTATGGTTTTGAGCGTGCCGTATGAAAGAAACCCATTAAAAGCGATACAGATGTTTAATTTTCAGTTATTATGCTTTAAGTTAGTACATGACACTAAAGGGAAATAACTCTATAAAATTCAGCTGAACGTTTTACTCAAGTTTTATTGTTAAGGAAATATAAAGCTTTTCAATGATCAAAATTAGTGTTTGTCAAACTACTATATAACCAACTTTTTTTTTTGATAAAGTGGTTGGTTCAACTTTTTTGATTTGTCAAAGGGTGAAAGTAAATATAACTTCAAATTTATGAAAATTAAACGAGCCAAACTAATATTAGTCAAGGTGTTTGGTACCACCTTAATGTTAAATTTATTTACAAAAAAAAAGTAAAATCTAAAAAAATACTGAACTCCGTTGAAAATTCAAAACGGAAAGTCCCTTATCAAATGGCGAAATTAAAAGTGCAAACACATTAAACGAATGGATAACAACAGTCATATTCCTGACTTGGTTCAGGCATTTTCTTATGTAGAAAATGGTGGATTGAACCTGGTTTTATAGCAAGATAAACCTCTCACTTACAAAATTCGAATCCTTCCGATCAGCTTGCCTTGCCCTGTAAAGACCCAGAAAATATATCAACCAGACCAATATCACTACTGTAACTACAACTGGGTTGTCAAAGAACGTCAGAAACAGTAAAGCATCTTGAAATGGATCCACAATATTAGGTAATACGAAAACTCCTCCAGCAAAATCGGTAAGATGATCACATTCACACTCTAATGTTTCGCTTGATGAAACAGGTGCAACCTGCAAATATAAGTTTTCATAAATTATGAATAAGTATATAATAGTATGACGAGTGGTAAATTCCTTCAAGAAAGTTCGATTTCATTAGCGTCAGCATCAAAACCAAAAACTGTAGTTCTGTAACCATTTTTTGTCATGTGTTGTCTGCTTGTATCATACTATTAAATAGAATTTTTGAAATACTAAGGCTTTTCTACCTCAGGCATAGATTACCTTAGCTGGATTTGGCAAAACTTTTAGGAATTTTGTCCTCAATGCTCTTCATCTTCGTACTTTATTAGGCCTTTTTAACTTTTTTGGATTCGAGCGTCACTGATGAGTCTTTTGTAGACGAAACGCGCGTCTGGCGTATATACAAAATTTAGTCCTGATATCTATGATGAGTTTAATTACCCATTATTTTCCTTTTCCCAGCTAGCGTCCAGTAGTATTAATAGCGGAACAATTTTATATTGCTGATATTACATATACAGATTGATCTTTGTTTAAGGATTATGTACCCTTCTGTTGACTAAATGCAAAACATATGGAATTTAAAATCAAATTTTATAAAAAATCCACAGCCTTTCCCTTTGAACTCTCATTATTATAAATTCGTTTCTTGATGATAGAGGATTATTGCATGCAGTGCTTGCAATGATTTCCTTTAAACAAGTTTTTAAATTGGGATATTGGTGAAATCAAATATAATATGGACCAATTCAAGTACACCTTTTAGGGTGCACTCGACTTTCGTGACTAAGTCAGCACGAGGTATTTTGTAATTTGAAGGTTGTTTAGAAAGTTGTTCCAACAATAAACGCTAGCACATCATAGAAAAACAAGTAAGTCATCAGAGTTCTGAATTTTATATCAAAATTGTCTGTATTAAAGTATGTGGATTTTCTACAAAAAATTGGTTTTATCTGCCACAAAATCTTGAAAGTGTTAGAAGAAACTTTACTGTTTATATCACTACATTTGTCTTAAATCTGAAATTCATTTAAAAAACTTACACAGATGACCATTAACTTAAGGTTTATGACCCCTTCTGTAGCCATGTAATTGCAAAAGTTAGTAATTACATGGCGACAGAAGGGGTCATAAACCTTAGGTTAATGGTCATCTGTGTAAGTTTTTTAAATGCACTTCAGATTTAAGACAAATGTAGTGATATAAACAGTAAAGGTTTTTCTAACACTTTAAAGATTTATTTCGTCGGGTTCTTTTACCAAACCAAGTTAAATAGTCTGATGTTTGATGTTGTTACAACGTCTGTTTTTCTGGGTTTTTCTATAAGTCAGCTGTCAGTTATTGATGTGGTTCAGCGATAGTGTCTAATATGTTTGTGATTCATGTAATTCTGTTTGGAAAAATCCAGAAATACACTGTTATCATTTGGCCTAGCACTTATTGGAAATCAGATAATTTGTTGTCTCATCACATCAAATACTGAGTTTAAAGTTCAAACCTAAGCTATTTTAAACAACCTCTCCAAAGAAGGAGTAGTATGAACAAATATCTGTCAAATAACTTAGTGTCGCTTTGCGAGTAGAAAAATAACGTAAATATCAATATGTAAAACTTGGACATTATCCTTGTTACATTTCTATTTTGCAACATTCCAGCTGCGCCTTCATACGATGTTCTCTGTCTTTTATTTCCTATCATAATTTCCTTATTAGAGAGTTGCTGCTCACAAGGAAGCTACTAAACCATGAGTTCAAAATGGTGAAGTTGAGATCATTCCTTCGTTAATTTAACGGACGCCATCACGAGTTAGTTGACCGTTAAGGAATAACCATTTCACAGATGATATCGGATATGTTCCTTAGGTCATTACTCCAATCCCTTACCCTTTTTACGAATAAGACTATTTACCGGGTGTGTAATAACATGAGCAACACGACGGGTGCAACATGTGGAGCAGAGTCTGCTTACTCTTCCATATCAACTGAGATCACCCCTAGTTTTTAGGGGGTTCGTGTTGCTTAGTCTTTAGTTGTTTATATTGAGTCTTGTGTACTGTTATTTGTCTGTTTGTCTGTTCTTTTTTAGCCATGGCGTTGTCAGTTTATTTTAGATCTTTGACTTTGACTGTCCTTTTGATATTTTTGACCCCTCTCTTCTAAGTCGACATACTGACCGCGAAATTAAACAACTGTTTGATTCAACATTTGCCAAATTGTATATCGATTTCGCGGGCATTTTCTAGTATATGTAAATATTTACAAATACAAATCTTTTTTAACCACAAGAATGTATGATTTAAATTTCATAGGTCATTTATACAAACATACAAATGAATGAAATACTACCGAAGGTATTAATTAACTTAAGTCAATATCAAAATAAGTGTCTCAAGAAAGTCCGTTATAAATATTTTTGATATTATGGTAATACAGCGAAATCAAATACACGCAATTCGTCAGTAATACCGATTTCAAGAATATGATAAATGCTTAAAGGAGGGGCGAAAGATACCAGAGGGACAGTCAAACTCATAAATCGATAATAAACAGACAACGCCATGGTTAGAAATGAAAAGGAAACACAGACAAACAATAGCATACATGACACAAGTCACAAAATAGAAAACTAAAGAATAAACAACACGAAACCCCAGGTACACTTACAATATACGTTATATAAACTAAAAAATAATGTACTATCGATTAAAAACTTAGCAATGGGTGTTTTATGTGTCTGTTATTAAAATTTAGTCACTTGTGCTGCAAGTCTGTCATGTGTATTTACATAACTTGGACTTTGCTAGATCAAAAGTAATGTCTTATTTATCATAACCTAGTATATCTTAACAAGAAAATGTGGTATGAGTTCAAGTGAGACAACTCTACATCTAAGTCACAATGTGTAAAAAGTAAACATTAATAGCTATAAATACGGTCTTCAACACAGAGCCTTGGCTCACACCAAAAAGCAATTGCAAAGGGCCCGAAATGACTATTATAAAACAATTTAAACAGAAAAAGCAACGATTTCATCTATATCAAAACCGAGAATCGAGAAACACTTGGTCCAAGTACACAGTTATCGGCATTTGATGTCCTTTGATTTTTGTTGTCTACGAAAATAGTCCCTAGTGTGGACAGTGTGTTGCTTGCCAATTTTTTGTATACCCCTTCCACATTTATATCTTCATGTTTTATGTCTCAAATAGCAAGTAGGGAATGAATTGACACTGTAAACAAAATTGGGTCATGAATTTGAAGGTCAAGGAGTGATTTGGTTCAGCTAAAAAAGGTTAGAAATTAGCATTTCGGAAGCTGTCAAAAGTCAATATTTCGAGTTTAAGCTGATGAAGTTTTCTATAATTTTGGTATAATTTGTCCCAAAAGTAGTACAACACACTGTAAAAATTTTATATAGAAAGCGCAGGTTGGATTTTTTAAATTTTCATTTATTGTCTTTAAGAAAAGCACTACGAAACAACTATGATATCGGACCACTTATGCATATTACCAACAAACGACATCACTGAACTACGGGCTCCGGATAGATGCATGAAAATGTAGCGGGTTTAAACGTTTTAAGAAGCGCGAATCGTCATCTAAGCTGTAACAGCAGTCAAACACTACAACATGAAAACATAAAAATATACACTATTATATATCAATTGAAATAGCCTAACTCGATCAAAAAGAACTTCAGAGAATAAGCTTAAGTGTCAACTCTTTCAGATAAAGTTAACCTTAGATGAATAGATAAATGACACAATATAAATAAGGATATACTTATGTCTATGTGGGTTACTCCTCAAAGTTTGTCTTTCCCGTGGGATGTTTTGCTAGCTATAAAACCAGCTGCAACTCTCCATTTTCTTAAGGAATGCCTGTACAAAGTCAGGATTTTGACAGTTGATTTTCACTCGTTTTTTTTGTCGATAACGTTTGATTTTTTCAGTTAATATGGACTCCTCTATTGTTTAGTATTTTCGTTATACCTTTTTCATATTTAGATCACAAAATAATTATTTCAATATTATAGTTCTTTAAAAAGACGATTCCTAGGGTAACCCCTTTTTCGTTGAGCAGAAACGGGTAGGTATTCCCCTCGTTTCATATTGATTTGTATTTTACATCTCTCCTTCTGTATAGATTATTATATTACATCCCATATTTTTATATATTAATACCTTACATCCCTCTGGTAACCATTTTCCGATAGTGTTATTCCAATATCGACAATTAATGGCAGTCGAGGAAATTCTAACAGATATATTCTGACTAATATTCCCATCGCTTCGGTCGTTGATGATAACTCCTAAACTCCAGTAGAGCGATTTTTTGCCAGGTTCTTTTAAAAATGCTATGTGTGCATTACTAATGAGCGTCCCATTTTCTGCATCTGACAAAGACACCTGTTTATGAAATTCTATTGCAATCTTCACTGACATATTATACTGTGGACCATCTGTCATAAGCTTCAACATGTAAAACATGTTAGCTGGCTGTTTCACTTTAAGACGTATGAAGTTATCTTCTTGGGAATTCAAAATAAATTCGCTATATTTTTCTTTTCCTGTAAAAAAATATAAAAGTATAACAATACATATTTATTGAAATATTTTTTTCATTTATATTTAAATGAAACATTCCAAATAAAAACAGTTGTAAATACTATATGAAGGTTGTTGTTCTTCATTTAAAAAATGTTGACATTTTATAATGACAGGTCCAAAGCCATAATAGCACAGTAAAGCAGACAAAACCAAATGCATTGTTGTAGTAATACTGACACTACAACGCATGTACCTCCATATGAAGGAACACGCTGCTTCAAAAACATTCTCAAAGAAAAAGGATCTTGGTGTCATATATATCTCTTGATAATGATTTATTGAAATGATAAGTTGTCATACGTCAAGCTTTGTTGACCTTATTTGAAGTTTTACATTGTGATTATATACAATTACTAAGTTTTAATGACGTTGATACAATGATTTATAAACCTAGATATATGATATTCATCGGCCGAGGATGAATGTCATATCTCTTAAGTTCATATACCATTGTAAACTGAAGTCAACATTTTTTTTTATTTTATAACTTCTCCAGTAGATAACTGTATTTTACTTTAAGCATGGCCATCTTAAAACATATATTTTACTATCTCAAATTGAGTTTACCTAGCGACGGATATTTGCGTAAGTTCAAATTAAATGGAAGTCAGTTCATGTCTAACCTATAACTTATCCTGACTTGATCTGAAAAATTCATACCTTAAATTGCATATGAGATTTGCAAGAGCTTACTGGTTCCTGAAATTTTGATACTACAAGACTAATACTTCTGATCTGAACAACAAAGCAAATCTGCCCCTCCCCCTCTATTATGATTGTTTACACCTTTTTTTTATCATACAAAAGAAACTTTAACAAGGTTTCTACAGTAATTCCAATACCCCAGGCTTTCTGAGTTTTTTTTAAGCAATCACAAAGTGTTTCAAGATGAAAAAATTAATACTTAACCAAGGTTATCTTCCAACTTATTTCCCCGAGCAGACAAACAACGCCAAAACTAATCGTCGCAAATATGTAAAACTTGTATATACATCAAGTAAACTAGAAAATCGCTAATAAAATAACCGCAAAATTAACAAGAAAGAAGGGTAAAACGCAAAACAGATTCATCGCTAAAAGTTTGTTTACAGTATTAGTTTTGGTGAATTCGTATTTGCAAACGTTTATCTACTATTGTTTACATCCCCATTCATAACAAATAAATGCTTTGAATGACACAGATATTTGGGTTCAACTCCAACAGCTACATATTGTATAACTAAGTATACGACTATCAACAAAGAGTCTTGGTTCGTAACCCATCATTATCATGCATTACTTTTTTTCTGATAATTATAGATTCTTACTTCCAATAGGTATGTCAATGATGATAGGCTTTGGTAATTTAGTTACACCAAGTGTTTTTTGGTTTAAATCCTTAAGAATTAGCGATATCATTGGAGAATTAATATATGCAGACGACTTGTCCCAAGATCTTGGATTCTTGTCTGAGAATAGCATCTGTAATAGAAAAATGACAATTGATGTATGCAGACGATTTGTCCCAAGATCTTAGATTCTTGTCTGAAAAAAAAGCATCTGTAATAGAAAAAAGGACAATAAATATATGCTGACGACTTGTCCCAAGATCTTGGATTCTTGTCTGAGAAAAGCATCTGTGATAGAAAAAGGAGAATTAATGTATGCAGACGACTTGTCCCAAGATCTTATATTCTTGTCTGAGAAAAAGCTTCTGTGATAGAAAAAGGACAATTAATGTATGCAGATGACTTGTCCCATGTTCATGGGTTCTTGGCTGAGAAAAGCGTTTGTAATAGAAAAAGGAGAATTAATGCATGCAGACGGCTTGTCCCAAGATCTTGTCTGAGGAAAGCATCTGTAATAGAAAAGTTGTCATCCACACCGTGTTGACATTTAAAAAAGAATAGAAAACCCCCGCCACATATACCATTGACATTTACTTTATAAACACCACCAGTATGAATCAGAAAAAGGGACCCAAAAACACATACTATTTACATATTACTGTCTTGTAACACTGTGTAAAAGATATGTGAACCCGGCACGTACATCTTTTTCGAGGAAACACCATCACTGTGTCTAAACCACACCGGCAAAAATTGTTCGGACTCGATGGTATCTAACATCCGGCACAATGATGGAACATCGATGGACAGAAGAAAGATAGGTTTCTCCTTATTTTCTTATCTCTTTTTTGATATCGAAGAATATATATACATATACAACTATTTTCTATTGTGAGATGCAATTTTTTCTACGGCTGTTTTTAAATAATTTACATCATGCACTTGTATGTTTTAAGCCATGACGGCCATCTTGGTTGACCAGCGGGGTCACAGAATTTTTTTAAAACTAGATACCCTAATTTTAATTAAAAAAAAACATAATTTTAGATAAGGTTTGTTGAATGCAGCGTAGTAATTTTAGATGTGAAAATTTATGTAAAAAATTGTATTGATAGATAATGAACGACTGTCGACCGGTGCCAAGTGATGAAAAAAATGACTTTTCCTTTTGGGTCAAGTGAGCTAAAAACAACCAAGAATTCCAAAAAAAATTGCACCGTTCTTGAATTTAAAAAAAAATTGTGTAACAACTAAAAATTTCAAATTTCACGAACGAGATAACTTGATCAAACAATTTCACTGGCGTTTTTGTTCAACGAAAAACAATAAGACATGTTATTTATACTTATGTATAGGCACTGACATGTCACAAATGCTTAAATGATCGCAATTTAATTTATTTTGAAGGTCTGTAAGATAAAAAAAAAAAAAATGGTCAGAGAAACTTAACCGATTGTTTATAGAGCCATTTAAATCGAGGTCTAATGAATCCTGGCAGACGGATATGAACACATTTTTATTATTGAAACAAACAAAAACCATTAACATTTACCAATTAATCAAGGAAATAAGTTTACGGTTTCATGAATCGTCATGTGGCCAAAGGAAAAATAATATACAAATGAGGTCAAGAGCAAGGGCAATTGACATATGGCAAATAGAAAAAAAATCGTTAGATCTCTGTTTTATACTTGTATATGATGCAGTCAAACCTTCTTACTTTTGACATATGCAGCTTTATACAAATAGTTCAAAACGCTTTGAATTCGATTCACTTGGTATCGCTTGTTTAAAAATATCAATGAGAATGTTTATAATAACCATACTAGTAATCAAACTCACAAAATCCGATTTGGCGGGTGTCCCTGTTTTCTTATTTCTTACAATATTTAGATTCGGTATACACTTTATAAGATAAGTGGCGAATCTAGAAGACGTATAGGTTGCACGCCTTGTCCCCACCTTTGATTGCCAAAACTATATTGATTCCTGTATTTAATGATTTTCTAATTAAAAAAATAGTGAAAATATTGTTCGACTCGCTACGCTCGATGGTATGTAAAAGCTGTTCGAATTACGTCAACTTTGAAATAAACTGAATCTGTCTGTCCGTACATATTGTAAAAATATATTGACCAACGTCAGTGTACGATCATCATAACATAATTGCGACAGTACATACCCGTTTTTTTTATATAGTAAGGTTAACCATGGAATTAATATTTCAATATTACTTCCATGGGTTAACAAAGTAATTATTATTGAATTTTCTCGATGATCTGAGACTATTATACTAATTTTATAAAATGTAGTATAGTTACAATTAGTGACAAATAAATTTTATTTTTAATGCATCGTAGTTGTAATCCTTTTCTTCCTATAAACATTCATGTCTATGTCGATTATGCATGCATATACATTTGTCTTATTATCAACGTTTATCCTTAAGAAGATTTATTTTAAACTATCATAGAAAAGATTACATCTATAGAATGATTAGATTACTTATAAAGGGTGCCCATCCTATTTTGCGAGAAAATCAGATATCAATTGTGTGTTTCGATTTTTTTTTGGACAGTAAACTCTAATTTCAAGTTTAAACATATTTTCCATAATTCATATAGAAAACGCATATTTGAGAGCTTTAACTTTTTTAATTTGCGTTATAACCTTCATTTCTATCTATTCCGCTGTTAAAAAAAATTTGAATGCAAAGTAAAACTAACATCAGTTGTGTTCTATAAGAGTAGGAATTCTAGTGTTTGCTTATCATTTATATGAATCTGAGACTGGTCATATAAATAATAAGCCGTTGTCCTATGAAAGAAATTGTTTTCCAACGACCCACACAACTCCTTTTTATTAATCGGATTATTATGACTTTTTTTATTTGACCAAACCGGGTTATGCATTGTGAAATCTATGACAAAACCGGCCAGTTCCATTTTGACATGACCCATTTCTTTCCTTCCATTCTCACAAATACAAGTATTGAGATGTTCATTATGACAAGTTTTGCAATCTCCGTATCAGTATCTTACGAAAGCCGATAAGGGCCATTCAAAAAAAAAATTTATGTCGTAATTACGACATGGCATGTCGTAATTTCGACATAACATGTCGTTATAACGACATCGCTATGTCGTAATTTCGACATAACATGTCATAATAACGACATAGCTATGTCGTAATAACGACATCACTATATATATTAAAGAATATGTATTTATATGATTGCCAAGACACTAAATGACACAGAAATTAACAACTATAGGTCATATCATAATGCCCCCAATAACTAGAAAAGCCCCCGCATAATCAGGTATAAAAGAGGGACGAAAGATACCAGAGCCCCCGAAATGCTGTGTGGCAGACAGTGTTATTAATTAATTATTAGTTCCCTTGGTTAAACTCCAAATTTCATATTTAATGTATTTCATTGTTAAATAATTTACATGAAGCTGAATAAGTATATATCTGTTGATTGCATAGTTTTTGCTATTTGAATTCATTGATTAAAGATATTTATTTATATTGTAAAGTTTAATATTTGTATCGTCGAAAAATCTTTGGTTATCTCCTTTGTTTACCTTCTGTGAGAAACTTATATATTTTATAGATCCTGATTGAAAGTAATAAGAAACCGACCGGGGATTATGAGGACTGACCTAAAGTCCTATCAAGGCAAGCAAAGCTTTCCACCTCTATTTAAAAAGCGCACATCTCCATGGTTTGTTGTAACGAGGGTGAATGGACGTATCGATTGCTCTGTATTTACTGTCAAACGATGGGCACAATGTTCCTAAAACACGACGTTACACATAAAAAGCGGCGTCGAAGAAGGTTTTTGATTAATTTGTGCAAGTTTTATTCGTTTTTTATATGTTGGTTGATTTATTTATTATATTACAAAAATTTTAAATTTCTGAGTCTAGTTCCGTTCGTTTTGTGATGTCATTTTATCATAAATTACCTCAAGTTGTGGAAATCTATTTAATAATGTTTACCCTTTAAGTTATTTCAACTAAAAATGCATTACTGTCGCAAGTAATGTGGGAAAGAAAGATGGGACGGAAGTAGATATAGGAAGATGTGGTACAGTTTTCCATAAAAAAAGATATTTTTTTTTAGATGTACGAAACTTTTATCATATGATGTTTAACTTTCCAGGTGCATATCATCTGTCATTGTAAAATTTCTATATCTTAACTCAACCCCAATACAAATATATCTGACACTCTGCAAGTAAATCGAACATTTTTACCCTTGATTAAATTTGAAGAGAATTGTATTTTCCCTGGTACATAAGTTGTCGAAATACACCCCTTCAATTACTTGAACCTTGGCTTGACAATTATTTCCGCAAGTCATTTATAGTGTTTAATTTCTGATATACATTTTAAAATATAGTAATCTACTCCTGGATCGTCCGCGAAAACGGCTTAAATAATCCCGGGTTTTTAAAATTCGATGAAGCGGTTTTCGTCGCTGTTTGGGATTTGTTTTTCAATTACTAGTACCTCCATTTCATGCACAAGTTTATATTGACGAAAAGTTCCGGCTTCGCTAGTACAGGAATAAATTTCATCACAACAGTTATAACATGAATAGCAGGACAAATCGCGAAGTAAAACACTCCGTGAACTGGTACAAGTCTTTTAATATTGGTGATTGCACCTTACTGAAGTGACGACTTTATATGATCTATGGAGTACTTCCACAATATAAATTTCAATTCGAATTTTACATTTAGAGGACTGTCTTGGTGTCTAAAATTTGTCATTGCAAAAGTTGGACGAAGTTCATGTAATGAGATGTTTTTCCCCATTTCACCATTCTTTTAAATAAATCGTTAAAAGCTATAAACGATTAATAAAAATTGCAAAATTTAACCTGTGTCGAACCTATGTCCCCGGGTGGAGTCTACACGCGCTATTCTTTTTTTTTCGACAGCAATCATCAACCTGTTTTTCCAAATTTCATAACACGATTTGTTTTAATTATCATGAACATTTAATTGAAACTTTAGCACATGTAACGACGGAAATTAGCGTCTTTCGAACTTCCGACGTTTGGACAAATTGGCTACTGTTTTGTAATGTGTGGAAGCATTTTATTTCTTTAAGACCCAAACATGTAGTTATTTAATAAGAAAAGAATCTTGGCATTTTTACTCTTCGTGTATCTAACTTTTGTTTTGATTAATTATAAAAAATACGCGTTAACTGCTTTGAAATATGAAATATCAACTTGGACAAAATGGCTACCGTTTGAAAAGCGACTGTGTAGAGAAGATTTTATTGAATCAACAATATTTGAACTCACGAACAATGAGGCAAATATTTGTACTTTTGTTAGATATTATTATTGTCTTACTCTTTTTATTCATTTTCTGCTACTTACAAAATTCACTTTCAGTCGTTGAGATAACGAAAAACGTCGTTGGACATTTTTCTTATTCCCGCTTAATATGAAGCCACCGAGTGAAATAAAATTTGGCAAAAATAACGGCTTTAACGCCACAAAGAACCGACACCTGTCGTTGTTCCTGCCAAGTATCAAGAAGATCAGAGAATAAGAAATAGGATCACTATACATAAGATTTAAAACAGTTTTTCATAAATGTAACGTTGGACATCCGGTTTTTTTTCACATAGCTTTGCTAATCTAATCATCAAATATACCAGATATTACTTAGTATATGATCAAGAGCTGTAAAAACATAATTTGAAACATATATTGAATTTGTTTTAATATTGTGTTTTCTAACATTTTTATTTTGTTTTGCGGATGAAATTTCTAAGATTCTGTTTTAAATCCTAGAGGTTGTAGTAACATCGTGTCAAAAGTAGAAACAGAGCAATCAATATTTCAATTCACACTTATTACACGAAAGCATGTATGTAGTTAGTTCTTTGTTTAAAGGTAGGCCTGTATATCAGTCCTCATATAATTCCACACATATTTGTTCGAAGAAGTAAAAGTTTTATAAGACCTTGACTGACTCTGCATTTCTTCCACGGTCGGTATCTACTTAAATAGGATCTATAAATTATATCAGTTTCTCACAGAAGGTAACCAAAGAAGGTGACCAAAGATTTTGCAACGATACAAATATTAAACTTTACAATATGAATAAATATCTTTAACCAATGAATTCAAATAGCAAAAGCTATGCAATTAACAAATATATACTTATTAAGCATCATGTAAATTAATCAACAATGAAATACTTTAAATATGAAATTTGGAGTTTTATCAAGGGAGCTAATAATTAATTAATGTTAACACTGTCTACCACACAGCATTTCGGGGCCTCTCCCTCTGGTATCTTTCGTCCCTCTTTTAAAGCTGACTATTCGGGGGCTTTTCTAATTATTGTGGGCATTATGATAACATATAGTTGTTAATTTCTGTGTCATTTAGTCTCTTGGCAATCATAATACATATTCTTTAATATGTATAGTGATGTCGTTATTACGACATAGCTATGTCGTTAAAACGACATTATACTGCAATCAGCTATTTTACTATACAGATAAAGCTATACGTATAAACGTTAGCTTTATACGTCAATGACCTCAACTCACCTAAAAGCCCCGCCTACTTACAACGTCACGTCACAACCATGACAACGTGGAGTAACAATGGTCAAACTTTTATGAATTTAAACCTGTTCAGTTGGAAAGCAAGTCCTTGGAAACGTCCGTTGTCGTCAAGCTTTATCAGCAACAATAGCAGGGGGAATTAATTAGGTGGCGCTACAGTCGTCCGTAACGTCAAAAAGTCCGCCAAATCAATCGGCTAAAAGATTGACGTTTAAAGTATTTTTTGCAACTTGTCATGCTTTTATTACAATTAAATTTTGAAATTTGTAGGTTTTGTGACCAATATAATTTCTTTACGACATACAAACATTACAAAAAATAGCTTGTTATTGCTATTCCTTTATCCTGTCCGTCCTAAAAAAAATAGCCATATTTTTTGTTCACCAAAAAAATCGATTTTTCCTAATTTGACGTTTGCGTATCCAAATACAGAAAAGAATGGTTATAATCTTAAATGAAACCGGGAAACCTATTTCAAATTTATACACTGTTTTGAAGCCATCATTTTTTACTTTTATACATCAATTTTAGTGACCACCAGCCATGTCAATTTGTATCTGGTTTTAGCTACGTTTCTACTTCAAAACAGTAGAGTTTAGCTTCTTTTCATTGTAGATCTACCTGTTTTAAAGTGCTCTAAAATACTGATTTTATATACTTGTATTTTAAAGTAACTAAAACCCCTTTTGATCCCCTACACAAATTGACGGTGACATTGTTTTCTTTTTTCAGCATACGTCATGTAACGTTCATAACAAAATATGTGTCAGGGTCATGTGCATAATAAAAATTTACACATTGGAAAAGTGAAACAAAAAACAAAGATCTTCTTTCTTGCGTTTAAAGCTAAACGTCTTGGAAAATTCTGACAGATCTGACAAATTATTGATAGCCTACTGTATGGATGGACAAAAGCACAAAAAATAGCAATAGAAAATGCATTTCAAAGAAAATTCTGTAGGAAAAAAACATATGAAAAAGTATAATGAAGAAGAGGGGGTAAGGGAGACAGGGAGAAAGGGGGTAGGAGAAAGGAGAGGAAGGCTGGGAGAAAGGAGAAAAAGTTGGAGAAAGGAGAAAAAATAAAATATCTCTCCTTTTAAATTTTTTTCTAATATTTCAAGAAAAAATATCTCAAAAGGAGATGTTTTATTCTAATGGGAGAAAGGAGAATGGGAGTAGGAGAAAGGAGAAGAGGGGTGGGAGAAGGGAGAAGGGTAACCCCTGTCCTCCCCCTCATGAAGGTCAGTTAATAAAATTTTGCTTATATTATTATCTCTTTACTTAGCAAGCTATATTTCCATTTTCAATTTTATAGTAATAAGAGCAAAAACTAGCTTATCAAGCCAAGTCAGCCAAACAAGAAGTTTATTCATAGAGATGTGTTCTTACAAAATTGAATTTATTCAAATGGCAAATTCTTGTCAAATTTAAGCATCTTTGATCATTATTGAAGTAAAATGCACAAAATTTGTCCCCAGTTTCATTTCATTTCCAATTACTAGTATTCAGGTAAAGTACATGTATATACAATACTTTGTTTATAAATATGTAATTATTTAAAGAAGCTGATACAGCAACCTGTTCAAGAGAAGAAGCCCCATTTTTTCCCAAAAGTTTACTTTCATAATCTATAAAATACCCTGAGAAATAAGACAAAGGGCTACTGTGCAAGCTAATCTCATAGTTTAATTTTACAATAATAATGATTCTGAAATTCAAAATTGTGTCACTTTCACTTATAAATAATTAAGAGCATATTTTTTTACAGAACTTCTGTCAATATTTTTGGTATAAAACTTATAAATCCCTTTTTTGTATTTTACTTTTCAACTACGAAACATAGGCTTGAGTTTAAAGGCTCTCTTAATTTGAAGAAATTTGTTGTGACTCTTGGTCACACTTTATAAAATATAAAATATATATGATCAGTACTATTTATTTAATAATTATATCAATTTTCAGAAAGATTATTGAAATTGTATAGACTATGTTTTATTGCATTAAATATAATCAGAAGTGTTTAAAAAAAATTCTGCTAGGAATGATCCCACATATAACAAGAAAGTGTCCACAGTACACGGATGCCCCACTCGCACTATCATTTTCTATGTTTAGTGGACCGTGAAATTGGAATAAATTCTCTAATTTGGCATTAAAATTAGAATGATTATATCAAAGGAAACATGTATACTAAGTTTCAAGTTGATTGGACTTCTACTTTATCAAAAACTACCTTGACCAAAAACTTTAACCTGAAATTTGCACTATCATTTTCTATGTTCAGTGAACCGTAAAATTGGGGTCGAAACTCTAATTTGGCATTTAAATTAGAAAGATCATATCATAGGGCACATGTATACTAAGTTTCAAGTTGATTGGACTTCAACTTCATCAAAAACTACCTTGACCAAAAACTTTAACCTGAAGCGGGACAGACGGACGAACGAACGGAAGCACAGACCAAAAAACATAATGCCCCTCTACTATCGTAGGTGGGGCATAAAAATTACATGTAGTATATTTCATCCGCCAGATCTAATTTCTTTCAATATAGCTAGGTTTTTAATTTTACATGTAGTCTACATGGTCTAGGTGTCATTATCCACATTTCTCAATTGTTTTTTTTTTACTGCAGTAATATTTTGTCTTTTAATATTTACATTTAGTCCTTCTCTGAACAATAGGGGGAAGTATCTCTTCTATATATTATCATAACATAGTTATAAATCGAGTTTCGTTTATTTTCTTTCTAATTTTTGTAAAGTAAACTCCTTTTTTAATTTTTATGCATTTTGCTGGGTTTTTATTTTTGACTGGTGATATTAAGGGGAGATAACCACTTGCACAAATCGGCATAAAAACCACCGCTTCGGTTTGAAATCAATTTGACGTTTGCGTATCCAACATTCTATTGCCGAGATATTCATATCGAGTGTTTGTCTTAATGAGATGCTTTTTTAAATTTAAATTCAGCCCATCATTTTTAGTTTCCTCGTAAATATTTAGATTTTTCGTTCGGGAGACTTGACAATTTTCACCCAAACTCCAAGTTTGTGGATAAAATAAAGAATAAAGGACTTTGATTTAATGTGTGAGCTTTGACGAGAATAAACTATGGATACTCAAGATTAGTTAGGTCAATAAGTTTTTATTACGACAATAGTATTCAGTGAGTTAAAATGAGGTTTGTCTCATCCGTTTTTTTACTGAATTTTCACGGTCACGTGACTCTATTGTTGCTGATAAACTTGGGGTCAAACCGTGACCTGCTTTCCAACTGTGTTATGTCTTCAAATTGGTAATTTATATACCATGTTTATCAAATGTTATTAATTAAATTCATTTTCCCTTTCTTATTCCTTAAATTGTCAATGCTTACCGCCTAGACTACCGTCATAGGGAAATACCCCCAAAATGGTACCCCAAGGGGGAAATTCCTAACAATTTTGTTTTAATAATATTTGTTTCATATTTTTATTATTTTTTTTTTTTTTTTTTTATCGATTTCAGTATAAAAACAATATACGTATAGTGTCTTGAAATATGAAATTTATTTGTATTCGGCACGAAACGTGAAAATGCTCGGTAGAACCTCGCATTTTCCCGTTTACAAGCCTCATACAAATAAATTTCATATTTAAAGACACTATACGTATATTGTCTAATAGTGATGTCGTTATTACGACATGTTATGTCGAAATTACGACATAGCTATGTCGTTATAACGACATGTTATGTCGAAATTACGACATAGCGATGTCGTAATAACGACATGTTATGTCGAAATTACGACATAGCGATGTCGTAATAACGACATGTTATGTCGAAATTACGACATGCTATGTCGTAATTACGACATAATTTTTTTTTTTGAATGGCCCTTATCGGCTTCCGTAGTATCAATCTTCCCGTACCTTTCTTTCCGTCCAATGTGAACAATTTAACGAGAAATTAAACAATTTCGAGGCAAGGTTCACTCAATTCGTCATTTTGACGTGCATTATTTATTTCTCCGTTAATATAGAACGATTGTAGAAAATATTGCATCTCACAATAGAAAATAGTTGTATATGTATATATATTCTTCGATATCATAAAAAAAAAGGAAAATAAGGAGAAACCTTTCTTTCTTCTGTCCATTGATGTTACGTCAGTGTGCCGAATGTTAGATACCATCGAGTCCGAGCAATTTTTGACGGTGTGGTTAAGACACAGTGACCATTCATCATTCATAAATATTCAAATTAATGAATTAGCGGAGACAGTAAAAGGAGATTTGCGACCGTCAAATCAAAATTGACGGTTGCAACTCTTCAACTACAGTACTGTTATTCCGATTCTAAAGCATTACAAAAAAGAAAAAAAAAATACGATAAAAATTTGACAAATAGAAAAAAATCCGAGAAACTTTGCACAAAGACGTCATGGCTAAATGTGACGTCATGTCAATGAAAACTTAAAATCTGGAGGTTATTACATTCAAATTCGGATAAAATTACAGTAAAACGGCAAATTCGAGATAGGTGTTGTTTTATTTTTGATTATATAATAGTAATCCAACATTTAATGATTCAACTGTGGATTTGACGGCAACTTTAAGCCAATAAAAAAAGTGTTACACACAAAAAAAATGAACACACAAATAGAAAAAAAAAGAAATGTTCTCCTTGAAGGGAGCATATTATTTTCATAGAGAGGCCTAATTAACTGTCATTTACATAAACACGATTGTGTTTAGCATTTCCTTTCAATGAGATAATTGCTTTTCATAAAAACTTCCGCAATATCCAATAAAAAAGAGCGTCACTGACCTTATGTTCGTATAAAAAAAAAACACATATCATCCTACCACGTTCAGTACAATTGTCTGCCCTTATGAGTGCACATTTTTTTAATTTCAGGAACAGTGAAACGACGTTGTGTTTTATGATTGTTTAATAATTCCAAGTAAGATGATTCTGTTGATACTTGGTACGTTTTTTTTTTTTTATAAAAAACAATATTTTTTGCAACATGTCTGGACAAATCTACACAAAAATTTACCTGAAATTTAAATCCATTCTTACTAGCTTCTTTAAGTTGTTCTTTTATTTCTGGTGGTAGTTTGAAGGAGCTAGTGACAGTTTTATTACCAATTTTCCTGGAAGTGCTTATATCTGTGGAAGTGTTCGTTGAATTATTTAATTTGGAAACTCCAACTACTAAATTCATAGTCTTTGTTGAGAATTCCATAGTCTTAGGTTCATCGTCTGACAGAGTTTTAAGTGCTGAATCAGCTATGATATCAACTGTGTGAAGGAGTTTCTTTGTTCTTTCGATCTAATATAGAAGTAATGCTATATTTATATTAATACGCGTGCATTGAGTAAGGTATATAATTAAAAATCTTGAGTAAAAAAAACGTCACCTTGTTGACTATGTCTCATACTTTGGTAATTGGAGGACATAACTTTGTGCAATGCAAAACGCAAAAAGCAACCATTAAAGTTTGCGAGGAATTAAGGTAGCACAAAACAAAGATTTTTCATCCCCAATCAGACATCTTTAAACTGATGTTATTCCACTCATCCTTCTTTAAATTTTATAAATGAGGTACCAAAAGAAAGAAGAATGATTAATCTTTCAAATTGTGATAATTTCATTATGACATAATTATTACATAATTAATTGTTATGTAATTAGTTGCTATATTGTGATGTCCATACTTGAATGAATTTAGCTTCTTTGTTATTCATAGCATCCCAAAGTATTTTATATATTCTTGACCTCCTAAACTGTGTCTCAGATTTTTCCTATTGTATTTCATTCTCTCATAAATCTTCAATGAAGTTTGCAACATCAATTCATAAGAGATCACTAAATTCAATTGGGTATAAAATTTGTTCAATTGATGTTTTTGGAAATCTGAGACACAGTTTTGGAGGTCAAGCTGTGTTGTACAAGAATCTTTAAAATATTTTGGGATGCTATGAAAAATAAAGACGCTAAATTCATTCAAGTGTAGACATCACAATGTAGCAACTAATTACATAACAATTGATTATGTAATAACTTTATGTCATAATGAAATTATCACAATTTGAAAGATTATTCTTTCTTCTTTCTTTTGGTACCTCATTTATAAAATATAAAGAAGGATGAAATGAATTACATCAGTTTAAAGTTATCGGATTGGGAGTGAAAAAATCTTTGTATTGTGCTACCTTAATCTTGAATTTTAAGTTATAAAATAAACAAAAAAAACCAGCTTTGTATTTAATTAGATTTTTGTCAAAGCCTAAATGGCCTACAGGCGAAAGATAATAAATGCCATTCAAAGTAGCAAATAAACTGACAAAGTCACGAAAGAAATATAAAGACCAAAAGACAAACAATAGTTCACAAAAAAAAACCAATACAAAACTGTAGACTGAGAAACACGAACCCTACTAAAAACTAGAATAATTTAAGGTGCTTTGCAAGGGTGAGCATTGTAGTATAAAAAAAATCAGAAGAGTATGCATAGTTGGAATTATAACCTGCAGAAAACCTGCGTTTTACCATTTTGAGACAAAAATCATTCTCAAATCAAAAGCAAAGTATTTTTCTCAAATTTATGTTCCATTTTCCCATTTCTTGAACGGTTTGCCAATAGTATTCCTCTCACTAATGAAAACACTGTTCGCGGCAAATGATTGGTCGGCAAATGATTGGTCAAAATTTAATTGTGACGTTACATATTATTAGCTTCTTCTGAATTGAAATGAAGAAAAAAGGGTAAAGTGGTGGAAAATAAAGTCAGATTTTAAAACGACCCTCACCATGTCTCGTGTTGCTCTTAATGCTTTTTTTTTAAACAGTTGTTTTTCATATATGTTCCAAATAAATTCTAATAGTTGTTTGACTTATTTGTGTAGTTCCCATTCGTAAATCTTCTTATATGAACCGTTTCCAAATTCGTTCAAAAATTCCAAAAATCTTCACTTTTTTTATCTGAGCGTCACTGATGACTTTTGTGTATACGAAATGCGCGTGTGGAGTATCAAATTATAAGCCTGGTACTTTTAAGGGAGTTCGCTGCTCAGTTTCAAAGTAATTAACTTTTCAAAACACTAGTTTATATTGATAGGGGATTAATAAAGAAATCCAAAGAGCAAAAAAAAATATATAGGTCACCGTGCTTGTTTTCCATATATTAGCCATTGAAATTTTGGCGGGAAAATATTCTCTCTTGACTTTTCATAGATTTATCATTGACAAGTTGAAGTTCTCGAAAACTGTTAAAGAGTAATTAAAATTTTATAAGACTTTGACAGATGGCTTATCATTATACATTTAAAAGATTTTCAAAAAGAAAAATGGGGGTTACCGGGCAAATTGTTTCAATGCATTCAAATGGATAAAACTAGAGAATTCCGAAAATCTGACAAAAAAATCCAAAAAATCCAAAACAGGACAAGCTAGCTTCCCTAATAAATATTACTATGGTTTCAACTTGATAAGAAATGTACAAAACATTTAAAAAAACATCAGTTTCGATATTTTGGCAAATTTTTATAGTTTCCATATTTCTGCATGGTCTGATGTTAGTATTAATTTGTAATGTAACGAGTTCTTATAAATACATTATAAGTGATCGTGTTACCTTTTTTTCTCTCGCCTTGATTTCTGCCTCTGTTTCTTGTACTTGTGTTTCTTTTTGTTCTTCTGGACTTTCATATGGAACTTCTTGTTCGGGTTCTGTTACTTCTACATGTATGACATCTTCAGTTTCAGATTTATCTTCCACTATAACCTTTTCTTTTAAATTACGTTCAGGTACGTGATTTAAATCCAAAAGATTGGAACTGGAATCAAAAAGTGACCTAAAAAAAGAAAGACGTGTTCTATTACCAAAAAGGACAGAAAGACCACAACCAGAATTTTAATGAAAAAACATACGATTGATAGACTTCGTATCTGACAGTACATCAGCAATTGCACTTAACGAGTTATAGTAATTTAATAAAATGTACATGATATACATATGTATTGGTTTTGCTTATTGTTGAAGAACGAGCAGTTTGCAAGTTCTATGTCATTTGGTATATTTTAGAGCATATGTGTTTAACATACACAATTAAATGAACTGTCTTTTTCCTTATTTATTTACGTATGCACTATATTATTGTATTATAATTGTATACTAATTTGACATCTGAATAGCTTATTTTTTTGGCATAATTGGGTTGCTTGTCTAACAATTGTTATGTATTTCCCAAAATTTACCCTTATGTATATTTTCACAAGATATTATTTACATAGTAATATGTATCACTGGCATTTCACATACCTTCAGCTGGTTTATATCTCATGTAAAAACAGTTAATTTGTTTTCCAATTATTGGAAATATAAGAATTTTGTATTATCTGTGGTGTCTCAAATTTGAATTGAAAGTCTTCCTTTATGCATTTTTTTGCTTAATTTGTTTCATTATGAAACATCATATTATGTCACTTGAAGTATTATATTTTCTATGGTTTGAAAATTAAAAGACTCAATATTTCAGAAGTACAGTCTCTCAGATCACTCCTCTCCTGTAGATAGTACCTAGGATATATTAGGTTGGTGTTCAAGTCAATAAATTAGAAAAATAAAATGTTTTGCTTTCTCCCAAAGCCCTCCATAAATAAGACATTAATAAGATAGATCCTTTAAATTTTTGAGGTATGAACTAAAAAATATATATAAATGTCATTAATCTGGAGCTGGAGGTAAACATGTTCTTTTCCATTCACATTAAAGACCATTACATTATTGTTCTTCTCTATAGCTACATGTCAACATGTACTTTGCAATACCAGCTACAATCTTTATAATTTAATCTGTTAAAAAATCAACTCTTTTTTCCATTTTATTCTAATATATATCAAAGCAAAAAGACTGGACATACACGTGTATTATTAGCTTGTGTATTTTATAATTTATTTTTATCCATCCTGCTGTGAGTGTGACTGGACTTTTAAAAATTGTGGTCTGCAAACTTGGAAGTGTACGTTCAAAGACTTTCTTTAAATGTCTGACGAGAAACAATTAGAAAGATTCAATACCTTGTTCCATTCACAAAAAAAAAACGTTCTCTAAGTCTGGTGTATATTTTGTGTTCATAACTTCGAAAAAGGCACATAATGGTTACTACAAGCACATGACATCTCACATGACATTACAACGTAAAAACGAAATCCCCGTTTTTATTGGTCAACTGAAGGCCGTTTTCAAAGGTCAATATATTTATAAAATAGAATCGGAAAACAAAACACAAACGGAGACTTGCATGCGGTCTCATTTTTGGACTAAATAAATGTTTATCGTGGCCATTTACAGGCACAAATTAAGAAATAACGAAGGAACAATAAGGTTAGCGCATCCGAATCTGAAAACGGCAACTTTCAATGAAATGTTGTATTAAATGACCCCTGAATATTCGCATTGGTATGCAAATTATCGCAAATGAGGTCACGGCATAAACATTTCTAATTTTTCACTGGAGAAGGCCTCTTTCAAAACGTATGAAATGGAAATAAACGACCGTTGTACATAAGTTGCTCCACAGAGGACGCCCCGTCATTTCGTCATAAAACTCATTTTAAAAATACCGAAAAATATGTCTCAAAGCATAGTTGGGCCAACGTCAGGCGATGCGTTGAAGCACCGTCGGGCCAACGTCAGGCGATTCCTCAAAGCAACGTCGGGGATGAAAGGGTTAAACGATAAAAAAAATTCTGAGAGCTTATGCAAAATTAAGTGTATTACCTAAGATTTGCCCAATTTGTGGACATGTTCATTCAGTTTCATCCAATATTTTTTTTAGCTCAAGCAACTAATATTCCCATGCATTTTTATGTTTACGTCAGAATATCTTTTTATCATACATTTTAAGTAAAGATGATGCTGTGAACAGTATAAGCAAAACACACCATATGTTTGTCTACCTCTACTGGTGTTCTCAGATGACAAAGTGCTACTCCATAGTTGGCCATATGGACACTAAACAATACAATGAAAACTAACATCTGGCTTAACCAGACATAATCCCTTATTTAAAAAAAAAAATTAACAATCGTAATTGCATTTATTTTTTTACAATATTTTTGAATTAAGAGTTCCTTGTCATTCTTGTTAGACTTGTCAAGCCTATTTTAAGCAATTAAATCGAGAAACTGCTCCAAAACAATTTGCCTAATAATATTCAATATAAAGCACAACAGTACACGTGTCATATAGCTATTTTGTAAACATAGCAACAATCTTTCAGGTGAAGACATAGATTAAATCTTGATTAATGAAAATTTGTGTACTAAGACAATTAACCATAATATACATGTTTACACTAATGTTAACGAGGCCAGGATAAAGTACCGGTACCTTTTCTATCAACACATTTAAATATGTTAACCCTTTTTCAGTTGATTCGGTCGGGAAACGATGTTTCTTGTGCAAAAACTAGATGTTTATTTCTTACTTTGTTCTTTTCGGATTAAAAATATTATATTAAATAAGAAAGGAGTAGGTCCAGTAAGACCTCTTTTTGGCCCCAAAATATAGCAGTTTTACAAAATTGTTAAAATGTTTACTTTTAGTTATTTATTGGACAGTAGAATGCTTCTCCTACATAAATATAGGCTGTTTTTGACAATACGTTGTACATACATCGAGTACTAGCACCAGTAAGTTATGCTAAATTACTGAAATCTTCACAATTCTAGCATTTTGGTTAAATTTTAGACGGTTTCCGTGTGAAACGAAAGTGGCCGCATTTGTGTTCATCCAGAATATTTATATGAAAGTTGTATTTGATGATAATACATAACATATATAAAGGTTGAGGATGAACACCGATGCGGCCACTTTCATTTTTGACCAAAAAAAATCTGAAAAGTGACATTTTTCAGCATATTTGGTAGATTTTTCATATTTGAGCTTGAATCGGAGCGTTTTTAATGACTAAATTAGTTAAAATCTTTCACATAAATCAATTGAATCAATTAAAATAGACACTTAAGTGTTTAAAAAGTGGTCAACATCTTTCGTTACATGAACCTGAAATTTGAGGCCAAAATCGGTCCTTACCGGACCTTCTCCTTTAAATTATACAACAAGTATAACTGTTTTTTCATTATTTCCACTGATATCTATTTCAAATAAAGGAGAAAGATAACAAAGGGATATTCAAACTCATTGAATAAAATAACAACGCCAAGTCTACAAAATCAAATGACCAACAGAAAAACAACAATTCACAACACACAACATAGAAAACTAAAAACTAAGCAACACAAACCCCACCAAAAATTGGGGATGATCTCGGGTGCTCTTAAAGGACAAGTAAATCCTGCACTACATGTGGCACATGTCGTGTTGCTCATGTCAGTAAAATATTGATAATAAGTGTTCCTCGGTAGGTCACATTTCTAGGAAAAGAAGATGGGATTGTAGATGGGAACATATTTGTTGTCATCTGTCAAAGAGATATTCCATAATTATTTCAAAAGTTTATATCATTAGTTATTTTTAATCAATATCAGTGGACTGTTATTCCACGAGGGTTCCATCATCACAACACCCATTTTATTGTCATCATTGAACATTATTTTTGTAAATTATCCATAGAAAAATTCTGTAATTGCAACCAATTCAGGGTCACGCTATTCTGACTCAAGTTGTCGGAATTCATGTGTATATGTTGGCTAATTTTAGGTCGCTACCCCAATATGGTATCTGGTTTCTGTTCTATTAATAAAACAAACCAGATACTTAAAGGTTGATATCTATTTATAAGATCCACTTGTGTTTTCGATCAACATCACTAAGCAGTAGCTGACACATTTCTGGTTTTAAACTAAAAGAAATGTAAAGAGTCCGACAGGGCAGAACAATGATCTTCTAAAAAGCCCAGATATCTCTGTAAACTTATCATGCTAACGATATAAATGAGAGGATGACGTTATAATACCTGTGAAAATAAATCTTGTAGATATTCATGTTGTGCATATACATCTTCAAGATTTTGAATTTCCTCTTCTTTATAATAGATATAGACATCTACAAAAATGTCAACTCCATGTCAAAGTTATTTGAACAATAATTATCTGTGATTATTTCATATATCAGGTCTTTCATCATGTCTTTAATGTTATTCTTACTTGACCATAGTTTCTTCTTTCCCCGGTTCTCTTTAATGTTATACTCACTTGACCATAGTTTCTATTTTCCCCAGTTCACTTAAATTTTATACTCACTTGACCATAGTTTCTACTTTCCCCAGTTCACGTTAATGTTATTCTTACTTGACCATAGTTTTTACTTTCCCTGGTTTGATTTAATGTTATTCTTACTTGACCATAGTGTCTACTTTCCCCGGTATGCTTTAATGTTATTCTTACTTGACCATAGTTTCTACTTTCCACAGTTCACTTTAATGTTATACTCACTTGACCACCCTTACCGAAAAAAGCCCTGCCGCAAGTTTGCAGCAAACATTGCCGCAAGCTTTCAGCAAATGTCTGATGCAAACTTGCCGCAACCATTTTACCATGCAAATGAAGTTTGCGGCAAGCTTGCTGCAAACAGAATTATGCAAATTAGATTTGCCCTAAGCTTGCAACAATTGTTTGTTGCAAACTTGCGGCAAACTTGCAGGAACTACACATATACTAATGTCATGTGTGAAGACACCTTCAATTTATCTCTTTCAAAAATTACACAGCAACTTTTTAAAAAGTCAATTCCTGTCTTTACACAAACTGTCATTGGAAGAATTCTTGCAAACTCATGAGATTTAAGGAAGTGCATACATGCATTTGAGTTTTGAAAAAGGGGCAAGAGTCATTCTCAAATGACTTAATATACCTGTATTAAAAATGAACAAGGTAAAATCTCAAATGTGTATTGAGACTATAAAGGCAAAGCTAGGTAGTAATTGCAAATACAGAATTTAAGTTAATCTTAATAAACATGATCATGATGGTGCAGTACATCAGTTACAAATTCAAACTTATAATGGCTTAAGTTTTTCAATAACACATACATGTATATATAGTTGATTACTTAACTATGTATGATGATAACATTAATTATTTCATTAAAACATGGAGTTCAATGAATCATTTGTACTTACAAAATTACATACTGATTGTCCCATATTATTGAACCAAAATGCCTCCTTGATCTCTTATATGTGAAATGCATTTCCAAACAAAATCAACATGACCTAGCAACAATTTCAAATTGCTATCATCCAGGAAGTGCCAATCTAGGCATGCCTAGTCAATATTGTGTTATTCTTGTAATGTTCTTGTTAACATATAGAATGGTAAAAGTTTTCTGCAATCTTGCAACAAACATTCTTTATTATTTTAAACTTTCTAGCAATCTTACGGCAAACGTTGATGTGTCTGCAAACTTGCCGCAAGCTGGCAGCAAAGTCTGCCGGAAGTTTGCAGCTAGCGGCAAACATCTGCAAACTCTATTTTCTGTGTTCCTGCAAACTTTTTGTTTTCCGCAAGCTTGCAGCAAGTCTGCTGCAAGTTTGCGGCAAGTTTGCGGTAAGTTTGCGGCAAACAATTCAGTTTCATAAGGGCATAGTTTCTACTTTCCCCAGTTCACTTTAATATTATTCTTACTTGACCATAGTTTCTACTTTCCCCGGTTCCCTTAAATGTTATACTCACTTGACCATAGTTTCTACTTTTCCCGGTTCACTTTAATGTTATACTCACTTGACCATAGTTTCTACTTTCTCCGGTTCACTTTAATGTTATACTCACTTGACCATAGTTTCTACTTTCCCCGGTTTGCTTTAATGTTATTCTTACTTGACCATAGTTTCTACTTTCCACAGTTCACTTTAATGTTATACTCACTTGACCACTCTTACCGAAAAAAAGCCCTGTGGCAAACATTGCCGCAAGCTTTCAGCAAATGTTTGATGCAAACTTGCCGCAACCATTTTACCATGCAAATGAAGTTTGCGGCAAGCTTGCTGCAAACAGAATTATGCAAATTAGATTTGCCCTAAGCTTGCAGCAATTGTTTGTTGCAAATTTGGGGCAAACTTGCAGGAACTACACATATACTAATGTCATGTGTGAAGACACATTCAATTTATCTCTTTCAAAAATTACACAGCAACATTTTTAAAAAGTCAATTCCTGGGCAGGAACTACACATATACTAATCAGGGTTCATACACCTTTTTAGTTCCATTTTTCCATGACTTTTCCGTGACTTTTCAAGGATGTTTTATGAAATTTCCATACCCCAAAACTATAGACCAAAAAGTCATCCCTAATGCTATAAACATGCTTTTGTGTCCTTTCCATGCAACTAAATAAACAATCTTTTTAACATCCAATAATGACACAATTACACTGAAACACAATGAGAAATACCAACATATTTATGAATGACAATACTGAGTTAAGTTTGCTAACAATGATGTAGACCTACTTGTTATCAAAGATTCTATGAAAGAGTATGACCTACACACTCATTTGAATGTCCCCTTTGGTATATGTTCTGCCTCTTTTTACAGTATAAAAGAATATATACAATTTTTGAAATATTTTAATAAACAAAGTATTAGAAAAGGTTATTTGGCATAATCCTCTTGACTGGTTGGACTCAAACAGATAATACATTGTAGACAAAAAACTATCACCTTCCTACTTAGAGGCATCATTGCCATTTCAGAAGTGACATTTGTCTACTATCCAGAAACATATTCTTAAATACCGAGACGATATCCTCACAACTTTTGTATGAAAAATTGCTCTTTACTATATGTAGGACTCTTATCATTTCAGCTCCTCTATCCATACATTATCATTAAAAGTGTTTTTCAACGGCTGTTTGGTAGCAATAACTTCGTTTTCGAATATTCCGATAGCTGGTTTCTTATTTCAATACTGTTAAAGCAAATTGCACTATGAAGGGAACCAGATGCGGTTGCATATTTTTATAAACAATTTTGAAGAAACGAATTTTAAATTCTCATTTTACACTTACCACAACTGGGGCCTTGTTTCTAGCATTCGAAAAAGAAACAGTTTCGACAAAAACTATGGGGATCATTAAATTTTAGATGTTTGAAGACATGCAATAAAGATTACAGTGCAAATAATCATTTTCCATGACTATTCAAGGACTTGTCACAAAAATATAGCTTTCCATGACTTTTAAAGGCCTTTCCCCCCCTAAATAAAAATCCATGACTTTTCCAGGATTCCATGCCCCGTACGAACCCTGAGTCTAATGTCATGTGTGAAGACACATTCAATTTATCTCTTTCAAAAATTACACAGCAACATTTTTAAAAAGTCAATTCCAAAGGGCATAGTTTCTACTTTCCCCAGTTCACTTTAATATTATTCTTACTTGACCATAGTTTCTACTTTCCCCGGTTCCCTTAAATGTTATACTTACTTGATCATAGTTTCGACTTTCCCCAGTTTGCTTTAATGCTATACTCACTTGACCATAGTTTCTACTTTCCCCGGTTCCCTTAAATGTTATACTCACTTGACCATAGTTTCTATTTTCCCCGGTTCCTTTAAATGTTATACTTACTTGATCATAGTTTCTACTTTCCCCGGTTTGCTTTAATGTTATACTCACTTGACCATATTTTCTACTTTCCCCGGTTCACTTTTATTGACATCAGTATGTGATATCTTATCAGATATCTTGTCCATAACATTAAGTAACGCATCCTGTAAGAAAACTAAAATAATCAAAAGCTTATCATAATATGCATGAAAATGTAATGATTCTCAATTTTCATGATTTGATTATTTGCGCATGACTTAATTTACATTGTTTTATAGTTATGATTTGAATATTTTTTAATGTTATAATCCTTGGATTAGTTTTTCTACATTACAATTTTAAGAATATGTTTCTATGTTTCAATTCTTGGATTAGTTAATAACTAATTCTTATTACATTGACCTTGGACTTTTTATTTCAAATAGGTAAAAGGAAAAAAAAAAGAGGAAGAACAATATTTATTTTCACTCATTCTCAAGCAACGTCATCGACAACATCCTGATAATATCTATTCTTGTATTCATGACGCCAGGGGCCGGTTGTTCAACTTGTTGTTAGCAATAACGATCCGTTAAATTTTGATAACATATCGATAAAATTTAACGTTCCGTTATGTTGTTCTTAATTTGAATGAAATTTAACGTTGGTAGGAAGCAGCGTTAATTAATTTAACCAAGGCATCACTTAAAAATGGCTGCTATCATGATGCTACCAGGAAGGACTGAGTTTTCAGGGGTACTCTTTCTCATTTAACCAATTTGAATGATGAAGAACAAAGAAGACCGTACAGATTTAGCAAAGACTATATTGCACACCTTTGCTATCTACTTCAAGACACAGGCTCAACAGGTCCACCAACAAATATACAGCACTGACAGTTGAGCAGCAGGTATGCGAATACATATGCTCTTTTAGTAATATAAATAATAATTTGTGGGTAGCAACAAACAATAGAACTATGTCAATTGGACATGCTTTGATACTATATCTGCGCTTGAATTTTTACTTGATAACATTATTGTTTGCTTTGGAGATTCCGTATATCGTCCAGTTATTGGAATTCCAATGGGGACTTACTGTGCACCACTAACTGCGGACCTGTTTTTTTTTTATTGTTATGAGTTACAATTTATGACTAAAATCAACAAAAACCCATCAAAACAACATCTGATACAAACATTTAACCTTTCAGATATTTGGATGATACATTGGCTCTAAATAAGGACTACTTCAGTATGTAAACTAAAGAAATTTTTCCTGTTGAACTTACTTGAAAGAAAGCTTATACTAACAATGACCACTGCCCTTTCCTCGATCTTGCTATCTATATCTTTAACGGGAAGCTTAATACAATAAATTATGATAAAAGAGACTATTTTTCATTTCCTATCATTAATTATCCATTTTTAGATGGTGAAGTTCCTTGTCACCATTTTATGATGTTTATATCTCAACTTGAAGGATTCGCTCGTGTATGTAACAGTATATTACATTTTAACAAGAGAAAATAATGTATTACTGAAAAATTATTACACCAAGATTTTCGATATCATAAACTAGTCAACACATTTACTAAATTTTATCATCGGTATAAGGACATCATTCGTAAATATAACGCAACATGCAGACATACTTATGCTTTCAGATATTTCACTTCCAATCTTCTATGGTAATATTCTTAACAAAGCACAAAAATGTCAGTATTCACCTCAAATACTAAGAAAACCGTTAAACATACTTCTTAAGAAGGGATATAGTTACGATACTGTTGTCAGTTCATTAACGATTGCATATTTTGGCTTTAATTCTAATTCACGGATAGGGTCACTGCATCGGAATTAAAGACATTTATTCTAAAACTAGTTGTTGGCATGACACGGGTTACGTTCTTCTCATATATTTTATGATGGTATATTACTAAACCCCTAACAAGAGCGATTGTGTCTGATATTCATTTGATGAAGACATAATCTTTCAATCAGTTTAATTGAGGTCTTGAGCTGGCATGTCAGTTATTGTCTGTAGTCTGTTGTTATTTATGTATTATTGTCATTTTGTTTATTAGATTTTGTTTCCTATTCTGACATCGGACTAGGATAGATATTTGATTTTGAGCCAGCTGAAGGACGCCTCTGGGTGCGGGAGTTTCTTGCTACATTGATGACCCATTGGTGGTCTTCGGCTGTTGTCTGCTCTATGGTCGGGCTGTTGTCTTTTTGACACATTCCCCATTTCCATTCTCAATTTTATTGCACTCGGCTACTATGCATCCAGCTCCTTCTTACATGTTATAGTTTGGAATACGACAGAGGAGCGGTTTCCCGTGTTGTCAGTAATGTGACAAATGCCCTCATTGAGACTTGGTTAACGACAAGTTTAACAACCGGCCCCTGAGAAATAAATCAGATTTATTTCATATGTGAAATTGTCTTTTTTATTTCACTGGGATATAATTGATACTATTCGCAAAGTAATTACAATTTTTAAATAACTCTCGGTATTTGAAGACGGATATTTAAAAGAAAAACAATTTTATGATCTAACAAGAATGTGTCCAAAGTACACGGATGCCCCACTCGCACTATCATTTTCCATGTTCAATGGACCGTGAAAATGGGTAAAAAATATAATTAGGCATTAAAATTAAAAAGATCATATCATAGGGAACATTTGTACTAAGTTTCAAGTTGATTGGACTTCAACTTCATCAAAAACTACCTTGACCAAAAACTTTAACCTGAAACTCGCACTTCCATTTTCTATGTTCAGTGGACCGTGAAATAGGGGTCAAAAGTTTAATTTGTCTTTAAAATTAGAAAGATCATATCATAAGGAACATATGTACTAAGTTTCAAGTTGATTGGACTTCAGCTTCATCAAAAACTACCTTGACCAAAAACTTTAACCTGAAACTCGCACTTTCATTTTCTATGTTCAGTGGACCATGAAATAGGGATCAAAAGTTTAATTTGTCTTTAAAATTAGAAAGATCATATCATAAGGAACATATGTACTAAGTTTCAAGTTGATTGGACTTCAGCTTCATCAAAAACTACCTTGACCAAAAACTTTAACCTGAAGCGGGACAGACGGACGGACGGACGGACAGACGGACGAACGAACGGACGCACAGACCAGAAAACATAATGCCCCTCTACTATCGTAGGTGGGGCATAAAAAAGAGAAATCCCGTCAAACAATTCATACTAATTTTTTATTTACTACCTGAACGTTATCCGATAAGCCATCTTCTTCCTTAGAAATTTGGTTCGAAGCTTCTAAGACATTTTCCATTTCAGCTTCGTTTTCTGTAGGTAACACAGCTAAAACTGTAACAATTTCTTCAATTATCTGTAAGAAAATTACAGAGAAATAAATAGTGTAATGGGTAAAAAAATAAAATAAAAAAAAACATATATAATCTGTTAATCAATCAGTTGTATTATTTTTGGTAAAATTTATAGGACTCTTTCATGTGAATAAAAAAGGAAGAAGATGTATCACGTTTTACGTTTTTTTTAAATTTTTCATAACGTTCTCTATCTTATATATAAAAAGAAACACCATAAGTTAACCATGTTTACTAGGATGTAATGAATGGACATATTCAGAAATGATTTTTTTTTAAATTTGTCATTGCGTTCTCTATCTGATTATAAATATATTGAGCAACACAAATAAAAATAAAAGAAACACCAGAAGTTAACCATGTTTACTCGGGTGTTACGGATGGCCATATTCAGAAGTGACACATATCATATTGTTGACGTTACGGTTGTTATAAGATATAAATAAACAAATAAACTGCTTAGAATAGACATTTGCAGAAACTGTCATACACCTACGACTAGGAATACAATTACACATACAAGTAGCATTCATTTTTCAATATTCTCATTGTTAAAATATAACCACTTGATACAAAACAAAGTCTAACACCTATGATGTTTTTCGATAGTTGAACACATTTTTGTTTAAGGCAATATATGTAGTAATGTGTACATATTAATCATTGTACAGGATGCAGCGGGTTAGTATTTATGAACAGTTACTTTTTATTCTTCTTCTTATTCAAAAAAAAAATATAAAGATAATACAACATGTACAAATATGACTTTTTTCAAGTGAAAGGACATGACACTTGCAAAAAGTTATATTTGTATTACCTTATATTTTTTTTTTGAATAAGGAAAATACTTTTGACTCCGTTTTTGGAATCAATAAAAAAGAAACACAACTATACAAAAAAACACAATAAAGCTACCAATGAACATCTGTATGTCGAAAATATAATCTAAACTATTTGTCTGTTGTGATGTAAAAATCTAGATGTACTTAAGTAGATGGAATTTCACTAATATTAGAGATAAAAGATGCAAAGGTGTATCAGGCTAGAAAAAGAATACTGCTTTGGTATCTTTCGTCTCTCTTTACATGCTTAACATCCACGTAACACTTATTGTATACTTTGAATAATGAATAATGGATTCAAACGGAATAATGAGAATGCTAGTTTAATTCTCCGATGGGATCTTCCTCTTATTCTATATGAATGTTAATCCAAACAAGATCACAATCCGATATTGAAAAAAATGTTGTTTACAAAAACAAAAAGCATGACAGAAGATCGGGCCAAAAACAATATAAATGAATAGACCCATCTTACGTGCTCTTTTTCTTCTATCTCTATATGCATATGATGAATTGAATCCATCGTTGCTCCTACAATATTTCCAAATCCCTTCGTATCATTAACAAATTCCTCTGCATTGAAACTAGCTAAAATGCAAGAAAGTTTTATGATAAATTTATATTTTACTTCAAATGTGTCAAATTTTGATTCTTATGCGTTGATATAATAATCTCATCATCGTAAAGAACAAACATAATTACAAGAGGGTAATCATAACTTTTTATTTGCTGCATTTTGTTTATACTTTACTAAAGTCAGATGGGTTGTTTCTCTATTATGTATGTTTGTTTATACTTTTCTAAAGTCAGATGTGTTGTATATCGATTATTTATGTTTGTTTATACTTTTCTAAAGTCAGATGTGTTGTATATCTATTATTTATGTCTGTTTATACTTTTCTAAAGTCAGATGTGTTGTATATCTATTATCTATGTTTGTTTATACTTTTCTAAAGTCAGATGTGTTGTTTATCTATTATTTATGTTTGTTTATACTTTTCTAAAGTCAGATGGGTCGTTTATCTATTATGTATGTTTATTTATACTTTTCTCTAAAGTCATATATGTTGTATATATCTATTATTTATGTTTGTTTATACTTTTCTAAAGTCAGATGTGTTGTTTATCTATTATTTATGTTTGTGTATACTTTTCTAAAGTCAGATGTGTTGTATATCTATTATTTATGTTTGTTTATACTTTTCTAAAGTCAGATGTGTTGTTTATCTATTATGTATGTTTATTTATACTTTTCTCTAAAGTCATATATGTTGTATATATCTATTATTTATGTTTGTTTATACTTTTCTAAAGTCAGTTGTGTTGTAAATATATTATGTATAAAATTGAGAATTGAAATGGGGAATATGTCTAAGTGACAACAACTCGACCACAAAGCAGACAAAAGCCGAAGGCCACCAATGGGTCTTCAATGTAGCGATAAAATCCCGAACCCGGAGGCGTTCTTCAGCTGGCCCCTAAACAAATATATACTATATATATATATCGATAATGGACGTCATACTAAACTCCGAATTATATAAGAAACTAAAATTAAAAATCATACAAGACTTACAAAGGTCAGATGCTCCTGAATTGTGACAGGCGCAAATTTGCGGCGGGGTTAAATGGTTTACATAATTCTGGCTGATGGATCCAAATAACTGTCACGCTAACCAATTATGTCTGTTTGGGTTGCTCACACAATTTTGTCAATAACAAAAATCTTAACACAGCTATAAGATAAGTTAATGATTTAGTTATCTATTTAACTGGGTTTGATCCACTATTTCTTTTTTTTTTAAGTGCCTTTACCGAGGAATATAAAGCTTGTTTTCCATTCCTTCAATTAATTGATCATTAAATCGAGCTGTTGATTTTATTAGGTTTTAATAAATATCTCCTTTTCTAAATTCACGTTCGAGTTTGTATTTTTGTTAAAGCATATTTTGTGAACAATATCACCCATAAGATTAAAGCATTTAAAGGAAAACTTCCATAATAAAGCTGTCTATTGAAGGCCATTCCGGTCAGAAATTGCCACAATATAAACATAAGGAGATTATGTATGATAGGACCATGAGAGGGCTGCATAGACTATCAATGTCGTTAAAAACATCCTATATCATGATAATAGCTTTTTATGATTTTTATAATCTTTTTCCACAAACAAGTAGTAATTTCAATGCATTCATCGTCTGGAAACACATGAAGAAGATGTATTGTTTTTATGTTTGTGTTTCTGGACTTCGCAGTTCCTTGATTTATATGTTTATGCAAAACTACCAAAAAATCCTTCTACGACAGAACATCAAGATGTAATTTTTCGAATCTTAAGTCATTTGATTCCGCTGAATGCCATCGAAAACATAGCTTACACATTCTGTGAAATCTTTATGGAATAGCCCAGCCTCGGTTGAAATTATAGAACACCATGGGTACAAAAAAAAAAAACAACAAAAAAAAACGAAAATATCACTTACGTTAAAGAAAACAATAAAGATGTTTTTTTACCAATGAGCTAACTTTTGTTACTAAAAATAACAAAAATAACAAACTTCCGGGAAAATTCTAAAGTAGTTTCATGACGTCCGGTTCAATTTTTGTTTTGCAGTACCGACGACTTCCAATTTCGCGACACCGGTGGTGAGTGAGCCACTCGCCGTTAATGCATGTTTTATGGGTCATTCAAAGGCATTGTTTTGTATTTTATGTTCATATATTTTTCTTACAAAAACACTTTACTGTCTGATCTAAAAAATAATAAAAATAAAGAATTGAAGTTTAAGACAATCTATTCTTGAATATATTTTAACAATGACCCCAAAGTCCTGTATGATACAAAGTATTATCTAACTTTGTACTTCTTTACGCCACAACTTTCTTTACTGTTTTCTTCTTTCATATTTGTACCATTATATAACGTTTGTAATACTAGTATGCATTATTAAACTTAACATGTTTTTATATTTCTATTCATTTGTTGTCTGGTATAGTAATTAGACATACAACATTACTTCTGATTTTCTACCTCTTTTGCTATAGTAATTACCTTAGGAGATTGTATACTTCGTTTGATAAAAAAGAAGATGTGGTATGATTGCCAATGAGACAACTCTTCACAAGAGACCGAAATTACACAGAAATAAACAACTGTAGGTCACCGTATTGCATTCAACAATGAGCAAAGCCCATATCGCATAGTCAGCGGTAAAAGGTCCCAAAATGATAATGTGAAACAATTTAAACGAGAAAACTAACGGCCTTATTTAAGTACACAAAATGAACGAAACACAAATATGTAACAGATAAACAAAACAATTACACACCTCTTAGCATTTATTAAGAGTTCACTATCATAATTGATTTACAATAAAAAATCATTTCATGTATATAATTTTATAGTGCATGAAAAATAGAAGTTAAAACAACTGATTTTCCATAAGACGAGAAGTTGTGAGTATGTGAAATGACAGGTAAGTTTTATCCGAATTCGACCTCACGATACAAGCACTTTAATTTAACTAATATCAACTAACTTTGGTAGAACTCGGATAATGTGAGCAGAGTATGAGTCTATACAGGACTAAGTGTAGATACTGAATACGTACCGTCGTTACAAGTATTATCATCGGCGTCATAATGCATCATTGCTGGCAGTTCACAATGGCACACACTGGACGAACAAAGCAAAGGAGGATAACAACTTATATTTCTAACCACTGTCGAACAAGGGTCAAGGTATCTACCAGCTGTAATCAAAACCTTTATATCAGCTATGTGTAAAGCAGACATTTATAGTTCTTAATGTTTTGCACTATTTCAATAAGTTTGTTAGGATTAATAAATATAATATTCATTGTTTCCAGAATACATATTAAACTTTTCGCCAATGCGCTCGTAATAGGGAGCATAATAATGACGAAATAAGTGAAACTGCAAACTTCTGCTCACTGATGATACCCCTTCCCGCCCAGGATGTTGTAAAGTGATGAATCTGAAAACGCACCACACAGTTAAGCTGACTATTATAAACCCTGAAACCAACTTTTAGAAATCCATATATTGCAGTTCCTGAGAATAAAAATGTCAAAACTTTTCAACTTCGCTATCGTGTGTAAAATTATACAAGTGTTCGGTAAACAGGAAGATCTTGAGTGATGAATCTGAGAACGCATCACATGGTAATGATGACTTCCGAAAGTTGTTTAGTGATAAATCTGAAAATGCGTCACACGGAAAAGCTTACTTATGTCCATTTTGTAATCAAATTTCAGGAATCCTTATGATATAGTTCCTGAGAAAGTTGCGACAAAAAAACTGGCTGATAACGGATGGATTGACAGATGGACGTATGGATTGGCGGACAGACTGATGTAAAACAGTATACCCAATATTTTTAAAGAAGGGTTATTAGAACAATAAACAGTTGTATTATATAAGTGACATTTTTATCAAAATATTTATGTTTTGTAATCAATGCAGAACCAAACTTTTAATTTAAAGATATTAGATGTGGTAAGAGACCACACCCAACTGAACACCCTATAACAACTATACACAAGCGTACGCCCTTTTGAATGCACTGAGAAAAACCTAAACCGTATAGTTTGTTGTAAAATGCAAAGTAGAATCACCATATCATAGAATTTAAAAAAGAAAGACAACAACCTAATTTATGCGTAACACAATGAATGAAAAATAAAAATAAAAGAAAGCAACCAAAACCTACCACTTTATTACAGGCTGCTTTCAGTACACATAGAAAAGATTGAGAGTCAAGAATTTCATTAAGAGTCTGATAAAAGCATCATCTTCTGACAATATGCCGTACTTACTATATTTTTATGTCTAACTGATTTGAAGATAGTTAAATAATAATGTTTTTAAATTTTGTTAAAAATTAAATCACAAAAATATTGAACCCTGATGTAAATTCAAAACGGAAAGTCCCTTATCAAATGGCAAAAGCAAATGACAAAACACACCAAACTGACAGAAAAAAACGTAAATGATTGCATTCTATCTTAAGGAAGTATACCTTGGCAAACGGTAATAACTCTAGAAATCAGATGTTTATCATGTTCATGTTTACCAATTTTAATCACCGTTTCCCTTAGTAACGCATTAAGTTCTAATTAGAGTTGTATCCATCAATATAGTTCTACCACTCGATGACATAAATAAATGTCCGAACTACTTTATAGCATCTGTCCGCCATCTTGAAAATTTCTGCCATATTGGATTCATAGCCTTAATTGACCACAATATAAATGTTTACCCTTGTATTATTGTGCAAAGTTTCATGCTTTTAGCTTCGAAACCTAAATTCTTTTAAATCTATGCACTAATTTATACAAAAACTGACTTTAAGGTAACTTACTTTCATTACAAATATGTACATTTGGGTTATAATACTGGGTGGTATTACAACCACAAACACCACTCACACAAATCATATTGCTGTGACAATTTGAACCATATTCTGATGTTTGACACGGTTCTTTGTATTTTGCTCCTATAAATGAATACATGTTACTTTGTTAGTCTTGTATGATTTTTTATTTTAATTTCTTCAGTATATTTCGGAGTTAAGTATGTCGTCCGTTATCACTAAACTAGTAAACATTTTTGTTAAGGGGCCAGCTTAAGCACGCCTCCAAGTCAGGAGTTTCCCGCTGCATTAAAGACCCGTTGGTGGCATTCGAGTGTTGTCTCTATGACACATTCCCCATTTGAATTCTCAATTTTACGAAACATACATGTTATAACATGATATGAAAAATGAGAAGAAGAGGGATAATCAATAAAATAATTTTCGTTAAATACACAGTATATTTCACAATGTTTTTGAATGTGTTGTTAACCATACCTGCCAACCCTCCGTTTTGAGCGGTAAAATAAAGTTAGAGCGCGAAAACGGCAAATTCATCATATTTTCCATTTACAATGGGACATGATTCGAAAAACAGAGAAAGTGGACGATCACCGAATTCAAAGATGTATGTGTTTGGTTGTATTCATCATTGCGTTTAAGTTTCATACTAATAGAAATGACCAGTGTATTGACAAACGAACCTTTCTCAATGAACAAACTGAATAGGAGCGTTTATTGTAAAACAAACGTACTTAAAACTTGTTGTTATGTTAAAAGTGTATTTGGTTGCAATACTTTAATAGATATAAATGTTTTAAAAAATGTACCGATTTTAAAATTATCTTGATAATATAAATGAAAGACGTTCAAATGTTTCCAAAAGATTCTAAATTTCTTAATTTACAACATCATGAACATAATTGCTACGTTTGGAGAACTGGTTTTTGACAAACTATTGGCATTTCTATGGGAACCAATTGTGCTCATATTGTGTATTAAGCTAAAGCCTGTTCCCATTTATTCCGATTTGGTATTTAAAATATTACTAAAACAAGCATCGGAAGAACTGCTACATGTGAAAGAGGATCTGCCTACCTTCCGGAAGCATTTGATCTTATTAAGTTTTTTTTATTGCCAAATTTATATTGTTTCAGCTGGTTTTATTTTTGTACAGTGAGGTTAGCTTCTATGTAATGTTAAGTTTTTGCCTTGGGATTTTCCAATTTATCTTATGAATTTGAAAGTCCTCTGTCCAATTACTAAGTAGGATAAATTGTATTCATGCTATGATTAATAGCGCACACGGCAACTTTAAGTACACAAAGGGATTTCGTAAAAATTAGGTGACGTATGTGATGTTAAGTAAATAGTTAGTGAAAAGTGGCAAATCCTTGACATCAGTTATTACAAAGTGTATTGCAAAAATTAATAAATATTTGATACAAATCCAATTATGAGTATCATGTGGACGCAAGTCTTGGGAACTAATAGGCCTGGTTGATTAAATGAGTTTTCTTACTTCTACAGATATTGCTGGAGAAGCCATTTTGTGATACAGTATATACAGAACTAAGTCAAAAACATAAATTATATATCAGATAGTGTCGCTTATTTTATTTTATCTAACTTAGATGAAAATTGTATATCATGTATACGTACTTGTTTTACAACTTTTATCATCGTAAACGTAAAACTGCAAGGCGGGAATCTCACAATCACAAATATCAGAAACACAAACCATATTATTGTAACATGTGGAATCTCCAACTAGTGTTGAGCAATTTTCATTGTATGTTCTTTCTAAAAAATATACTTAATTATTATATGTAATACATTTAAAGGATGTTCTCTGCTCAGTTTCAAAATACATAATTTTTCATTAAACTAGTTTGTACTGTTAGGGAATACAATGAATAAAAAAAAGCAAAAACAAAAAAAACAAAAATACATGGGTCAATGTGCTTGTTTTTGAGATATTAGCAATTGGAATTTTGGCGGGAAATGTTCTCTCTTGTTTTTTCATAGCTTTATCATTGACCAGTTAAAGTTCTCAAAGACTATAAAAAAATCAATTAAATTTTATAAGACTTTAACAAATGACTTATAATTACACCTGTGAAAGATTTATAAAAAGAAAAATGAGGGTTCATGGGGAAATTTTTTAAAGGCATTTAAATGAGAAAAACCAGAAGATTTCGAAAATCTGACAAAAATTCCAAAACATGACAAGCAGACGTCCTTAAGAACAACAAACAAAGCTGTGTCCTTTTAAGACTATAACTCCACTGTTCGTTGTTATAGGGAAGGTTGGGATCCTGCTCACATGTTTATAGTCCAGTCAAGCTAGCATAAATTTGAACCTAACCCGAAAGTAATTGCAACAGAAGATTTTTAAGTTTTAATCTTTAACATTATACTCCAAATATACACAGAAAAAAGTCCCATAAAATCTAACTTGAGGAAGATTAAAAAAGTCACCATTTAAAATTCCTATGGAGATTTGCATTGAAAAGGGAGATAACTCTTTCAAAAAAAGGCAGAAATATCAATAAAAATTGATACAAAATTATAACTTAACCGCTTCTATTCATCAGAAGTTATTGATTCTTGATTTTTTAGCGGTGTTTAGAGTATAACGAACAACTCCAAAAGTGTTTTCATATATTTTATCAAGCTATAATCTAGATTTCGTAATTCATTAGTTGACCATTCGTTGAATTTTTCAACATGTCAAAGTAAAGAATCTGAAATTTAATTAAGCATGTATTCTTCTTTTTGTGGTTTAAAGTTTCTTTAGACAAGTAAGTTGCTGACATTTTTCACATTTTTCCCAAATTTTCACATTATTTTTTAAAAAGGTTACAAAGCTTCAAATTTGCAATTTCTTTAATAAAAAATAAAACTACCCATAACACTTCGGTTTTGTACATTTCATGAGCAGAAGATTAAATAATTTAGTCAAATACAAACTTATAACCCCATCAAAGTATCATACTTTACATAAATTTCAAGAAAAATAACAAAAAACTGACCAAAAAAGACACATTTTTGCAAGACTTATCTCCCCTTCCAATGATTATTTTCATAGGAAATTAAAAATGCTGATTTTGAGTTTTCCTCAAGTTAGATTTTACGGGACTTTTTCCTGTGAAAATAAAGGGCATAATGCTATAGAACAAAAACATTTTCTGTTGCAATTAGTCTGAGGTTAAATCTTAGTTTGACTGGACTATTAACCCTGCCACAGTCTCAATGTTTGTGTTTGTCCCAATTCAGACGATTGTAATTTAGTGGTTGTTGTTTGTGGATGTGGTACATATTTGAATTTCGTTAATTTTTTTGTTACATAAATTAGGCCGGTAGTTTTGTAGTTTGATTTTTTTTTACATTTGTCATTTCAGGGCCTTTCATAGCTGACAATGTAGTATAGGCTTTGTTCATTATTGAAGGCCGTGTGGCGACCTAAAATGGTTAATTTCTGTGTCGTTTTGTCTTTTGTAGAGAATTATCTTATTGAAAATCATATCACATCTTCTATTTTATATTAATAAATTTATTTCATGCAGATTATTTCATTACTAAAACTTTCCTATCTTGCACATTTTTATGCGGATGGAATTTATGAGTAAACATTTTAGGTCATTGATACAATTAAATTAATATTTTTTATGTTCTGATTTTTTGGTAACATTATGAGTCGGTTGAGAGAATTTCATTACAATAGGATAAAGAGAACTGTATTTGAAGAATTTCCACCGTCAATTGTGCATATGACGGTCGTAAATATATGTTTTTCTGGCTCAGCTTAGCGTCGTCCGTTAAACTACATTTGCGACCGTCAAATTCATAATTGAAGATTACAACTCTTCAAATACAGTGCTTTACTTATCAGGTTAGATAGTACAATACAAATGTTAACATTTCAAAATGCAATTTATGCAAAATATTCAAAGTTATTGAACCACGGCTGTAGGTACAGGGCCAAAAAATCTCCATGAAATTGGCCATTGTTGAATACAACCGCATACCGAAAATCATTTATCTACCACCAGTGGTCCTCTATAATCTGACCTAATCACATCCTAACGCATACTAAATAAGGAAGTACTAAGGCAAATAGACCACGACTGAAGTTCCACGGCAAAATACTCTCCGTGGAAATAAAATGTGCCAATTACAATACAACTGCATACCAAATATCATTAGTGTAAACATATTTTATTATTAATTAACTTGAAGTAAATTAATGTACACAAATAGGCATTTACATAATAATACAAGTGAATAATTAATATGATCCAGAAACAAGCTGTTGGCTTATATTAAATCCATTTCCAAATATCATTGACCTTCCACATTACGAGTGGAGCCACATAAGCTAACCTAAACAAAACAACTAATACATAATTATGAATTAAGCAAATGTTTCACGAATCAATAGACCATGACTGGGTCAAATAGTTCCATGGAAATGAGATGCAAAAAAGATAATAATACAACATAGCATTGACCTTCAACTAGTGGTTCCCCATAAAGAAATCAAATTAATACATATCAACTAAGCGATAGTTTTAAAGGTCAATATGCAATTGACCTTTAAATAAACGATACAACACATCTTATTAATGTTTAATTCAAAGTTCAGGAAATATATTGACCGCATTTATCCCATTTAATTAGCTTTTAATAAACGATACAACAACTATATAACAAAGTCGGATTCATGCATGATTTATATCTACAAATTGACATCGAGGATCCGTTCAGAAAAAAATTAGAACGACAACGGAAATTATTACTGCTTCCTCATTATAATCTTTCCATGCATTTCTATGTAGCATTATTCCAGCAGCGCCTGTATATATGAGTTAATTTCTTCAAGTAAATACAATATTCCAGAGTTTTCATGTTATAACATGTTTTTTTTCCTGGATGAAGGGTTGCTTCTTACACTTTTAAAGGGCGGCTTTCGAGCTGGTGAAATGTTATTGAACATTTATTTCACAGATGACCACAAGTATCATGAATATGTTCCAACTGTCTTAGCCTAACTCCCGTTCTTATTTATTCTTTTTGACATTAATGATTATTACTTTACTAGCATCAGGACAGGTGCTACACGTGGAAGAGGATCTGCATACATTTAAAGAGCATCTGGTCTTATTTTGTTTTCCTCTTGTTTTGGGGAATTTGTATTGTAAATTCTTTAGTCTCTTAGTTGTGATTTTGTACAGTAAACTAAGTTTTTTCCCAATGTTTCTTTTTTTCCCTAGGATTTCAAGTTTGTCTTATGAATTTTAAAGTCCCCTGGCAAATAACTGAGAAGGATAAGTTATACTTAAGGTTGTGGTTAGTTGTTATTTTTTAATTGATAAGGCTCATGTTCATATGTATCACTGCATTCGTGTAATGATAAATTGGCGCACAAGGCAAAGCTTCCTATACAAAGGCGTAACGTAACAATAGGTAACGTTAGTGTCGACGTTAGTTGCCTTGTAAATGAATAGTAGCACATCCTTGACATAAGTGATTACTATGTGTATTTCAAATTTGAAGTAACGAATCTTTAATATATGATTCAAACTCATTTAATGAGTCTTATGCAGGCGAAATGCCCGTCTAGTGAACAAATAATCCTGGTTTATTTTATGAGTTTTCTATCTTCGACAGATAAATCTGGAGAAGCAATATAGAAATACAGTGTACAAAGATATAAATTATTATGATAAAAAAGATCAATTATTTAACATATATTGTTGATTAAGTTTGTTTTATACGATTAAGATTACAAATATATACCATGAATACGTACTTGCTTCACAACTTTTAGCATAGGGATCATGATACTGCATGGCGGGAGTCTCACAACGACAAATACCAGAAACACAAACCATATTATTGTAACATGAGGTATCTCCAACTAGTGTCGAGCAATTCTCGTTGTATGTACTTACTAAAAATATATACTAAATTGTTTCATGTAATACATTTTAAACTTCTAACAACAAGGCTGTGGACCTTTTATACTTTTTTAATAGGAATAAGTCAACTATATTATCATTTAAGATAGTGCAATACAAATGTTCAAATACCAAAATTAAAAATACAAAAATACTGAACTCCGATGAAAATTAAAAACGGAAAGTCCCTAATCAAACGGCAAAATCAAATAAGAATCACATCAAACGAATGGGCAACTTCTGTCATATTCCTGACTTGTTACAGGCATTTCAAATGTAGAAAATGGTGAGTTTAACCTGATTTTATAGAACTAAACCTCTCACTTGTATGACAGTTGCATCAAATTCCATTATATTTACAACGATGCGTGAACAAAACAGACGTATTAGGTAACATCAAAATAAGGGTACAGTAGCCATCACGGTGTCACAAACTCAAATCAAATAAATATCTAACAAAGAAGCACAAAAAGCATATATCAAATTTAACAACAACGTTCATTGCTTACTTATCGATTATATATGTATTTCAAATAAAAAAAAATGAAATGAAGTCCTGTGACTACATTCACATCAACTTTTGGTGTAAAGTCGCATGTTTCACTTCAGAAAATGTAAACGTCACACAGGAAGAAATATAAAATAATTTTGCCGTTCAAAGTATTTTCAAAATTATGATTTCACAAGGGGAAAGGTAATATATAGGATTAAAAATCAAGTTTTGTCAGAACTAATTTCATAAAAAAGACCGAGATTTAAAATTATCCAGAAGTTCTTCCGATTTTTTAAGAATCTACATATGATTAATACCACTACACAAGGAAAATAATTGTGTCGTTTGAAGTATGTTCTTCAAAATTATAATAGACCAATTCCATAATGGCATTATAATAAAACAATAACACATTTGGGGGATCATGTAGGCTATGCAAAATATTCAAAGTTATTGAACAATAAGGTGCAGGGCCGAAGAATCTAAACGGTAATGAAACTTGCGATTGTTAATTCAACTGCCTGCCATAAAATCATAGACTTAATACTGGTAGTTGCCATCTTCCGAGCTGGTTTAATGTTTTTGTACATTTATTTTATAGATGACCACGAATATTTTCCAACTGACTTAACCTGAATCCGGTTCTTTTTTATTCTAATTTGACATTATTGGAATTTAAGTTAATAGACTTAAATTCAGTTATCGCCGGGGCCACTCACGGATTGTGTTTCATGTTTTAGATTTACTCAACATGTGTGACAATATATTCTGTGACGTCATTTAGTCCTTTTTAGAATTTCATCACAGCAAGCAAGCTGTTTAAATTTTGTAAGCGGCAAACTTGAAAACCCGCCCTCCCACTCCTTTTTATTGAACAAGATACTGCTCTTTTGTATTTATTTTTCAGGTTTGTGTCGGTGATAGTGGTGATACAGATTTGACTGATGATGTTAACTCGTTTGCTGTTGAGAAAAGTGACTTTTATTTGAACTATGAGCATCATAAATATATTCCCGTAAATGGCAGAATTCGCTGCATAGAATCTTAATGTTAACTATGAAATTTTAGGTTTTTGGATAATACAGACTACACTTGTGTATCCCACGGTGTTTTCTAAATTTAAAGCACCAGTGTATCCCACGGTGCATCTTTACATTTTCATATATATCTATCTTCACATCTATCTATCTACCTGGTTGCCATATTATCTTCGGGTAACCGACCATAGATCTATCTACATATACATGGTCTATGGTCTATCTATCTATATATATATATATATTATATATTGTATGAATCTATCATATTATGAATAAAAGCTGTGGCCAGATATCGCCAAACCATATATGTATTTTGTTTTAATGGCACCATCTGAGATAATGAATTATTACTACAAAAGCATCAGGACAGGTGCTATATGTCGAAGAGGATCTGGTAACCTTTCAGGAGCATTTCAGTTCATCCCAAGTACTTTAATATAATTTTCTTTTAGGGGGATTTGCATGGTTAAGTGAGACTCTTTAGTGTTTTTTTTTTGTGGTTTGTACAATGAAGTTTGTTTATTGCAATGTTTCGTTTTTGTCCAAGGAAAACAACCTTGTCTATTGAGTTTGATAGTCCTCTGGCCAATAACTGAGTCGGATACGTTATCTTTAAGGTTGTTGTATGTGTTTAGCTCTTAATTGATAGGGCTTGTGTTTATATACACTATATTCATGTACTGATGAGTTGTGCACAAATCAACTCTACATGTACAAAGGCGTAACGTATACAATAAGTAACGTTAGTGTCGACCTTAGCTGCCTTGCAAATAAATAGCGCCATATCCTTGACATAAGTGAATTAATTACAATGTGAATTGCCAATTTGAAGTATTAAACAAACTTTAATATATGATTCAAACTCATTTAATGAGTCTTATGCAGACGAAACGCCCGTCTGGCAAACAAATAATGCTTGATTATTTAATGAGTTTTCTTTCTTCGAAGATAGTTCTGGAGAATTAATTTAGAGATACAGTATTTAAAGAAATAAATTAATGATTAAAAACATAAATTATTTTACATATATTGTTGCCTAAGTTTGTTTTATCCAATTTAGATTACAACTATATACCATGAATACGTACTTGCTTTACAACTTTTATCATAGGGAGAGTGATACTGCATGGCGGGAATCTCACAATCACAAATACCAGACACACAAACCATGTTATTATAACATGATGCATCTCCAACTGGTGTAGAGCAATTCTCGTTGTATGAACTTTCTAAAAAATATACTAAATTGTTACATGTAAAACTTCTAATTACAATACTGTGGACCGTTCATACTTTTTTTTCTAATATGACTAAGTAAACCATATTATCATTTTAACATGTAAGATAGTCAAAATATTCAAAGTTATTGAACAATTAGGTACAGGACCAAACAATCTCAATGAAATGAGATTAGCCATTGTTAATTCCACTTCCTTCCGAAAATCATTGACCTATCAATAGTGGTTTCCCACCTTCGAGCTTGTTTAATGTTGTTGCTCATTTATTTTCAACTGTCTCAACCTTAATCCGGATCTCATTTATTCTCATTTGGCATTAATGAAATATTACTTCACAAGCATCAGACCAGGTACTCCACATGAAAGTGAATCTGCTTACCTTTCAGGAGCATCTGATCTTATCCCGGTGTTTTATTTCATTTTATTTATTTTTTGGGGAGGGGAGAGGAGAGAGGAAGAAGGATTTGTATTGAAAAGTTTTATGTCTTTTAGTTGTGTTTTGTACAATGAAGTTAGTTTTTTCTGCAATGTTTAATTTTGTCCTGGGATTTTTGTCTCATGAATTTGACAGTTCTATGTCCAATAACTGAGTAAGTTATCCTGAATCTTTTATTTTAGATTCAAACTCAATTTTAGAGTCTAATGAAAAAAGAACGCACGTCTAGCGAACCAATACTATTTTCTTATTTAGGGGATACTCAACACTATACTCCCAACACAGCATGTCTTTAAAGTTTTCTTGTTTTTCTCTCATTGATACACTAGGCCAAGAAACATCTTATAAATTTTTAAAAAGATTTGGCCACTTAAATATGGCATCTTTTACATACTAGTATCGGCAAAATTTGGAAGTTACAGAAACAAGGGTAAAGAGGTATATATGTTGATGTTTTTTAACCAGATGCTCCGCAGGGCGCTGCTTGATACGACCGCAGAGGTCGAAACCTGAACAGTCGGGGCAGGTATGTTGACATATTTTTGGGTGAAAAGCACTTTTGCATGCTATGACTTAAATGCAGCTATGAATAATATTTTGTTATAAAAAACATACTACTCAAGTTTTAATTATCCATGCAACAATATACACACATTATGACATATCAACATATGCCATGCACATGGAATACATAATCGACATGTAGTTAATTAAAATTGTTTTCACAATGTAGTTTCACAAGCGCAGTGTACGTACTAAACTACTCAACAGAATGTTTTTTTGTTGTTGTTAATTTCATACTTGGTCTCTGCTTGAAAAAGTACACGAGATGTTAAAATAAAAATATGTGTAACCGATTTTTGTGTTTGAGATACGAGCCGAAACCTCACTTTAAGCATGAGACGCCAAAAATACCTAGGATACACAGGAAAAAGTTTAAACTCAGCAGATAGTTTACATGATCAAGATTCTTAATTTATTGGTCTACATATTCAAAAATAGACAATTCAAACCCGAACGACAAAACCATTGATGCAAAGAAACACGGTTGCTGATTGATGAAATAGAGCTGACTGTGCAAGATCCTCAAGTATAATGAAGGTCGTTTACCCTAGAATTTGTTAGTATTCTGCAGGGGTTATGAAATTATTTACAACTGATTGTTAGTTAAAAGCAAATCAGTCTAAAAATGCTGCTGTATCAAAAAAGAGTCTTTAGTCTTAGTTGCATGTTCTTTTTCTTAGTTGTTAGTTGTATTGAACTAGCTGTCTAATAGTAACTGCAAGTATTCTCAGATCAGTACTGAAAGATTTTTGTTGCTTGGATATACAAGTACCCGGCCACGTCTACTCTGAGTTTTTGTCAGATGTATTTCTGTTTTTATCCATCTATGAGTTAAACCTTTCTCGACTCACTTTTATAGTTCATTTTAATGTTTTACTGTTGCACAACTGTTCCAGGTGAGGCGAGGGTTTGGATCCCGCTAACTCCATCACATTCTATATGTATGTACCTGTCCCAAGTCAGGAGCCTGTAATTCAGTGATTGTCGTTTTTTTTATGTGTTTCATATTTTTTTTCAATTGTGTAATATTTTTCATTTTGGAGCCTTTTAGTGAGCTGACTTTGCAGTTTAGGCTTTCTTTGCCCATTGTTGAAGGCCAAACGGTGACCTATAGTTGTTTATGCCCGTGTCTTTTGGTATCTAGTGAGGAGTTGTCTCATTGGCAATCATACCACATCTTTTTCTATCATATATACCATACATTGTTTTCTTAGATATTTTTAATTTAATTTAGATTACAATTATAAACCATAAATACGTACTTGCTTTACAACTTTTATCATAAGGATCATGATACTGCATGGCAGGAATCCCACAATCGCAAATATCAGAAACACACACCATATTATTGAAACATGTGAAATCTCCAATAAGTGTAGAGCAATTCTCTTTGTATGTGCTTACTAAAAATATACCAAATCGTTCAATTATAATTTTAAATCAGCTATTTGCAAATTTTTGATTTTTTTTCAATTCTACCTAAAGATTAGATTACCTAAATTGTATTTAGGTATATTTGGTCCTCAATGCTCCTCAACTTCGAACTTTATTTTGTCTTGTTTACATTTTCTTTTTCGAGCGTCACTGGTGCGTCTTTTAGACGAAAGCGTGTCTTTGGCAATTATATAAAATCAATCCTGGTATCTATGATGAATTTATTGTTACAATGCATGTTTTAAAACTTTTAACAAAAATGCTATCGACATTTTAAGACTTTTCGATAAATTGATAATGTAAATCATGTTATCATATTATCATGTTAGGTAGTACAACACAAATATTGAAACAGCAATACTTGATCATGTAATGTATGCAAAGTATTCAAAGTTGAACATTAAGGTACAGGGTCAAACAATATCAATGGAAATAAGATTTGATATTGTTAATACAACTGTATTCCAACAAATCATTGGCAAACCTCTTGTGGTTATCAAAAAACCTATTTTATTACAATCTCATACGTGTGAACTAAACAAGTGTTAAAGCCTATATACCATGATTGAAGGGACTGTGCATATTAACTCCGTGAAAAAAAGATGTGTAAATGATAATACAACTGCTTATAAAATATCATTGACCTTTTAAACACAAATTAAATGTGTTGTTCCTTTTAAAATTGTTATACGATGATGACTGATAGTGGAATTAACTATTTGTGGATTCTTATAAATTCTATATACAACTTTTGGACTAATTTCAATCTCGGTTTATTTCTGATATTTATTCTTACATACTTTTTAGTTTTTAACCCTACATGCTAACATTGCCTATGTACATTTTAAAAATGTTTGCATGCACATTGAACAACAAATGTATGTGACGTATAAAAAAAATTCTGACGTCAGACACACAAATCAATGAATGTGTTTGTAGATAGATGTTTTTGTGTTCTGTTAAATTGTTTCTTTTAAAATTGTTATACGATGATGACTGATGTACCTATATTTTGACTATTTTATTTATTGAGTCTGTTAAGTTTACGCATCAATGTAAATATAACGGAATTTGACGAGACTGTCATCAAAGTGAAAGGGTTAGCGCTATAAAACCAGGTTTAATCCACCATTTTCTACATTTGAAAATGCCTGTACCAAGTTAGGAATATGACAGTTCTTGTCCATTCGTTTTTTGATGCGTTTTGTTTTTTGATTTTCCCATGTGATTATGGACTTTCCGAATTGATTTTCCTCAGTACTTTTGTGATCTTACTTTTTTCAATACTTATAATTCTGGTATTTTCAAAGAGTTTCTACTTCTTTGACAGATGTTCCTGGAGTAGCCATTTTAAGATACAGTCGATACAGAAATAATTTTAAATGATAAAATAATATGTCAAATAATAATAATTACGCATTGTATTTTTTTAGATTACCATCATATACCATAAATACGTACTTGCTTTACAACTTTTATCATAAGGATCATGATACTGCATGGCGGGAACCTCACAATCACAAATGTCAGAAACACAAACCATATTATTGAAACATGTGGAATCTCCAATATGTGTAGAGCAAGTCTCGTTGTATGTTTTCACTAAAAATATACTTAATTGTTATATGTAATAGATTATAACTTTTAAAAATCAATGCTGTGGACCTTTTTAGACTGTTTTGATTTAATGTGACTTAGTAAACCATATTATTATGTAAGTTAGTACAATACAAATGTTAAAATAGCACAACTTAAACAAGTGAGTTATGCAAGTTATTGAACCATAAGGCGCATGGACAAGAATTTCAATGAAAATGAAATTTGCCATTGTTAATAAAACTGCTTATCAAAAACCATTGACCTACCACATGTACCAGTAGCGGTTTCAAACATTCGAGCTGGGTTACTGATATTGCACATTTATTTCACGGATGACCAAGAATATTCGTTTCAACTGTCTTAATCTAAATACCGGTCTCATTTATTCTTATCTGGCATGAATAATTTTTTACTACACTAGCATCAGAACAGGTACTACATGTGGAAGAGAATCTGCTTACCTGTTTTATTCCAGTGTTTAATTTTTGCTAATTATTGTTTTCTTTGGGGGGGATTTGTTATATAAAGTCTGTATTATTTTAATTGTGTTTTGTACTATGAAGTTAGTTTTTCTGCAATGTTTCGTTTTAGTCTTTTGATTTCAAGTTTGTCTTGTGAATTCCTCTGGCCAATAATTGAGCAGGATAAGGAATCCTGAAGGTTGTGTTAAGTCTTTATCTCTAAATTGATAAGGTTTGTTTTCATACAAAATGCATTTATGTAATGATAAGCAGCGCACAACACAACGCTACATATACAGAGGCGTACCCTGTAGGTAACAGGTAGGTAATGTTAGTGACGTAAATTTTATATTTGATTCAAGCTCAATAAATGAGTCTTATGTAATCGAAACGTCCGTCTAGCGAACCAATACCCCTGATTTATTAGATGAGTTTCCTTTCTTCGACTGATGTTTTTAGAAAAGTTATTTAAAGATACAGTCTACACAGCAATAAATAAGCATGATTAAAAAGATAAATCATATACCATATAGAGTCTTTTTATTCAATTTACATTACAATTATATACCATGAATACGTACTTGCTTTACAACTTTTATCATCAGAATCGTGATACTGCATGGCGGGAATCTCACAATCACAAAAACCAGAAACACAAACCATGTTATTATAACATGTGGAATCTCCAACTAGTGTTGAGCAATTCTCATTGTATGTTCTTACTAAAAAATATACTAAATTGTTATATGTAATACAATTTAGCTTTTAACAACATATAGCAATGGAAATCTTTTATACTCTTTTTTTTTTATGTGACAAAGTAAACAATAGTATTGTGTGAGACAGTACATTACAAATGCGGAAATAGCAACATTTTAACATGTAAGTTATGCAAAATATTCAAAGTTGTTGAACTATAAGGTAATGGGCAAACCAATCAAAAAGGTAATAAGAATTGCCATTGTTAATACAACCGCCTTCCAAAAATCATTGACCTTTAGCGGTTCCACATCTTCGAGCTGGTTTAAAGTTATTGCACATTTATTTCACCGATGGCCACACACATGTTTCAACTGTCACTATCTTAATCCCGGTCTCATTATTCTACTTTGGCATCAATGAATTATTACGTACACTAGCATCAGGACAGGAACTACTTGCTGACGAAACACCCGTCTGGCGACAAATAACCAATTAATAAATTCGTTTTCTTTCTTCGACGGTGTTTTATAGGCCATTCTGCGATACAGTATATACAGAAATATATTTAAAAAGATAAGTTATATATCATATATTGTTGCCTTAGTTTTTTTCCATCCAATTTAGATTACATTTATATACTATAAATACGTACTTGCTTTACAACTTTTATCATAAGGATCGTGATACTGCATGGCGGGAATCTCACAATCACAAATGTCAGAAACACACACCATATTATTGAAACATGTGGAATCCCCAATAAGTGAAGAGCAATTCTCTTTGTATGTACTCTCTAAAAAATATACTAAGTTGTTATGACATTATGTTACATATTTTAACTTTCAACAACAATGATGTGGACCTTTTAAGACTATTCTATGATATTAGTACGTAAATCATATTATCATGTTTAATAAAAAAACTAAAAATGTTCAAATAGCAACACTTAAAAATCATGTATTTTAAATGTCATTTCCAGAGTTGAATGACATTTAACTGTAAGCTGATTCCCAAAATAATTGTTTCTTTTCTATAAACATAAATATGGGAAATAATTTGTTTCTTCCTGTTTTAAAATTGTCAATTCGTGTTTCATTTGATAGTTTACTTGAGACTGACTCCAAAAATATATGGTTCTATTTATTTTTACATAAAAAAAATAGCAAAGCAATAGCTACATCAGGTCTACAAGGTGTAACTTCTGCTTTCATTTTAAGGTCATATGGCTTGCAACTTAATGCAAAAAGTCCCTAAGTTTCATCGTGCTTACACATTTTAAAAGTAAAAGTATAGGTCAAAATCTAGAACATAAAATTTTCTTATGACCTTTAGCAATTTCAAGGTCATCAACCAGAGAAATCAAATCAAAAGACTCTAGATCTGTATTAAAATTGGTTTACTTAATAAAGTATATTACTATATGCATAATTCTAAATATAGGATGGGCTAAAACTCAAATTAAAGTCTACTCACCTCTTTCACCAAATGTATGTGTTATAACATTTTGCAACTAACAATTTAGTCAAAATTATTTGACGATATCTTATGTGGTTTGTGCAAAGAAAAGCAAATAAGCCAAAGCAATACTTAGGAACATGATCATGACTTTTTTTTTTTAAAGGATCTCAATTCAAAAGATTATAGGCCTATATCACTTATTGTTAACAAGCTACAACTACATTTTCTCATTGAAAAAACAAAAGGGAAAATAACTACCATATGAAGTCTCCGGGCTGCTTCGCTCAAAAATATTTTTAAGATCGTGAGGATATAACGAGCAACTTGGTGAAATAATTTTCTCGTAATCTTTAACGGTTGCGGAGAAGATATATACGCAAGAAAAACAAAGTTTAGGGAAATAACTCTTACAATAAAAATAGTCAATCTTAACAGGATAAATTTCAAAATCGAAACAAGTGTTCAATACCAAACGCAAAAAATGTAAGCGACATTTTGCAAAACAAAAAAGCTACGTCAGAAGAAACAATCGTTCAGAGAACAATTAAAGGTGTTTCTACCAGAAACATGTTATTTGATATGAAAATAGTAAAAATTGGTTTAATTTTCATTTCCAGTGTCAAATGATAGCTTATTTTACGCTGATACCAAAAATATATGGTTTCTAAACAATGTTTTTTTTTAATAAGGGAGATCATTTGTAGCTTCTTGTTTGAAAATGTTACTTCCGTTATTATCTAAATGTTTTTTCTTTTACTAGACACTGATACCAAAAAGAATCTGGTTCTGTATACTTTTATATCAAATATGTACAAAAATGGGTACTTCCAGTTTGCACAAGGTTTATTTCGGTTACATTTTCCAAGGTTAAATGGCTTGAAACCTAATGCAAAAAGTCCCATGGCTTTATCATGCATACACATGAGGTAAAAGCAAAGGTCAAAATCTAGAACGTCAAACTAAGATTTGCCCTGGAACTCAACTTTAAGGTCATAAACCAAGGACCTCAAATGATAAGATGTCAGGTCTTAATTATACTTAATGAGTTATATCACCATCCGCATATTTTTAATACAAGAGGGGAGAAAACTATAATCTAATATAAGTGTACCCTTAAAACCAAATGGATATATGTGTAACGACAAGTTGCAACTAACAATTAAGTAAAAATATGGTGTAGATGTTTTATACGGTGTTTGAAAAGAGGTAAAAATAAGCCAAAATCCAAATTAAGAAATAACCTTGACCTTTGACCTTGATCTAACTTTCTTTTTTTTAGACCAAGGACCTGAAATCAAATAGGGTTGTATCACTTACGTTTTACCAATGACGATTACATTTTTAAAAATTTTCATAGAGAAGGGAAAATAACTCTCTTATGGAGTTTCCAGACTTCTTTAGTCAAATCATTCTCAAGATCCTGAGGATATAACGAGCAAATTGGTGACATAAATTTGTCATAATCTTTTACGGTTGAGGAGGAGATGTGTACACAAGAAAAACAGTTTTTGGGGGATAACTCTTACAATGAAAGGTTTAAGGCTTAACAGGGTCAATCACAAATCTAAGCTACATCTTGCGAAAAAAAACGCTGATTCCACAAACAACTCATAGATACTGATACCAAAAACATCTGGTTCTATAAATGTTTTGATTAATTAAGTACAAAGAATTTATTTCCGGTTTACCAAAATGAGACTAAATTCAAAAACATAAAACATGGTTAGATTCAGTTTATTTATGAACTCCAAGAATTCGAGAATAAAACCCCATTGAAATTGGTCAAGAAATAAGCAATATATACAACGTATACGAAAAGTATTGTTTTTGGCCCCTAATTTCTAAACAATTAGGACAGACGGACAAACGAACGAACGGAGGCACAGATCAGAAAACATAATGCCCCTGTACTATCGTGGGTAGAGAAATCATTCTATCGTATTTTCCTGTCGACAGGCATATCTAAATAGTATGTATTTATTATCTACAGTTTCATGAAATTATGTTGTGTGGTTTCTGAGGTGTTGCGATGACAAACAGTTGCAGTAGTATATTTTAGCCAAAATTCTAGGATCAAATGGGGCATGACTCCTTGAAAAAAATTGAATCGTAATTTCCTGCCTATATGCACATGTACATAGTATGTCCTCATTATCTACAAACAATCATGAAATTCTGTTTGTGGTTTCTGAGGTGTTGCGATGACAAACAGTTGCAGTAGTATATTTTAGCCAAAATTCTAGCATCAAATGGGACATAATTCCTTAAAAAGAAATTGAATAGTAATTTCCTGCCGATATGCACATGTGCATAGTATGTCTTTTTTATCTACAAAAATCATGAAATTCTGTTGTGCGGTTCCAGAGAAGTTGCGATGGCAAGATCAGGACTGACTGCTGACGGATTGACGGACGGGCGGACGGACTGACAGGTGAAAATCATTATTTTCTCCGCATACTGTTGAGTTGTGAATACTTAGATTGATCTAGGACACAATATAAATTAGAAACCAATTGTTCAGAGAATAATTGAAGGTCTTTCCACATCAAAGAATCTTTGACAAGAAGCTAGTTACTTTATACTGATGCGATGAATATATAGTTTCGATAGGCATAAGTGAAAAGAGGGAGATAATGTGTTACTTCCGGTGAAGTAAATGTCACTTCCATTCGCATATGAAAGCTTCTTTCACAATGATTCCAATAATATATAGTTTCTATATACTTTTGCCTGTAAACCAGGAGATAATTTACCTTTTTCTGGTTTATCGAAAGTGAATTCTAGTCTTAAGTGATAAGTTTCACAAGGAAGCTATTAAACAAAGAGTTCCAAGTGGTGAAGTAGAAATCATTCCTTCGTAAATTTTACGGACGTCGTGACGATAGTCTAATTCGGTAGGTCACATTCGTGAAAGGAAAGGGGATTATAGTTACGACGTAAGGAACATAACCGATATCATTTGTGAAACGGTTATTCCATAACGGTCAACCAAGCATAAACTATACGATACAATATGAGAAATATTTAAGCGACCTATTGCTAAACAAATGTTTATTGCAAACCATACGAAATTAAAAGGCGTATTACGTTAACTAGGCGTAAGTGGTAGTTACGTGTCTAGATGCAGACGTAAGGGAGCAGGAAACGTAATTTTGTAGTCCTTACGGGCGTAGAAAAAATGGTAAACCTGGCATAAATTGAAAAAGCAAGGCGTAAATTTTCTAACGGGCGTAAAAGTGTTGGTATGGCGTAAATAAAAATACCAATAATGCTTTGTTTAAAGGATCATGGGATTTTATTTTCTTCAAAATTTGGCTCTTTGGTTTTAGTTTGCAAGAGTTGGACTTATGGCAGCTTCATATATTCAGGGGTAATTACAGTGGAGATCACATCTATCCTCTCTAAATTTGTCAGAATCTGTCAGGAGAACTGTTCTTGGACACTACGTAGAACTGTCAGCCTGAGACATTTTAGTCAGTTCTAGCTAGAACAGTTCTAACCTAGAACTGATTTGGTCAGTTCTACCTAGAACTGATTTGGACAGTTCTACCTAGACACTGATCCGGACAGTTCTACCCTAGAACAGTTCTAGACAGTTCTAGCTAGAACTGATTCTGACAGTTCTACCCTAGAACAGTTTTAGACAGTTCTAGCAAGAACTAACTAAATCTTATTATCTAATTATTTTTTGAATTGTTTTACATTTTTCAGTCCGGGAGTCAGGATAGCTCGTTATCACATAACAAAATTATCTGACCTCATTAACCAAATGTAATAACTTGTTTCCCTATCCACAAATGTGATATATGTTTACGAGTAGTTTTCATACCTCGGACGGACCTGTTTACCAAAAAACTTTTCAACGCATCAATCTAAACTGGCATTATTTGCTCTTTCGTTCTATATATGAATATGAATCTATATAGCTGCACAGTACTTCAGTTATAATTTTATGTCAAGAAGGACTGTAATATACAAGTTACAGCAATATTGGAAAATAATTTTGTTCGCATCAATTTATAGTGCAAGCATGCAGGGGTGGATACAGGTCATTTTAAAATGGTAAAAGAAGGGGGGTCCAACTATATGCTCCCATTTAAATGTATTGATCGTCAAAAAAAGGGGGGTTCTCACCACTGGAAACCCCTCGCCCCTCCCCCTGGATCCGCAATCTTTTTTTATTCAAAATATTGAATCATAAACAAATATCAGTAGTTTTCATACTTCAGACTGAGTCGTGTAATAAAATCTTTTGACCGCATCAACCAAAACTTACCATATTTGCTTTTTTTTATGTAAATCTATATAGCTGCACAGTAATTCAGTTATAATTTTAGGTCAAGAGGGACTGTAGGTATATATAAATAACTGCAATATTGGAAATCAATGACCACAATTATTTTTTCTCGCATCAATTGAGAGTGCCAGCATTTCCTATTTTTATTCAAAATATAGCATCAGAAACAAATATTATTAGTTTTCATACCTCAGACTGACTCATGTAACAAAATTATTTGTCTGCATCAATCAAAACTGACCATATTTGACAGCATCAACCAAAACTGACCATATTTGACCGCATCAACCAAAACTGACCATATTTGCTCTTTTTTTTATGTAACTCTTATAATCGCATAGTAAATCTGTAATATTTTTATGTAAGGATGGATTGTATAATTCAAATGGTAGAAATATTGGAACACAATGCTGCCTAATTTCGTTTGCATCAATTTAGAGTGCCATGATGTCCTCTTTTTATTCAAAATATTGCATCATAAAAAAATATCAGTAGTTTTCATAACTGACTGGTATACCTAAATTATTTGTCCGCATCAACCAAAACTGACCATATTTTCACTTTATTTTGTACATGATGTAAATCTTAATAGCCACAAAGTAAATCACTTATATTTTTATATCAGGATGGATTGTTTAATATAGATGAAAGCAATATTAGAAAACAAAATTATGCTCGCATCAGTTTATAGTGCTACAGGTAGCATGTTCTCTTTTTAATCAAAATTTTGAATCGTAAACTAATTACAGTAGTTTTGATATCTCAGACTGACTCATATAACAAAATTATTTGTCCGCATCAACCAAAACTGACCATATTTGACAGCATCAACCAAAACTGACCATATGTGACAGCATCAACTGACCATTATTACACTTTATTATGTAAATCTTAAAATATATATAGCTGCATAGTAAATCACTTATAGTTACCTATCACGATGGATGTATAATTCAAATGCCAGTAATATTGGAACACATTGGCTACACAAAAATTTCCACATCAATTTAGAGTACCAGCAAGTCCTCTTTTTATTCAAAATATTGACTTGTAATTAAATTTCAGTAGTTTCGATATATCAGACTGAGTCGTTTTAACAAAATTATGTAGAACTGTTCTACAGTCCTGACTGATTTAGTCAGTTCTGATGACAGTTCTACGGTTAGAATTGATATAGACAGTTCTACCTAGAACAGTTTTAGACAGTTCTACGCTAAAACTGATCCTGACACTTCGACCTATAACTGATTTAGTCAGTTCTACCTAGAACTGATTCTGACATTTCTACTTAGAACAGTTCTAGGGTAGAACTGTTCTAGGTAGAACTGTTTTAGGTAGAACTGTTCTAGGACAGGTTAGAACAGTTCTATGACAGATTATTCTGACAGTTCTAATGAGAGGTTAGAAGTGATCTCCACTGTAACTTGTTTAGTGCTTTTTAGGAAGAATTTCAAATTGGAATTATGGAATCAAATTGTCATTAATGAAAATTGTAAAATAAAATGAAAGTAGTATACATGGTAAATAATAATTATGTAAATATGACTAAGTTATTTAAATTTGTACATGTTCTATCAGAAATTTTGAAATCGAAAAACATTTTGCCTTGAATAATAACATAAATATCTTTTACCTTAGGTTTAATTGCAGTATTATCATTTATATTTTAGTTCAAAAGGCAATAATTTTCAAGAAAAAAATGCTACTTTTATTTAAAGAAAAATTATTTGTCATAAGTCTTATTTGAAGACCCAGTGTCTGTCTAAAATGAACTTATTTATATATTATCTTCTTCAATGGTAAATATTTCAAGTTTTTTGTCAAATATTGAGAAATAAAAGCAACAGACAGTACAAAAGTTTTGTATGAAATACACAAAAGTACACAGCTAGGCTTATACACTGATCTAAAATAAGTGTAGAATTATGTAAGGATACTACGCCTGGTTCATTTATTGATCAGACATTCTCACTTGCATATTACGCCTGTTTTTTTGTGGACCAGGCGTTCTCATTTAAATATTACGCCTAATTTAACGCCTGGTTTCCGCCTCAGTTCCGTTTGGTTTACGCGTGGTTGACGCCTGGTTTCCGTGTCATATACGGGCGTCACACTTCGTACAGGAAGAAAAAGATACGGCGGAAAAAAATAAAAAAAATAAATAATAAGAAAGAAGGTCTTTCGACCAATAAAGATCAGTTTTGATATAGAACTATGAAAATTCAGTTTGAAATATCATATCCAGCATCAAATGATAGCTTATTGTACACTGATTCTAAAAATATATGGTTTCTATACATTTATTTCTAAATAAGGGAGATAAATTATTACTTCCGGCTTGAAATATGTCACTTCCGGTATAACATGTCATTTCTGGTTTTATTTGATATTTTACTTGATACTGATTCCAAAAGTATATGGTTCTATATACTTTTACATTAAATTAGTACATAAAATTGCTACTTCCGGTTTACACCAGGTCACTTTCGGTTGGCTTTTCCATCGTCAAGTGGCTTGCAATGTAATGCAAAAAGTCCCATGGCTTTATCATGTATACATATGAGGTAACATCAAAGGTGAATATCTAGAACACCAATTTTACCTATGACCTTGAGTTCAATTTCAAGGTCATAAACCAAGAGCTTCAAATCAAAAGACCATAGGTCTTAGTTATATATGGTTAATGAGTTATATCACTATATGCATAATGTTTAAAATAAGAGGGGAGAAAACTCAAATTAAATGTTTTTGTGTTAAGACATGTCGCAACTTACATTTTAGTAAAAAAAAGTCGATATCTTTAATACGGTTTTTGAAAATAAGTAAAAATCAAAATTTAAACTATGACCTTGACCTCTGACCTTGAACTCTTTTTCTTTTTTTTTTGGATCAAGGACCTGAAATCAAAAGATCCTAGAACTTTATCACTTATGGCTTTCAAGATAGAAATGCATATCACTTATATCAAATGCATAAGGAGAAATAACTCTCATATGGAGTGTTCATATCGCTTTGGTCAAAATAGGGCAAATCATGCGAAGGATATAACGAGCAAATTTACAATATGAATTTGTCGCTTCTTTTACGGTTACGGAGGAGATGCAGTCACAAGGACACAGTGTTTGGGGAGATAACTCCTACTAAGGAAAGTATTTATTTATGAAGGGTAAATTTCAAAGGGACATAATCATATACCAAATATCTAAACGACATATTGTGAAACAAACATTTATCGCAAGAAAAAAATTAGGTGGAAGAAAATAAAAAGATAATCAGAACAAATACAATAGGTCTTTCCACAGAAAAGTGGAACCTAACAAAGGATGTAACAAGTCAAAAAGACAACCGAAACATAAGACACATGGCTTTTAAAGTTACGTACACCGGTAAATTTAGATATAATAATTTTGTTGTTGAGAGTACCAAACATATTTTACAAATAAATGAATACGTACTTGCTTTACAACTTTTATCATAGTGATCGTGATACTGCATGGCGGGAATCTCACAGTCGCAATTTCCAAGAAAACAAACCATATTATTGTAACATGTGGAATCTCCAACTCGTCTTGGGCAAGGCTCAGTGTATGTTCTTACTAAAAATATACTTAATTGTTATATGTTATACAATTTAACTTTCAACAACATATAGCAATGGACATTTTTATACTTTTTTTTAATGTGACAATATCCCAAGTCAAACTGAACTGCTATTTTTAGCTGTTTATAGGCTGTTATTTACAAGTTCTTCATATTTTTAGCAGTCTTTTAGCTGTTCTAAGCATTCAATCCAATAGCAGTTTGAAAAACTGACACATTTCACCATTTCTTAACATTATCCTTATCATTCATCTTAGCATTCATCTTAGCAGTCTGGACAACGGTTATTACAGCAGTTCGTTATCAGTTGATCTTTGTTAGAAAAATGCTTGGATCTGGCTATGTTTTCAGCTTGAAAGTAAACATTTATTTGAAGATTATTAGATCATTTTCAAATGTGCATTTTGGCTTCATGTTGTGTGGAAATATTTGCTAGTGAAAAACTATATTTTTGTTAATTATAAGCTTAATTTTGGTTAATTGGATACTTTTACACACCTGCAGTACAGCAAGTTGAAGTTACAGTTAATGCTTGTATATATTCTGACATAACTTTGTAAAGGGAAACAGAAATCATACAGAAAGCCCCCCAAAAAAGGGGGATAGTTATTTATTCAAATAGAATATATGATGTTGAATACTAGCATATATATACTTACAGTTCAAGATGTTATTTGAAAAAAAAGAGATGATTATTTTAAATCTTTAATTTTGTGAAATAACAAATCTAATCGTATTCAAGAGTTGAAAAAAGGGGGAGGGAATATGAGGTAAACCTAGGCTGCAAATAGCTGATTGGTTAACATTGTCCAAACTTCCAATTAGTACAATTAATTAAATATATAATTTTACTGAAGTTTTTTTTCTAGAAAAAAGAAACATAATATGAGCCGCGTCGGATAGAAATCGACCTTATGCAATTCGACGTCAAACCGAGTAACGTTACGATAAAGTTTCACAAGTTTTCATACAGGTAGTTTCTGACGTTATAAAAAAAAACATGTCGCTTTCTGACAAAACTACGTTTTTTCAAAAAAATATTGTGGGGACATTTCTGATCGGATTTTAATGTACTAGGTACCAATAGAAGCAGAATTGTCACAGTTATATTTGTTTATTTGGATAGATTTTTGTTGTATAACGTTTTCAATTTTTGGTAATATAACCAGTACTGTTTTTGTTCAAAAATTTCTTATGTATTTCAACGAAATTAAATTGTAAAAACTGTAACGTTTATACATGTTCATAACATGAGAAACAAAAGTTATGGTCGACAAAACTATGACAAATTAAACTAGTATACTTTAGACGATTCTGCGTCTTTTAACTCTGTACTGGTGAAAATCCAACATAATATATATATGCCTTCCCTTTTTTTAGTGGGATTTTATATGAAATTTGTAAAAAAAAAGATATACGGGGAAACCTTACAATTTTAATCTGATTAAATCGAGCTTTTAGCTAACGTATTCCATATAATAGGACAAAACTAGTATATCATTTCTGATAAGTTAAGTAAAAAATGCCGATATAAATCTTTCACGGAAACCGCTTTATCCGGTCCGACATGAACATTTTCAAATTATCTGATAAAAAAATTCTTCCTGAATCCTGTCCTTTTCTAAATAACATATTTCTCAACCTTAGTATCAGTTTTGGCTAACAGGAATACATTGTTTTGCTAAGGTATGTATTTCCTAATACGTTCTACAGTACATGTTGAACTATTTTTACGTTCACGATCTATTTTTACATTTTATACAAAGTGAAAGTAACACCTGTCTTATGCAATTCTTAAGCTTAACTAAACTTAAGTAATATTCTGAAAAACTATTTCTGGTAGTATAAAACAAAATTTGTGCTGTATTGCAAAACTTCGCTACACACAGTGAGACACGCAAAAACAAAAATAGGTCAAAAGTTATTCATATCATTGTACCGTTGCATTTTGAACAATCTAAAAAGAAACAACAACACAACTATACAATATTAAACAAAGACCAACACGTGCTCTAGGTGGATTTTGTACTATGTGCGTGCAATTTATCTGTTCATATCTATTCAGAAATTTAGAAATGTACGTGTTGCGTGTAATTTATGTTCAATGACATTTCTATTTAGAAATTGAAAGAAAGAGGGAAACTTTTGCATAATACATGTGTACATGTATTTCGAAAACTAATAACTTTCAAAATAAAACCTTTTAAACCCCCTTTTTCATATCCCGACAACTTTAAAATTAGTATTCGGGCAATAAAATTCCCGATCTATGCATCGGTGGGTCTTACAATTTTGCGTCCGTCCGTCCGTCTGCGTGATTAAGGTAACAATTTTGAAAGATGTAAGCTGTGATTTCGGATTAATAAATAATAAACCAAAATTTCATCTAAAAAACTCGTTTATTTTGAAATTTGTACTACTATAATTTAAAGAGATAGTATTTGGGATTTTGATGTATATGTCACAAATCACTGTTGAACTATTAAATGTATTATGGCAAAAAGCGCGACAACCTGTCGTATCGAAAAATTCTTTTGGTTCAATTTGTCATTAATTCCATTCCTTTTTAATGTTGTGGTAAATTTCTACCTTGTAGCGAGAGCAAGAAATATGTACACTCCAAATATGTTAGTGCATTCGTTAACTCAGAACAACAATATGTTCAACCAACCGTATTTAAAGAAGTTTGGAATGCATGTGTCCCTCATATTCAATTTATGAAACCAAAGACGGATCTGTGTAAAACGTGCTTTCAGTTGAGGGATGATATTTCCGGATCTATTTCAGAAGACTCGAAATAAGTGAGAACTCAAAAATTAATTGACCATATACAGTCTGCGCGGACGCAGCGTGAATATTATAAATTATGTACACAAAGATCACGTGATGAATTTAGTTGGCTGAGTCTCCAATAGGAAAGTATAACACTCCATGTTCAAAAATTTTTTCATCACGCTATTGACTTTTCACAATATATAAACTTGCAACATTCGTCCCAAGAGGTTGGAGCTCTTTACTTTTTAACGCCTCGAAAGGTTCAAATATTTGGAGTTTGCGATGAAAACTTTCCAATGCAAACGAATTATTCTATTGATGAGCAACAAACAATCGGGGAAAATTGAAGTCGGACACATGGACCCAATGCTGTTTTAAGCATGCTCCACCATTATCTGCATGGTAATACTTACGATGAAAAGGCGTGTCATTTTCATGCTGATAATTCTGTGGGACAAAACAAAAATAAAACTACTTTACATTATCTGTTGTGGAGGTGCGCAAAGGGTTTACACAAAACTATTAGTTTGCATTTTATGATTGCTGGGCACACAGAATGTTTATGTGACGCATGTTTAATTTTGGCATGTTGAAAAAGAAATTTAGAAAGTCGGACGTAAACACTGTATCACAACTGGTTAAAATGTTGACAATTCTGCCAAATGCAATAGGTCAGAAGTTTATAATGAAAATGACGATGACGAACACAGCTTAAAGTGGTACAGATGGGGTAATTTCTTCACTAATTATTTCAAACCACCCAGAGGTATAGGAAAATTCCATCACTTCTGATTTACTAGAGTCGTATTTGCGAGAGAAACTCTTGATCAACCGGAGAAAAGACTGGCTTTGCTTAAGGAAAGCACAAACGTACCGGAGTTGCTCACGACACTTCCAGAAGTTATTCAGCCAGCAGGGCTGACAGAGAAGAGAATGCGTTATCTGTACAATGAAGTCCGTACTTTTTTCCAGTATAATTTCCGTGACGAATTTTGTCCTCGTGCTTCAGAGGAGTAACATTTCACATGTACTGGTTACAGTTGGATTGAAAACTAGAGAATCATTTATGTTTTCATTGTAACAATCTTATAAAATACATTAAATATTGTATACAAATGCATGTTTTCGTGGCTCTCTCTATAACGAGAAAAGGACCGATAAAGAATAAAATTAATGCACGATAATGCTAATTTCACGACGTTGTCGTGAGATTCTGAAGTTAAATATATGTAGCCGTCACAACTTTGAAATAGCGAAACTTTTAAAAGAAGAAAGCTAGAGTAAAACGTTTTTTTGCATTCAAATTGTATGACTATAAGCAAAATTAATATGAACAAAACTCAAATTGAGATTTTTTTTGCATAAGGTCGATTTCTATCCGACGCGGCTCATATATTACATGTATAAAGAATTTATTTGTTCAAATCCAAAAGAGAAAGAGAATATAACTGTTATCTTTTGGTCCACATTAAATTTAATAAAAATAGTACATTTGGCATGTTCGGTAATAAAATAATGAAAACAAGAGGCTGTCACAACGACAGCAAACCGGATTTATTAATATTTATTTGTGTCCTGGCAATATCACAAGAACCATTACTGATGAATGGTGAAAGTGAAAATCGTCAATATCAAATTTGACCTCCATTTTGTCATCAGTATCAACATATTAAAATTTGAAAAGCTTAGATTGAATGGTTCATGAGTAAATGCAACAACGTGAATGGAAACGCCATTTTACAATCTTTCAAGAACCATAACTCCTGAACGGTAAAAGTCAAAATCGTCATTATTGAACTTGACCTCTATTTTGCTATCAGTAACAACATATAAAAATTTCAAAAGCTTTGGTTGAATGGTTCATGAGAAAATGCACCGACACGACTGGAAACACCATTTTTCAATCTTTCAAGAACCATAACTCCTGAATGGTAAAAGTCAAAATCGTCTTTATTAAATTTGACCTCTATTTTGTCATCAGTAACAACATAATAAAATTTGGGAAGCTTTGGTAGAACAGTTCATGCGTAAATGCACGGACACGACTGGAAACTCCATTTTTCAATCTTTCAAGAACCATAACTCCTGAACGGTAAAAGTCAAAATCGTCATTATTGAACTTGACCTCCATTTTGTCATCAGTAACAACATATTAAAATTTGGGAAGCTTTGGTAGAACAGTTCATGCGTAAATGCACGGACATGACTGGAAACTTCATTTTTCCAATCTTTCAAGAACCATAACTCCTGAACGGTAAAAGTCAAAATCGACATTATTGAACTTGACCTTCATTTAGTTGTCAGTAACAACATATTAAAATTTTAAAAGCTTTGGTTGAACGGTTCATGAGTTAATGCACGGACAACATTTGATTGCCGCCCGCCCACCGTACATCCCCAAATCAATAACCGACATTTTTGTCACAAAAACCGGTTAAAAATGAAATAACTTTTAATCTGAAAATCACTTAGTCAAGGTAGTAGTAATTACTCTTTATTAAGTTGCTTTTTTGTTAAAGCCCTGATATTTAAAGTGCATTTTTAGTTCTTCCTATATATAATTACGGCCACTAACATATAATGTATATTGTATACTGCTTCAATTACAAACCTAAGTTAGAACAACTTTTTGAAATTTCACTAAGACTTACAGTAAAATATTAGAATTTTAATAGTTTTTGCTTTTATATCTTGTACACTTATTTGATTATTCTTGTGTCACCTTTGTAATATTGCAACTTATGGCAGATCTGATATTATTCCACAGTGGTTATTAGCAGTTTATAAAACCATATTAGGATGTAAAACTTAACAGTTTGCATGAATATTCATTACTGACAGCTGTTACTATAGCAGTTCTAATGAATATTCATTATTTGATAGCTGTTATTTTAGCAGTTCTCATGAATATTCAGACCTCATTTGAATATTTCGTTAAAAATAACTGCCAAAAAACTGTAAATAAACTGCTTAGAAACAGCTATGGAGTGCTTTTCCAATGCCTTTATGCAAATTAATCATTGCCTTATATTTCGTAACTGTGAATGCTAATAAACTGCCAAAGAACTGCTGTCAAGTGGGAACTGTGAATGCTAATGAACTGCAAAATAACTGTTGTCAAGTGGAAACGGTGAAGGCTAATGAACTGCTAAAGAACTGCAGTTCACTTTGACTTAGGAATTAAAAGTAAACTATATTATTGTATTCTTGCTAAAAATATACTAAGTTGTTATATGTGATACATTTTCACTTTTAACAAGAAGGCTGTGGACATTTTAAGACTTTTTTTAATCTGACTAAGAAAATTTCATTATCATGTTTGATAGTAACAATACATATGTTCAAATACGAATCTGTTCGAGATTCATAAATCGATTAAGAAAAAAGCCAAATCCTGATTACAAACTAAAACTGACGGAAACGCATCATAAATAAGAGGAGAACTATACGAAACAACAGAAACACAACATTAAAATGTAACCCACACATAAACGAACTATAATATAACAATGTCTATTTTCCTGACTTGGAGCAAAATATTTTCAGAAAAAAATGGTGGATTGAACATGGTTTTGTGACATGCCAAACCTACCACTTTTACGGCAATGTTAAATATAACTTTAAAATGACAACAATATATGACAGGACGTCAATACAAATAAATGGGAGAACATATAGGACAGAGAAACACACGAATAATAGCTAACAAAAGGTATGAAGTTTGAAATTTAATACGCCAGACGTGCGTTTCGGCCAAATAGCAACACTCGAACATGTAAGTTATGAAAAATATTCACAGTTATTGAACCATAAGGTACAGGGTTATACAATCTCAATGAAAACTAGTTTGGCAATTGTTAGTACAACTGCCTACAAAACAATCATTTACCTACTGCCAGTGGTTCCCCATAAAGTAACCTTATAACAAATCAATACAAGTCAACTAAGCAAGTGTCAAAAGGAAAAGACCATGTATGAAGGAACCGGGCTCAATAATCTCCACAGCAGTAAGAATGGCCAATCATTATACAACTGCTTATTTGTTTTATTGATATAAAAGAAATTTCTTGGTATTTCCTAAATAGAGGATTTTATACACACAGAAGAAGCTTACTTAACAACAAAATTATTTTCATTAACCTCAGGTTTTTTCAAAAGTGATGATTTTCAAAAAATATTTCACATTTCACAGTGGTATCATACTTTAACTTTGTTTAAACCTGTTTATGTACTTTTGACCTTAATTATTTATCCCTTACAATTTAAACAAACTATATATATATTTCCGTATATTTTGATATCACAGATCAAATTTATATTGTGTTCATGCTGTGTTAATTTGCGTTTTTGATTGGGTTAAGCACGCCAATGGATATTTTATAGTGTCTTTCTATGTTGTAATGTTATACTATTGTTAGAGAAAAGGGTAAAGGTTTGGTACCATTAAAAAGTTAATCCCGCTGTAGTTCATACGTGTTTCTCGTTTCTTGTTTTTATATAGATTAGACCGTTGGTTTTCCCGTTTGAATGGTTTTACACTGGTATTTTTAGGGCGTTCTATAGCTTGCTGTTCGGTGTGAGCAAGGGTTCCGTGTTGAAGGCCATACCTTGACCTATAATGGTTTACTTTTGTAAATTGTTACTTGGATGAAGAGTTGTCTCATTGGCACTCTTACCACATCTTCCATTATCTATTTCCATTTTTATGTAGCATCTTTCCAGCAGCGCCTGCATATATGAGTAAATATCTCCAAGTTGATATAGTATTCCAGACCTTGAATTTTCTGTTATGTTTTAATGGATGGGGGGTTTCTTCTTACACAGAAGCTAATAAACCAAGATGTGTATAAATAGATACTACAGACCCCTTCGAGCTGGTTTAATGCTTTTGCGCATTTATTCACATATGACCACGAATATTTTCTATCTGTCTTCACCTAAATGCCGTTCTCATTCTTTCTTATTTGGCATAAAGGTTTTTTTTTACTATACTTGCATCAGGTGCTACACGTGGAAGAGGATCAACTTACATTCCATGAGCATATGATGTGATCCCAATGTTTTATTTTAATTTGTTTTGGCGAAAGGGGAGGAATTTGTATCGGATAATCTTTATTACTTGAATTGTATTTTGTACAATGTTATATTTTCTGTTTTGTTTCATTTTAAATTCTGAAGATTGTGATTAGTATTTAGCTCTAAATTGAAAAGGCTTGTGTTCATATCAACTGCATTTATCTGTTAATAAGTTGAGCACAAGAAAACACTACGTATACAAAGTCGTAACGTCAACAACTGGTAACGTTAATGAGGTGAGTTACATAGTAAATGAATAGCGGCACATCCTTGACGTAAGTAATTACAATGCTATTTGATGTATATTTAATGTATATTTAATTCAAACTCAATTAATGAATCTTTTGTAGACGAAACGCCCATCTTGCGAACCAATACTAATAGTTTATCAAATGAGTTTCCTTTCTTCGACAGATGTTTCTGGAGAAGTCACTTAGAGATACAGTCTATCATATTTATATAAAAATCAGGCCGATAGTTTTCTCGTTTGAATTGTTTTACATTGTCATATCGGGGTCTTTTATAGCTCACTATGCGGTATGAGCTTTGCTCATTGTTGATGGTCGTACGGTGACCTATATACTTATTAATCATTTTGGTCTCTTATGGATAGTTGTCTCATTGGCAATCATACCACATCTTCTTTTTATATATATATATACAGCAATAAATTAGCATGATTAAAAAGATGATGTCGTGGCTTTCACAGCTGACTATAAGGTATTAACCTTGCTCACTGTTGAAGACTAAATTGCTAAATTTCTGTGTTACTTGGTATCTTATGATTGTGGCATTGGCATTTATATCCCATCTTCTTTATTTATATTTTATACCATATATTGTTGCCTATTTTTTTTTAAATGTAGATTACATATATATTAGTGGAAAATATTAGCAAGCAAAATTGAGGGAATTGTGCAAATGATGATACAAGCATGAAAATTACCATAAAGCATCATTATTATATATTTTGTAAGAAATAACTGCTGGCCATTAAAAAAAATATTTTTTTCAAGATGGCCACGGCCATTTTCTAAAATGGCTGTTTTCTTTAGTTTGAAAATACTGATTTTTCTGGAAAACTTTTCTTTGAACTTGTTTTAGTAAAAACCAATTACCAGGTTTGGTGGCTACCTTCCTTACATCACATATTTATTAAAAATGAATATTTGACATATCCAGTATTTGCGCATGCGCAAATTGTAACAAAATTCTTTCAAAAACATTTGAATTATTTACTATATATTTAGTGTTTTTGGATTTCTAATGATATTATGAATTGGTTTAATAACATCTTTCAAGGTTATGATACACATGTGTTTCACACTTTTGTGCATGTGCAAACTATTTATAGACATCAAGAGCGATTTGTATGCACTACCAGGCAATTCTCAGGTATTCGATGGTTAAGGCGAAAATGTGGTTAATCCCGGTGAAACATCAATTGTAACTGCAGATCAGCCACTTTTGGAAATGCCTAAGCAAATTCAGTGGGAATGGCCTGATTTGTAAGGAAAATATAAGTGTATCGTCATGTTTGGTGGATTGCACATTGAAATGACTTGTTATAAAACTCTGGGTGATATATTGAGTGATAGGGGATAGACATGTTGTCTTACTGAAGCCAAAATTGCAACACCAAGAGTGGCAGATTGTTTTTCTGTATGTTCAAATGTATATAGGACTAGACAGGCGCATCAGACAACTGTATGTATTTTGCTTAAAAATTGTTAATTTCCGATTATGAAAGTTAAACTCAGAATATAAAATTATGTCATGACTCTGTGACGTTCAATGATTTAAAAGACTGGTGTAAGGAAATAGAGTCATCTCGACCACAGTTTAATTCCTGACGTTCAATTATAAGTTAAGAACTGATTTTGGTATTATGCTCATTTCATGAGTGAGATTTCGTACTTTTCAAACAGTCCATATAAAGCATGATATCGTATTGTTTTAGGTCTTGATCGTGTAGATTATGCTCGATCATTACCGACTCATCTCCGAGATATGACTTCCCTTCCCGAACATCACCCACAGATGGCAATGGAATTTGAAAATGATAATTTCACTGTACGTAAGACCATGCAGCAAATTTCTTTCTTGTAACACAATTGATCAGACACAAAAACAGAATAATGCAATTGTGAAGGGCGATGTTGGTGCCATAGGATTAACCGAAGATCCCTTTTAGACAAATGGATGGTAGCTGGACCAGGAGTCAGTATACTAGAAGATTAATTTGAAAGATCTAGTGGTTTGGGTCTTTCTAAAACAGACGAACGACATAATGAAGACTCTACAAAAACAAAAAACAAAGATTTCTTTAAACAGCTTTAAAGGCTTTGCAAAGTGATGAACGAGTTTGGAAGTTCATTTCTAGAAGAGTCGTCAGATTTGTAAAAAAAATACTCCATTTAGGAAATTGTTGATTCGGAAACAGGTAAGATATGTAAATAAACTCCAAGATATTGATCCAAACAATACGAAGATCTTTTGAAGCAAATGCAAAACGAAGGAGAACCTGCTTTTATAACCAAATAAAAAAGAACATCTTCCTATTTTTGGCCGCAAAATGAAACTGGAAACGTCTTTGTCAAAAACAAAGCTAGAGAACCTTAAAAGTGATTGCAATATCTTTTCTAGACTTTTCATTTCTTGTCACAGTAGACAGTTTTACTTGGAATATTTATTTATCCATAGAAACCAAACTGCTCCTCCGTCTTTATCTCAGGATGTCACTTGAAATAGTGGTGTCAGATGAAAAAGTGGTATTAAATCGCTGCAAATGGGTTTCCTTGAAACATTCTGCGATTTGCTGATCCAATTCCGGACGCATTAATGGTTGGTGGGGCAACAATGGTTAATTCCAGGTCACAAAGTTGGGCAAAAATATTTGATGATTATGCTAATGATGTCATACTGCCTTATATAAAATCTATAAAAAAGTATTCAAAAGTAGACATTGTATTTGATGTTTACTAAATGAATAATTTAAAGGCTGTGACAAGACAAAGACAAGGTTCTTGTGCCAGATGAAAAGGTGTTGGTTCTGGTAAAACAGCAAGGGTATGGAGTAGTTTTCTCTGTGAAGATGACAACAAAACAAAATTGTTCAAGTTTCTTGCTGACAAAATTGCTTCTTAAGAGACTAAAAAAAATGTGTATGTTACTCATGGTGAAAAAATTCTTTGCAATTTCAATAAAGATATTTCCTATCTATCCCCTTGTAATCATGAAGAAGCAGATACACGAATGTTTGTCCGTGTTGTAAAATGTAATGTTACGTAGTACTGATACAGATGTAATAGTATCAAGAATTGTAGCAATCGCAAAATTAGGTAGAACAAATTGTGGATAGGTTGATGGAATAATGACTTTTATTAGCTTCACGTGACATATCAAATGCGTTTGGTCCTTGTGTAGCTGCTCTTCCTTTCGTCCATGCATTTAGTGGATGTGGCACTTTGTCGAATTGTCACGAGAAAGGCAAAAAGTCAGGTTGGCTTACAATGGAAGGTTTTCCAGATGTAAAGGACGTTTTTTTAGGCTTAATTATGGAGCGAGGCACGATGTGAATTGTTTTTTCAGGAAGCAGCGGCATTGTGATGCAATTCCGCCTACAAGAGGTTCCTTTACAGAGCACATCAAGGAGGAGTTGTTTGGGCTCAGCCTGATTCATGTATTCGACAGGTACGTGTTTCAAGTCATGAACACTGGGGTTGGATGAAAGAAAAAATCAATGACAGTTGGAAACCAAAATGGACTTCTTTGACTGCCGTTGCATCCTCGTGTCAGAAAATTTTGAAATGCGTAGACGAAAATCAAGCTGTGTTGGTAACTGTAGATGCTACCTTTCTGGCCTTCCTTGTATGGGTTGTTGTATATCCAACTATCAGATAATTATAAAATAAGCAACCTGTCTTTCTAACCAGACTAGGCATTTTAAGTGTTAATACTTGTTAAGTTGATGGAAATTATAAAAATATTTTCTACGTATTTGCCGCCATTTTGGAACCGGAAGTCACTATATTTCTTCATTTATGTGTTGTTTTGTCGTACTTAGGAACTTTTATTAACGTTTTATCATAACTTACATTGTATTATACCTATAACACATCTTTCAAGGATTTACATCCCTTGTGAAGTTGGTTGAAAATATAAAAATTGAAATTTTTGACTTTTTTGCCGGCATTTTGAAACCGGAAGTCACTTTTAGTTTCATTAAGGTATTGTCTAGTCATAATTTAGGAACTGTCATTTACTCTTTATTAAATCTAACATTGGAATTTACATATAACACACCTTTTAAAGGATTAACGAGTTATTGTCAATTTGTAATGACGCCATTTCCGAAATGTGTGGTGGCCATCTTGAAAAAATGATTTTTTTTTCTGGCCAGCAGCGGATTTTTTTTAAGTATCATTTAGTCAACCTTTATACCAAATTTCATACTTGTATCACGATTTGCACAATTATGTCCATAATATCTCCCACTATATACCATGAATACGTACTTGCTTCACATCTTTTAGCATAGGGATCATAATACTGCATGGAGGGAATCTCACAATCACAAATATCAGAAACACAAACCATATTATTGAAACATGTGAAATTTCCAACTAGTGTAGAGCAATTCTCGTTGTATGTGCTTGCTAAAAAATACACCAAATTGTTAAATTAAAGATATAAATTAACTGTTTACAAAACTTTGAATGTTTGAAATACTAAAGCTTTTCTACATCAATAATATATTACCTTACATGCATTTGACAAACTTTTTAGGAATGTTTGGTCCTCAATGCTCTTCAACTTCGTACTTTATTTGACCTTGTTTACAATATTTGTATTCAAGCGTCACTGATAAGTCATTAAGACGAAGCACGCATCTGGTGCAAATACAAAATGTTAATCGTGGTATCTATGATGAGTTTATTGATATTTGCAATACATTTTTAACTTTTAGCCACATAGTTATGTACCTTTTAAGACTTGTCTAATGTGACCAAGTAAATCATATTACAAATGTATCATGTAATATAGTACAATACAAATGTTAAAATAGCAACACTGTTACATATTCTTATGTAAAAATAAGGTACAGGGCCAAACATTCTCAATGTAAATGAGATTTGTTAATACAACTGCCTGAAAAAATAATTGACGTACCACCAAAATTTGAACTTTTTACAACCTATTACATGTAAACAAAGCAAGTATCAAAGTCAATAGACCATGACTGAAGAGACAGGGTCTAATTATTTGCGTGTAAATAAGATTTGTTAAAAATTATACAACTGCTTAACAAATAACATAATTGACCTACATTTAAAAATTAGTTCTCCATATATTGATCAAATCACAAATTCATACAGGTAAACTAAGCAAATGTTTCACAAGTCAGCAGACCATGACCGAGCAGCTATAGATGAGGCCTACATTTTGTAATACTATTTATAGAAATGAGATTTACCAATGTTAATACAATTTCATACCAAATAGCATTTATCTAACACTAGTAGTTCCCCATAAACTGATCTTATCACAAATTGATACATGTCAACTAAACAAAAGTTTCACAATCTTGACAATATGCCATAACTGAGTGGTCAGAGCAAAATAATCTCCATGGAAATGAGATGTGCCAACGATAGTAACCTGCATTTCAAATATAAATGCCCTTCCATTAACGGTTCCCAATAAACTGACCTTATGGCAAACTAATACATCGTTGAAAGTTGTCTCATTGGCACTCATACCACATCTTCCTAAATCTATTGACGACTTTGAAACCACCGCAACCGTTGACGCCACTAGAAACTATATACAGTGTCTTGTTTTTTAATATCGTGAAGGCAAGACAAAAAATCATACGAAAACTGAGGAGAAATCTTGAAGCAACTAGAGCAGATGCGTCGAGAACATATAAACGTGTCCTGATATTAAGTCGTCTTTATCCGCCTGAAGAACCAAGAGTAAGAGTCAAAATGTTACGATAGGTAAATTAATTGGATCAACATTAATTGAACATTTCCATTACCTTTCTGACACTTACTGATTAAAAAGAGAGACAAAAGATACCAAACGTAAATTTAAACTAAATTCAAAATAACAGCTGGAAAATCGAAAACGTCATGGCTACAAACAGAGGAAAGAAACAAACACTAGAGGATACAACATAAAATATGAGTGTGATCACATGTTTCTCCGGAATGGTAAACAGATATTGCTCCATATGAGTCACTTGGCGTTTTGGGAATGTAAGATCACATCACTTGTGCCCCTCATCAATTGAGATACATTCAAAATTGTGTTACAGGTATAAAAGGAGAAGGTTGGCATCTAAAAAAAGACATGTTTAACCAATACACATTTTTACGCCCTTCCAAAAGTCAGGAGCCTATAGCTTTTGTTATTCTTGTATGCTTTTTTTAATTTTAGTTTCGTTCATATGTTTCGGTTTTAAGTATGACGTCTATTATCACTGAAAGAGTATACACTTTTGTTTAACATGTTTAAGAGCAAGCTGCCTCGGGTGCGTAATTTTCTCGCTGTATTAAAGACCCATTGGTGGCATTTGTCTGTGTTTCGCTCTTTGGTCAGATTGTTGTCTCTTTGACACATTCCAAATTTCCATTTTCAATTTTATGCTTGTTGACCTTTACTACAAAAACTATTTGATTCAAACTGTCATGCAGCTATAGCCTTATGTGTAATTGAATATTTCATCTCCTATGATGATGAAAGATTTTGCAACATGATTTTCTGGATCAAATCATGTACGAAGAAAAAAAAAGCAGATCAAAATTTGAGCATTAAGATTAAAAATGTCTAGACTAAAAAGAAAGAGATAACCAAACGGACATTCAAGCTAACACCTCGAAATCAAAGTGAGAACGCCATCACAGAAGGCAAAACTTTAAAAGAGACAAACGATAGTCTACAAAACATAGACAATCCAAATACTTTTGTCACACGCGTTGTTTATCTCCTTCGAAATACGTTGATAACATTTAGGTTGTGTTGATGTTTCACAAACACATGCAATCACTCCTGTTCGAGGAGTTTGAAGTAAGTTTTTGATTTTGAGGTGATGACCTGATCGTCTGGCGTTCATAAAAAAATATGGTATGCGTGCCTATGAGTTAACTATCTATCCAAGTCCCGATGTGTAAAAGGTAAACAGTTATAAGTCAAAGTACCGCCTTCAACACGGATAACTGTCTTACAATGAACAATAATGCAAGCTATAAATGGCTCTAAAATGACTAGTTTAAAATAATTCTATCAGGAAAATCAAGTCTAATCTATATAAAAAACGAGAAACAAGAAACCTTTATGAACCACACCAACAAACAACAGGTAGAATATAAATACAATACACGTATGAGAGTGACACATGTCAAAAGGACAACTCAACATTGGACAAAAACTAACGTACACAGGTTAATTCAAATATAATAATTATGTTGTTAGGCAAAGTAATTTTTACAAAATAAATGTGCTGTTCAATACATGGACTGGTCTATTCAATGATTTTTTTTCCTTCTTTTCTCTACAGATGTTTCTGGACAAGCCATTTTGAAATGGTCAATATAGAAATAAATTAGAAAGAATAATTATATATCATAAGAAAATGCCTACATTTTTAAAATTATATCTCTATACTATGAATACATACTTGCTTCACAATCTCCATTAAAAGGATTGTAATACTGCAACCAGGGAGTCTGACAATTACAAATACCTTGAGCACAAACCAAATTATTGTAACATGTCGTATCTTCATTCATTGATATGCAGTTCTCTTTGTATATGTTTCCTAATAATTATTACATGTAACATTTTAAGTCATATTGATTATAAACAATCATTTAATGTCTTCCTAATACTTGATATATGCAAAGTGATAACTTCTAATATGAGGCAGGCATTACCTGTGAATAGGGGGGGGGGGGGGGGGGGGCGAAGTCTGTATAATATTTTTACATATTTTAAGTTCTAAATCTCTTGAAAAAGAAACGGAAACACCGTAACGTTTCCGATTTTGATTCTGTTGTAAGGGATTTTAGTTGTGACGTTATTTTAGTTATGACGTCATATTCAATGTGAACAAAGAAACGGTATCATCAGGTTACCTTTTTTTCATATAAAAATATAATTAGAAATGCAATTGTTATTGTGTTCTTTCTTATATTTTACTGGAGTGCTAAACTATATAGTCCATTCAAAGTTTCATGACAAACGAGACCGGAAGAAGGAAGTAGATTTCCGCGGGTCGAGTTCTGCGCAAATGCTGGAATTAAAAAAAGCGACAAAATTTTTTTTTCTCGATTTTGAGTTTATTAGTACAATAAAATTTCGGGAAATTTTCTCGATTTTTTTTTTTTTTTTTTTCTATTGCAACATGGTAACTTCTATTAAGGTCAAGGAACAGTAAATGGGCTATGTCGCAGATTTTGCTCAAATTTTGCATACAATCTTGGCTCGGTGAACTACAACTGACAATCGAAAAAATAATGCATTTATCTCTTTTATTATCTGAAATACTGCAGATTGATTTCTTTTAATATGGGTGAATATTTGTATAGAAAGCACATACAATCAGCGAAAAAACATACAAAATTTGTGTTAAAATCGCCAAATCTTTTATTCTACTCCATAGATTTTTTTTAAAAAACTGTATGTTTTTGACACATAAAATTCCATTATAATGATGCAAAATAAAGATAGGGTCACCGACTTCGTTTGTTGTCTAATAATCATTTTTTTCACCTTGTTGGTAGTGAAAAACGTCAAAAATCAACGTTTTACGGCCTGCAACACGGCGACGTTACGATTATTTCGACGTTTTATAGGATTTTTTCACAAAGAACACAACAATGAATGATGTATACCTTAAAAACGAAGTCGGTGACCCTATCTTTATTTTACATCATTATAACGGTAATTTATGTATCAACAACATATAGTTTTTTAAGAAAAATCTATGGAGTAGAATTTGAGATTTGGCGATTTTAAGACAAATTTTAGAAGGTTTTATGCCGATTTTATGTGCTTTCTATACAAATGCTAACCAATTTTGTAAGAATTCAATCAGTAATATTTTAAATGATAAATGAAATCAATGCATTATTTTTTCGATTTTCGGTTGAAGTTCATCGAGCCAGAGTTGTATGCAAAATTTTACTGAAATCTGTGACATAGCCCATTTACTGTAACTTGACCTTAAGAGGCAATGCCAGAGAAAACCAGGCAGATCTTAGAAATTTTGTTCAACAACCTTTTTGAGATAAATGTGTTTTTGTATTGTATGCACCTTGTTTTGTTGGGAAATGACGTTTTTATAAGTCATATTGGGTTATTGTGTATAAAAAAATGAATTTGATTTTACAGTAAATTTGACTGCTTATATAGGGAAATAGGGGTATCAATTTCTCAACAAAAACAGCCTACAATATAACGATTGATATATGTTCTTAAAGATGACCATGGATACAGCAAGAAATGATAATAACATCTCTGGTATCTGTTGATATGTAAATGTTCTAATGCAGAAAACTGTTGTGAAACAGCAGTTTGTTTTCGACTTTTTGGTGTTTAGACATACCAAAAGTGATGCTCTTCAATTTAAAAACCGATAAAGATTGTAATCAGCTGTGTGGTAAAATGAACTTCTGTTGTATATTTTTATACATAATTGACCATTTTTTTAACGATTTAACAAAAGTATATAACTTTGTGGTGTTGGGAAACTTATTTCCCTCATCAAGAGATTGTTGCATACATGTACGGGTGATCTAGTCCTAGACACATTGGTTAAATAAAGGCAGTTACAAATTCTGTACGGGAATGAAGATTATTTAAAATAACTATGGACAAATGTCTTCCTAATAATTGATATATGCCATCTTGTAACTCATATTGACTGTAGATACATGTACTCATTTAATGTCTTCCAAACGATTGACATATATATGCAACATGAAACCGTGAAAATCAAAATCAAGGTATTTAGTTTTGATTTCCCACATTTCCTTCATATTAACATTCATCAGAATTTAGGTATTTTTTTTTTAAGATACATATGTACATGCTGGATGAAAGTCGACGATCATTCTATCAAGGGTTCATATTAAGTCTGTTTTTTTTGTGATATACATTTGACATGACTCTATACTTATGTATCCCGTCATACTTTGAACCACACTATTATTTTATTTATGATTATTACTTTTACTGTTAAGTCAGTTTTTGTTATATCTATTTTACGTGACTGTATTTATGTATCCCGTCATACTTTGAACGAGAAAATTATTTCATGTCTACCTGTGCGAATTTCAAACGCGCTATTTTACACCAGTACTTAAAACCCTCCATCCCTTATGGGTGCTTTTTACACCAGTACTTAAAACCCTCCATCCTTTATGGGTGCATTTTACACCAGTACTTAAAACCCTACATCCTTTATGGGTGCATTTTACATAGATAAATAAAATCGTATAATATAAGATGAGGATGGTAAATTTGATGTATGCCTTTTTGTGCTTCTTCGTTACATTTGTTGTTTTATAGTGATTAAGATGATAACACAATGTTGACTGCTGTACCCCTAATTGTGACATTTTTACCTAATGTGTCTGTTTGTTTTACTCACGCATCGGTGACAATATAATGGAATTTGATGCGACTGTCATACAAGTGAGAGGTTTAGCTAGCTATAAAACCAGGTTCAATCTACCATTTTCTACATTAGAAAATGCCTGTACCAAGTCAGAAATATGACAGTTGTTATCCATTCGTTTAATGTGTTTGAACTTTTGATTTTGCCATTTGATTGGGGACTTTCCTTTTTGAATTTTCCTCGGAGTTCAGTATTTTTGTGATTTTACTTTTTTCATAACAAGACACCATACAGTCAACAATAAGGTAAGACAATTTGTCTTGGAATCAGTCATATTTTTAAAAAATGTCATTCTTTGAATAAATATCTATTTTCATTGCTTGTTAGGCCAATTAAATTAATTAGTAGATTTTCATCCAAATTTTTGAAAAAAAATGGGGCGGTTGGGAGGATTTTAGTTTTTAATTTTTATTTCTTATGAAACCCTCTTGTGACCTGTTTTCAAATATGCAAGTGTAATAATAAGCTTATATCATGTATATAAATGTATAAGGAATCTTACATATTATTTCAAATCATAACATGCATAAAAATCTCTGATTGGCAACCACTGTTCTACATGTAATTGCGGCTTTAGAAACCTTAACAGCAAAAACAAAAAAGAATGATCTCTTCAGTTGGACTACCTTCACCAAATTTATGTGACTTTCTAATCGGCGTTTTTTACCGTCTCCATTAAATGAAACAAATAAGCAACTAAAGAATTATGAGTACAGAATAAAATGAAACATTTATGAAAACAGTAGGGTTAGTGCTTTTATGATTCTTCTTATAGATGTAAATATATTTAATATGTAAAACATAAACTACATCAAAAAAAGAGAAGTTGTATAATGGCTCTATTGAGGGTATTGGGACAGAAGGCGTTTGCTGATTGTCAACCCAAAAATAGCCATGGGTAAATCTAAGTGTATGTGTGCCGACTTTTTGAACTGTCATAAATCTAACAAGCTCGTGCTTGTGTCATTTTGTTTATACAGTGACGTTTTTGTACCAATGTGTTTCACAATTCTTGCTCTTTGGGTATAATTCACAGTCCAAAATTCCGGCCACAAAATCATTTTATCAATAAAAAAAATCAACGTTTTCTAATCACAGAAATTTGTGTCATGCCGCGATTTGCACTCTTGGACACAGCGTTTTACTTATAACACAATTATTTCATGCCTTTCTCGAGATCAATCTCTATTCTCTGTAGACGATTTTGTCATCATAGAGCTACAGAATCTTTTTATTTCGGAAGAAATATGACAACCGAAATTTGAAACAGGAAGTTTGGAAGGAAACACAATTCTTGACGGTTATCGGAATAAAATCCGGAAATCGTTAATTTTTCAAAAATAAAAAAAAATCGGGGCGGGACGATTTCAGAGGGGCGGGCGGGGATGAAAAGCTATCAATTAAATTTAAATTTTGTTCCTGGTATCTATGAGTTTTTTCACATCGGAAACTTGTTAACCAAAGTATCTTTTGATCTTAAGTACCCGTTAAGAAGTAAACAAAGTGTTTGAAAACATAGACAGTCACAAACCTGTTTGTGTCGTTGGAAGGATTCTATAAATGTTTTCTCAGGGCTCTTCCAGAAAATACTATAAAGCATTTTTATGCGGGTGTTAGTATTTGAAATACCGAAATGCAAGTGAAATCTTGCTCTATTTTTATATCTTTGGGTGCTAGGGGTTAATCAAGTGCCGTCCATGGTGGTATAAAATCCCTTTTATTCTCGAACAACCCAAAGCAGAGCTGCAATAAAGGAGTATTACACACATATTTAGACAGCCCATCGTTCAATTTTGTGAAAGTGTTGAACATAGTGTGTCTCGTATAAAAGTACGCTGTTTTTAACAATCATCAAATTCATATTGAGTATCTAGATCAGAAAGCATTATAATATTAACTTAAGTCTTTTTTATTTTATAACATAAACAGAGTATACAAAATGTAATTGCAGTAACATTGACAAGAATGAAATTATATAATCAAAATAATTTCATGGTGTTAAATTACTCCTATATTTTCTTTGTTTTGAATATGCAACAATTTCTGTTGATATATATTTTTTTTGAAGGAGGGTGTGTGTCGTTAAATCACCTGAATGCGTCTTGTTTACTTTGTTGAACTGTGTGAACAGTTTCCAGACCAAATGGCAGTTTATGGACAACCCGGTCAATTAACAGCCATTTTACCCTTAAGTAATTTACTATAAATACCTACTTGCATCGCAAGTGTTATTATCTCTATTATAGAACTGTGTTGCTGGCGATTCACACTCACAAAAACCATCTGCCGAACAATTTAGCGGAGTGATACACTCTTCAGGACTAATGTCCGTCACACAACTTGCTTTATCTGTCAACAAACATATTCGATAAAAAAAAAATGCTCACACAATTGTTATACAACTTAAATACTAAAATAATAGATAAACGCAAAACTTTGAAATTAGGGATATTTACCATTTAAATACGCGTTAATGGATAGCAATATGCAGTCTTCACGACGAACTTTTAAATCTACAGGCCCGGAGCTCAATTTTTGAAATTTTTTAGTTAGTTTCTGTTGGCCTGTAGATATGATTTTTACAGGCCCGAGAGCAATTTTACTAGCCTGGGCTGCCTGGGCTGCCACTCAGCGTGAAGACTGAATATGCTTGATATATTTCGGCTATTTAATATAAAATGCAAATAAAATGCTTCGCTGAGCGCAGCCTGATACGACCGCAGAAAACAACTTATTGGAATTATAACACAATGATAGTATGTATAAGTACAGAGCCACGTCAAATGAATATCACTAAAACCAGACTATACAGTAAACGTAGTATTCATTAAGAAAAAATAAAAGATACAACATTCCAGCAGCACCTGCATACGGGGTATATATCTCCCAATTGATACGATATTCCCGTGCTTGCATTTCCTATCATGATTTTCTTGATAGAGGGTTACTGCTCACAAGGAAGCTATTAAACCAAGAGTTCCAAATGGTGAAGTTGAAATCATCCCTTCGTAAATTTTACGGACGCCATCACGAGTTGGTTGACCGTTATGGAATAACCGTTTCACAAATGATATCGGATATGTTCCTTACGTCGTAACTACAATCCCCTTCCCTTTCATGAATGTGACCTACCGAATTAGACTAATTACCGGATTTGTAATCACATAAGCAACACGACGGGTGCCACATGTGGAGCAGGATCTGCTTACCCTTCCGGAGCACCTGAGATCACCCCTAGTTTTTGGTGGGGTTCGTGTTGTTTATTCTTTAGTTTTCTATGTTGTGTCGTGTGTGCTATTGTTTTTCTGTTTGTCTTTTTCATTTTTAGCCATGGCGTTGTCAGTTTGTTTTAGATTAATGAGTTTGACTGTCCCTTTGGTATCTTTCGTCCCTCTTTTAACACATCATTAAGATGATAAACAACGTCAGTACCAACAACATACGATACTTTTGGTATCAGTGTCCTAAAAATGGAAAAACTGTTTAATCCTTTACAAAAGAAAAATATGTTACATCAATCAAAAAGAAAATTTTATCATCTTTCAAAAAAGAAAAGCTGTCACATCAGTTAAAAAAATATGACATTCTAATACGACGTGCTTCTTTCGCTTTATGAAAAACCATGCTCTAAATTCAATAAAATTTGTTTGCACATGCGTATATTGACTACCGCAAAAGAATAAATTTTATCAAGTTGGCATGCATTTGATATATTTCATTAACTTAAAACACTTCCAAACTCTTTTAAATGATGCACATGTTGTTACTAATTCATTCATAATGCGTTGCAAAAAGAAATTGACATATTTGACCTAGATACGACATCTGTTCATGCTGGCTGTTCAAACTCTTCCCTCTGAAAAATCACAATGCCAGTCATTTTCTTGTTTACAAACAAAAAAGGGAGTTTCATGGAAGAGCCTACACAAACCTTCTACACTTATACACATCGGAAATAGAAATTACCTAAATTGTCCTAATCAGAATCGAAATAATTGATGCAAGCTATACTTTATTGTAGTGTTAACATGGGTTGGCACTATATTCATGTTATTTTAGCCCTCACTATCGCTCGGGCAAAAATAATCACGAATATAATGCCTACCCATGTTAAAACTACAATAAAGTATAGCTTGCATCAATCATTTCTTAATTAGTCATAAAGAAATTCTGCAACATTAGTCAAGAAGAAATTCTGCAACATCAGTCTAAAAGAAATTCTGTAACATCAGCAAAAAAGATAAATTAGTTTGACATTAGTCAAAACAAAATTCTGCAACATCAGTCAAAAAGAAAAATTAGTTTGATATTAGTCAAAAAGATATTCAGCAACATCAGTAAAAAAAGAAAAATTAGTTTGACATTAGACTAAAAGAAATTCGGCAACATCAGTCATAAAGATAAAAATAACTTTTCTATTAGTCTTAAAGAAATACTGCAGCTTCAGTAATAAATAAAAATTTGTTTGACATTAGTCTAAAAGAAATTCTGCAACATCAGTTATAAAGAAAAAAATATTCATGTAGTCAAGGGTCATATTTGGCCCCGATTATACAGTTTAATGTATTAGGACAAAAAATGTTTAAAGTTGACAAAACTACACTTATTTAACATTTATAATCAATCAAAATATTTAAAAAAAAAATAATAGTTAATTTTGAACAAAAACTTTTCGGTAATTCATGCGTGAAATTATGCACAGTCAAATAGACCCGGTCCCCCTTAAAGACATGTGAGAAAGTTAAATAGAACTCTTGTTGTCAAAGTTTAATTCTATCACATTGATTTTTAGATCCTAAAAAGGTCAAATTAAGAGATTGTGGTTTAATTTAACAAAATCGGCTGGATTTCATCCAAATTTTGGACCAGGAAACATAGAGCGCAGGCATCGACAAACAAAATATTATAATAAGATATGCAAAATGTCTTCACAAACATTGTTTTATAAGATTTTTGCTGTCGACCTATGCGCTCTATGTTTCCTTTCCAATAATCTATAAAAATTTACTCGTTTTCATTGATTTTTTCGTGGAAAATCAATATGAATACAACTTATGACGTCATAATAAAACCCAGAAACGTAATTTTTCAACAAAATGGCTTATCTTCTATCTAGTCACTGTATTAACTATAACTGTTTTTTGTAATATTCATTGATATTGGTCAATAAAGTTGTAATTTGGAATTTACTCTTAAAAGGGACGCCATTTTAGGACCTTAACGAGCCTACTCCTTTACTGATAAAATATTTGTATCTATGAAAGAATTTAGAAAAAGTTTTTAAGTTATTTATGGTATCGAAATCTCCTGGACCACTTAAATGTACGTTTCGGTGATAATGTGTTCGAAATAAACTCTTAGTACTCGCAAAGCGATTTTTGTTTTTCTGGCAGACAAAGCAACCTATAATGTAGTAGTGATGTTCGTACATGCAGGTATTCATAAGGGCACTAACTGCATCCCTTGAATGGCAGATTTATTATTGGTTGGCTATAAATCGCAGTGTATGACCACACTTCGTAAAGATACCTCATTGTTACATTTGGTTTATACATTCAGCAATACCTACCGTTATCTTGATGATATGTTTTTGTTAAACAATCCAGAGTTCTCTTAATATACTATCAACATTTACCCAAAGGATCTTACTTGATATAAATCTAACATAAACAGCAGTAATTTTCCTTTTCTAGATTTAAACATTTCAATTTCTATTTGGGAAACTCCATACCAAAATAAACTACAAAAACAATTATTTTTCATTCCCTGTTGTCAATGTTCCTTTTTTAATCGTTGATGTTCCTTTGGCTCCATCATACGGTTTTCATATATCCCAACTCGTTCGTTATGCTCGTGTGTGTAGTAATGTAAAAGTTTTTAACGAACGTAATCAATGGTTCACTGGTAAATTATTAAGTCAAGGATTTCGTTACCATATATATACTGTATTTGGTACAACATTTTGGAATTGTGGGTCCTCAATGCTCTTCAACTTTGTACTTGTTTGGCTTTATAACTATTTTGATCTGAGCTTCACTGATGAGTCTTATGTAGACAAAACGCGCGCCTGGCGTATTAAATTATAACCCTGGTACTTTTGACAGTTATTTACTTACAATGTTTTACTAAATTCTTTCATAGATACAAATGGTACATTTTGTAAATATTTAATAATCACGGAAATTACTATCAACGAACCTTTAAACAAACTGATTGTTAAAAGTTACCTTACCAATGTTGTAATTATATTGTCATTAAATATATAGTTTACAGTGGCAGAAATGTCGATTTTGTTCTTGGGTTTGTTTGAACTGTATTCCTGTCTAGTAGTGTTGTCATTTTAGCGGATTTAACATTGCTATATAACGGTAGGTTTGGTTAGCCATAAAAGCATTTCAATCAACATTTCTTAAAATGTCCTGTACCAAGTCAGGAGTGACCAAATGACAGTTGTTATACAATAGTCTATGTTTGTTGGTGTTTGTTGGTGTTTGTTTTTGTTTCAGTTCAGTATTTGTGATGTTCTGAAGTTTTCCTCTTATATTTGACGCGTTTCTATCGGTTTAAGTTTGTAACTGGAACTGTCTTCACTTCATCAATTTACTATTGAACAGCGGTATACTACAGTTGCCTTTATTTAGAGGCAAAATTAAAAGTAAATAAAAAATTATATTGACGATTTCTGTCATGTTGCTCTATTTGTAGATCTGGTTTTGTGGATGATTTGCTACAAAAAGTGGTTTCTTTTTATAATTCTATGCTTTAAGACAATAGGCAACATCAAATAATGATATAAATCTTTATTAAAGGACAATCACTTTTAGTTAAAAGCTGTTGTTTGAAATTCTGGTCAAAATAAACATGTAGATCTTGACATTCTTAATATATCGATCCCCCTATAAGATTTTCTGTTACTATAATTGTCAAAGTAATAGACAATGCAATCATTGCATTTTCACTCTGTCTTCTATTTTTAAACTCCTGTATGAATAAAATATCAAAACATGTCCGATGATTCCAAAACTAAAAATAGTCTTTGCGATTATTGGACATGTTTTGAGATTATATTCACAAAGGAATTTTAGAGAAGATTTGTGAAACGTTAACGATTGAAGGACCAAGGAGTACGGACAATAGGTGATAATAACAGCTTATTAGGTGAGCGATAAAGGAATAACACGTCTAATGATTTAGTCGACTTTTTTTTGACACTGTGTAAATTGAATGCAAATATAAAATCTGACTTACATGGATTGGCTAATGTCCCGTTAACATCTACTTCACAAATCGGAAAAAAAAAAATTGCAAAAATCTTCAACTCTTTTCCTACTGTATTCCTAGCACAATTTACTTCAAGGTAAGGTGTCGGATGATCTTTTCGAGGAATATATACACATCTAAATACTTTTGATCCGGCAATAACATCGACTCCAAAGTGGTCAAACCCTTCTACAAAAGAAAGTTAAAATTGGAAACAACACGTCCAAGAAGTACAAATAACAACAACGCAAAAATCAAAAAGAAAAATTCAAGTGAAAAAAAACGAGCACAGAAAATTGAGCATGTTTAACAATGCTAAAGATATTATGACTAAGATAATATTTAGTACCTATTCTATATTATTTTTCACTAATTAACGAAAGTGAAACAGTGGAACAATACTTCCCTTTTAGCAGCCAGTATTGGCCAATTTTGTTAAAATAATCTAAAAAACATTGAATATGAATTATTGACTTTCGATTGGATAATTCGACCTCATATAATCAGTATTTATTTGAAATTTAACTAACGGCCTAGTCAAAATCAGATGTGCATTTCATATTGGGTCTATGTTATAGGCTTGTAAAGACAATAAGATAAACTTTACATAAGTCATACATCTTTGAACTGAAGAAGAGAATGTAGGGTTTCACAATGAATATCAAATATCATGTATAGGTGTTACCGTTTTGAAAAAAAAAACTAAAATACACGCTGAAAATGGTCAAAATTTCACGTTATGTTGTTTCATTTCAAATTTCGCTGTTTTTATCAATTGATAGTTAATAAGTGGACTTAATTTGAACTACATTATTGGTTCACTGTTACATGTATAGACAATTTATTCATCTTTCTTTTACTGGTTGTTGTAACAAAAAATCTTCAGTGGTTACAAAGTTATGATGAAAGTTGAATACTGTGCGTTTGTTATGAAATTTTGTACTTTTGTTTTTAGCTTGTTCAGTGTAGTGATAAAAGAGGAAAATATATCAAATTAATGCTATTATGTGTTTTGTTTTCTCTTATAGTACATTGTAGTATATACATTATCAAAAACTACCTCATTTATCAAAATTGCAGAACCCTATCTGGAGATACATGCCATCAAAGTTGGATATACAAATAAAGTGAAAAAATGTCTTGTCCGTAGACATGCATTCCCTAGTAAACTGGAAGCATAATTACATTAATGTTGCATTGCTAAGTTCCTGTTCTTTTGTAGATATGAAAACACTACTAACATTTTTTTCTACCATCTATTAATAGAGGAAAAATTCAAAAATATGTCAGAATGTTTTGTCCTTAGACACATGTCTTGTCCGTAGACATGTCTTTTAATCAATATTGCTTGGCTTTATGGGTCTTAATTAGTCCTATGTGTTGTTTAAGAAATATCTTAATTTTAATTAATAAATGGTAATTTAAGTGTTCTCAATTTTTGTAAAATTACTTTACAGAAGTGCATTTTAAAAAGTGTCCGATTATCAGTTATAAAAAGCATACCTTATTTTACTTCAGATTTGTTTATTCCAGTTGCTGCATACCTTAAAAAATTAACGAAATAAAATGAAGAAAAAGTATTTCTCACTCTCTAACTTTATCTTTTGCATTTCAGTATTAACAGCAGATGAGGAAGTGTTTACGGACAAGACACTTGTACATAACAAGTATTAAATTCAATTATGTGTCTGCTATGGAACTTAAATCTTAATTATATGCAATGAAAGTTATCTATTCAAATTAAAACTCAGTATTTTCAACATAAATATAGTCACAATTAATTCTAACAGATTTTTGTATGAAATTTTTCAAGAGAACACATTCAACTATGTCAAAATTGAGTTCTAATAATAGTTTGATTGTTTTAAACAGTCAGATATATGGATTTCAGTTAAGAATGTGTCTTCATTTTGGCTTAATCATTATATTATTTAGATATATGTAAAGAATTATGGGTACATTTTTATAATTTTCAAAATTTAAAAAACACAGCTTAAAATTTGATTGGTAACATTTAATCTTAACTTTAACAATCATCTTTGAACGGTCCTACTAAAAAGCGCCCGGAAGCGCCCGAGAGCGCCCGGGGAAGGAAAGTTAGCGCCCGGGAGAATAAAATAATATTAATTTACAACGATAAATGTTTTCCTTAAAAAGAATGAATAATCATTGCTTGTTTTGTCCTTAATAAAAATTTGGATATGATGCCTGAAGTCTAATATTTTCTATATAAAACATGCCTTTGATGTCTTACATTTTATAAATCTTCCGCATAAACTGTGATCCATTATAATCAGTCTTTCAAAATAGTATTCATAAATTATATTATTGTTAAAATTGAAACATTCATACTTGTTTTATTACACATGTTTATTATCTGAATTTGAAAATTACTTGTCTAAAATTAAACAAAAATTAACGTGAATAACTTATCTCATCAACACAAAGTTATCTCATGCCAATAAAATATCTATATATTTTCCCCGGGCGCCTTTTCTTTTCCCTGGGCGCTATTTCTTCTTCCCCGGACGTTTTTTCTTCACCCGGGCGCATTTTAGTAGGACCCTCTTTGAAAGCATTTAGTTGAATATCAATAAAATGTCTTGTCCGTAGACATTATCAAAATGTATTTGTTTCCATTTTTCTCGAAGTTAAGCATCATTTGATAGATAAACCTGATAAAATGTATGGTTTTTTTTCAAGAGATCACTTTCAGCTATATCAAAATTAGGTTTTAATAATGCATTTCATTAAATATGAATACAATGTCTTGTCCGTAGCCAAAAACATATAAATTGTATTGCTCAGTTTGATTGTTTATTGTATGAATATGCATCAAGTTATTCTAATGTTCTATACACCAAAAGAAAGTTGTTTTTTTGGAAGTTTTGTTATTCATAGATAAGTTTAGATACAGTTTTATCAGATAAGAGTAATGATCAAAGAAAGCTACTGTTGCTTGAAATAACTGAGTTAAACATGTTCTTGTAAATTTTTTTTCAATTAAAATGTTTGATATTCAATAATTCTAAACATATTTTTTTGCCTTTGTCATTGACCAAAAATCTGACACTGGTGACCATGTCTTGAAGGCATATATTAAAGAAAATTATACAGTTAATAAACACCATTTCATTAATAAAAATATTAAATATTTCTTCCAAAAACTGCATGTAATTATATAAATGCTTCCAGTGTTAGCCTAACGATAGCAATTTTTCATAATTTTAACCATTTTTGAACCAAAATATCAAAAGAGTTTTTCCCTGAGGTGATATTCATTTTTGACTTCATGTGAAACACAAAATGCACATCTGCTTGTGGCTAGGCCGTTAGCTCTTTAGCTAGAGGTTTATAATGCATGAATTGTGTGTATATATGTGTCTGTTTGATTATTTAACCGAAAAGAATGTCAACATCGAAAGTGAAACAAATGTAAATCATTTGATTGACTGATTTTATTCTCAAGAACATCATTCGTATATAGGTAAAAATAGTTATCAACACATTATTAATCAATAAATGAAATTAAATAGATATAGAAAAATCCAGTTCCACGAGTTTTGCTATATCTTCATATTTGGTTTATATGTATATCGCTGATACGGACATCGGTGGTCTTCGAGAGGTCAACTCGACAGTTAATTAGATGCAGTCTAGACTAAAATACACATGAAACGAAGCTTCATTATTCTCATGCCCTGTAAACTGTTTATTTTAGAATTTTGTAATGTTTTACATTGAATTATTTACTCCTTTAAGTTTACCTTTTGTCATATTTGTGTGTGTTTTTGCATAGCAATGAGTAGTTGCACATGACACTGAACACACTTACACCATTTGTACACACTCCTTAATATTTACACTTTGTCATATTTCTGCATGTGTTTTGTATAGCAATAAGTGGCTGTACTTGCCATTAAACACTCCTACACACTTCTTGATGTTAACTTTTTGTCATATTTGTTTGTGTGTTTTGTATAGCAATAAGTGGTTGTACATGACATTAAACACCCCTACACACTTCTTAATGTTCACCTTTTGTCATATTTTTTTATAGCAATAAGTGGATGAACATGACATTAAACAACCTTTCACAATCTTAATGTTTAGCTTTTGTCATATTTGTGCGTAATTTTGTAGAGTAATAAGTGGTTGTATATGACATTAAACACCTGTAAACACATTTTTATGTTTACCTTTTGTCATATTTGAGTGTGTTTAGTATTGCAATAAGTGGTTGTACATGGCATTAAACATTCTTGCACAGTACTTTTTGTTTACCTTTTGTCATATTTGTTTGTGTGTTTGTATGGCAATAAGTGGTTGAACATGACATTAAACACTCCTACACACTCCTTTATGTTGACCGTTTGTCATATTTGTGTGTTTTTTGTTGGGCAATAAGTGGTTGTACATGACATTAAACACGCCTACACACTCCTTTATGTTTAGCTTTTGTCATACTAGTAATTTAGTGTGTGTTTTGTATAACAATAAGTGGTTGAACATGACATTAAACATTCATTCACACTCCTTTATGTTTACCTTTTGCCATATTTGTTTGTGTGTTTTGTATAGCAATAAGTGGTTGTACATGACATAAAAACACTCCTACACACTCCTTTATGTTGACATTTTGTCATATTTGTGTGTATTTTTGCTTGGCAATAAGTGTTTGCACATGACACTAAACACCCCTACACACTCCTTTATGTTTACCTTTTGTCATATTTGTTTGTGTGTTTTGTATAGCAATAAGTGGTTGTACATGACATTAAACATTCTTGCACAGTCCTTTTTGTTTACCTTTTGTCATATTTGTTTGTGTGTTTTGTATAGCAATAAGTGGTTGTACATGACATTAAACATTCTTGCACAGTCCTTTTTGTTTACCTTTTGTCATATTTGTTTGTGTGTTTGTATGGCAATAAGTGGTTGTACATGACATTTAACTCCCTTATACACTCCTTTTTGTTTCATCAATTAAGTTTAGTCTATATTATGGATATTTCTAAAGAGTTATCTACCTTAATTCGTGTACACTTCCTTTACTTAAATAGAGTATAACTATTTATTGAGAAACGTCTCACTTATGGATGTCACTATAGAGTTTTCAGCCTTAGTTCAGGTATACTGACTTAAGTAACGTCTTACTCATAGATGTCTATAAAGAGTTATCTCCCTTTTTTTCAGTCTCCTCTATCAAGTAAAGTGTAACGTATGGGGTCTCTTAAGTGTTATTTTCCTTTATTCTAGTCTCCTCTATTCAGTAAAGTCTAACTTTTGGATGTGTCTTAAAGAGTTGTCTTCCTTCATTCAGGTCTCCTCTGTCAAGTAAAGTCTAACTTATGGATGTCTCTTAAGTGTTATCTCCCTTTATATCAGTCTCCTCTATTCAGCAAAGTCTAATTTATGGATGTTTTTATAGTTATCTCCCTTAATTCGGGTACACCACCCTTAAAAAATTCGAACTTATGGATGTCTCTAAAGAGTTTTCTCCCTCAGTTTATGTCTCGTCAATTAAGATTAAGTTACTTTAGGCTTTCAATAGAAGGCGGTAGGCGGCGATTTTCGTCGTCTACTTGAAGGAAATCCGCCGCCTACTTTGCTCAAAATTGTAAAATTAAAAAATCAATAAAAATGACTGAAGGGGAAATTTACGCTGTTGACACAACCAGGGGATTTCCGATAAAGTGTGGTTGATATTTATAACCTTTCCCTATCTACGTGAAGTGACCCGAGTAGTCACGAACGCCTAGGCTGGGATTGCTATCAACAGGAGAGTAAGGCGAAAACTACTGAAAGTAGAAACCAGCAGAAGGCACCCGAACACCGTCCGTTAACAGACTCCTGATTGGTCGATTTACAACCGGTTTTCTTAAACGACCTACGATTGGTGTAATTAATAGGCGTGTACGAAAATGAGTAAACGAAAACAAAGTGACATCAGTCAATGGATTAGAAAAATACAAAAACAAGGTGCTTTATAAATATTGAATGGAAATACAACTTATTCAAAGGAGAACACTGTATATTTTCACAATGTTAAAATAAAATAAAAAACAAACAAACGCCAATATAAACAACGTACAGCCACTGACCCATGTGTTCGCAAGGACTCCGATCCCACGTTTGTTTTAGATTCAAATCCTATTACATAGAGTGAACTACATGGACATGTTCCTTTATAACTATGTTGGCTTTGTATTAAAAATTAAATAAATTGGTGTCGCAATCTTCTTTTCTTTGTATCTGTAAAGCATCACTGTCAAATTTGTGGCCAGTTTAGGGTCTTCTGACTTCAATGCACAATACAACAATGTACCCACACTCAATGACAATGCCCATGTTAAGGATCATATAATTTATTATCCTGTTAAGGATTTGTCTGCCTCTGTTGTATCTACTGAACTGAATGTTAATGTCCCATTCAATTTATATTCTATTTTCCCTGAACTCATAGAATTTCAATCTAATGACTATTTTTTCAATTGTTATTCAAAGAGCACAATAAGCACAAAATTATTAAGGGGCAAATAATAATATTTTTTTTTTTAATAAAATTTTAAAATGTTTTTTTCAGAAAATCAATATTTTTAGAGGGTTGTGAATCATCAGACGGGTCAGTAAGCGAACAGCAAACACATATATTTGTAATTTAGGCCAGCCTCCTGATAGTATTAATTCATAAAGCGCATTGACTAATTTCCTATATTATAAAAAGGGATTTTAATAGTGCTATAATTGTACCAAAATATAGTGGTCCCCTCTTCTATTTCAGAACTTCTTGAGTTCAAGTATAATAAAATTTTATTAATGAATAAATATGATTGGATGTGGATCTTTCCCTATATTATCACCATGTCATTGCTATTCTCAAACAACTTCAAATACAAGCTTTAAGTTGAAGTCTGGATCAATTGCATATATAAATGTAATCAATATTTACAGAAAATCCAACCATGCTACAAATTTTAATCAAACATTTACATTATCTTCATTAAAAAAATGATGTTTTGAGAGGACTTTAACAGGGTCCAGGAGACTCCCAGAATGCAGGAATTTGCACCATTTAAAAAAAAAATTCTGGGGCCCTTGAGCGGGCCCCATATCCCCGGCCGTAGGTTCGACGAGCAAGCTCGCATTGATGGGACTCCTATTTTTTGGATTTATCCTCCTACTTCTAAACTTATTGAAAGCCCTGTAATAAATAAATAAATTTTTATTATTTAATTTAATTTAATAATAATAATTATACTTTAAGTATAATATAAGTTATGTTTGTTTATAAAGAGTGATCTCCCTTATTACAGGTACACGACTAACCTAAGTAAAGTCTAACTTATGGAAGTCTCTTAAGAGGGGCAAAAGATACCAGAGGTCTAACTCATAGATTGAAAATAAACTGACAACCTTATGGCTAAAAAATAAATAGACAAACAGACAAATAGTACAAAAGAACTATATCATGTATATAACACACAGAGACTAGATGATCAAAAAATTGTGAAATGTACATAATGAGAATAATGAAAACGATAATAATAGTTTTAATAAAAGTAAAATCTAATTTATGTCTGTCTCTATAAGAGTTATCTCCCTAACTACAAGTACACTACACTAAGTAAAGTCTAACTTAGGGATGTCTATTAAGTGTTATCTCCCTTAAATCATGACTCCTCTATCAAGTAAATTCTAATTTATTGATTTCTCTTAATTGTCATCTCCTTTTATTTCAATCTCCTCTATTAAATAAAGTCTAACTTAGTGGTGTATCTCAAGTGTTATCTCCCGTAATTCAGGTCCCCTCTATCAAGTAAATTGTAACTAATGGATGTCTCTTACGAGTTAATTCCCTTCATTCAGGTCTCCTCTGTTAAGTAAAGTCTTACTTAGGGATGTATCTTAAGTGTTATCGCCCTTAATTCAGGTCTCCTCTATCAAGTTAAGTCTAACTTATGGATGTCTTTTAAGTGTTATCTCCCTTAATTCTGGTATCTTCTTCGAATTACAGTCTTTCTTAGGGATGTCTCTTAAGAATTATCTCCCTTAATTTAGGTATCCTCTTTCAAGTAAATTCTAATTGATGGATGTCTTTTAAGTGTTATCTCCATTAATTCAGGTCTCCTCTATCAAGTAAATTCTAACTTATGGATACTAGTACATCTTAATAGTCAATTCCCTTAATTCAGGTCACCTCTATTAAGTAAAGTCTTACCTAGGGATGTATCTTAAGTGTTATCTCCCTTAACTCAGGTCTCCTCTATATACTAAAGTATAACTTATAGATGTCTTTTAAGTGTTATCTCTCTTAATTCATGTATCCTCTTTGAATTACAGTCTTACTTAGTGATGTATCTTAAGAGTTTTCTCCCTTAATTCAGGTATCCTCTGTAAAGTAAATTCTAATTTATGGATGTATTTTAAGTGTTATCTTTATTAATTCAGGTTCCTCTATTAAGTAAATTCTAACTTATGGATGTCTCTTTAAAGTTATCTCCCTTAATTCAGGTCTCCTCTACCATATACATATAAACTTATGGATGTCTCTTAAGTGTTTTAAATTCCCTAAATTCAGGTGTCCTCTATAAAGTAAATTCTAACTTATGGATGTCTCTCAAGTGTTATTTACCTTAATTCAGGTCTCCTCTATTAAGTAAATTCTAACTTAGGGATGTATCTTAAGTATTATCTGCCTTAATTCAGGTCTCTTCTATCAAGTACATTCTAACTAAGGGATGTCTCTTAACTGTTATCTCCCTTAATTCAGGTCTCCTCTATTAAGTAATTCGAACTTATTGATTTCTTTTAAGTGTTATCTCCCTTACTTTAGGTCTAATCTATCAAGTAAAGTCTAACTTATGGATGTCTCTTTAAAGTTATCTCCCTTATTTCAGGTCTCCTTTATTAAGTAAAGTCTAACTTATGGATGTCTCTTGAGTGTTATCTCCCTTAATTCAGGTCTCCTCTATTAAGTAAAGACTAACTTAGAAATTACTTAAAATAGTTATCTTCCTTAGTTAGGTAATCTTAACTCTTTACCGTTCCTATGACCCGAATGACCCGAATTCGGGTCATAAGCACTTTTTTGTATTATATTTGGATCCAAACCTTAAATTCTTTGCCATTTGACTATCGACAGATTTCACCAAGGGCTTAAATGAAACCTGTGAGTTTCAGCTACACGTTAAAATTGCTGTTGTGTGTTTTGGGGTTGATCTTTGTGGTTGAATAAAGCAATGAAGCTATCATCGTTTGAAAAAAAAATCAGCTAAAATTTAATAGAAAAAACTTTAGAATTATGCTAATCTCGAATTATGAAAATATTGTGTTTGGTTGCTATAAACCGCTTTCAGGTTTGTGTTGAGCTTTATAAAATAAAGGTTCATTGAGTTATTTTTTTTTATCAATTTCTACGAAAAACGAATACAAACAGTGAACATTGTCAACATGTCAGTAATTTTCAGCAACTATTTCTGCCCATATCAGTAAAAACGTGCATATTGTGGTTCCAGAGGCCAAATAGTATAAATAAAACGCATTTCTTACTACTTGTGTTACTTGTTTTTGAATTAAAATCATAATTACCCCCCCCCCCCTTTCCCCCCTCTCATCCCCCCTGGTTTACAGACTATCCCACATTGTGTGTTCTTTTAAAGATTTAAAAAAAATAAAGTTCTTTCTAAATATCTTGTTATAATCTAATATCTGTATGTGAAAGGTCAACATAAAAATAAATATTACAAGTAACATAGAAAATAAGTATGAATTTAATCAATCTTAACCGTCTGGTTCCGTAGCTGAGGGGATGCATCTGAGGCTAGTAATCAAGCGATCCGGGTTCGCATGCCGCAAGGATGAATGTGCGGTTTACAAAAAAACCAATACAATATTAAATAACTTGAATTGACTTTAATTTAATTTTAATTTCAAATTGAAAATGCTTTTTTTCCTTGTGACAAAGTTAATTGTCTGTCTTTTGTTTATAGTCATTTATAGAATAATAGAGACATACATGTTAAGATAATCTATTACAAATCGATAACTATGGGATTCTGAAGCGGCAAGACTTTTGTTTTTCTGTCTTTTAAATGACTGTAGGGATTAGAGTGTGGATGCACTTCAGTTGCACAGTTTAGCTACGTTTTTTGCCCAGAAAGCTCGAAAATAGCAATTTTGACCCAAATCACCCACATAGCATGTTGGGCTATAAAAATTGCTGTTTCTCACAAAAAAGGACATTTTGTATCGAAATTTTATAATTTTCTGAGTTTTTTACTAACCTGTCATTAATATTACTGAAAAACTATTTTCCATAAAAAGTCTTAGTTGATAAGCCTACTAACAGTAATAAGAAAGTTATGATTGATTGAAATTTGATCGTTCCTCAGCGGCAAAAATAGTGCAATTTTTGCCGAATGGTATTCCCTTAGTATAGTCTAACTGATTGATGTCGCTAATAAAGTTGTACTTACCGGAAGAAAAAATGAATAACCGATGAACTTCGTAATAAGCTTGTAGATTAACCTTCCACCAATGTGGTCTTTGACCTGATTGGGGATCCGGGTAAGTACAACTGCTATGTTCCGTGTACAGTCCATTATTAGCATGAGAAGATATCATGGTACGATAGTTTCGAGATGGTGGTGAAGACATAGAGTTGGGCTTCCCTTTTGCAATGTCAACAAAATCTGAAATTTAATGAATTAACTTATTTATTGAAAATTACTTTGTGTCAAAATTGGTCAATGGCCTAAATAAAACCAACCATGAGCGGTGTGGTCACGTTTCTCCAATGTTTTATATTTTTTATGTACAGGTAAGGAATTTCTTGTTGGAGAAACGTGTTTTTTTTTACATTACGGATTAACTAATTGTACATGTAATTAGAGTTACAGTAAATCCCGCTAAAATGAACTTTTTAATGATATAGTAATAATATAAAATGAAAAAGTCAAAATTATAAATACATATAACTTTATTGTATCAAAGAGCATTAATATAACTTATATAATTCAAACAACAGAATCACTTTTTTTTATAAACAACATAAGCACTTATAGACAAATACTTAAGAAAATCTTAACCAAATGAACTATTTAATAAAAAAAAAATGATACCAAATGAAGGTCCAAATTAGAATATATATATTGTATCGAAGAGCACTAATATCATAGGAACACATTGTATTTAAGCACTACTAGACAAATATTCAACCAGTTATGTACAATAAAATAAATCAGTCACAAAAGCTATATTTCTAAATAAAACAAGTCATGTCATTAAATCATAAAGAACATGAAAATGCATTCAATTAGAGTTACATCAAATTTGAAATTGAACACAGCAAACAATTAATATAGGTGTAATACCACCAAATCATGGTATGTCACATCCGGTTGTACACGGAAATAGGTAGAAAAGAAATATTCCCTTGAATTTGACAGTTGTAGGTAATTAATCCTACATTTTTTTGCAGTAAAAGATTGCTGTGTCATAAACATATGTCTTGGGTATTTCAAAGCACCATTATTTTTTATATGGCATTTCTATATAGAATATTTTTTAATCTTGGGGTTACATGGTGACTAAACCTTGTACACAGATAAAATAAGGGGAGACATTTGATTGGTTAACTTCCAGTGATGGTTATTTTCTTATGTGCAATGAAATGTTATGTGATTTTATAGTACTGGACAGGATAAAACTTTACTCATGCCAAGTCTTTCTTTATTTGAAACAAAGATAAATTCTACAGATTTTTTTGAAAAGTGCAAATTTAACAAAGACTAATAGGAGAAAATCAATGGTGGTATATATATATTACACCTATTATGGGAAGCTGTACATTCACCTTTGGCCTTGTGAGTAATCTCATGTGTTAAAACTTCATTTAATTTAAGTGAAATGTTACAAAAAATGAAATATTCTGAGGGGATTGAGTCTCCAATACACATTTTATGGGAATTTTTAAATGAAACTATTCCTTGACTTTTAAGTTTTTTGGGTTTGTTTTGTTTGTTTTTTTTTTTGGGGGGGGGGGGGGGGGTTCTTCTTATTTCTTAAATTCTGCTATGATAGAACATTTTCCTATGAAATACTTAAATATTCATAGGTTAATGAAATTATTTTCAATTCTGTAACGACAAATTATTCACTAAAAGAGAAGCCTTTTATGTCCCTCTCTGGAATGTGGCGTAAATTTAATTTTGACGTAAGGACTTATTGAAACCTCCTTTGAGACATTAAACTTGTATATGGATTGTTCATTCTGCTAAAATACTTCAATTACTCATTTCTGATAACATTTCCATCATAAATTAGTAAAAGTTACCCCATTACTTTTACTTATTGGCCTGAAAAGTTGGAATTTTGAGGAAATGAGAGGTAATTTTGACTTATTTTTAGGTTTTACTTTGCTGTACATTATTGCTGTTTACAGTTTATCGCTATCTGTAATAATATTCAAGATAATAACCCAAAACAGCAAAATTACCTTAAAATTACCAATTCAGGGGCATCAACCTAACAACGGGTTGTCCGATTCATCTGAAAATTTCAGGGCAGATAGATCTTGACCTGATAAACAATTTTACCCCATGTCAGATTTGCTCTAAATGCGTTGTTTTTTGTGCTATGAGCCAAAAACTGCATTTTACCCCTGTGCTATATTTTCGCCACTGCGGCCATCTTGGTTGATTGGCCGGGTCACCAGACACATTTTTTTTAAACTAGATACCCCAATGATGATTGTTGCAAAGTTAAGTTTAATTTGGCCAAGTAGTTTCAGAGGAGAAGATTTTTGTAAAAGTTATCGACGACGACGCCGGACGCAAAGTGATGAGAAAAGCTCAAGTGGCCCTTTTGGCTAGGTGAGCTAAAAATGAGACGGCAATGCAGTGCTTAGGCCAAAATTAATACATTGGTCTATATATATGAAAAATACTTTTATCAAAGGGCTTATATGTCAGACTAAACTCAAAGATGAATGACAGATTTAATTTCAAAAGGAATTTCAGCATGTTCAGAGCCCACCCTTTCAAGTTTGTTTGTATTTGTTGTTTCCTCAGCATTCAAATTCAAGTTGAAACAAGAATCAACACTCTGGGTTACTTTGAACCATCAGTGCATATAGGTTTATGTATTTGTCACTGGTAGATTTACATTTTGATTGGAAGTGACAGTTCCCAATGACGATGTGGTTGTTTAAAGATGTATGCTTTAGAAAGCTTCTGGTACATCAAAAACTGTGCAATATAAATTCCACAACTGTTTTCTGAATTACTGATGACAGCAATGTCATCTCCAGAAACATCCAGTTCAATGCATTCCTGTTGAAAAAAAATTTAAAAGTTTTATCGGTTGTAAATTCATATCACTGAATGCTATATTCTCTGATCTTGTTGCAATCGTTTGGTTCCTGGTGAAAGTTGGCGTTGATTTGCCACTTTGCTATGTGGAATAGCCATTCCTAAAAAAAAAAATTAGGAAGGATGATATATAACATGAATATTCTGGAAAAAGGAAGGTGACAATGAGCAGCCAGGAAAGTCTTAACTACTATTTTGTATTTCAGTCAAACCTCTTAAGAAACCATCAGTATTAAGCAAAAACCTGTATTATAAAATCCCTGTGTAGATACATTTCATATAAATAGAACCTGTAATATTTAAAGACAACCTGTCTTTAGAGCCAATATTTTTACTCTCTCTTAAGTGGTCTCTTTAAACAGGTTTTACAAAATCCTGGCCTCAAATGGCGAAGTAATTTTTATACTGTAAATTTAGAAAACAAAATTTTATATTGCCATTGCACTGTTGTGTTATTGCAATTATTCACATAGAACAATAATTTAATCTCACATTTTGACTTTTCTAAATGTTTTCTATGTAATAACAATTATGTGAGTAATTTGATTTTGATACAAATGATTTTGATTTTGATGCACTTGGCTACATTTATTTGTTTAAGCCCCTCTCGAAAGTAGAGCAGAGATTATCCAACTGTGACCCTTGTGTAATGTATCCCTTCAGATTGCTCGGTACTGTACTTGTACCCTCGCAACAGGAAGGGAAACCCCCTATATATTTCTATAGGGCAATTACAGAATAGCTCATTTTGGGAAGAACACAAATAATATATATACAGTATAAACAAGTAATTCTTACGTGTTCCAACTGGCAAAACATATCCATCATGTATGTGGACAAGAAGAACCTTGTCGATGTCACGTTTCCGGTCTGCTGTTATGCCTTATGGCTGTTCTCTTACTCCTTGACAGTTTCCCAAAAGTTATGTACATTGTCTGATCACATCTGGAACTTCACGTCAAGTGTTTTTTTCTTTTTCTATAAGCTCTATTAGGCTTTCAATATGTTTCAGATTTACACGATTTATCTATTCAATTTCTGTCAAACGTGTACTTTGTGTTTCATAGTTGAAAGTGTTCAATACTCGGAGTTTCAATGTGATATTTCAGTGTAATAAATGTCACAAATTATGTCCGGAAATTTTTCTATAAAATGGACAGGCAACATTCATAATTAAGTATGTCACTATCTGTGGAATACTTCAATGGTAATTGTTGTAAAGCTGTCAAATAAGGAATAGTGATCCAGAAATAGTATAATCAAGTTGTCTCCTAAATGTTATTGCTGCTACAGTTTTGTTCTATTTCTTGAACGAAGATTTTCAAAAAGGGGAAATAACTCATTTTTCGAAATAACAACCAAATTAGTTTGAGCATGAAAGGAGTATGGCCACGAAGTGCCGATATTGGCCCTGTGAGGTGACAAAAAATAAACGTGAAATAAGGTTGATCCTTTATAGCTTAAACATATCTATGTTTATTGTTATTTTCTATTCAGTAGGACAACCGGAAGCGCCTGAGTAAGGATTTCGCCGCTCAGTGATACGGTTCACTAGACGACGTTGTCAACACGTAATGGCGGCCATTATTTGACGTTGGATTTGGCATTCCATGCTGAAAAGTTGCATTTATGACATTCTTGGATGATTAAACTTTATGCTAAACAACACAAAAGGTAAAGGTATATTCCAGATATTTAAGTTAATTATTATCAAACTAAGTCGGATAAAAAAAAATTGATTTAAACGGCAAAGATAAAATGTAAAATTGTATAAAACATGAAAATTGAAATCCAATATATCATCATTTCCTTTCCATATATTAGTATTGAATCAACTATTTACTGGTTAATTACATTCGGATTTCGGTCTAAGGTATCCGCACTTGTCTCCGGAAATATTATACCCACACAAGTTGTCAACATCCGTTTTTAACTGGTCAGGGTGTTCTTCACGATCTCCATGGAAGATATTCACGCTTTCACTTTTTGCTCACAGATAACAGAACATTGTAAATCTCTAACTGCAAATACTGACCAAAATGAATCAAATTCGAAAGCACGTAGGATCACGTTTCATGCCGATTGCAAGTTCTCTAAAAAGGGGGGTAATTTCAAGGCCCCAAAAAGTGCAAAATATAGGCTACTGAGGCTATACGAATTTTAATGAACGTCTCGGGTTCAACTCAAAAGTAGACCCACTTTTACTGTTGGCTGTTTTATACCAGGTATAATATTTCATTTGGAAAAAAAATATTTGTGTTCCTGATTTCATATATGACAATTATATGTTCACCAAAATGTATTATCCCCGGCTTAGTATATTTCTAGGATTTCGATTGGTTAACGCACGTCGTTACAAAACCCATAGCCCCTGGGTGTTGCTAACCCATATCCCCGGACGTTGCTAACCATTATCCGGGGGAACTTCACGCAAGTTTTCCTTAGTTCCATGATTGCTCCTTGTGAAATATTGAATTCTGTAGATTATCCATGATGTTTGTAATTAAATATTTAATTCATTAACGATTTTGTCCTATTATGCCGATCATTTACACTCATTTAATTAAATGCATCACTTAACTGTCTCATTTTCAAGGAATTGGACTACTGACCTAGCTATCAGTTAGAGCTCAGACATAAACAAGTCTATTTCTGTTTTTGACTTAAAGAAGTCAAAACATGTATTCTTTATAAAAATGTGTTTTCAATTTTAGACTTATCTAAAATTGCCTCATGGTGTTCTGGGGTACTTCAGGGTGTCAAAATATCCATATCTACGGATATGAACGTAGATAACTTATATTATTCCACTGCACGTTGATTTTGATAGCAAAATCAACATTTGATTGGTTGAAACTTTGACACGTGACGTCGAACAAAACTTCATATTCACCTCTGAGTATCATATTCCCCTCTGACATGTCGGGACTAAATCGTGCGACATTATGCACGGTTTATGTACATAACGTCTTGAACTTCTTATTTTCTAAATAGCAATAGCAAATATCATTAACGTGTTCAAATTTATTTCAGACGTTAAAACAAAAAGACTAATTAAATAATCAATGTTTATTCGTACTGTTTATCAATATGTATGTCGTGTTCAGTAATAAAAACAAGCCGAATAAGTCTGAAAAAATGCCGGTATGCAAACTAATATTTGAAGTTCAGATAGTATACAAAGCTTAGGCAGTGGAATAAAACATTCATTTCCCTTGGCCTCTGGAGATATGAAGATTTGTTCACCCTCGAAAAATCATATTTCCCTCGGGCAGAGCCCTCGTGAAATATGAATATTCTTGGGTGAACAAATCTTCATATCTCCCTCAGGCACGGGAAATAAATGTATAATATTTATAAAAATTAAATCTTTCATAAACATAAAATACTAAAGGAAAGCGTTTACAGGCACAGGCTCCCCTTTCCCATATACAAAAAAAATTTAGATAGCCATGCATCCTCTAAATTCATTTCTCATATTTTAAAAGAAATTTACACATTGAAATTAACCACTGAATCACCCACCCATTTTAGAGCTTAAACATTTATTAGAATACATGTATCTCATGACCAGGAATTATTACAAATTTAATATGCCTGTACAGATTCCTTATATCCATTATGTTCATGATGTTATATTATTCCTATAGGCTATAGTCATATATATACAACTAATCATGCTAATTAGAAATGATAATCCATTGACAATATTAATTACTTTCAAAAAATGTACTCCAACTTACATTTGTAATTAATATCATAATATTATCAAATTAATGGTGTTATGACAGTGGTGGTTCATGGATTCAAATTAAAACTAGGTTGTGAGTGACCCGAAAATGTATAAAATTTCAGCTTGCATATATTTATGTACATTATTATGATATGTTTTCTTTGCCTGCAACTTTTATGTATTGAGCAGAAATTTATAAAAATAGATATATAATTAGTTATCAAAAGTACCAGGATTATAATTTTATACGCCAGACGCGCGTTTCGTCTACATAAGACTCATCAGTGACGCTCATATCAAAATAGTTAAAAAAGCCAAATAAATACAAAGTTGAAGAGCATTCAGGACCTAAAATTCCAAAAAGTTGTGCCAAATACGGCTAAGGTAATCTACTCCTGGGGTAAGAAAATCCTTAGTTTTTCGAAAAATTCAAAGTTTTTTAAACAGAAAATTTATAAAAATGACCATATAATTGATATTTATGTCAACACCGAAGTGCTGACTACTGGGCTGGTGATACCCTCGGGGACGAAACGTCCACCAGCAGTGGCATCGACCCAGTGGTGTAAATAGTTATCAAAAGTACCAGGATTATAATTTTATACGCCAGACGCGCGTTTCGTCTACATAAGACTCATCAGTGACGCTCATATCAAAATAGTTAAAAAAGCCAAATAAATACAAAGTTGAAGAGCATTCAGGACCTAAAATTCCAAAAAGTTGTGCCAAATACGGCTAAGGTAATCTACTCCTGGGGTAAGAAAATCCTTAGTTTTTCGAAAAATTCAAAGTTTTTTAAACAGAAAATTTATAAAAATGACCATATAATTGATATTCATGTCAACACCGAAGTGCTGACTACTGGGCTGGTGATACCCTCGGGGACGAAACGTCCACCAGCAGTGGCATCGACCCAGTGGTGTAAATAGTTATCAAAAGTACCAGTATCAAAAGTATATAAAATTGAGAATGGAAATGGGTAATGTGTCAAAGAAACAGCAACCCAACCAAAGAGCAGACCACAGTCGACAGCCACCAATGGGTCTTCATTGGAGCAAGAAAATATGTTTTCTCTTGGTAATTTATTTGACAAATTTGTATTCATGTGAAAAAACTATGTGAATTAAGTTTTTTATCCTTCATTGAACTTTTGATGTCGTCCCTAATAACAATGCAAAATTAATTAAATTAATTAAATTTTGCTTTGAATAATTAAGTATAATAGATTTAGTAATTGTATGTACATTTGCTTTATATTTACAGGATGGAGAAAGATGTTCACTATGAATCAAAAATTCAAAACAGAGGACTTTTTAATATATATCAACAAAAACACTATCAGAACATGCACATATATACATGTATACAATGTATGATATACATACAGCAAGAAAACAGTAATCAAAAGGAAATGGAATGTCAAAGACGAGTAATGTTGAAAGCAAAATTATTTTGTTTAAAATAGAAAACAATATGACTAGAATATATTAACATGATTAAGGGTAAGTAATTCAAATCTGTCTGTTGAGGGTAACACCAGTGGGTTTATATTTACAATGCGCTATGATTTCAATCCCACAAATATGAAACAAAACATGATGGACATTATGAATTAATACTATTTTGATAATGAAAAAGACTGAAAATATTTTACATTTAACAGTCCGACAAGAAATTGCCAATGGAATAAATTTGGAATGGAAGTTAAAATTTATAGTTTATAGGTCCAAGAAGCATACACAGACTTTTAAGGCCAAATAGTATACTTTTAATAGTTTAAAGATTTTATACTACAAGTATTATCTATGCTGTATAATTTCAAGATAGTTTCATTTGGATTTAAAACCTAATTTCAAGAATGAAGGGTACAGTAATTTAAAATTCATTTATCATGTTTTTAAAGATTAAAAACAATATAAGGGAATTAACTCTTACATGATGGGCATCATATCCATGAGAATGTCAGAAGTGTTTTAATAAACTTGAACATTTTTTCAGATAAGAGAATGACTTAAGCAGACCATTATTGGGTCAAAAATGCCCATAACAATGAAATATAATTATCATTTATCATTACTTTTTATCAACAAACAAATTTTATTAACAAAATAGCAAACTTAATTTAATAACAAAATATGTTTTTTTTTATTTTCAGTACACTGTCAGCATGGTCAGAAGAATAATTTTACTGGAGGATGAAAATTTTGATACCTGGAATCAGTAATGTATATGAAAATGAAAATGAGATATATTCATGTACAGAATGGTAACCAAGGTGGTTCAAGTGTTTATTAGCAGACATTTTTGTTGAACTTATGCAGGATTGAATAAATGAAACTTAAGCTGACTATGGACTCAATGTGTAGTAAAAAGAGGATTTTGAAATATGCAAGATTCATCAACATTAATTATTAAAATGTGCACAAGTGAAATGTCACCATATTTAGAAAAAAAAATCAGATTATTGACTCAGTTGTTTTCATGAAAAAAAAGTTTCAAAGCAATATCACTGTTGTATAATTAATTAGATTTCTCATTTTTGTCGAGCCTGCAACTTTTGTTGCAGAAACCTCTAAAAAGGGAAAGTGATCCGGCTGCTTTGGAAGCGGAGTTAGCTAACTACTCAAAACCTTTATATCTTAGAAGGTTGAAAACCTGGATGCTTCATCCTTGGTATATAGATGCCTCATGTTAAGAAGTTTTCGTCAGTCACATGTCCAATGTCCTTGACCTCATTTATGTTTCAGTGACTTCTTGAAAAAAAAGTTAAGATTTTTTGTAATGTTAAATTCTCTCTCATTATAAGTAATAGGATAACTATATTTGGTATGTCATACCTTGCTAGATCCTCATGCCCGTCAGACAGTTTTCACTTGACCTCATTTCATGGATCATTGAACAAGGATAAGTTTTGGTGGGTCAAGTCCATATCTCAGATATTATAAGCAAAAGGTCTAGGATATTTGGTGTATGGAAGGACTGTAAGGTGTACATGTCCAACTCGCAGGTGTCATCTGACCTTGACCTTATTTTCATGGTTCAGTGGTTATAGTTAAGTTTTTGTGTTTTGGTCTGTTTTTCTTATACTGTAAGCAATAGGTCTACTGTATTTGGTGTATGGATTGATTGTAAGGTGTCCATGTCTAGCTGACAGGTGTCATCTAAACTTGACCTCATTTACATGGTTCAGTGGTAAAAGTTAAGTTTTTGAGTTTTGGTCTTTTTTTCTAATCCTAATACTATATGCAATTGGTAAACTATATTTGGTGTATGGAAATATTTTATGATCTATATGTCAGTCACACAGGTTTTATTTGAACTTGACCTCATTTTGAAAGTTCATTGCTCAATGTTAAGTTTTTGTTTTGGTCTGTTTTCTTAAACTATGAGCAATAGGTCAACTATATTTGTTGTATTGAAGATTTGTTTGCCGTACATGACTGCATGGAACAGTTCATCTGACCTTGATCTCATTTTCATGGTTCATTGGTCAATGTTTAGTTTACTTGGTTAATGTTAAGTTTGTGTGACAGTTGTAATAAAGCTTTATATTTAGAACTATCAACATAATATCAATGATTAGTAAAGAAGGCGAGACATTTCAGCGTGTGCACTCTTGTATTGTATACTTCTGAAAAACGAATATATCATCCCTCTGGACTCAAGTGTTTCTCTTTTATTTTACATGCATGTAGTTTAAAGAAATCTCACTTTTACCTTTTGGCTAATTCAAGTTTTCCCATTCCAGAATTATTTGACTTTTTTCATGGTAAATTAGACTTTTACCTTTTACCCATATGTTGTAAAACTCTATTTTGATTCAATATTTTTTCAAGAATTGAATCACAAGGATGAATTTGATCAAATAAGCTCACTTTTGGATATATTTTATCACATACATGTATCACATACTTAAATAATCTGTTAAATTGAAAATGGAAATGAGCAAGGTGTTAAAGAGACAACCCAATCAAAGAGCAGAAAACATGTCTGACAGAGCAGAACCAATAGTGTGCTTAGATTGATTCCCTTCACTTTTGCCCTATTATTGAGATTTAGTGAAAGGATTTAATTATTTTATCCCTATCAAGTTAGGGAGAGGGGAATCAGTATTCAACACTGCATTACTACATGTATATCCTACCACCAGTTACAAATGTATGATACAAACAACCATGCAACATAGCCCCTGTGACTGAGAGGAGAAAAGAGATGCACAACATACAAAACATATTCCATATGGCTAGCTACATTGCATCATTTGAAATACTTCATTGATTTTTTAAAGTGGAACAGTTTTTTGTAAGAAGTTATTTGTTAAAGGTACTACAGTTCCCTTTCAGTTTGCCTGCTTAAGGCTTGATTACAGTTCTTATATGAAAATCAGAAGTTTGGGTATGATTGCCAATGAAACAACTCCTCACCAGATACTAAATGACTAAATATAGATCTCCGACAACCTTCAACATTTATTTTAGAAGAACCAATAATGTATAGTAAGCTACATATATATATAAAAGACCTCTAAATAACATGACACAAGACGACCTGAAAAGGAATATTCTGGGTCTGTATGCAAAAGTGAAATATGTTTAAAAATAAAAGCATATGATGCAATGGATGCAGATTAATAAATAGTCAATCCAGAAAAAAATCCTACTATAGATCTCTAATGTTATGGTTTATCAAAAAGTTGGAAACAAACTTTTACATACTTCATTCAAATAATTTACATTAAATAAAATAACAAAAAAAAGATGAACAGATACTGTTGAATGGATATAAAGGTAAAGCACCTAGGACAGACAAGTACTAGTACAAACACACCAGGATTTTCTTCGAATTTTCACCACCTAGTCATACATAGAATAGCAAATGGTCGTCCCCCCCTTTTCCCCTATGCATAGATACATGTATATTACTATATATGTAACACTAATATAGTAATTATAAATAATCATTTTCCTAAGAAACTGCAGATTTAAAATATGTAAAGTCATGATATGATTGAACCTTCACTGCAAATCAAAAATTGAGAACCATAAGCCCCTAAAAATTACTCATGCCTTTTATAAAATTAAAAGAGCCCCCCCCCCCCCCCCCACCTTTTGACAAAAACAAAAAGAAACAAAACAAACCCAAACACATAACGTAACGATAACTGTATCAATGAACGAAAGGAAAATTATTAAAGAAATCGATATGACCAAACAGATAAGTTGTTCATTTTAAAAACTAAGCAGTAACAATATGCACGAAATTATAAATCTTTTCTCAACTTTAAGTACGATGTCAACAAGTCAATGAGGGCCCTCATGGGGTTTTTGATTATGTGATTACTTGGCCGTTTTTTTAATGATTATTTGATTATTAAGCCAAATATTTCATGATTATTTGATTACCTAGGACTGTATTTTTAGTTTATGATTATTTGATTACTAAAGATAAGCAAATATTTAATGATTATGTGATTATATTGGCAAAAAAATGGTGATTATGTGATTACTTGGACCCCCCCATGAGGGGCCTCGTCAATCTCATGATGATGATGTAGTAGGCCTTAAACTGTTAGTTTACCAAGTAAGGCCTGTTTTGGTATAACGTTGATATGGATTCAACATATCGCATGACTTTCTTGACATTAAGATAAACAAAATTGATACAAAGAAGTAAAGACTCCAACTTTTATTGACATTTTACGTTGACATTTTCGGCGCCGGAAATTGACAACGTTGATCTATGTATTGACACAACATCGGATGGGGTTGATTCCGGCATATTCTGTTAAAAAAATCAGTAGCACTTAAAATTTATTGATGTCTTAAAATATATTCATTTTGTTTCAATGATATTGAGTTGATAATTAATTTCGAGAGATGAATAGCTATCGTGTACTTCAGAAACAAGGGGAAAGGAGGACCACGCCCCCATAGTGGGGACATACAAAATAAAGATGACCGTTCTCTATTTCTACTCGATAGAAGTGTCTAATTTTTTCATAACATCTGCATTATGTACCAAAGATTATAAAATGAAAGTATAAAAAAAATCGAGGCGGAGATTTTTTGGAATCAGCTAATAATTATAGAAGACAAATAGACGTAATAGAGAAATAGGCGAAAATGGCCCCTTCTTCAATTTCGAAAAAAATCTATAATTTTACAATTTATTGACACAAATTGATATTTTTATAGGGGTTACATATATAAGGATTCAGCTATTCTTGATAGTTGAATGAATATTTACTTTAAAAACAGAATCTTTCCCAATTTCTAATTCTACCGGCCATGCAAGGAAAAACCTATAAAAAATTGAGACCCCTACTTTAAAATGGGTACAATTTTTTGCCCTAATTTGGACACCCCTTTTCTTTACGGATTTCGATGTGAAAAACTAGCGAAATTACGATGTAAAAATTCTAGGGTAATTGAAGGATAGGCTTTTTTTTTGTACCCCTTTTCAATATGGCTATTTAATTCTACAGTGCAGAAAATCGAAATCCGAAATTCTATGTTCACATGTGAAAAAATAAGATTTTCTTTTATTTTTTTGTTCAAACATGAAAATAATAAGTAAACTCATATATTTTTCTCTTATAAATGTGCTTACAATCAACACCATTTACCGCCGGTACTTTGCTATAAACGAATGATTTTTTTTTACAAAAGCGCGCCATTTTTCGGCTGACGTCGGCCGACGCAAAATAGTCCAATTTTCGGCGTAGGACTACTGAGCGCCGCCGAATCACATTTTGGCCAAAAAGGCACATCCGGTTGTCCTACTGATTATAGTATAAAAAACATATTTTCTAACGTCATCAATGTGACGTAATACCCAAAATCGAACCAGAACGCTCAAAATGTACAAATTTTAAATGAATTTCACACTTCCTGGTTGAAATTCGCATTGGCCATATGCCTCGACCAAAATAATGTTACTCTCATTTTAATTGTTTGACATTTTGACGCAGTTTAAAACAATATTTAGCGTGGTCGAGGCCTGTGGCCACATCGAAAATCTAACTTTTGTTAACAAGAAAATACCGATTCAACGCCGCCATTTCCGAGGTACGGGAAAACCAACAGTCTAATCTATAGTATGAATCAGCATTTCGTGTGTATTTTAGTCTAGACGCAATCTAATAAATCATCGAGTCGAACTTCTGAAGACCGCCGACAGTCATATAACTCTATATCAAGATAACACATAGATATAGATAGATATCGAACTCATGCAATTTGATTAATTCTAGGTCTGTTTGATTCCATATTGTAGGTTTAACGGTATAAGAATGAGTTTTTGTAGATCGATTTAGTGAACCAAATTGTTTCCCCTTGTTTCACTTCCAATGTAAATATTCTTTTTCTTTTAATTTCTGAACACGTCTAGTTTATGCGTGACCCATCTCCAACTAAGTTATTCAACTGACATTCACATGAATATGACTTTAATGCCGAATTATCCACTTGCAAGTGAAACATTTACTGGCCACGTTTCTTTGCTTATGTTGACAAAACTGATGTAAACTGGCTGCTAAACGCAAATTAGCAATTCACTATTTCACTTTCATTAATGATCGAACAAAAACTTATTTGTTTTTCTATATCTCGTTGCTAATGCCCTTTAACTATAACACTAATCATAAAATTATAAAAAGTATTAGTTCTTTTAAAACATAATTGATAGAAACATGCAAAAGTCGGATAGATTTTATTGAATATACATGTAGCTGAATTGCTTAATGAAATCGTCAATAATAGACAACTGAAAATGAGCATTCTATAATTTCTTTTGAGTTTTTTAAACTAGGCAGTGGCTAGTTTTGATTTAAAAATATATCTTAATTAAAACGAGCAAAATAGCATGTTTCGATAGCGATGGCACCTGCAATATAGTTAAGTTATTATGTTGCCGGTTCTTTGTACAGAATGAATGCATGTTAACTTTAGAAAAATACTACTAAAATAAGCATAGTTCGTTCTTATGTTGTACTGTTATACCACTGTCCCAGGTTAGGGGGAGGGTTGGGATCCCGCTAACATGTTTAACACCGCCACATTATTTATGTATGTGCCTGTCCCAAGTCAGGAGCCTGTAGTTCAGTGGTTGTCGTTTGTTTATGTGTTACATATTTGTTTTTCGTTCATTTCCTTACATAAATAAGGCCGTTAGTTTTCTCGTTTGAATTGTTTTACATTGTCTTATTGGGGCCTTTTATAGCTCGCTATGCGGTATGGGCTTTGCTCATTGTTGAAGGCCGTACGGTGACCTATAGTTGTTAATAATCTTTCAGTCAATTTAATTGAAGTCTGGAGCTGGCATGTCAGTTAACTGCTAGTAGTCTGTTGCTATTTATGTATTATTGTCATTTTGTTTATTTTCTATGGTTACATCTTCTGACATCAGACTCGGACTACTCTTGAACTGAATTTTAATGTGCGTATTGTTATGCGTTTACTTTTCTACATTGGCTAGAGGTATAGGGGGGAGGGTCGAGATCTCACAAACATGTTTAACCCCGCCGCATTTTTGCGCCTGTCCCAAGTCAGGAGCCTCTGGCCTTTGTTAGTCTTGTATTATTTTAATTTTAGTTTCTTGTGTACAATTTGGAAATGAGTATGGCGTTCATTATCACTGAACTAGTATATATTTGTTTAGGGGCCAGCTGACAGACGCCTCCGGGTGCGGGAATTTCTCGCTACATTGAAGACCTGTTGGTGACCTTCTGCTGTTGTTTTTTTTTCTATGGTCGGGTTGTTGTCTCTTTGGCACATTCCCCATTTCCATTCTCAATTTTATCTGTGTTATTTCATTGGCAATCATACCACATCTTCTTTTTTATATTGTCATAAACAAATTAGATTATTACTAGTATTCGTCATTTAGTTGAAGAAGATAAGTGTAACAATATTTGAGATACATATAAACGTTTAAAAGAGGGACGAAAGATATCAAAGGGACAGTCAAACTCATAAATCTAAAACAAACTGACAATGCCTTGGCTAAAAATGAAAAAAGACAAACAAACAACAGAACACATGACACAACACAGAAAACTAAAGAATAAACAACACGAACCCCATCAAAAAACTAGGGGTGATCTCAGGTGCTCCGGAAGGGTAAGAAGATCCTGCTCCACATGTGGCACCCGTCGTGTTGCTTATGTGATAACAAATCCGGTAAATAGTCTAATTCGGTAGGTCACATTCAAGAAAGGGAAGGGAATTGTAGTTACGACGAAAGGAACATATCCGATAACATATGTGAAACGGTTATTCCATAACGGTCAACCAACTCGTGATGGCGTCCGTAACATTTACGAAGGGATGATTTCAACTCCATCATTTGGAACTCTTGGTTTAATAGCTTCCTTGTGAGCAGCAACCCTCTATCAAGAAAATCATGATATGAAATGCAAGCACGGGAATATTGTATCAATTTGGAGATATATATCTCGAATGTTGCTACTTAGAAATGGAAAGTTCACAATTGGAAAGCTGAAACATTTATGAGTAAAAATTTGGAAAAAAGGAACAAAAATAAAAACTATTGTAGAACAATTTGAAGCAATGAAATCATATTAAAAAAATGTAGTTGAAATTATTTCTAAAATCATTTGAATGCTACATGTATGCATACAAATGAAATCTCAGATTTTTAAACTGTGCTGTAAAAACAATTGAAAGATACAAATCATAGAGTATATAGATCTGGAAAAATAGCCACTGCCTTTGAACTATTACTTTGTCTAGCAAATGTTTTTGGAAAATATAAAAGGATTCATTGAACTATTTGAAGCAATTATATTTCATTTTCACAGGTGACTACATATTTCATGCTCTTTAGTTTAGGTACAAATGGAGAGAGCAGTACTATATAATATCAGTAATGTATAAATGGCAGTATACATGTATAAAAAAAACTAGCGTTCATTCAAATGTTTAATTCTAAAAATTAAAAAAAAAATCGGTATGATCGCCAATGAGACAACTCCTCATAAGACCAAATAACACAGAAATTAACAGCTATAGGTCACTATATAGCCTTCCGCAATAAGCAAAGCCAATGCCGCATAGTCGGCTATAAAAAAAGCCACGAAATGACAATTGCAAAACAGAAAACTAAAGGTCTAATTTACTAACTATTTATAAAACAATGAACGAAAAACAAATAACACAGCAAGCATGACTTGTATTCTTCTGTAATGAGAATGATGTTTATGAGTGCACGTGTGGTTCTAGTGTCTGTTGACTTATATACAAATATAATGTGTTATATTATTATGAAGTACGTGCACATGAAATTTTAGGTACTGTCTTTAAACCATTTCTTTCTTAACTGTCTTTTTATCCTTTACTTCTGTACTTGAAAATACACATTTCTGTGTGTAAGTAAATCACGGCTTTTCCATATATACAAATAAGATGAAGTGGTGTGATCAACTAGTTTAATACATTTTTCCGACTGTACATCGCTCGCATAGATATTTTACAGCATTCAATCTAATTTCCTTCTGACAAAAGAATCATTTATGACTTTTATTTTAATCTATGCTATAGAAATATGTTTGTTTACATGGTCTCTGCGATTTATATTTTGTGAATATCAAAGCAGAAAACGAGTATACGGGCCACTTATACAACATTTAAATGAAGCGCTTATGTGCAGCTTAAGGGGGCTCGCGGGTTTAAATTTTCGCGCCCGTTGAGTTGATTGGTGCGCATCTATTACGGTAATCGGTTCGAACGTCGCAAAATATTTACTTTCTTCTTGATAATAAACATTTATAAAACACTAGCTATTTCTGTTCTAGGTTACTGTTTTTTCGATTCATAATTCACAGAAATTAAATTGAAGACGGTATTTGAAACTTCAAAGTCGACTCTTTTACGGTTTGTTGACATCGAGATACGCCATTTTGGAATCTCGGAAGAAACTTGCTTTCAATATTTCGACAAGTAACCAGCTTTTATATCTATACTAGAATGACTATCAATGTTTGTGATAATTTGTATTCATTTCGGTATATTTTTAAGCTGTATTACTAATTTTCAACACGTAGATCCACCCAAAGAAAGAGATAAGTGGTGAGTATGTAAAAGGTATGTTCAGAATTAGTCAATGAAATTTTGTAAATCCTTGAATGATGATTCTTTGTTATAAAATCACGACAATCGTAAAATATAGTATCGTCTGCTAAACAATGCCTAAAAGAAACAAACAAGGAAAATTTTCAAAAAAGAAGAATTTCGAGAAAGACAAAAGGATCAGTGGGCTAGTGTTTCATAGAAGTGGATTGCTCTCAGTATCAGACCACCACAATATTTCACCACTTGATTCAGATTCTCAAAACATATTAGAACCTGACCACCACAATAGCCCTTCATTTGACCCGGTCCATAATCAAAACTCAGAGTTAGAACCTGACCACTCATATGCCAAACCGAAAACAATTGAAACATCTGAATTATGTATAAATGATGCTTTTGAGGTTGAACCTAATTTAGAAGATCATATTCATGAAGTAGTAATTGATGATGATAATGATATAAATGTTGACTTTGACTTCTTACCGCTACCCTCTGATTTACTACCACTAAACCACTGTCGATATGTGGTTGAACTAGATTATATTATTCAGCAGTTGAAACAATGTTCAAAATGTGAAGAGCCCTTACACTTACAAAATTCATTGGGAGTTAAACCTTATGGTGTTGCTGGTATTTTGTATGTACAATGTTCAGAATGTGGAGATGTTGCTAAAATTAGATTAGGGAAAACACATTATGCAAATAAGAATAAAAGAGGAGTTGGTAGATTTGATGTAAATACAAAATTAGCTGCAGGTAAACCAATGTTCTTTCAATTATGATAAGATATAGCTTGGTCATTGCATACATGAAGAATGTATTATGTATAAAAAAAAAGTTGTGGTATGTTTGCTAATAAGACCATTTTACCAACAGACTCCAAATACATACAATTTAACAGCTGAATGTCACCATCCAACCTTTAACAATGAGCAAAACCCATACCACATACATGTATAGTATAGTCAGCTATAAATGCCCCAAATGATAATTGTAAAACAATTCAAACAAAAAAACTTACAATTTTATGAAATGTTTAATCTTAGCAATAAATGAAAAATAAATATGTTACACAGCATTAAATCAAATTGAAGCACTGAATCACAGACACCTTACTTGGCACAAGAGCATACAGAATATGGAGGGGTTAAATTTTTTGCTGGTGCCCTTCTTAGGACAGTGTTGTACATATTCAGCACAATTTATGAACAAAATAGAATAAGCTGACAGTTGAAAAGGGCTTATTTTTATATCTCATCAGATCAATAAAAAGCAGAAAACATGTTACAAACACACAAACTTGGTGAGGCAGATTATTTATACATTTATAAATATATGTTTGTAATAAACTATGAAAAGTCCAGAAAATACTTAATTCCAAGACTGGCTTAGCCATATTAGAATTATTAGTGGCCACAGGTTGATACATTACATGAAACTTCATGTTATTTTAAGACATCTTAGGGACCGTTCAATATTTATCAGATGGATGGGCCTTTGCATTCTTAATATTGATTCATTAAAAAAGTGATTGCCCATCCTTTTAAATTCTGAAAAAAAGTCCTTGCCCATCTCAAAAAATCTGTAAAAAAAGTCCTTGCCCATCTAAAGCTTAAAACAATCAAAAAATATTAAATTTCTTTTTATATTTGTAAGTTTGCAAATTTATGTCTTGAAATCAAAAAATAGACTTTGGTGTAAATACAAAATTTAAAATGTGCTTGTTAATTCCATTTATATATAATAAATATTCATGTGTGTATCAGAACCATACATTTTATTGTTTTTTTTAAAAACCAATATGAGTATACATGTATATATTTGATTTTATATTTGCATCCTCAGATACAATATTGATTTTAAAAAATAAAGGAAATAATCTAAACTAAGAGACAATAACTCTTGGACTAGTAAAACTATTATCATATGCTGAATTACTAATTATTGTCTTAATAACACCGCATGTTAAATATAGATCAAATACCATTGTCATTATGTCCCTTTATGTAATCTACTTTTCAAAAAAGAAATTATGGTCTTTTTAATTAATTTAGGCAGACATGTTTTTGACTTTGATGCACCCTTTTTCACCAATTAATTAATTCCGTAAATTTGATTGTATTAATGTTAAACACCAAACAACCTGGCATTCTGTAAGATTATTATATAAATGAGATAGCTGTAGAGTTATATGAAGATCTAAATTGATTTAAAAAAGTTATAAATAAGTTTAAAGATGACTATCCAATGATTTAGCCTAAACTGAAAATTTAAGCTTTTTTTAATCTTTTTATTAAATCCATAAGAATGACACCAATTCACCAAACTACCAAACAACCTGGTATTCTGTAAGATCAATATATAATGAAATAGCTATGGAGTTTTATGGAAATCCATGTTAATTTGAAACAGATATAAACAAATTAAAGATGACTATCTGGATATAGCCTAAACTGAAATTTTTAGCTTTTTTAACCTTTCTTTTAAATCCATAGAATGACAGCATTACACCAAACTACCAAACAACCTGGTATTCTGTAAGATCAATATATAAATGAAGCAATTGTAGAGTTTAATGAAAATGACACTTGATTTGGAAAAGTTATGAAAAAAATTAAAGATGACTATCTGGATATAGCCAAAACTGTAAAATTTGCTTTTTTTTAACCTATTTATTCAATCCATAGAATGACAGCAATTCACCAAACTACCAAAACAACCTGGTATTCTGTAAGATCAATATATAAATGAAATAATTATAGAGTTTTATGAAAATCCATGCTGATTTGAAAAAGTTATAAAAAAATTAAAAGATGACTATCTGGATTTAGCCAAAACAGTAAAATTTGCCTTTTTTTAACCTATTTATTCAATCCATAGAATGACAGCAATTCACTTAACTACCAAACAACCTGGTATTCTGTAAGATCAATATATAAATGAAATTATTGTAGAGATTCATGAAAATTCATGTTGATTTGAAAAAGTTATAAAAAAATTAAAAGATGACTATCTGGATTTAGCCCAAACTGAAAATTATTGTTGAGACCATGTCCCTTATGTTTTTTGTGCCTTCAAAAGAAATTTCCTACACACCGATAAAATTGAGAGCATTTTTTCCAATAAAATAAGTTCTAGCCCATCCACTATATATATTAAAAAAAGTTCTTGCCCCGCCCCATTTTGCACCGGCCCATCCATCTGATAAATATTGAACGATCCCTTATCTGAAGTTCTGACAATTCAAATTTAAAGAGCATATTTGTTTTTTGTTTAATTTCAAAATGCTACATGATGCATTAAAGTAAAATATCAACTGTAAAATTGAGGAAATTAAATTTAATAACCAAAATAGTCATTTGATAGTATTCATATACAAGAATTATTAAAAAAAAAATTGGGTACACAGTACATGTATTGCACATTAAATGAATAGGGTAGGGCAAATGGTGAGGTAGTGAACTTGATAATGTCCTCTGTTTTTAATGCCAGCCAACAAGAAACTGAATAAGAGTTCACTTTTTGATAATGGTAATGTCAGAGTATCTTTATGCACATGTCAATCTTAATTGTCAGCATGGAAATCCTCTTAAATTTTGAATTTGCAAGATTTATTGTATATAATATTAGCACACCAGAACTAAACTCAGCTGCATGTAGTGTGATAATTTGAAAAATACAATTTCATCCTGGTCAGACATAATAATTCCCTATTTTGCATTGTCACAAAATTAATTTTGCTTACTTTTCAATTTCCTACATGTACATAAACATATGGTCTAAATATGGTATAATTTAAGCTATATGTACTCTTACAATTTTGCTGGTGTTTTAAATTGCTTGTTATTTTATATTTTTGTATTTTTTTTTTTTATATTAACAGGTATGATTCATGCAGGTATTGGTGAAACACAGCTGAACAATTTACTTGCTGCCATGAATGTGCATTATCCTCACCACAAGTCCCTAAAATCAAGAGAAAATGAAGTTGGGGATATAATGGAGTATCAGGCAAATGCTTCAGAAAGGAAGTTTTTACTCGATGAAGCATTCCAGTCCATGACCATTGATGCAGGTTTGAATGAAAATTTAATACAATAATTTTGTAAAAATAATAGTCCAGATCCTGTCATTTGCATATACATGTTCATTGTAGATACAATGGCTTAGAACTTTTACCAATGTCATTTTATATATTGACATGTATATGTTAATGCCTACAATACATGTATGTGTTAAACTGCCAAGCTGTTCTCCTGTTTCCTAGCAAGTATAAATAAATAATATATTTTCCATCTATGTACATATATTGTGTAAATCCTGAAAAAACTCAAAAACTACATTTAAAAAAAATTGACATACATTTAGTTGAAATGTGGACCATGAAGAAGACCCTAAAACGAACTGGTTAGGCAAAAATATACTTTTATACCTGTAATTTGTACATTAGTTTGCTAATTGCAGGATAAAAAACATATATATTTATATATTTTATAGATAATCAGTTAGGAACTTTTCTTTTATTGTATATAAACTTTTTTGGCTCAGTATATATGAAATGACTGAATAAATAGCTAACGATAAGATGAAGGTGCCACAATCACTTTAATACCTTAATTTTGTGGTTAAGTTTTGTGTTTAGGTTTATTTCTATGAAAACATTTCATATTAAATCAGTGATAATTCTCAGCTTAAGTCCTGATGTATAAATTAAAGGACAATTTGGCTCTACAACACTGGAGCCAATTTGGTATATTTTTAATGCTTAAGTTTTACCTTTTGGTTTATGTCTTTAGGGCTGGATATCTGATTTTAAATACATGACTTCCAGGTACTGCACTACAAATCTAATATTTTTTTACAGAGGGTAATGAACAAGCAGGTATTAATGCATCCACAGACACATGTTGGCAAAAAAAAGGTTCCGGAAGGGCTTATAATAGTTTGTCAGGTAAATATAAAATCATATTGGACTTATAATAGGACCCAAAAAATGTGCAGGTAATATAATTAAAGAAATGGTACAAATATACAAATATTAAAATAGAAAGAAAAAAATCATGCTCCATATACATTCGTATATAGTTATAAAATGCCCATCTTAGAACAGATTTGAAAAGTATGGACACCAAATTCAGACAAAAACTGTGCTTAAGGAGGCTCGCGGGTATAAGATATTCAGAAAAAAATTAAACATTTAATTTTCTTAACAAATTTTATAAATTACCTTAAGTAGTTGTTACTTTATCATATGGCACAAAAATCATTCCAAAAAATTAATTTGTGTTGGCCCCAGCTGACTTTTTAAAGGAAGATATCATTGAAAAAGCTCGAAATTATCTCCCTTTGGTGCAAAAATGCAATTTTTTGGCATGAAAATTGAAATATCTTTTTTTTTACTCATCGGTGACCTATATTTTTTATTGTTGTTTTCAAATAAGCTATATACATAAACTAAATAATTGTAAAATTTAAGCGATTTCTGTAGTTAGGTTCTTTTTTTATTTCGACATTACATCTTTTTCTCCTCCTATTAGTTCAACAGAAAAAAGGACATTTACAAAATGTATGTTTCTTTCGAAGGCAGATTGTGAGCGTAAATGATCGGTGACCCCTCTTTTTTATTTCATTTTTTTATTAGGTATAAGATAAAGTTCATTTATAGAAAAAATTAGCAAAATCTTATATTAAATAAAAAAAATGATTTAGACCTGCGAGCCCCCATAATCCTGATAATTCTTCAGCCAAATATTTGTGAATCCTGAGAGGGAGATTTATAGGTTTTTTTCAGGGCGCCCCCCCCCCCCCTTTTCTTTGAAAAATTTGTTTAATTATAATGGGAATCACTTAGTGTTCGAACATTAACTTAAGTATCAAGCTGTGCCCTGCATAGCTGGTAATTATTATTTGTTATTCAATCTCAATTTGCTGAAAAACATAGGATCCCTGCAAGCATGTGTAGCATGCATAAACAGATTATGAAATGAGTTTCGGAAACATGAATTATCTAATTTTAAACCAAGAGAAAAATTTGAATTAACTTAACCAAGTCAAGTATTTATAGATATGCAAACCATATAAAAAAAATTAAACAATCATTTTAAATGAGTAGTATAGCAACATGATAACTCCATATTAAAATTTTTACACTTACTTGCATTAGCATACATGTATGTATTTCACTTTTCAGGTGTGGCCTCACTGATAGGGGAAAAAACAGGGAAAATTGTGCATCACACCCTCAGAATTGCTGGTTGCCGTATATGTCGGAATGCACAAAAGAAGGGAGGACCACCGTTACCCCACAACTGTAAGAAAAACTGGTCAGGAACAGCAAAAGGCATGGAACCAGACATGGTAGTTCAGTTAGTGAAAGATGTACATGAACAAGATATCAATATAAATGAACTGGCAGGTGATGACGATTCGGTTGGGTTTGACCGGGTAAAAAAACTACTACCAAATTCGAAAATGGTAAAAACAAGCGACAGAAATCATATCATCATAAATGTCACCAAAAAGCTTTACGCTCTTAAACCAAAGCAAAAAGAGTTGACACCAATGGTTATCAATTCAATTACCAAGAACTATTCATACATGTTGGCACAAAATCAAGGTTCTCCAGAAAAAATAGAAAAAGGAGTAAGAGGGATGATTGATCATATGTATGGGAAACACGAAAACTGTGATATAAAATGGTGTGGTTTTTTAAAAGACAGAGCGTCATACAGGCACACAAATTTACCTTTCGGAAAGGACTTGAAATCTGAAAGTCTCAGAGCTGATCTGGAGAAATTGTTTCTGGGAAAAATAGAGAGCCAATCAAAGAAACTATCAAAACTTGCCAGTTCCCAAGCAAATGAGAGCTTTAACCATACGGTCTCGACCAAGGCAGCAAAGAATAAACATTATTCGGGCTCCTCCAGTTTAAATTATCGTGTCAGTGCCGCAGTTTTACAAAAGAATGAGGGATATGGTTATGTGTCAAAGGTAATATTAATTATTTGCTAATTACACTTTTATGTTTTTTTCCATAATAAAGTTATTTTGATGTATATTGATGAAAAAAAATATTCTGTTCGATCAAATGACAAAAAATATTCTGTATCAAAATTTCCACCGATAGTTTTTAATTTTGAAAAAAATATTATTTGCATCATAGACTCAATGCAATAACTTAGTGCGAAAATATTTTGTTTTACTCCCACAACAGTTATACCCCCTCCCCCAACTGAAATTCAATAATGGCTCCCTAATGTTTAAAAACAAGTTAAGGGAGATCTGTTATCTCACTATACAACCAGTATATTTCAAAGGTGAAATGTTATTTTAAGAAATAAAATTTAAAATTGAAATGGGGTATGTGTTAACAAACCTAACTAAATATAACATGTGCCTTGATCAATGCTTTTACATCAAACTTAAAATTTTAAACAAAAAGAAACAGTCAATTCTTAAATAACTTTTAGGACGATACTCATATCTTATTTATACATTTTGTTTTTTATTTATATTTTAAGGTGAGTGAAGCAGCTGGATTGTCACCAGGGAATGAGACTATCAAGAGGGCTATACGATTGAATGGAAAGAGGGATAAAAAATCTGAAAGAGCCAAAACAAAGCAACACAAAAAAAGAAGAATCAATCTAAAAAAAGAAAGATCAGTGAAAAGTACCGGAGTTGAAATGAGAGAAGGAAGAACTTATGAAAGTGAAATAGGTAAATCGCATTGCATTTTCTTAAATCAGAACTTCTATCCTGCCCTTTTTTTAAATTTTATCCAAGCCCTCATAAAAATGGCGTAATGTATTGCTCTTCTGACACAGTTTCAATTTAAGATATTCATCTTTTGCTCAATTTGCCCAAAGAGCCAAGTGAGCTTTTCTCATCACTTTGCATTTAGCTTCCTTCATCTGTCTTGATTGTTGTCCATCATCTGTTAACTTTTACAAAAATCTTCTCCTCTGCAACTACTGGGTCAAATTCAACCAGACGTAATCATTATTGGGGTATCTAGTTAAAAAAATGTGTTTAATGACCCGGCCAGCTTACCAAGATGGTTGCCATGGCTTAAACTAGAAATATGGATAAAATGTAGATTTTGCTTGCAAATGTAGAATTTTGCTTGCAAATGTATATATCTCAATAACCAAAGCATGACATTGGGAAAAAATTATCCATTAGGTAAAGATCTTCAAATACAATACAGTTGTCTATTAAGGGGAGAGCCTGTTTATTTGTCTGTTAAATTGATGCAAAGTTATGCACTCAAACATATGTACAAAAACATTTTATACCATACATGTATGTAACAATTAAAATCTGCAATTTTGTCTTTACAAAACTTAATGTGTTATAGGAATGGACAATGAGCAGTTAGATGAAGAAATCCCTGCTCCAATGAATGCATCTTTATGTATACCGATAGATATTTCTACAGCTCCACTGGTAGTCTTTGATTTAGAAACTACAAGCCTATGTAAGTCCTTTTAAAAATATAAAACAAGTTTAACATTTAAAATTAAAAAAAAAATTAATTCAGTGGTCAAAGTAAAGTATTTGATTTTTTGTCTTTTTATCTAATACTATATGCCATAGGTCAACTATATTTGGTGTATGGAAATATTTTATGATCTGTATGTCAATCACGCAGGTTTTATTTTATGTGACCTCATTTTCACGGTTCATTGCACAGTGTTTGTGCTTTGGTCTATTTTTCTTAAACTATAAGTAATATGTCAACTATATTGGTTGTATGGAACTTGTTAGCTGTACATGTCTGCCTGGCATGGGTAATCTAACCTTAACCTCATTTTTATGGTTATTGGTCTTTGTTTAGTTATCTTGGTTAATGTTAAGTTTATGTGACAGTTGTAATTAAGCTTTATACTTAGAACTATCAACATAATATCAATGATTAGTAAAGAAGACGAGACATTTCAGGGTGTGCACACTTGTCAATTCATTTTGGTGATAAGGTTAATACGTCAATTGCTAAAACTATAAAATTAGGTGACATATTTTGTATAAATTGAGAAATATTTAAATATTTTTTCTTCCAGATAGAACATCAGATGTTATACAGATTGCTGCAACTTCAAGCAATAATGAATTTAGCAGTTACATCTTTCCAAACCAACCAATCTCAATACAGGCCTCCGAAATAACAAAAATTACCGTTTCTGCTAATCAGATGTTTTATGATTTACAACCTGTTTCGTACAAGTTACCACATGAAGCTCTCACTGATTTTATAACATTTCTTTCCAAATATCCATCAAAGCCAATTCTAGTAGGACACAACATCAAACGATTCGACTGCCATGTTTTGTATTATTCTTTAAAGGCAAATCAGATGTGGAATGAGTTTTCATCTCATGTATGTGGGTTTGTAGACACTCTGGAGCTATTTAAGAAGATAATGCCAGGATTACCATCATATTCTCAAACTTCATTGGTGTCACATATTCTCGGTGAAAACTATTGTGCACACAATGCAGTTGATGACACTAGAGCATTGTTTAAACTATTAACCTCAAAAGCCTTAAACAATCTGGATGCATTTGTATTTCCTGTAAGTCATCCTTATGACTGTATAGTCCAGCAAGACAATTTGAAGTCTTACAATGAAGCCATTGCTTGTAAAGCAGTATCACGAGCCACTGCTTTGAAGGCATCAAAATCCAACTTAAAGCTTTCTCATCTGAAACTGTCTATTGAGAGAATGGGTCTAGAAGGATTAAAAGCTTTATTGTCTGAAAAAACTGACAGAGGAAATGTTCGAGTCACAAATTGTATGAAGGTCATTCGCAAAATATTTGACTTCCTAACACCTGAAAGCTAGTTGATAATTCTTTGTAATTATATTGACTTATATATTACATGTATATCTTTTCAGCTAACCTTTTTGGCAATTTTCATCACCAATCATGACTTGTCTGTAAATAGTTTTTGTATAATCTCCTGCTTTATACACAGAATTTTAGAACTTTCCAGATGAATTTATTTCTATCAATAAATGACTTTTTTAAGTGTTGATCGATATTAGTTGCAATTGTTAAAGAAAGATAGCCATCCTGTCTGAATGTAAATGGTTCATTGATTAATCTTAATGAAAATCTTCCTCTCAAGACATTCTGTAGGGATTGAAACAATACATAGTACATTTGTTTATTTTCCCATCAAGGTATTGAACAAGTGGTGTTATTTTATTGACAATTAAAAGAAAGAGCCACCAATATCACTAGTTTACATTAAAAACAATGTCAATTTAAATTTTGATCTATATTGTAAAATCTAGTTCTAATGACCATGATGTTGCTTTGTTTATTACACTGCTTGATGTTATGGTTTCTAGTCCAGTTAGTATAATAGTCCAAATGTCTTATTACGGTATATGAATCAGAAGTGTCATTAATCAAACCATACTTTTAAACAATGTCATTAGTTAATTGGTTTTGGATTAAATGTAACATTATATATGGATCTGTAAATGTATGGGACCATAAGTATGTCCACAAATAAATGGTTATAATTATAAATGACACCTATACTGCAAGTTGTTTATTTGTATTTTATGTAGAAACTAAGATTATAATGCATTATGCCCTATCACAAATGTGGATAGGATATGATATACATGTATAAAGATTCGGCCTGGACCATTGATACTTATAACATGTATAATCACCAGAGGCCTGATTCATGTACAGAACAATACATGAAAATAAAGATACATGTCATTGTATATACAGCAACATACCACAAACACTGAACTAAATGTCTCCTGACTTGGGACAGACACAAACAACATCTTAATCTAAACCATATGCATTAACTCTTTAATAAAAAAAAAAGTGTGACATGCAAGTCAGGAAGTTTTCAAGGAGACATAATGCATTATGCACCTATTTTATTTTTTCATTGAACTATAATGAGGTTAGCATTATTAGAGTTATCTCATGTCAAACTTGGAGGAAAAGTGGAGGAATATTTTTTGTCAAGTCTGCGCTCAACATAGGGATAGTGATCTGGCGAAGGCAGCGTTAGCTAACTCATGAAAAGCTTTATATTTAAGGAGGTGAAAGTCCTGGATGCTTCATAATTTGTATATGAATGTCTCACGTTACGAAGTTTCTTTCAGTCATATGTCATATGTCTTTGACCTCATTTTTATAGTTCAGTGACTACTTGAAAAAAATTTAAGATTTTTTGTAAATTTAAAATCTATCTTATTATCAGTAACAGAATGACTATATTTTTCTGAACTTCAACACCAACTCTCTCAAAATGGAAAGTATAATAGAAATTTGTAATTTAGGTTTAACTTAGCGAATGATCTCATTAAAGTTTTAACAAAACTTTCAAAAATAACATAGATTTAGCACTTCTATGTACCTTATAGCCTTAACCTTTGACCTTACGAATTTAACAAATGACCTAAAACTCGATGTTGGCCTGTATATCAATCATGTGTACTGCAAACAATAAACATATTTTATTGCTATACAGGTAAAGCCAAAAAAATGAATGAAAAATGTTTTTTTCTTCAAAAATTACCATTTTTGGTTGCCATGGTTTCACACTTTTGGTGATCTATCTCTCTTAAAAGATCAGTGACCCCCATTTTTTTTTGCCTTTTCTATACTTCAATACCAACTCTCTTCAGAATGGAAAGTATAATACAAATCTGTAATTTAGATTTAACTTAGCGAATGATCTTATTAAAGTTTTATCAAAACTTTAAAAAAATAGCATAAATTTAGCACTTCTATGTACATTTTTTGTACCTTATAGTCTTCACCTTTGACCTTAAGAATTTATCAAATGACCTTAAACTAGATGATAGGCTGCATATCAATCATGTGTACTGTAAACCATAAACAGATTTTATTTCTATACAGGTAAAGCCAAAAAAAACGGAAGAAAAGTTGATTTTTTTTTCAAAAATTACCATTTTTGGTTGCCATGGTTTCACACTATTGGTGATCTATCTCTCTTAAAAGGTCGGTGACCCCCAATTTTTTTTTGCTTTTTTTGTACTTCAATACCAACTCTCTTAGAATGGAAAGTAGTAATACAAATCTGTAATTTAGATTTAACTTAGCGAATGATCTTATTAAAGTTTTATCAAAACTTTCAAAAATAGCATAAATTTAGCATTTTTATGTACCTTATAGCCTTCACCTTTAACCTTAAGAATTTATCAAATGACCTTAAACTAGATGTTAACCTGCATATCAATCATGTGTACTGTAAACCATAAACAGATCTTATTTCTATGCAGGTAAAGCCAAAAAAAAACGGAAGAAAGTTGATTTTTTTTTCAAAAATTACCATTTTTGGTTGCCATGGTTTCACACTTTTGGTGATCTATCTCTCTTAAAAGGTCGGTGACCCCCAATTTTTTTTGGCTTTTTTTGTACTTTAATATCAACTCTCTTAGAATGGAAAGTATTATACAAATCTGTAATTTAGTTCTCTCCATACTTAAAGATTAAGGTAAAGGAGGTGCAAAATCCCCTATTAGTCTTTGTAAAAATTGATCGATTTATGAGGGAAAACCCTATTTTTTTAGAAGTCGGTAACTCGCTTAGATGGTCGGTGACCCCCTATTTTTTTTGCATTTTTTTCATCCATATGTTAAGAGGTTTCAATCAACAAATTATAAGGAAAAACTGTAATTTAAATTTTATACCCTCGAGCCTCCTTAAACCTTTTAAATATTAGTAAGTTTCTGTTAATATAGTTAACAAAAACATCAATAAATATGGACGAGATTCAAGGAATATTTGTAAAAAAGTTCTTGCGGTGAAAACGTTAAAAAAAAAGATAAAAATCAATGTTAACGTTACGCACAAAATGGCTAAAATATCATTGTACCTTTGTCTTTTCTGACGCCCTGGACAATTATCCAACCACAGCTACAAGTCTAATGGTTATCATTTTATGAACTACACTAGTAAGTGATAATTCTGCACAAGTTTCGTAAATTTCCGAGACAGGGCCGTTTTTAACCCTTCGTGGCCATACTCCTTTCATATTTGGTCTATTATTACAGAGAATTGATGTTCAAAATACTCCGGATAGTAACATTTGGTAAGAAAAAATGAAGGTTTTTTTGGGGGAGAGGGAAGGGGAGGGGGAGGGCAGTTTATTTTGTGAAAAATTCTATCAAACTGAAAAAAAAACGAGCCAGGAAATAAAACATTTTAGGATGCAGCTGAAATTAATCGGGGGAGGAGTTGGTGGATATTGGATTATGAAATAAATTGGGGGAGGGTTGGGGGTATTTGCGTATTTTCATAATGCACTATCAACAGTTACTTACTTACCTTTTGGTTTACAAATTTGTTCTCCTTGATCAAAATAATTATTAATTGCGTCTTGACAAAAACATGTACGACCATTAGTACACTCCAGAGGAGGACGACACTGATGATAATAACAGTACTGTCCATGACCTACAAACAAACAATAAACTTTAAAGAGTTTTGAAATGTATGGGCTCTTCATTTTATACGAATAAAGTGCCAACAGATATCTTTACTGTAAAATGCATGCATAGAACTAGTTTCACGAAGGGTACAAAATGGCCCGCAAATTTTTTGATTTTTTTTTTGTTAACTAAATAAAACTACGGATTTGGGGACTAGTGGATTAATAATTGATTTAAAATAAGTATAATTCATGTTTTCGTTGGTATATCACATTCTCAATTATGTAACTGTTGATGTAAATGTCTTTTGGTTTTACGAGTCTTTGTTTAATCCTTGGTTTTGATTGTTATTTTCTATAACCACTAAATCATTTATTAAAATGATTTATGTTGTAACGTCAGTTTTAATCATACATCATTTATCCAGAAAAGGGTTGCGTCGAGTGATTCAATATCAACTTTGGCACATATTTGGTTACATGACGTTTCGGACGTTGGTTATAAGTTTAGCGTTATTTGGCCGCCATTTTGTTTTCCGGTGACTGATATGACTGGAAAATTACAATTGTTGTTGCCAGATTTCCCCCTTTTGCTACTCTTTTATCTTTCCTATGTACCATTTCATTTTGTAATAAATTATTTTTATTTCTATTACTATCTTTGTTTTTACTGAACATTGTTTCGTTTTTATTTCATCGAGTCGAAAGAAAACCTAAGTGAACGACTTTTTGAACTGCGCGGCACGTTTTTTTCTTCTGGGGATGTCTAGTTTGGAGTCAAAAATAAATATGTTCCTGACGTCATACGTTTATATAATTATTATCCAATGAAAGCGGAGATTCCCATCTACTGCGAAATCGAGGTCGCTTTCCGGTTCCTGTTTACGCTCACCAGCAAAAGAATTTGACAAAACTTCAAAGATTATTTTCAAGTAGAAATATTGATATTTTTTTGAAACGACTACGATTTTTAAATTCCTCGATGGCATTTTAGTCTATTTAAAGTTATTTCAAAACGATTTATGACCAGAAACATATTTTTTTCAGGCATTTTTAACTGCCCCTCACCATGACAGAGCAGCGTCAACAGACAACTTTCGAAATCAGCGATCGTGTAAATATCGGTTAGTATAAATATTATTACCGTATATCCGAAACTATTTTGATTGAAATTTTAGGTTATTTTTTTATATGTTTACAGTGTTTTACCTGCATACAATTTTAGATGTACATGACATTCATGAATTTTAAGAACCCCCACCCTATTATTTTATAAAAGCAAGTAAAAATAATCATACATAATTACATAAAATAAAAAATAGTAAATGTGGCCCAATCGTTGCCGTTGTAAGTACAGATTTGAAACTTTTAAAGACTGTTTTAATTGAAATTCAGGATCCCCATCTCCTGTGCCTGTGGACTAATAGAAGAGACAGATGTTTGAAAGTACTTATCCTGCATGGGAGTTGACAGACACATGATACATTTTCTTCTCATCAATTGCATGTACATACCGGTTTGTATTCTATATAGTAAGATAAGCTACATTTGATCATAACTTATATTATATATTTTGTAATCAGATTTATAAGTTTGTAACAATAAATAACAGCATTATACTGAAAACATTATCGGCTTCAAATATATTAATTAAATATTTTTTATATCTATAATCAATGACTTTTTTCACGTGTTTACACCATGTAAATATATTCACGAAAAACATTTTGATATACATGTATATGTATGCAAAATTTAACTCCATGTGATAAAAAATAAGCAAAGTCTGATTTCATGAAAAGAAAAGACCAATAAGTACTTTACTTTTCAACATCTCTTTTTATTTTAGTATATTCGAGTATTTAGTAATATGCATATATATTATAAAAGCTAAAATTCAAACTCTGGCAAAAAGTTTTGAAGTATCAAAAACTACCAGTATTTCAGTGAAGAAGAGATAAGCAGGACCTGGTGTTGAGGCGCAAAACTTGAATAAAACTTTACGACAAAAGAGATGATTTCAGCTTTCCAATTGTGAACTTTCCATTTCTAAGTAGCAACATTCCAGCAGCACCTGCATACGGGGTATCCATCTCCAAATTGATACGATATTCCCGTGCTTGCATTTCCTATCATGATTTTCTTGATAGAGGGTTGCTGCTCACAAGGAAGCTATTAAACCAAGAGTTCCAAATGGTGAAGTTGAAATCATCCCTTCGTAAATTTTACGGACGCTTTCACGAGTTGGTTTACCGTTATGGAATAACCGTTTCTCAAATAATATCGGATATGTTCCTTACGTCGTAACTACAATCCCCTTCCCGTTCATGAATGTGACCTACCGAATTAGACTATTTACCGGATTTATTATCACATAAGCAACACGACGGGTGCCACATGTGGAACAGGATCTGCTTACCCTTCCGGAGCACCTGAGATCACCCCTAGTTTTTTGGTGGGGTTCGTGTTGTTTATTCTTTAGTTTTCTATGTTGTGTCATGTGTTCTGTTGTTTGTTTGTCTTTTTCATTTTTAGCCATGGCGTTGTCAGTTTGTTTTAGATTTATGAGTTTGACTGTCCCTTTGGTATCTTTCGTCCCTCTTTGAGTAACAATCTTTTGTTTTTTTGCAATTTAAGAAAAAATAGTTAATGTAGATAAGGAGACGAACGGGGCTCAGGGTAATGTAGATGAAGGTAATCTCGGAGAAGGAAAGAAAAACATACAAGAAAACTGTTTAGACATAATTTTAGTGACTTCTGTGAACAAACATTGAAAATTGAAAATGCCAAAGCGAACTTTAAATTAGAAAAAGCGTACAAACTTGGTAAAAAAAAGTCGGAGAAAATAGACCTAGGCCAATAGTGGTAAAATTTTCAAAGTACAGTGACCGCGAGATGGTACAAAAGTCATCAAAAGACTAAAGGGGTCAGATTTCGGAATTGTCCACAATATCCACAAGAAGTGTAAGCCAAACGAAAAAAGTTAATACCGGTAGTGTTGGAAAAACGAAAAGAAAAGAAGACTGCGTACTTAGTTGGGGACAAGTTATTCGTTGAGGGAGTTTTATACGATGAATAGGAATTAGCGGTGGATGATACAAATAAAAACAGAAAAGAAATCGTTAAATACTCATTTAAAGTATGTTCTTGGAACATTTCTAAAGGTTTGATAAGAAAATTAGCCGACCCCGAATTTCAACATGAAATTGTTGATTATGACATACTATGTTTTAACAAATGTTGGATTAAAGGTCCAAAAGAATTTGAGATAACAGGTTACGAAAAAAATATGTGCAAAGGAAGAATTGTAATGGAGGCGGTGTTATTGTTTTTCATAAAAAGTGGTTAAATTCGTATCTTGAGGTCTTAAAATGTTGTGCAGACTGTATGATATGGTTGAAAATAAGCAATATTATTATGTCTGATTGTAAAGATTTATATTTATGTGCTTTAATGTACCACCAGATAAAAATATATTTTACCGCAAATATGACTGTGACGTATTTGAAGTTTTACAGGAACATATAGAGCATTATAGTGCATTAGGTAACATTGCTATAATTGATGACCTGAATGGATGAATTGGTAAAGCAAACGACTTTATAGTGAATGATCTATTGCGTACTCAATTACAAAGTGATAGAAGTGGTTAATTGATTACACACCTGATTTACCTTGTGAGCGTACTACGGGGGACATAAAGCCTGCTAACACTTTTAGTCGAAAGATTTTGGACTTGTTTAAATCGTCTGGGGTTAGAGTATGTAATGGACGGTTCGGGAAAAGCAGTGGTAAATTTACATTTCAAAATAAAAATGGTTGTAGCGTTATTGACTATGTGTTATTATCTCATGAATCTTTTTCTATAGTTAATAATTTTATGATTGGTAATTTTAATACATTTTCGTGTCATGCTCCTGTAATTATTGATTTCAAACTGAAAGGTTTATCATTAACTGATTTTTGTTTATGTAAAATTATAAAATATAAAAATAGAATACCTATAACTGGAATGAAGAGTATAAAGATGATATAAAGAGAGACCTTCGTGCAAGTGCAGATAAAATAAGCGATCTTGTGAAAAGTATGAATAAAACGGACAATATTGGCGATAGTGTGGCTGAAACGAACGACATTTTTTTAAACATTACAGAAAAATACACAAAAAGAGAAGTGATTCAAACTGTTAAGGGTGATTATCGGTCGTCCAACTGTCTATATCAATCTGCTCAGATCTTAATAAAACTCCATATCACGGCTTTGTGACGTCAAATACGTTGACCTGGCCTTAATAACTTTGACCCGGACATATCAGCGACGTCATAATGTTTGAACCGACGTTGATAAGTTTGACCCGAACTTATCAAGTCAACTTCCGGTTGCTGGTGGAACTAAGACAATACTTCCAAAAGACGCAAATACAGCCCGATAAATCGATTATCAGGTTATCGGCATATTAATATTGTAAAATATCAGCTGCTCGACATAATACGAAGGCTTTTTGATCTCGTTCGCTGCGCTTACTCGACAAAAAGCTTCATATTATGTCTCACAGCTGATATTTTACGATATCAACATGCAGACAACCTGATAATCCGTTCTTATCACAGTTTAATTTATGTAGAAGTGAGGAAAATAGACTTTACTTAAATATTTCAAAACAAAGGTTTAAGCGTATGGAAAATACTTTAATAAGGCGTTACAAAACCCAGACGGGCCGGAGAGGAGATATGATTTAAATTAGTTCGATGAGAACTGAGACTGTTATAGTAGTCTCAGATGAGAAGAACCAACCCAAAATACTTTTACAGAAAATTTCAAAGAAAACGAAATTACACTTAATAGTAATTTAACATTAGATGACTTTTTCACACATTTCAAGAACTTAGTATCGAAAGACAATATTACAGATGGTCAAGTAAATGATGAAAACTATGATGTGGTTTATTCAGAATTAATCGCCCATTTGCAAGAGCTTTTTTTTATGTACGGTTTGCCTTATCAATCTATTTTGTAACATGAAATACCACAGATTAATTGCCAATTTGATTAACTAGTACTTGTATTCTTTCTCAGCATTATAAAGATAACTGATAATGATATTAAAGAAATAAATGAGTTTTAATTATTTGTGTTAATTTTTTTCCTTGATAGATAAGCAATTTTTCCTCATCATTTGTTGGTGTTCCTGTCAGTGTTACATGCATAACCCAGAATTATAATGTTTTAAAAGCATTGATTTCCAAACCTCTGATATGAGCTTTAAAATGAATTTATCTGAGTTTATAAATGACTAACATCTGAAATATTGTCATCACACAATTTCTTTGATGCTTATTTGATATCTTTATGAGTAACATGGACAGCAATTTTCGTGTCAGGTCTTTTTTGTGTTACATGAGTAGATTTTACTGTGTTAAATCAACAGTTAATCTAATTTTTAATATTCAAAGTTATTATTATGATACTTATTTTAAAAATTAATGTACTATAAAGTAAACCCAAATTAAACTTTTTTTCATTAAGAAATTGTGTATGTAACATTGACAGAGTCTATTATTTAGACTTTTTTAAAATGTTCAGGCCAGTGTCACATGCGTAAACATTTTTTCAGATAGATAGTTGAAGATGTTGGAGACAGAAAACAAGAAACAAGAAACTTGTTTTGAATGTTTGAAATAAGATTTATTGTTTAAACCTTAAAAAGTTATTATAAGATTAACTAGCAGAAATAAAACGAGATATGGGGTAATTTCTATCAGACAACAACCTCAAAAATGAAACCCAAATAGTGCTTTAGTTTATAAAAGTTATGTAAACGATTGAAAATAAGATTCTCCATAAATGCAGCTGTATCAACCTCTCGTAGATTTGTCCATATTTTACCTTGGTTTTTCGAATTCATACTATTAGTTTTAAGTGTAACTGTGTCACATGAATGAGGGATACATGTAATCATTTTGTACCCTTACTTTGTCACTATTAGTTATTGAGTAAGAAACTTGTGGATGCTGATGGTTGTGTGGTGGTTTTATCTATCTAATCCCTGTGCATAAAAAAACGAGTTGCTTAATTACTGATATAATAATGTTTCATGTTGTGGAAATTTTGGATGACTCCTTCATCAATTGATCTATCTTTGGTCTTAGTTTTATTTTTCTGATTATTTTGACATTTGAATATCTTTTAATTTACCCTTCCATGGTGTACCACCTTGAACAAGCATAACTACTGGTACAGTTAAAAAATATGTCTGCTGTCTGAAATTTAGGTGAATGGTTTAGGTATTAACCACTATTTAAATAATATCATTTATGAGAAATGTGGGAGTATAATTGTATAATTTACATTCACATGGTTGTTTGGAGGCTTTTTATATCTTTTAAGGTCAATTCAATTTCTGGCATGGTTCATTATTCATATTTTTTGTGTCCACGTTACATGCAACATTTACGTCACTATTTTATGACAGGATTGCAAAAATATTGATACAATTTTTAATGTGAGGGTAACACAATGAAAAAGAGCCTTTTCATGTTCAGAAAGAAAACGATTCTCGTAACTGTATTTATCTCACAAACATTGCATGTAAGACTGACAGAAAAGTAGAGGAAACCTGTTTTCACAAAATTTCTGAAAGAAATGAAAATACACATTTTAGAGTTTAGATGATAGACAATGTTTTGTGATCAATATATATGATATTGAATGTTGAATGAGTTAAGGAATCATTAATCTCAAGTTGGAACAAGTGTCCATGTCACACGCTCCAAATTCATTAATTGCTTTGGTTCCAAACTGACGCAAGTTTAATAATGATTTTTTTGTTACAAATAGAAGGACGCCATTTGCCAAATTTGTAAAAAAAATTGGAAGCTTATAATGATTTTTATTTTTTTCTTACAATGTCACACTAAAGTAACATAAGCGAATTCCTGCCCATATTGGAATCCGCTATTAAAAGTTTCAAACAATCAATGAACAGTGGCAAAGGCAAACTTGACACTTATTTCATTTAAAGATTATTTTCAAAAAAGAAAAATATTTAGATATCATTGATTTTAAGAAAGGCAGTTCATATCTTAATTAATAATCGGTGCTCAGCCATTACACATTAACTGTTTTACCTCTGTATGTCCGTCCGACAATCCGTCAGTCAGTCCGTTAGTTCTTCCGTCCGTCTGTCCGTTCCATAAATATTTTCGTTGCATCTTTCTCATGAACTACATTACAAGGATTTTTGAATTGGTTTCCGGGTTTATTGAAGTCAGCTATATCGTGTGATGCGGTTTTTTTTTTTATTCAATACTGAACAACTTCCTGTTTATCGAACACATTTCACATAATAGCCAAGTTGAAAATTTTCTTCAGGAACAACAGTACAAGGATTTCCGAAATTTGGTTTCAAGTTTTTTATAAGTCAGCTATACCGTGTGATGCTTTTTCAGATTCACAACTCAACAACTTCATGTTTACCGAAATATTTGGGCGGGGTATCATCAGTAGCTCTCACAATTTGGAAATAAATAGAAAATGAATAAAAAAAATTCTGTTCTATTCTATATGGAGATTTCGAATTGAGTATATATCTAGAAAGTATTCGAACTACCTTAGTCCTATCTTATAATATATACTGAGTTATTTCTTAAAATATGTTATAACATATACGAAATATTATAAAACAGACAGACATATTTTATTTTACCCTGATACCCTGATACTAGTCTTGATAAGTGTCGGACTTATGGGTAGTCGGATTATTGGGCTGTCGGAGCAATTGGTTGTTGGACTATTGGGTATAATGGCGTATAACCGTTTACTTGACACTGATTCCAATATTATATGGTTCTGTATACTTTGACATTAAATAAGTGAAAAAACTAGCTAGTTCCGGTTTAGAAAAGTTCACTTCCGGTTGTGTTTTTTTTAAGGTCAATTGGCTTGCAACCTAACGCAAAAAGTCCCATGACTCTATTATGTATACACATGAGTTAAAAGCAAAGTTCAAAATACAGAACGTCAAACTTTGACCTTGGCAATAATTAAAAGGACATAAAACAAGGGCCTCAAATCCAAAGACCCTATGTCTTATAATTATATATGATAAATAAGTTATATCACCGTGTAATTTTAAATATAATAGGGGAGAAAACTTACGACATGTCGCAACTAACAATTCTGTAAAATATTTTGTTGATATCTTATAAGATTTCTTTAAGTTAGTGATAACAATAATAATCAAAATTTTGAACATGACCTGACCTTTAACCTTGACCATGTTGACCTTATTTTCATTTTTATGGACAAAGGACCTTAAATCAAATGACCCTAGGCCTCTTTCACTAAGTCTTATGGTTTTCCAGTTACAAATACATTTTACTTATATCAAATACAAAAGAGGATTCTCATATGGAATCTTTCTATGGTTTTGGTCGAAATTAAAGGAAACATCCTGAGGATATAGCGAACAAATTGGATAAATACATTTGTCGGTTTCTTATACAGTTTCGAAGTTTTAGAAATAACAAGAAAAACACTGTTAGGAAAGATAACTCGTACATAGAGAAGTGAATTTGATAGTTTCAATATTTCTAGATTCAAATGAACGCTTGGATGAACATGGGTTTTCTGTTATTCTTATTCGAAAATTTTTAAAACCGAAAAATCATTGAAACCATTTTTATTCAGACAAAAATTAGGACAGGTAGGGTTACTTGAACCATACATATATTTTTATTTTATAATACCACCAAATCATGGTACGTCAATCGGAAAATAGGTCGGAAAAAAAATATTCCCTTGAATTTGATAGTTGTAGGTACATTTGTAAATAATCCTACATTTTATTGCAGTAAAACTCTGTGTCATAAACATATGTCTTGGGTTTTTCAAAACACCATTATTTTTTATTTGGGATTTCTATAGAATATTTTGTAATCTTGAGGTTACATGGTGACTTAACCTTGTACACAGATAAAATAGGGGGAAAATTTGATTGGTTAACTTCCAATGATGGTTATATTCTTAGTTACAATGAAATGTTATGTGAATTGTTTTCTATAGTGATTGACAGGATAAAACTTTACTCATGGCAAGTATTTCTTTTTTTTCATACAAAGATAAATTCTGCACATTATGTTTCTGAAAAGTGCAAATTTAACAAAAATTGAAAGACTAATACGGGAAAGTAATGGTGGTATTACACCTATATGTTCCAGTTATAACCCAAAAACTTACCCACAAAGCCGCCAGATGTCACTTTGAATACTTGTAGATAAAGAATGATCGGCAGAATGGCTTGTATAAATGTTCTCATTCTAGCAACCTGTTAAATAAAAAAAGATACTTTCTATTAAACATGTTCCGTAACTAAAACAGGGACAAAAGGTATACTCAATTAAGTAACGTCTAACTCATTGATGAAAACGAAAACGAACTTCCCGATAAATTTGCGGACTTCTTCATGAACAAAATCAAAACAATTCGTGATTCTCTGAGAGACTTTGACGATTACAAACCATTGTTCAAAGACGTTCCGTTATTTACATCATTTATAAATTGCAATGTAAATCATGCAAACTTGACATTTTGCCTACGAAAGTACTTAAATCGGTCCTTAGTGAATTGTTGCCTGTTATCACAAAGTTAGTTAACTTGTCTCTTAGTCAAGGCGTCTTCCCATTAAGACGGAAGCAAGCGGTAGTCAGGCCTCTGCTGAAAAAGGCTGGTCTTGAACTAATTTACTCAAATTATAGACCAGTAAGCAACTTGTCTTTCCTGTCTAAATCAATTGAAAAATGTGCGCTATATAGACTGAATGAGCACGTGAAAGATCATGATTTTCTTCCTACAAACCAATCTGCGTATCGTCAATTCCATTCGTGCGAATCGGCCCTTCTACGACTCGTTAATGACATACTCGATGGGATGGAGCATCAAGAAGTCACCGCTATGATCGCCGTTGATTTAAGTGCAGCATTCGATACTGTAGATCATAGTATTTTGATAAAAGTACTCGAATATCAGAACGGTGTAAATGGAACCGCACTTAAATAGATCGATTCCTATTTGAGACCTCGAAGCTGTCGTGTTAATGTCAGCTCTACAACATCATCAGAGCGACAACTTGAGTGTAGCGTACCACAGGGAAGTTGCTTAGGGCCCTGGCTTTATTTAGTCTACGCCGGAACTCCATTCGACATTATTCCACCATCTGTTACTGTGTACGGATTTGCCGACGACCACACTGCTAATAAACGTTTCGTGCCAATATTAACGAATGAGATGGATGCAATTCGTGACTTACAGGACTGCGTTGTTCATATAAACACCTGGATGAACAGTAACAAACTAAAAATGAACAATGCGAAAACAGAGTTCATTCTCTTTGGCAGTCGACACCAACTCTCTAAATGTTAGACAAAAGAAATAATCATTTGTGGAGATGTTATAAAATCAAAAACATGTATACGGTACTTAGGAGCTTTTCTGGATGAGACTCTAAACTTCAAAGACCATATTACTAAAAAATGTAAAACATCAATGATGAACTACTACAACATAAAGTGCATAAGATCCTATCTATCGAAAGAAGCAACTGAAACTTTGGTCTTATCTTTGGTTATATCACATTTAGATTATTGCAATGTTATACTTTTTGGAATTTCACAAACTGATTTATATAAATTGCAACGTATACAGAATATGTGTGCCAAACTTGTGTTAAACCGTTCTAAGTATGATAGTGCCAAGCAGGCATTGTTTGACTTACACTGGCTTCCGATCAAAGCCAGAATTACATTCAAAATCTTTACATATATGTACAACTGTCATGTAGGTAATGCACCGTCATATTTGATCAATTTGTTAAATCCTCAAGTGTCGAAACGTTCATTAAGGTCGTCAGAGTCATCTATTGGTTGTTATGCAGTCCCATATAACAAAAAGAAAACTTTTTCAAATAGAAGCATTAGACTACTATTGGGCCAAAATTGTGGAATGAACTAGGTACAAATGTAAGAAACTCTGAATCTTTGGATACTTTTAAATGTCGGTTGAAAACATTGTATTTCGAAAATTATTTTGAACTTTTCTGACTTTTTTCTTGTGTATCACAGTGTATATTTTCAATTTTTGGTATAGTACATCCATATTGTATTTTTGTATAGTATTTTTGTCATTTATGTACAACGCCATTGAATACATATTGTATATGTAGAAATAGGCGTTTAATTAAGTTTTCATGTTTCATGTTTTCCATTGATGTCTTTAAAGAGTTATCTCCCTTAATTCCAGTCTCCTCTATTCAGTAAAGTCTAACTTATGGATGTCTCTTAAGTGTTATCTCCCTTTATTCCAGTTTCCTCTATTCAGTAAAGTCTAATTTATGGATGTTACTAAAGAGTTGTCTCCCTTAATTCAGATACACCACCCCAAGTAAATTCGAACTTATGGATGTCTTTAAACATTTATCTCTCTTAGTTCATGTCTCGTCAATAAAGTATAAGTTATGTTTGTCTATAAAGAGTGATCTCCCTTACTACAGGTACAGTAACACGACTACCCTTAGTAAAGTCTAACTTATCAATATGGATGTCTCTTAAGAGGGACAGTCAAACTCATAGATTGAAAATAAACTGACAACGCCATGGCCTAAAATAAAAAGACAAATACTAGTACAGAAGACAAAACATAGAAAACTAAAAACTAAGCAACACGAACCCACCAAAGACTGGAGGTGATGCCAGAACTTTCGGAATGTAATATTTTACGTCTACAAATAGGTGCTGGCTTATCTTTCGGTGTGAAGTTACTGTTTGAAGTACTGTTTGAACATCAATCAACTAGCATATACGAGGGTAAGGATGAAGCTGTTTGAATGTACACAAGAGGATGCAACTGGAATATACGAGGGTACGGATGGAGCTGTTTGAATGTAAAAAAAAATATATGTAACACATCAACAAACGACAACGACTGAATTGCTGATTCCTGACTTGGGACAAGCACATACATACAGAATGTGAAGGGGTTAAACATGTTAGCTGGATACCAACCCTCCCCTAATCTGAGACAGTGGTGTAACAATACAACATAAGAACGAGGCCTAAATTAATATATTGTTTGTTTCCCCAATCCCGACCCTGCCAAGCCAGGTGTGGGTCGGAAGGTAGGGAAATAATTTTATTTTTTCCAAAAAGCTTGAACAACATTGGACGATCCTGCAAGCCTGAAAATAGGAAATGAATAAAATAATATTTGACTTAAATTTGACAATAAAATTTTATGAGTAGCACTGTTTTTGCAGGGTCGGTCGGGATTGGGGAAACCAGAGACATATATATCTCTGGGGAAACAAACAATATTTTATTTTAGGCCCGAACTATAAAAAACTTGTTAAAAAAGGCCTAACTTTATAAGTAAAGTATTTTTTATTTGAAGTCTGGTTGCATTATCATGCATATATATAAATAATTATATAAATAACAAGGACCATACATGTAGGCTCTTAATTAAAACTCTTTAAGAATTATGTACCCTTTTGCTAAACATGGAAATTTCCAAGTCTAATTGTACTCTAATATTTGACCATTCTATGCTTTATAGATAGAGAATTATTGCATGCAGTAAATAACAAACCATTGCGTCCCATTATCCCTATTTTCTATTTCATGCAGTTAAACAATAAATAATATTACTGCTTTGAAAGGAGTTTCTCCTCAGGTTACATGTATATGTGCAAAATGGCCATCTCTTATATTCATTATCTTTGCTGTTTTGACATGTTTGATATTATTGCACTAAGAAAATTCACATTTTTTTCTTCAAACCTTTAGATTTTGAATGTTGCAGATGCTGTTCATTTTGCAGAGGTATGTGAAATGGAAAGAAAGAGATCTATAAACATACAGTAATTGTTTTGAATTTAAGGTGTAAGTACATTGTATATATATATAATATAATTATTAAAAATGACGTTTCAGCTTATCAGTGAATGTAAAAACATTTATTAGAGTTCTATATTTCAGTTAAACATGTTAAAGTAACATTTTTTGTTATTTGTGTATTAAGCAAGGTAAATGTACAAGTTAGTTTGTTAATAGTCAATAACTCATCTCACAATATCATCTTCTAACAAATCATAATTTAATGGACTGTTTTCCTCTATTGAATGCGCAATTGATATTAAAGTGAATCATCAGTAACACAAGAAAATTTCATCTTCAGAGGCAGATTTAGGGGGCAGTGTTAGACCCCCCCCCCCCCCCCAAAAAAAACACCCCCTTTTTGTTTGAAAAATTTGGTTGATTATATAGGGAATCACTGAAGCATGATTGGAGTGGGCACAACTGTTTACTCTTTTTGGATACGCCAATTATCTTTATATAATAAGATACAATTTTTTTTTATTCTTGATTTATATTATCAAATCATCTATATGATTCTTCTCTTTTTTAGGTAAAAATGAGCTACATGACGTACCAAAAAAAGATGTTGAAAATTGTAAAACTGTTTTAACAAGATCATACAAAAATAGACAAAAGAATAATACCAGGTCTGGACTTTTGTAGCTGCATGCAATTATTTCTAAAATACAAGGAAACAAGATGTAAATGTAGCTGCACAGCAGACACGGCAAATCATAAAATGGCATATCAAAAAAGGAAAACATTTCTTTTCATAGAATCCAAGAACTCTTTTAACTAAGTCAAGTTGTTATTAGACATGTTATCATGAAAATACTAACATATATATTAGTATTTATAGTCACATGTAATATCCCAAATATAAGAACTACAATGTATATGGTATGTGTGACTATGTCAAGTTACATGTTTGCTCAGAATATTTCAATGTCACAAGGATATGAAATGGATAAATAAAATATTGTCAACTATTTAAATAAAACAGACAAGCTCACATAAAAATCAACTGTTTATGTGAAAGTTCAAGTTGAATAAAATTGGCTAGAATTAACATACCATATATCCAAATGTACAGAATTGGCTTTCTTCGAAATTTTGTATGCTTAATAGAATGATAGTCAAATGATAGTTGTAGTTTTTATTTTCTTGGAACTTTATCAATATAAAATAGGGAGATGTGGTATGATAAAAAAAATGAGACAAATTTCCACCAGAGACCAAAGTGAATGTTATAAAATACAGGTCACAGTTATGTTTGGCACTGTGTAGCATTCTATGAAAGACACAAAGATTACAGAGTGTAAAATAATCCAAACAAGATAACAAACTATCAATAATTCCTCTTAACTCACTGAAACAAAACATAAAGGCCAATTACAGTCATATTCACAATTATAGTTACTTTTTTGTGTCAACAGGGAATTCAAAGTATCATCAAAGGCTATGACAGTCAACATGAGAACTCAATATCAATAGGATATTGACTTTTGGTTATTTTTCATCTACACTGCTATTTTTTCAGAGGAACAAATCCAGTAATCTAAAATACAGATACACATTGGCAGATCCAGGGGGAGAGGGGGGTCTGAACCCCCCTTTTTTTGGATGATCAATTCATTTGAATGGGGACATATAGTTGGAACCCCCCCACCCCTTTGTCCTGGGTTGGGAACCCCCTTTTTAAAATGGCTTGATTATTACAATAATTTTAAAGTAACACAATAGTACTGAATATTAAAAGTAGATTTCCAGTACTAGTATAGATTTTTTGTACAAAAATAGTACCTATGCAAAAGTAACTGTGTAGGTTTAATACACATGATTCCAGTTTTCAAGAACATATGAAATGGAATCAAATGTTACAGGAATTTTCAGGGTGTCCAACACTTGAAAATTTGTTTTGTGATTTGCAACATTGCAAAGATTTAACCTGCTGATAACAATTTGGAAATTGAGCTACAAAATGCATACCTTTAATACATACAGAATAATTTGTGACTTCATCATCGAAATGATAACAATGTAACTAAATTACTACTACCTTATTAAATTTGTTTTCCTTGATTTTGTGTATAAGGTGAACAGTTTTCTCTGCTTTCATAGTTCGTATATGAAGCTGTCTAGGTTTCCTTCTATTGGAATTTTATCATGATTATCTGGAAGACATCGCTTATTACTTTGGAGAACCTCATGTTTATCATTGGAAATGTAACCTTCATAACCTTGGTAGTGCCCCAGCAGAGACATATATTCCATTAAAAGTAGTAAGCTGGTTGTTTTCAGGGTTTGAATTCTGTAATTCTTGGAACACAAAAATATAAAAGAAATAAAGCAAAGTTGGGAATACAGTTTAACTAACTATGTACATAAGTCTGTGTTTGAGTTTAGGCTTAGTGTTTTAAGTGTTAATAGTGCTCCTTACATGCATCTGCCTGCTGAGATTACACAATTGAAATTCATTCTAAGAAAACCTACAAATAATTCGACTGCCTATTTCGTCAAATAAAAAAGACGACACAATGAACCCAGTGAAATCATTGGCAGATCAATTGCCAGAGTTTTCCTGGGGTCGGAATTCCTTTTCAAAATGACTGGATCCTCGCCTGGAATATATCACATGTTGTGGTCAAAGGGTAGAGCTATCTTGTTTATTAAATAAATCATCAAGTAGAATAGATAGTATAGTCTGTGTTTTTCTTAGATGTATTTCCTTTTGTATCCATCTGATGAGTTGAACCTTTTTCAACTGACTTTTATGGTTTGTTCTTGTATTGGAGTATTCTACCATAGCCCAGGGAGGGTTGGCACCTGATACCATATTTTAAACCCCTCATTCTGTATGTGTCTTTACAAAGTCAAGAGCCTGTGATTCAGTGGTTTGGCTTAAATTAAAATATTGTTTGTTTGCCCTTTACCGACCGACCCTATAAATTCGTTCCGCCTGAAAATCTTTTATTTGTATTTACCTGCAAGATTTTATTTTATTCTGTTTTTCCGTTCCTACAAATAATCTTATATTTGTATTTCCCGCTCAAAACATTTTTACCGGAATCCTCGGGTTTTATCTTTCCCGGATAGGGTCTAGTCCGTTTGGTATCACGTGAGCGTTTGACATGAACACTTGCATTTAGAGTTTCAAAGCATTTGTTAGAAATCATGATATGACGAACGTTACTCTGTGTCTTTATACTTGAAGAGTAGGGTTCATTAAAAAAAAGTTCGTCCAATACAAAATTATCAACGTGTGTACAAAATATTTTAAACGGACGTTGTATCGTATGTAGGAATGGCCTTTGGTGATCGGTGGATCAGGATGATTATGTTAACGATGCCTTCAACAAGCATTGATATATTATTTATGTCTGACATGAACCAAAGGTCTGTAAAGTGGAGAATATTTGGCAGTAAAATCGCCAAGTTTTTCCATACAAATCATTTATAAATGCGATAAAAAAATATGTGACAATTTTGTTTCAAGTCTAAGTTGTATCATTTTTATTGGAAACCCAGGCATACAAGAACATTTAAACACGCTAGGGACTGTTTCTACTAGTAATGTATGTCTGCCTGGACATATTTTACCAGGACAAAGTTATCTCTAACAGAAAACCTTTAGGTCGAGGTAAACGTACAATGAACGTAGGACAGAATATTAGTGTAAGTTAAAACTCTCAAAAGTTCCAGGCATATGAATGTTGAAAACAAAATAGTAGTGCATATGAATTAATTTCACATTCTACATGATATCTTTTTCTTCAAAACTTCCTGGAACTTTATACTAGTCTAATAGTCCCAGAAATTTATTAGCAAAAACATACTTAAACAAAAGCAATACAGACAAAAATGACGTCATGCAGATTATTTATCTATAAAATAAAATATTATACCTACCTGCCTACCCGTAACAAAAAATGTACCGAGCTCAGTTATTTTTTGGGAAAGAAAAATAAAATATTTTACCTGCCTACCTACCCTGTTTCAAAACATAGTGTCGGAAAAGGGCAAACAAACAATATCTTAATTTAGGCCTTAAATATTATTTTGTTTGTTTCTGTGTTTCATACTTGTTTTTCGTTCATTATTTTGTACATATTTACACCGTTAGTTTTCTCGTTTTAATAGTATTAGATTTGTCATTTTGAGGTCTTTTATAGTTGAAAATGTAGTTATTGATCTGCCCATTGTTGAAGGCCATACCGACGTTGTTGACTTATCTAGAGTTGTTAAATTCTGTGTCATTTTGGTCTTTTGTTTAGAGTTGTCTCAATGACAACGTAACCATTCCACATCTTCTTTTTGTCAAGCATGCAGTGATCGGGAAGGACTAGCGCCCTGCGCCTATAGCGCATATTGACCAGAAATGGCGCATAGAGTGACAAATGTAAGCGCCCACGTGGCGCACGATATTTTTCACTTCGTTTCGAAACGTTTAGATATCGTCAAATGGATCATTTCCAATCGTGTTCCGTACCGCCATGTGTGTATACACAACTATGTAATGTTCCTCCAATGATAGGAGCACCTATATATTTTTAGGACGTCTTGGGTGTTTTCATATTGTAATAGAACCATGCAGTTTAACGTCTCGGGTGTTTTCGTATTGTAATAGCAGAACCATGCGGTTTAACTGATTACCCAAAAAACGTAATTAACCATCATTCTTGATATATTTTTTTATAAACAACTTTAAATTTGTCAAATTTGGCTAGTAAAGACGAGATTTATCTCTAATTATAATCTTTTAAGTTAGTTTAGCTTGCTATTATTTCGATTGAAAAACCCCAAAGTCTTTTAATGAATATAGTTTTTGTCTCCATAAAAGGCACTTAACTGTCCGTCATTTTTTTATCTTTGGCTCGTTTTAACATTTGGTAAACATTACTTCAGCGAACTGTTGTTTTGTTCTATCAATTAATGATACTCTCTACTGTTAGTATTGTCGTTGTCATGAAGTGATAATAATACAAGAAGTGCAGAGGAAATGCTAGAAATGTCCTCTGATACGGAACGTCTGGAATAAGTATGGTTTCGACGAAGACCCAAATTTAATGTACAAAAAAAACCATGCACATGTACAAGGCAACAAAACCAGTTTAAATATTGTAAAAAGGTTATCTTAAATATTGTCCGGTTTGAAGGAAGTTAAAATAACTTATTGTATATTCATTGAAATTGAAATTACAAAATCACAGGAACAATATCCATGATATAATTCAAAATCATAAAGGTAAGTACCACCACCTCTTTGCACAAATATACTCATACTTTTTTTGTTTACAGTAGTCAATTTAAATGGCCCACTCATTTGACAACATGGCCCATTATTTTTTAAAATGGCCCATTGAATTTATTTTTGGGGGGCCCTGGGCCCATAGTGAAAAAATCCTTCCAGATCACTGAGCATGCGACTTGTCTTTTGTACCAAAAGCGAGAAAGCGATCCTACATTCCGTCGTCGGCGGTGCTGTGTCCACAAATGTCCACTCTTTGGTTTAAGTTTGTGTAATTTTTTATATCTTTCTTAAACTGTCCTTGATTTCTACCAAACTTTGAACATGTTGAAGGAAGCAGTGTTTATGATGTAAAAATAGTTAAATTTAAAAAAAAAATCGGTTTATCCGTATTTTATTTATAACTGGACTTAGCTTTTCCGCAACTTAACCATTGTTAACATTACATTCACTCTGGATTTTTTTTAAATCATAACTTATTTTAATGGTAAGATGAAAAGAAGAGAAAAATTAAGCATGTTTAAATTAACATGGTTTATAAGTCACAATAATGTTTATTTACGATTTCACATTTCATTGACAAATACAGAGTGGTCCAAAAAATATAGAAAAAATCAGAAAACTGGAATAAAATATTCTGTTATCTATGGTGCTGTTAACAATGTTCAAAAATATGTGCACAACGGAAATAAATAAATTAAACGTTTTTTTTAGTGGCCATTTTATAACCCGTTACCATATATCATGAGACGAACAAGCGCATGGATGTAATTAATACGCGTTAGTTAGAAATCAAACTGTGTATTGACCTTTTAATTTTAGAATAATAGAGTTCAAATATATCAATATTCATGTTGTAGGTTATTGCCATTTTGACGTAAATGTTTTTAAACCAATGGCAAGATACGATTTATTTTTCGATTATCTCTGACATTTAGTCATTCGATATGGTAAAGTCCCAACAGGTTCGAATAAGATCTTCGCAGCATATTAGCATTGCCCCCACCCCACCCCCCCTTTTACTTATATTCCCCTGACTAAATGACAACTGGGTCTTCAAAACAACTGTTTACTTTCAGTTTCTGTTTTTTTTTTATGACTTTCGATGTAAAAACTAGAGACGTTCCGAAATTTCTTTCTGTTTACATCGTTCACATCGTATACATCGCGATGTTGACAATATTGTGTCAACATCGTGTTTATATTGTATATATACATATATGTATAAAGTCTAGTATACCTTTCTGTTTACATCATTCACATCGTATACATCGCGATGTTGACAATATTGTGGCAACAGCGTGTTTATGTTGTAATATTGTGTCAACAGCGTGTTTATATTGTATATATATATATAATATAAAGTAATACTATATACCTTTTTGTTTACATCGTTCACATCGTATACATCGCGATGTTGACAATATTGTCAATATTGTGTCAACATCGTGTTTATATTGTATATATAGACGTGTCTACACCTTGCTGTTTACATCGTTCACATCGTATACATCGTAATGTTAACAATATAGTGTCAAAATCTTGTTGTTGTGTTGTTGTTGTATATACATTTTTTTTCGTTCTTTTTTTTTTTAAATAAGTTAACATGGTTGAGCAGTTAGTTATATAGTTAAAATGTTGTCCATTTTTCATGTCGGCGTCTTTTATTGTTAACTATGCCATATAAACTTTGCTCAATGTTAAAGGTCATACGGTTATCTACAAAATGTATAGATGTGCCAGTTAGTATGTATGTAACGTGACGGTACCCAAATTGCACCTATTTTGACAGTTTTTTCACCTACGTTTTTTTTTATGATCAAGTAAAATATGTCCATACTGTGTTTATTTTGTAGCCCTATCCTTCTTCATTGTATAGGTACACTAATTTGATTTTTAATCCATATTGAGTCCATAAAAAATGGGTTTGAATCAACCTCCAAACTATCCAGGATTCTGTAATGAGGAGTACCCAAATTGCATCCATGCTTAAATTCACATCGTCAAAAGTCTAATAACCGATCTTTTGTTTAATTTCTTCAAATATTTTGAACAATTGGATATTAGTCCATGCTTACTCTTCATATTTTAAAAAACGGATGCTTATAATATATTGTTTTTGCTAATTTTAAAAAGATGACGTTTTGATGACGTCGTATGATGACGTTTTCGAACATTTTGCTTTTTCAGTAAACAGTCCATCTGTTGTCCAGAATACTTTACATTGTCTGAAACAGATAGATTACAATTAATTCTATCTTCATTTGATATTATGCAGCTTACTGTTCCGTTCATTAAAAAGTCATTTGCACCGAGGGGAGTGGACACAACGCCTGCATAAATATTACTGTTTTATCATTTATATATGATGTTTAATATGTTCATTTTTCCATTGTGTATATTGTATTGTATTGTTTGTATATGCCTTCAACCCCCAGGGGTATAAATAAATGTGCATTTCATGAATAAATTAAATACTGTGAACGTTTTGTGTATATCTAAATACATGTATGTTTACCTATGTTGAAAGACGTGCATAGTATCAAATCCAAAAAATACAAATTGTTTAGTCTCTAGGAAATGTTGTAAGATTTCCGTTGTCATTTTTTCTAAATAGGTGCAATTTGGGTACTCGGTGCAATTTGGGTACCCTTACGTTACTGGAAATTTTACTTATTTGCAATCATACCACTTCTTTTTTCATAAATACCTTTCTGTTTAAATTGTTCACATAACAATGCTAACAATATCGTGTCAAAATCGTGTTTATATTTTACATTGAGTCTATGGTACGTATATAAACGTTAAACTAACTGCATATGTTTGCACCTGTCCTTAGTCAGGAATCTGTCGTTCAGTAGTTGTCGTTTGTTGAATTGTTCCTCCGTGTTTCTGGTTTCATGTTTTTTTACATTAGACCTTTATTTTTCCTGTTCAAATAGTTTTACACTAGTGTTTTTTTGTACCTTTCATAGCTTGCTACTCGATAAAAACTAAAACTCCGTATTAATAACAAACCTATAGGGGTTTACTTATAAAAGATGTAACTTAAATAAGAAGTTGTCTTATTTGAACTTATACCGCATCTTCTTATATGTATACATCGCTATGTTAACGATGTCAACGATGTAAACAATATATAAGAGTTCAAACAATTTTAACGAAGTTGACTAGATATCGGTTTAATATTGTGTACATCGCGATGTTAACGATGTCAACGATGTAAACAATATATAAGAGTTCAAACAATGTCAACGATGTTCACACGACATCGTGTTTACATTGTATACATCGCAATGTTAACGATGTCAACAATGTAAACCTTAACAATATATAAGGGATCAAACAATGTCAACGATGTAAACAATATATAAGAGTTCAAACACTGTCAACGATGTTGACACGACATCGTGTTTACATTGTATACATCGCAATGTTAACGATGTCAACGATGTAAACAATATATATAAGGGTTCAAACAATGTAAACGATGTTGACACAACATCGTTTTAACATTGTATACATCGCGATGACAACGATGTATACATTATATAAGGGTTCAAACAATGTAAACAATGTTGACACTATATCGTGTTAACATTGTAGATATCGCGATGTCGACAATATTGAATTTATAAACATCCTTCACTGGACATGAATGTATCCCCCTCCCCTTCCCCATTCATCACAGTAAGAAAAGAAAGGGTAGGGTGGGGGAGTTTAAAAATAATGATGCCTGGTTATAGAATGAAAAACATATACATAGCAGAGCCAGAAGCATTATGTCAATGGATGTTTCCAGGGGCGGATGCAGGAATTTTCGAAAAGGGGGGGGTGCTAAGGGGTGCTAACCCAGGGCAAAGGGGGGGGTGCAAAACATATGTCCCGATACAAATGCATTGATCGGCAAAAATAAAGGGGGGGTGCGCACCCCCGGAACCCCCCCCCCCCCCCTGGATCCGCCACTGGTTTCATTGCATTTGTTTGAGCCTGAGGATCTATAAAAAAAAGACGTACAAAAGTGAATTTAAAATTACCGTAGCTAAGATACGACTTTTGTGAAACGCTAGCCTGGAAAAAAAAATTGTTGCTTGTGCATTTTAACAAATATCATAAAATAGAGATGTCTTACCGACTTTATTGAATACCGTCCAAATTGTTCTTCAGTGTCGTCAAAGCACTGTACACCCATTTGTTATGACGTCACATATAAATATGGGAAAACACCTTGTGACGTCTTTATGATTTCTGTATCTGTAAACGGAATTATCTCCTTCAAAGGAGCACTTCTTTTCAGAATCGATTAAAAGCTCAAGACTCAGATTATGTTTATAGGACTATATTAACAGAGACTTACGATAAACAAAACGTAAAAAAGAATACGTCTCGTGGGGTGCATGTTGGCTACAGTTGCTTTTCGTTTGCTAGAACTGAGGTAGGGCCTTCAACATAACTTTATTTCAAAAAATCCCAAACGGGTTAAAATGATCCAAACGTAATATAGATATATAAACATATATACTACAGTATCACTTAGTTTGTAACTCCGACATTTGCGCCATCTGCAGGTAAGGTTTAATTGGAAAATTTAATATGTTTAGTGCTACATCGTGAATAAGATTTTTTTTTAAAGTATTCCTCCTGGGTATTGGGTAACTCATAAAACTGAGTTACTTAGGTTTAAAATTATATAGTGTTCACACGTTTGAGATTGTCAATTATAAATTAATTAGTAAAACAGTTTCCGTTAGTTTTCTAAGAATTCAATTTGGATTGTTCCATATTCGGGAAAAAAGGATGATACTATGGTAATAACACCCGATGCAGGACGTAACGGCCATACTGCCATGACGTCCATAGAGATGTTCGAAATGTAAAGCCCCGATCACAACTGATCGTACAATTTTTTGTCGTGGAAGACCGATAAAAAAGTTGTCGTGGCCCTCTCGTGCAAAAATCAAATGTCAAAAAAAATATTTCGAGAGGTCACATCAGCTACGACATGTCTACGATGTTTCCACGATGGGTAACCAAGTTACAAGTATCGACAGATTGTAGATCCATGAATGTGTATACGTATATAACATACTTAGTTTATATTATAATTGTTCAGCGAATTTTAACCAAGATGCCCCCGAAAAGACAAAGTAACAAAAGAAATGTGGTGGCAGTAAACGTGGGTGATATTGTCCAGACGGAGGACCCGATACCACAAGCTGAAACATATGACGATTCAGAAACTGCTGGAGACGACCCTGGTCATAATATCGTCACTGTGACGGGAGACGTGGAATAGTCCCGCCGGATTATATTTTTTCTAAATAAAACGAAAATATGTTGCCCGACGAACGTACTACTGTCGTACGAAAGACAATCAATGTAGTGCGAGCATCGTACGAAATTTGATAATCTTGATCATATATATATAAAGTATATTTTAATGGTTGTGTGGCGTTCTAAATTAGATTTTATGAATTATTGTAAATGTTTTATTCGTCTAATCTCAAACAGCTGGGATGTAAAATAGTTATCCCACTCGGCCATCGGGGTGATCTTACACTGACACACCGCGTCCTTGTGGGATAACTATTAATTACAATTAGTTTCATGCAAAGAACACTGGTTTTGAATTTGTTCTCATCTGCACATCGGTTTTAATTGCCTTTACATGAAAATTGTACGCGCCAGTAAACAACATGGTCACGTTATTTGTATGAACATTACATAGAATAGAATTCAAAAAAAATCTGTAAACTTTTGAATCAGTAAGGCGTAGACTTAAATCATTTTTTTTTTAAATTTTTCTATTTTATTTTTGGGAAAGGGGGAGGGGCGATAAATTGTTTAAATTGAAATTATTTTAAGAAGAAAATACATACTAGAGGCTCTAAAGAGCCTGTGTCGCTCACCTTGGTCTATGTCAATATTAAACAAATGACGCAGATGGATTCATGACAAAATTGTGTTTTGGTGATGGTGATGTGTTTGTAAATCTTACTTTACTGAACATTCTTGCTGCTTACAATTATCTCTATCTATAATGAACTTGGCCCAGTAGTTTCAGGGGAGAAGATTTTTGTAAAAGATAACGAAGATTTACGAAAAAATGGTTAAAAATTGACTATAAAGGTCAATAACTCCTAAAGGGGTCAACTGACCATTTCAGTTATGTTGACTTATTTGTAAATCTTACTTTACTGAACATTATTGCTGTTTACAGTTTATCTCTATCTATAATAATATTCAAGATAATAACCAAAAACAGCAAAATTTTCTTAAAATTACCAATTCAGGGGCAGCAACCCAACAACAGGTTGTCTGATTCATCTGAAAATTTCAGGACAGATCGATCTTGACCTGATAAACACTTTTACTACATGTCAGATTTGCTCTAACTGCTTTGGTTTTTGAGTTATAAGCCAAAAACTGCATTTTACCCCTATGTTCTATTTTTAGCCATGGCGGCCATCTTGGTTGGTTGACCGGGTCACACCACACATTTTTTAAACTAAATATCCCAAAGATGATTGTGGCCAAGTTTGGATTAATTTGGCCCAGTAGTTTCAGAGGAGAAGATTTTTGTAAAAGATTACTAAGATTAAGAAAAATGGTTAAAAATTGAGTATAAAGGTCAATAACTCCTAAAGGGGTCAACTGACCATTTTGGTCATGTTGACTTATTTGTAAATCTTACTTTGCTGAACATTATTGCTGTTTACAGTTTATCTCTATCTATAATAATATTCATCATAATAGCCAAAAACAGCAAAAATTACCTAAAATTACCAGTTCAGGGGCAGCAACCCAATAACCGGTAGTCGGATTCATCTGAAAATTTTAGGGCAGATAGATCTTGACATGATAAACAATTTTACCCCAGTCAGATTTGCTCTAACTGCTTTGGTTTTTGAGTTATAAGCCAAAAACTGCATTTTACCCCTATGTTCTATTTTTAGCCATGGCGGCCATCTTGGTTGGTTGGCCGGGTCACGCCACACATTTTTTTAAACTAGATACCCCAATGTGGCCAAGTTTGGTTTAATTTGGCCCAGTAGTTTCAGAGGAGAAGATTTTTGTAAAAGTTAACGACGACGGACGACGACGGACGACGACGGACGACGGACGCCAAGTGATGGGAAAAGCTCATTTGGCCCTTCGGGCCAAGTGAGCTAATAAACCGGGAGGGGAGTGTGAAAAATGTTTGGTTTCTTGAAAATTAAGTGTGGGGATGGATATTAAAACAAATTCCAGGATGTTATTGAACAATTTTTTTTTCTTTCTTTAAGTAATAAAAATATGGTTTGTCCCACGAAGATTAATGTACGATACCTTAAGTAAACCGTTCTATTGATTTGGAGACCTTTGAGAATTCTTAAAAGATGTCACGATAACGTTTGCTAATACAATAGGTGAACAAAGGCTTTTGAAAATGATTGATTTATTGTCGGTTGATAAACGTCCAGGGGCAAATTTTTCATGCATTTTCCGGACGAGAACAAATTGGCAATAAATACAATAGGTAGGCCCTGTAATTGAGGCCATTCGAGATGAAAATGATTACGTGTAAACCCCGCACAGCCAAACGGATGGCTTACTTTCACGGCCGACACTCGGCTAACCGAGAGATTGGTCGGTTAATCTATATTGAGTATGCGGCTATATCGGCAGTGGGTCTGTTAATTGGGTTGGCTAAAGTCTGTTAATCAGGTGTTATCGAGAAAATCATTGAAAACTCAGAATGTTTCATTGTATAACCTTTTAAATATATGTTTATCATAAAAATATTTATGTCTGACAAAACTATTCAATGTACTGAATCCAGTGGTGTAATTATTATTTTTCTAGCTTCTATGTACGATCTATAAAATGAAAAGGCAAATTACTCATCAGTAAATTTATACACATTTTACACACACAAAATGTACACAAAATGACACTTGGGTTGAATTTACTTGCATGCACTATTTTGAACATCGAAAAAAGACAGGCATTATGAGTGTTAACCAAATTGATATCATTTTGTGAAAAATCTACACGAAAATCTGTATTTTGGTGACATAAATCAATCTTTATTAAAAACCTGGTCTGTTAATGGGTCGGATGTATAAAACCCGGTCTGTTAATTAGTCTGTTAAGAGTTATGAATGACAATAAAAGTATAATTTTATTACTTTATGGTGTGTTCATTTGGTAGGCTCAAGACGAGCGGCTAAAATATACGGAAACAACACTTGAGCAATGGAACATAAAATATATACGGAAACAAAACATGAGCAATGGAATACAAAATATACGGAACAAAACACATGAACAATAACAATGTAGGCAATGGATATTGAAAATTGATAAAAATGGTTTCAAAAAGTGTTAAATTAAAGTAAAATTGATTTTATCCGAGAATCGTCGCATATATCATGTGGATTCTGTTTAATTGTCATGAATGACACCAATTTGTCATCTACATTGGTAACCAGTATATAAATCAGAGATTAACGTCGTAATGTAACTTAACATCAGTATATTGGGATGCCTAAATATAAAGAATAGAGAAAGAATAATGGGTAAGATAAATAAAATGTAGAGAAAAGTAACATAACCATTTAAAGAATACAGAAATAAACAACACCCCCCCCCCCCCCCCCCCCCCAATTCGTACCCTCATGGTATACACGAGAATCTGGATGGAGATACAAAATACAAAATAAAAGATAAGGACAGTAGAGAGTTATGCATTGCTAAAAAAGAGAAGAAAAGAAATTGTTTAAGAATAAAGACATGAAACCCCCCTGGGTGTTGAAACAGTAACGGATTGCGATGTACTCATATTGGTGACAAGTGCTTGACGTTTACATGTGGACACCTGCAGTTCTCCTCTGCACATATGTAGAAAAGGAACTAAACGGAATAAAATGAATTAAATTTTAATACAACCAAATGTAGCTGCATTCGCTCCTTTCCATTTACTTCTTTAGAATGATTTGTAAACAACAGATGATTAAGTAATACAAGAAAAAAAAACCAATTGGATGATGCTGAGGAATTAGGAATAAGGTGGTACCGAACACTTTCACTAAAATCAATGTGGTTCGTTTAATTTGGATAAAATTTTGACAAAGTATTTAATTTGAACCTTTAACAGAAATATAAAAATTTCAAAAAATTTGAACCAACCTTTTTGTCAGAAAAATTAACTGGTTATATAGCAGTTTGACAAACACCAATTTTGATCTTCGAGAAGCTTATTATTCCCTTTACAACACAACGTAATTAAAACGTATCACTGACTTTACAGAGTTATCTCCCTGTAGTGTTGGGTACCACCTAAACGTCCAGTGACAAATGTCATGTGCATATGAAAACGACAACACGTTATATATGTACCCTGTGTTGTATTATAAAGACACGTTCAATCGGATTTGAGAACATGCTACTTTGAGCAGACACAAAAATTAAGGCTGATTGAAATCGTTAATAATAAATTCATGCATATTCCAGCGACCAACCCAGATCACGCTATTATTGAAGTGACACACTCTTGAGTAAAATGCAAAGAAAGTCAAAATAAAAATGCTTTTACTGGAAGGATAGTGTTGCATCGTATTATTATTTTATGTCGAGCCTTCGACTTTAGTCGAAAAAGCGAGACTAAGCGATCCTACATTCCGTCGTCGTCGGTGTCGTCGTCGTCGGCGGCGTCCACAAATATTCACTCTGTTGTTAAAGTTTTTGAAATTTTAATAACTTTCTTGAACTATGCTGGATTTCTAACAACCTTGGACAGAAGCTTGTTTATGATCATATTAAGATAGTATCCAGAAGTAAATTTTGTAAAAATAAAATTCCATTTTTCCCGTATTTTACTTATAAATCATGGACTTAGTTTGTTCTGCGGGGAAACATTACATTCACTCTGTGGTTAAAGTTTTTAAAGTTTTAATAACTTTCTTAAACTATCCTTAGTTTGTACCAAACATGGACAGAAGTTTGTTTATGATCATAAGATAGTATCGAGAAGTAAATTTTGTAATTAAGTAAATCCATTTTTCCCGTATTTTACTTTTGAATGGACTTAGTTTTTCTGCGGGGAAACATTACATTCACTCTGTGGTTAAAGTTTTTAAAAATTTAATAACTTTCTTAAACTATCCTGGGTTTGTACCAAACTTGGACAGAAGCTTATTAATGATCATAAAATAGTATCCAGAAGTAAATATTGTAAAAAGATAACTCCATTTATTCTGTATTTTACTTTTAAATGGACTTAGATTTTCTTCCAGTTAACATTACATACAGTCTGCAGTTAAAGTTTTCAAAACATTTATTAGATTCATTCACTATCCTAAATTTTTACTAAACTTGGACAGAAGCTTCTTACAATCATAAGATAGTATCAAGAGGAATATTTTTATTGATTTTTTTCCTCATTTTTGTTGAGCCTGCGATTTACAGCAACAGTAGGTGAGACACTGGGTTCCGCGGAACCCTTACAATATTTTTTTTAACTCAAGAACATCTCATTTTTAACATTTTCAATGGAAAAATATAAAGGTAGCACAACTATTTTCGTGGCTAAATAACTCTTAACTGACACAATTTCAATTGTCCAACCCATTAACAGACTTTATTCACATAATTTTCACTAAAACGTGGTATTACTCACGTTATATTACAATTATGAAATATTTACTAATGTCAATTTATATTTAAGAACCAAAGTAGTATTTTGTGTCTTTTAAATGATATCTAAAATTGTTTGTTTCGCCTTTTATTAAAAAATTGCTATGCGTGTAATCATAAATACTACATACTTGCGCGACGCCTTTTACTTTTACTGAAAACTGCGCAGACTATGAAATGTTTTTAAAGGTGGAAAATGTTCTTTGATAGATATCATTTTGTCAGACACTTTTCTTTTTTTGATTTAATTCTTATAATATGCCAAAAATCTGTATATTTGATCGAGTTTCACATTAAATTGTGCGTTTTACTCTTAACAGACGTATAGCCAACCCGATTAACAGAGCCACTGCCGATATAGCCGCATACTCAATATAGATTAACCGACCAATCTCTCGGTTAGCCGAGTGTCGGCCGCGACTTTGGCATGGGTTTTACGACAGATCGGGAAAAGATCTGAGTGACCATACTTCTATTCCGTAGTCACACAAGCGGTGATGTCGGAAATGAAAAGTCTGGGCTGGTATTAAATGTAAAAATAACCTTTTCCACGACATGCCGGATTGAAATTAAAATGTTGTCCTACAAAATGCATGACTTTGCAGGAAAAAGGTGTGTACAAAAAGTGAAAATAATTATCGCGCTGAATAAATGAGCCGTACTAACAGCCTGTGTAAGAATGGATATTCTATCAGCAATAAATCCCCACCCCACTGAAAATTAAATGGTCAACTAATGGACCTTAGTTCCTTACACAAACCTTTTTGATATTTTAACAGCTTAGAGAAATAAACAAAAGTAATTATCTATCCAATTTGAATAAGCAGATATTTCTAAAATTCGCTAGGGGTTTCACAGAACCCTATGCTGTTTCTCACCTGGGATCATCTCATCTGCTGTCATTACAAAAGTACAATGTTGACTTAAACAAGTGAGTCTATTTATCAGTAGATACAGATTTTAAAAACAATTCAAACGTTTTCGATAAGCTGGGTCACATATTCACGATTTTTACATGCCGTCTTTGACAGAACCATTCCCGATTAAAGTTTGTCAAAAGTCTGATCAAGATCCTTTGAATTGTGGCTGGAAATTTAAACTTTTATCAAAACTTGTAAAAATGTTTATTGAATCGTGACAACAATAAGATATTTTTCAGGAAGAGTCCATATTTAGCCGTTTCCAACCGAATTTATCCCGATAATCTTGTTTTTATATTTTTCGCATGGTACAAATCGACCGAATCTCCCAACGGCGTCCCGATTCTACCGATGTGATCCAACAGGAATAAGACATTGATCAGACAGTCAACTGACGGTGACGGGAGATAACCGTTAGAAAACTGTCGCAATATGAGGGATGATCAGGTGATGTCGGAACGCAATCCTATCACAGTCTGCTGTACCGCATTCCATACGGCTTTGCCTGGACTCCGTCGTATTGTGTTCTGTGATTGTCGGGACTCTGACGTGGGTATCATTGCCAAATGTCGTATTGATAACGGGACTATTTCGGAACGGTTTCGACAAAGACGGTTCGCATTCGGCAAGATGTGGATGCAATCTGGACTCAATCATCCAGCTTGACCGCTTGACCGACCTCTACAGACCATTCCCGATCAGTAGGAATCTGTTACGAACATATACGACTTCGTTAAGCCAGTGTTGGGAGATTCCAGATCAATGATGATAGTTATCCGACTTTTTAACTTTTCGTGTCTTAGTGCTATCTGATCTCAAACGGGAGCAATAATCGGCACTGTGTGAACGCCGCATTAGGTGCTATTTCTTGGTCTTGACAATAAGCCTCTGTCCAAGTTTCAAAACAATATATAAAGGTTAACAAATTTATCATGTAAAACAGAATTGTTACCAGACTGTCTATACATGTTAAATGTATAAAACTTAGTCGCTCTAAAAAACCAATAATGAGAAAATATATTTTCAAAGGCTTATTTCAAATCATTAAAACGTCTGCCAAATTTTTATGAAACTCTATGAATGAATGAATTTTATTTCTCATAAACTACAAATTACATACATTGTAGTTACAGAGAATATATAAACAATTACATTAAATATTGAAGCACATGTGAACAATACAAACATAAACATTAAATTACAAACTAACCAGGAGGAGTGACCCTCACATTTATAATTTTTTATAAATCTACAAAGTTTTTCAAGAACAATATAATTATTAGAGCTCATTAATTGTTGATATTTATAAATATTTGGACGAAGAGTACAATAGTATGGTAACAACCTCTTTCTTTCTTGTGTTAGAGCATTACATGACATAACATAATGATATTCGTCACCTACGTCTCTTGATTCGCAAAGATGGCACAACCTATCATTTCTTGATATGTTATTCCACCTTCCCGTCTCGATAGGTAATCGGTGACTTCCACATCTAAATTTACACAATAAAAATTGGTTATATAATGACAATTTGGAAAAATAGCTTTCTAATTTAATATCATTTTTAAAAATTCTATAACATAAGCATTTAGGAGTAGTGTTAATTTCGCTTAGGCAATTCTGCAAAAATTGGTCTTTAAGTTTCAACTCAATACAGTATCACTAGTCAGTTCATTCGTATATTCACAAGAATAAAATCTCACAATATAATTTTAAAGTTCATTTCTATTAATTTCGTTAATTTTTTAAAGAGCCAAAAAAATAACGTCCATACTTGTCACACATGCGCATAAGAAGGTGTGACAAAGTAATTGATGAATAACAAACCTTAACCCCAGACTGTTTGTGTTTGTTAACTGTAATAAATGAATAAGTCCATTTATCAGTAAAATACGCAAAAATTAAAATAACTATTTTTTTAAACTTGGTTCTGGATACAGTCTTTTAGTCATAAACAAGCTTCTGTCCAAAGTAGTAGGTTCAGTTAGACCCCTTTTTGGCCCCAAAATATAGCAGTTTTACAAAATTGTTAAAATGTAAATTGTTAGTTATCATTGGAAAGTAGAATGCTTCTGCTACATAAAGATGGGCTATTTTTGACAAAACAATGCACATATATTTATTAACTCATGCTAAATTACTGAAATCTTCACAATTTTAGCATTTTAGTTAAATTTTTGACGGATTCCGTCTTAAATGAAAGTGGCTGGGTTTGTGTTCATTCTTTATATTGAAATGTAAGTTATATTTGATGATAATACATAACATATATAAAGGTTGAGGATGAACACGAATGCGGCCACTTTCAATTTTGACAAAACCATCTGAAAAGTGACATTTTTGGCATATTTGATATAATTTTCATATTTAAGCTTGAATCGGAGCGTTTTTAATGACTAAATCAGTAAAAATCTTTCACATAAACTTATTGATTCAACTGAAATAGACACTTATAATAAGTGTTTAAAAAGTGTCAAAAATCTTTCATCAGACGAACTTGAAATTTGAGGCCATAATCGGCCCTTACCGGACCTACTCCTTTCATCAATAAGAATGAAGGTTTGACAATGTTATTGATGACTGTAAAACTTTAACCTTAAACCTAATCTTAATATTGACTGTAAAAAACTCAATCCTTATATCAGTAAAGAACGGAAAATAGAAATAGATATTTTCAAACTTTTGCTCTGAATACTGTCTTTTGGTCATTATCAAAATTCTGTCCAGATTCCATAACTCTCCATGTAGGTTTGGCAAAGTAATTGGTGTTTAAAACCATAGTCTGAACCTAAATGTTGAATCCGCCGACGCTATCATCGATGACGACGCCGACGACAGAATCTAGAATCGCTATGTCTCGGTTTTGAGAAATAAGCTCAACAAAAAGGTAAACACCTATTTATTCATTTATTGGAAACACGTCTTACACATCACGAGGTATTGTACATCCCAGTAACAGTATCTGTCGTTTGTAGACACTTCAAATTCACACTTGCAATGTATTTTGATATACTCAGTTATATGTAGATTAACATTATGTTTTAGACACGTTTTAGATGACTGCAAGGATGGCATTTACAACATATATATTGAACGACATTATATTTCATACAGATTTTGATCCGAGCATCGTTGACCACCTTATTTCTAGTTGCGTTTTGACCATCGATGATGGAGAAGATATTATGCAAGCCAATACGAGAATTGAAAAGAATAGTATACTTTATGACATATTATTTGAAAGACCATACAATTCATTAGCGCCACTTCAGCAAGCATCAAAAGACGTCAAAAACACAGAAATACAGTCGATATTGGAGAAAAACGGCTTTGTAGAACAGGAAATAAATTTGCCACCTGTCAAACACTCAGATGGTAGGTAAAAAGTTTTACATTCAAGGCAAACTCAGGAAATTTTTTAATTTGTGTGATGTTTTTATTATTTTCTGCTTTTTCTGAAAGATCCGCCATCAGGAAACTAAAACAAATTGAAAGCCAAAGATGTACAAATACTTTTATCCGAGGTGAGCTTTTTGAGCAAATTGGACACAAACAAAATATCAAAATCCATCTAAGATCTACTTTGGCGGATGAAGTTGAGATTCTAGTTTCTGAAACCGCGCTGAAGTACGTCCATTATTCATAGTTCTTTATTCAAAATTAAATAATGAATAATGAAATAGTTCACTATTCACTATTCAATGTTAAAAATAAATAATGAATAATGAAATAGTTAATGTTTCATTATTCAACTTGAAGCGGTGAATAGCGAAATAAAAAAACAAAAAAATTGACTGTGACACTATATAATATAGCTATATCCCGTATTTCAAAATTCGTCATTTTGGTGTTATCTAACAAATTTAAATTGATATCAGAAAATAGAATAAAAACTCTTTAGATTGATAATTTTATTTATTTATTTAGTTTCGGAGGATAAACTAGATGGTTTTCCTAACTACTTTTAACAGAAATTCCTTGGTTCAATGTTTGGACTACCTGAATACCAGAACATATATATAGAAATTAAAATAATGTACGTCGTCTTTTTTTATTTTCACTGGACCTTTGTTATTTTTCATCCTTGTACGTCGTCTTTTTTTATTTTCACTGGACCTTTGTTATTTTTCATCCTGTGATTATAATAACAATAAGTCGATTGTGCAGCAATGCCCATTAGAGGTGTTACGGAGGACCTAAATGCCAAAATACGCACGAAAATTTAGAAATAGCCAATTTTGAATAATGAAATGGATATTTTGAATAATGGAATGGACTTCTCTGACCCTTCAACTCATAATTATAGATATAAATAAAACCTCTGTCGAAAGCTTATTTAGAGAGAAACAAAAGGTATATAGGCAGGCTATATGTTCCGCAACGCATATAAGGGGAGTAACGAAGGACATAAAAATCGAAATTAATATTAAAAAATAGCTTATCTTGAATAATGGAATGGCTGCTGCAACACGTCAACCCCTAATTAAGGAAATATTTATAAACCCAGATAGCGGAATAAGTTGAGTATACACAATATGTGCCGCAATGACCTTTAGAGATGTTACGGAGGACCTAAATGCCAAATACGCGTGAAAATTAAGAAATAGCCAATTTTGAATAATGAAATAGATATTTTGAATAATGGAATGCACTTTTGTGACCATTCAGCCTCTAATTACAGATATACCTTATACCTTCTTCGAAAGCTTATTAAGAGAGGAACAATAGGTATATGATCAATATGTTCCGCAACGCATATTAGAGGAGTTACGAAGGACCGAAATATTGAAATACGCGTGAACAATAAGAAATAGCTTATTTTTAATAATGGAATGGACTGCTGCAACCCTTCAGCACCTATGTAAAGGAAAAATTTATACACCAAATCAAAGCTTATTGATTAAAAAATAAACTGAGAATAAACAATATGTGCCGCAATGACCATTACAAGGGTTTCGTAGGACTTAAATGCCAAAATACGCGTGAAAATTAAGAAATAGCCAATTTTGAATAATGGAATGGACTGATGTGACCCTTTTGCCCCTAATTACAGATACAATGTATACCTCATTCGAAAGCTTATTAAGAGAGGAACAAAATGTATCAAGTCAATATGTTCCGCAGCGCATATTAGAGGAGTTACGAAGAACGTAAATTTTGAAATACGCGTTAACATTAAGAAATAGCTTATTTTGAATAATGGAATGATCTGGTGTAACCCTTCAGCTCCTATGTAAAGGAAACATATATACACCAAGTTAACGCTTATTGATAGAAGAATAAACTTAGAATAAACAATATGTGCCGCAATGAACATTAGAGGGGTTTCGGAGGACCTAAATGCCAAAATACCCATGAAAATGAAGAAAATATAGCCAATTTTGAATAATGAAAGGATATTTTGAATAATTGTATGGGCTGATGAGACCCTTTAGCCCCTAATTACAGATATACTTTATACCTCATTTAAAACCCTTTTAAGAGAAAACAAAATGTTTATATTCAAAATGTTCAGCAACGCAAATTAGATCTAGAGACGTAACGAAGATCTTTTAAAAATATCGGAATACGCTTCACCATTGAAAAATAGCTTATTTTGAATAATGGAATGGACTGTTGCAACCCGTTGGATCCTAATTAAGGAAAAATGTATACACCAAATCAACGCTTATTGATAGAAGAATAAACTGAGAATAAACAATATGTGCCGCAATGACCATTAGAGGGGTTACGGAGGACCTAAATGTCAAAATACGCTTAAAAATTAAGAAATCGCCAATTTTGAATAATGAAATAGATGTTTTAAAAAAAATGAAATAGACTGACGTGACCCTTTAACCCCTAATAACAGATATATTGTATACCTCATTTAAAAGCCTATTAATAGAGGAACAAAATGTTTATAGTCAAAATGTTCCGCAACGCATATTAGAGGAGTAATCAAGGTCTTAAATATCGGAATACTAGTACGCTCTTCACTATTGAAAAATAGCTTATTTTGAATAATGGAATGGACTGGTGCAACCCGTTAGATCCTAATTAAGGAAAGATTTTTACACCAAATCAAAGCTTATTAATAGAAGAATAAACTGAGAATAAACAATATGTGCCGCAATGACCATTAGAGGGGTTACATAGGACCCAAATGCCAAAATACGCGTGAAAATTAAAAAATAGTCTATTTTGAATAATGAAATGGATATTTTGAATAATGGAATGAACTGCTTGGACCCTTTAGCCCTTAATCTAAGATCTACCTTATACCTCATTCGAAAGCTTATAAAGAGAGGAACAAAAAGTATATAGTTAATATGTTCCGCGGAATAACGAAGGACTTAAATATCGAAATACGCGTGAACATTTTGAGGGGAATTTCTGCTGGGACCGGACCTAAAAATCAGAAAATCTTGCACGCTCGTTGACGAGGTTGTGAGGGGAAAACGTGGATGGTTGGGGTTGAAGGGGAAAAAGTAGGGGGGATTGGGTCGAGGGAAAATGTATCTTTGTGGAAGAAAGAAAACACACAAAAAAAACACAGAGAGAGAATATGGCGCAACATGTAGAAATTTTGGAAAATACTGATGAGGAAACTCTCAAATGGCGAGAAGTAGGTGAGGACTGACCCTGGATTGTCAAAGACATTAAAGATGTTGACACGAAGTGTGGGTTCGCAAAAATTATTACCTTGTGCTAGAAAGGGAAAACTATCCGCTCTTGGGGATGTGAAAGACTAAACAAACAGCTGACCACCGTCTGGGCAAAGAGAGAGCGACCGATGGAGCTATGCAAATAGTGAGCTATGGGATGAAAAGATCCAGGGTATGATTACCACGACTTTTATATTTTTTTATAAGGACGGTATGATTGGAAGTGTTAGGAAATGTTTATTAGGCCTAAAAATCGGGTCTAAAACCATTGAAGAGAAACATTTTGACACATCCTCGCTGAAATTGGACATGGGTTGCTGCAGCTGATCTTTATGGTCGTAGTAGTTTTTGAGGCAGGTGACGACTTTCCAAAACTCGGCATCATCAATCTGTTCATCATCAGCCAAAGCAGAGCTGACACATTGCTCAACCAAGGACTTTTTGGACTGGGTCAATCGCAATGTATCGTAGTGTTTCTTTTTCCTTTTGGTTACACGCCTAGAGATTAGTGTGAGATCCATTACGGTGGTAGCATTAAAGCAAGCTAGGACCCCTAGAGGAAGGCTGGCTTCAACACCTTCATCGATCAAAGCTGAACCCAGGGTACTGCTGGTTAACATCAAACTATCCACAGAACAAGCACGCAGTGCTACATACAACTTTGTCCATCGTTTATAGGCGTTCAAGGTAGTTTGATACCTTCGAATTTCTGCATCGAGTTGATTCTCCACACATTCCACTACAGTCTGCCGGTACCCAGCATCTAAATCATCCATTTATTTTATAAGAGCATACCGAGGAGGGGAATGTTTTTGAAGGGCTGTTAGCACCTAAATATAAGATCAGACCGGCTCCGTCGGGAAATTGCTGACCACGCTTCAAGTAGAGTCCATACCCATAGGTAATTCGGGCGTTTGAGGGTTTGAGGTAGAGACCGTTGCCACTGGGATTCACTGTGCCACAGGCTTGAACACCTTGTAAAGGTCCCGGATAAGTCCAATCTTGTCGAGGCGATGCTGCATATTACTGGCTTGAATCTTCCGCTTGGTGTCTTGCAACTCCCTGGCAAGTGCCTCACGCTGCTTAGGGTCGATAACAATGATAAACTTCATTTATTTAATAGGATCGAATGCTATTGAACGCCCCTAAGCGTTGGTGTTGACGCCCCTAATCGATGAATTGCACATGAAGGTATTACACAGCTGATATGGATCCCTTTTCTTCGAGTGTCATCGGTATGTGCACTGGTGGCCTCGAATCGTCTTGGCAGGGCATTGGGGTTAAGAAAATCGCTCGACCTTACCATAATGGCGGAATTCCATGCGTTGAAATCACCACCACCGCTATAGATAGGGCGAATGATCACGCAACCGCATTTTCAACGTTTGCTCCTCATATCGAATGGAACCCACTCAAACTTGCATTTACAGGGCAATTCGAACTTGCAGAACTGGAGTTCCTCTGTGTCCAGATATTCTGCATACTTCAGTTCCATAAAGAAATTTTCGAACTGATCCATTCTTAATAAACCATTAATAAACTTGTCTTGTCTTGTCTTTATCGTATACCTAATAGAACTCGTTTAATTTGCATCGATATTTCCATTTGCCTTTATGCTTGTAAAATTGATGGTTACAAATCCATAGGGCTTGAACTAGCAATGCCTACACAGAGCGTCAAACTGTTCCTTGATGAGATCGTTGCAGTGATCGCGTCAGATGTGATCAAGATTCTTAGCGTCTTGTTGGAAAAGGCAGGGGAGGTTGCCATTTTCCCGGATCGACTGGCGGGGCAGTGTGAAGTAGTTCTGGAACAGGTAGAAAAAATCGACGTTGTTTTGGCGACTGCGCACGTAGTAGTTTTTACACGTATTCTGTTTGCTCAGCATCAAGTCGTCAAACACCATGAGGTTCTTCCGGCTGGGATCAAGTTCTCGGGGGTCTAGTACATCGCTTCCTTGCTCGAAGAAAAAAGTGTCGATACCACTCGGGTGTCGTGGTGGTGGTAAGGTGTTGACCACATCGATCAACGAGTAGAGTGACTTGCCCTTGCACGAGGTCTCGGATATCTACTTTAGAGAAGCTTTTACCCAGCGCTTGCTCCAACAGCTGGAAGATAGGTTTGTGAAGCGATTTTCCGAAGACGTACAATAAATTGTAGTCGTAGCCATCCATCTCGCAAGAATAGATTGTTCAGCAGCGTCGTCTTACCACAGTCCGACTTCCCAATGATCAACCCTCTGATCGCCCGCTGCGGTAGGATGTAGTGATTACTCCTCGTGGGGGCGTTGGCACTAGGAAATGTCTTCAACGTTCATTTATTGAAATAAAATAGCGATGATTTTTTGCGTGAAATTTTGTAGGAAGGCGGACACAGTCAACACCAACGAGGCAATGACCAGCAGCGGGCGACGGAGAAAGGTTGGCAACTGCAAGGTGTGCGTTGCCAAGAAGTCTCAGTTTGTTGCTACAACTGGTACAGGGTTCATGAACAAACTAATCAACCGATTACCCATGGTTATGCATCTACCCGGACACAACTTCACGGGGCCTGGGACTAAACTTATCAAGCGACTACTCCCCGGTGGCACTCCGAAAGCTCGATCAAAACCCATTAATCGAGTTGACCAGGCTGCATATCACCACGATCTTTGTTATGCCCAGCATTCAACCGCACGCAACTCCATCTGTGACGAAGCTATGCTAGCCTCGCTTAACACCATTCTCAACCCTACCACACGCGAACGCTTGGACTGCAGCATCGTCGGACCCATCATCGGTACCAAAGTTCAATTCGGTCTGGGTGTTAAACAAATGTTCGCTGGACCGATAAGATAGCTGCGTAATTGCACAAACCAGTTCGTTTCAGAAACGCTGTGTAGCGGTGGGTGGTGTGGATGAGACCTGGGCGGTCGACCTCGTTGATATGAGTGCCTTCTCCAGGGACAACAAGGGAAATAAATTTATCCTGAGCATTATCGCTTATCGATTATCGATGTCTTCTCCAAATATGACTGGCTGATACCACTCAAGAACAAGAAGGGGGTGACGGTGCGGGATGCCTTCCAAGCGGTGTGCCCAACAAGCTATGAACAGACAAAGGCACTGAGTTTTTTTACAACAAGCATGTATATCAGTTGCTTAAAAAGCATGGTATCGAGCTCTACTCCACCGGGAACGAAGAGAAGTCGAGTATTGTCGAGCGTTGAAGTCGCACCATGGAAGAGAAAATGTTCAAATCCTTTTCAGCCAACTCCACGCGCACCTATATCGATGTCCTGGACGATATTGTTCGCCAGTACAATACACTTAGCACCGCTATCAAGATGACCCCTGTCGCCGCAAGTCACAAGGAGCATAAAAACAAGACGTATTGGAACCTTTACGGTAGCATCCCTCCCATGAAACCACCCCGATTTCGTGCTGGCGACAAAGTCCGAATCACCAGGAAAAAAGGTACATTTGAGAAGGGATACACACCCCGCTGGACCGAGGAAGTATTCACCATTTCCCTAGTTTTTTCAGAGGTCCAGTGGGCAATCTTTTCTACGATCTTTTTTATCCATCTCCTCAAAGGGTTTAAATCAAGTCCGTGGCTGCGGTGAAATCTGGTTTCCCGACTGAAAGTATCCCTCGTTCTCATCATCCGCCTTACCTGTTAGATTAATCTTTAAAAAGGCACAGTGTGTGATCACATTGCTTTTGCCCCTTACAATGCCCAATCTTCTGTAAGTTCCACCCGTGATATCCGAGAGACCTCAAGGGATGTCTGCACATCCATGTCAATAATGGGTGTCATCTTCCAGGTAATATATACATCTTTAAAGGCTTTCTTCGGCGAATGTACCTCAATTTTATCCCCAATGGCTTTCCTATCTTCCAAAATCTTTTCCTGCACCTTCTTTAGCAGTCGATCTATCGACAGCCTGCTAACCCCTTTCAACCCAAGTTGTTTTGCCTGGGTAATAATCTCTTTCCTCGTGTGGGGTTTGGGACCACGCTAAAATTTAAGATTGGTCTTCGTTTTTATCAACTCTCAACCAACTGATCGTTCCTCAACCGGGAGTACCCTCGAAGGTGATTATTTTGGCTATACCTCTCAGGGCTTTGACGTTTTCAACTACTTACTCCATGTTCACTATTGGATTCATGTCAATTAAGGTCACCCAAAAACCACCATTCCCAATTCACTGGTTTTTAGACCCAGTTTTCGGGCCTACAAAACATATCATAACACTATCGATCCTACAATCCTTAATTTTTTTTTTTAAAGTCGTGAAACGTACCCGGTGCGTCTGGGTTTTTTAATCCCATAGCTCACGATTTGCACATTTCCATCGGTCTCTCTCTTTGCCCAGACGGTAGTCAGCTGCTTGTTTAATCTCTCAATTCCATGTGCGAATAGTTTTCCACTTCTAGCACAAGGTTATAATTTTGCGCACCTTTACTTCGTGTCAACATCTTTAATGTCTTTGACAATCCAGGCCAGTCCTGACCTACTTCTCGCCATTTGAGAATTTCCTCATCATTGCAGCGCTATTCTTGCATGGCCTTAACAGCGGCCATTTTTTTCAGAATTTCTACCTCTTGCGCCGTATTCTCTCTCTGATCAGATATATTTGTAATCTTAAAATCCATTATGTTTATTCTATCTGTGAATTTTTATTTGTTTGTGTGTGTGTTTCTTTCTTCCACAAAAACACATTTTCCCTCGACCCCAACCCCCCATTTTCCCCCCTTTAACCCCAACCACCCACGTTTACCCCTCACATCCTCGTCAACGAGCGTGAGTTCGGATTTTTTGGGTCCGGTCCCATCTGAAATTCCCCTTCAAAATGTGGGTGTTACAGAACTCTCATAATCATACTACTGTTCCTCTCTTACTAAGCTTTCAAATGAATCTGTAATTCGGAGCAGTCCATTCCATTATTCAAAATATCCATTTCATTATCCAAAATTGACTATTCCTAATTTTCACGCGTATTTTGGCTTTTAGGTCCTCCGTAACACCCCTTATGGTCATTGCTGCACAATCGACTTGTTGTTATTATAAACACAGCATGAGGAACAACAAAGGTCCAGTGAAAATAAAAAAAAAGTCGACGTAGAGTATTTTAATTTCTAAATATATGTTTTGGTATTCAGATGTTCAGGTCGTCCATACATTGAACCAAGGAATTTCTGTTAACAGTAGTTAGGAAAACCATCTAGTTTATCCTCCGAAACTAGATAAATAAATAAAACTATAAATCTCAAGAGTTTTTATTCTATTTTCTGATATTAATGTGAATATTTGTTAGATAACACCAAAATGACGAATTTAGAAATACGGGATATAGCTATAGAGTCACAGTCAAATTTTTTAATTTTTATTTCACTATTCACCGCTTCAAGTTGATTAATGAAACATAAACTATTGCATTATTCATTATTCATTTTTTTACATTGAATAGTGAATAGTGAACTATTTCATTATTCATTAATGAATTTTGAATAATTAACTATGAATAATGGACGTACTTCAGCGCGGTGTTTCTGAATTGTATCTAAATATTTCAAAAGTAAATTTAATAACGGTTTGTTATAATAAAATTAACGGTACCAATTTTCTTGCACCAGATGCGCATTTCGACAATACATGTCTCTTCAGTGATGCTCGTGGCCAAACTATTTGAAATCCAAAGCTTATATAAAAGATGAAGAGCTATAATCCAAAAGGTACAAAAAGTATAGCCAAATCCGTATAACTTGTGTTAGTACCGATTACTGACTACACACACACATACATGTACATAATATATAAACTGAATGAGAGAGATGTAAAATAGTTTTATCAAACACAAAAGGAATAAATCTTGATCTTCATACTACTTAACTTACACAATTATTTGTTTAGATTTAATAATCGCAATGTACAATTAGCTGCAAAAATTTCTTAAACAGCATCCGATTTGTACCTGGATGACTGCACGCTCCTAATGAAGCTAGTTTGTTTAGTGAAATATTGCGTGAATGTAAAAATATATTCATAGGTAATAATATAATAAAAGAATAACCCAACATCTCAAAAGACATCCAATGGTTATAAAGAAGACAAAAACATTAAGATGTAGGAAAAGTTAAGAGTTTTGTTGTTATGTTATTTTGATTTTTAAGGATTTGGAAGTCGACGTTTGTAATACATGAGGGTGTTTTTGATATTTAATTTTATTAGTTATCTTCATTTCTTCATTGCAGATATCAAGGATGATTCCGTTCGTTTGCAAAAATGTTACAAAACTATAGTTGACGATCTTGATAGTATAGAACCCATAGATAAGCTTGTAGAGTTTGGTGTTTTGAGTTTTGAACACATGGAGGAAATAAAAGCCTGTCGTACACCACGAGAAACAAATAGGAAACTTTTACGTACACTTATGTTCAAATTTAAAGACGGATACAAGAAATTTCTTAATTCACTAGATGATGACTGTGTTCATGAAGATCTGGCTGAAAAAATCATGCAAACAGAAGTAACAGAAAAGGATAGACATCTATTACGAATAGGTAATTGTGTAATATTTGAAATAACATTTATGGATTTAAGATGCTGAACATTGTTTTCCATTTGCTTTCCTCTGTTTTGTATTGTTGCAAATGTCAATAAAACCGATAGGTTTGTGGTAAAGGAACTGCATATAAACAGGTTTATTCCGAAACAATGGAATGTATAACGACTGTACTTTGTTTAAAATTATTTTACTATGTGTTCTACATTTGTGGTTTGCTTTGACGGCGTGCACAAAGCTGAGTCTATAAACGTAACGTCTTCAAATTACCAAAACCATTTACGACGTCGGCATTTTCCTCCAGAAAACAAGCGCGTAACAAAAACACTGGACACTTAGTTTATCACATAACTTTAAATATTTACATTCAACATATTTCTTTTTTCTTTCGAACAAAAAAGTGCAGCAAATTCACATTCTGGAAATATAAATAGATATATGCTAAGAGCAGTGAAATGGAAATGATTAGCGATTATGTCGTGGACCCTTTTCAGAAAATAACGTTAAAACGTCATTTCTTAAGATTGTAACATACTAGCTGGAATTTACAAAAATTCCGGTGTTTAGTCTTGACTATTGAGTCATTCATATTTTGCAGATTATTTTAAACCTTTGGTTATGCACATTAGGAATACCAAGTTATTTTGAAAATAAAAAGATTGTAATTACATATTTTTCTTGTCGATTCTTCCATTTCGATTATTAGTCCATCCAAATAACTACTTCTTACACATAACGAAGACCATTCCAAACTTATCTATCATGATCGTTTTTGACTTTTTTTGCGATGAATTTCGTGTGATGCCCGAGTCCGAGTCCGAATCCAAACAATTCTATTATACGAAAATGCAGGAAAATATGTTGAATTTTTATAAGTTTTAGGTCAAAAACTCTAATTTATGCTTATTTAATGTTACAAGTTACACCGTATTTTTGCCGTTTTCTATATGCCCGTTTCATGCTTTATAGATTAAATTTTAATTTACCTTACTCATGTTACTAGTAATGTGGATTTTAATGGCATGCATTCATCATTTTATCATAAAAAAATTCTTATTCCTAGTCTTATTAAAAAATATTTTAAACACGGTTGTATAAAACTATTTAAAAGGCGCATTTTACAGTTGCCGTCAACTTTGTGCACGCCGTCATTTTCATTGATTGGTAACCTATATGGTTTTTTCTTCTTTTTGTTGTTTCTGGCAATAGACATACTATTCCTAAATATTTACTATATGATTATCAAATAAAAAATAATTCATTTACCATTTGCATGCTTTAATTAAAGGAATCTGTGCAAGAAAGAGAATACATAAAAACAAGCAAATCAAAGGTAAATATATTTTTTCTTATGACACACTGAATTATAGATGCGACAGAACTTTTACCATTCAGAAATCCTTCATTCATCAGAATAAAACGTTTTTCACTTTCAGAGTAAAAATGCAGAAACATGTATTGTTCATACAATATAGCCCATAAGGAGGTGACGAAACACGAAGAAATAATTTATATATTTTCTGTTTACAAAACCTTGAATTTTTCGAAAAACTAAGGATTTTCTTACCCCAGGAGTAGATTACCTTAGCCGTATTTGGCACAACTTTTTGGAATTTTGGATCCTCAATGCTCTTCAACTTTGTATTGATTTGGCTTTTTAACTATTTTGATCTGAGCGTCACTGAAGAGTCTTATGTAGACGAAACGCGCGTCTGGCGTATAAAATTATAATCCTGGTACTTTTGATAACTAATTAGTAAAGATGAATGGTGACAAGATTGTATTGTTGACTCAACTCTATCATTCAGTTACGGACTTCATAATTAAGCATTATTAACCCTCAAGGGAACCCTAATTTGCAAGCTCCTTTTGGACCACTATGTGTGGTCACGTCCTGAACCTTTGTTGGCTTATATGTAAATATATTTCAGGTCATTTGATTATTATGATAATCGTGTTTGACACTCAAGGTACTTTTTTCAGTGTAAAGTTTCAATTTCTATGTTGCAATACTCCAGCCAATATATGTGTATGGAGTTAATATGATTACGATTACGGTATCAATCCATCGGTAGCTTCCTTACATTTTTTACACTACAAAGATGAATATTTTTATTAATAAATGTATAATCTGACACAAAATTACTAAGGTATATTGTGTATGAATCTTAAACAATCATATCAAACAAAGCCTTACATCATTATTAACTTTAAAGTCAGACATCGGGTAAGTTAGGTAGGATATGATAGGTTTTATATAATTTAAAAATATTCTTTATTCATCTGATATCATATAACCGCCGAAATTACTAATAATCAAATCTTAAGTTACTCCCCATTTATCCTGAATTGTTTAATCTTTAGTTTTTGTGTTGTTCTTTGTGGATTGTTAAAAATGAACTATCAATCTTGTTACAAATAAAACTGTTGAAATATACGTATACAGCCGTAGCCTTTTCAATAAAATCAAATGTTTCTAACTTTTCACTGATACACGTTTGTTGTTCCACATTTTGAGAGATGTCATTTGTTGCTATAAAAAAGCCTTTTCGTCTGTTTTAGTTGTTGAAAGACACGTTCGTCGGACAAATGTACGCTTCAAACCTTAATTTGCGAAACTGTATGTTTCTAATACAGTGGTTGTTTGGCTTTTTTTTTTGTACAAGTAACAAATAGACAAAAAAGGAGCAAAAACGAAACTGATGATGCCGATATAATAGTATTTAAAATCTCTGTAGCAGAAAAGAATAAAGGTTTGAAATCTATTTCATGTTTTGCATGCAGATTAACACCATTTGTTTATTGAACTATGAACTTTCGAAAATTTAGTTGAAGTGCATATACCGTGGTTTTTTTTTTAAATTTCCGAATGATTATCCATTTAATAGTTTACTCTTACTGTTGATACAGAAAATTTAGTACATTTAAAAAGCTATACCATATTGTCATCAGGTTAAGAAATAATTGGTAAGGATGGGTGATGCTAGAACTAAACTCCGGATATGCATTCAAATTGGACTTATTTATCATTACAATTACAAAGATGGAGCTGGCATGTTAGTAACTGCTGGTAGTCCTTTGTTAATTTATGTATCATTGTCATTTTGCTTAGTTTCTTTTGTTACCTATTCTGACATCGGACTCGGAATTCTTTTACACTGAGTTTTACTCTGCGTATTGCTGTGTGTTTCTTTATTCTACATTGGCTAGAGGTATAGGGATAGGGCTGAGATCTCTCAAAACATGTTTTACCCCGCCGCATTTTTGCGCCTGTCCCAAGTCAGGAGCCTCTGGCATTTGTTAGTCTTGTATGTTGTTTTTTTTTTAATTTTAGTTCATTTATATGTTTTAGAGTTTAGTATTACGTCAATTTTCACTGAACTAGTACACATTTTTATTTAGGGGCCAGCTGAGGCCCACCTCCGGGTGCCGGATTTTCTCGCTGCGTTGAAGACCCATTGGTGACCTTCGGCTGTTATCTGCTCTTTGGTCGGGTTCTTGTCTCTTTGGCATATTCCCCATTTGCGTTTTCAATTTTATTATTTAATTGCTTTTATTTCGTAGCATCAGTTCAGAAAGTTATAATAGACGTGAAGTCAACAGTATCAAAAAGTGATCATGACAAGATAACAACAGGTTGTGACTTGATAAAGATAATGGAGGACAACAATATTGGACCAGACGATGAGTACCGTTGTCATGTAAAACAATTCATTCAAACATCATCGTACACTGCTATACAACGTTTTGTTTCTGTTGATGATTTTAAAACAGATTCAACGACAGATGTGGATTATATATCAAAGGAAGGTATGTTAACTGTGATAGTATTTACAAATATTCCCCTCCTTTTTCCAATGATCAGGGAAAATCTAAATTACAATTTACGTACGTAGTCGTTAACAATAAAAGTTTTGATAAAATGCAAATGAAGTAATTGGTAAAATGGAAGCTGATTGAATGAATGCCCTCACTCATATTTTAACTCTAATTTTTTTCGTAGTTTAAAGAAACAAAGCTGCATGTGGTTAGGTCATGCTTTTCTACATAAATGGGCATTGTAGATACCTTGATTAAGGTCACGAAAAAATATTATTTTGTGAAGAACCGCAGAAACAAATACACTTAAGGTGATATCATCAAAAATGCTTGATTTTGTTTACATTTTTGAAAGATATATATGTAGCCTAAGATTCAAATCTATGGTGGGTTCCAAATCTATGGCAGATTCCTAATCTATGGCAAATGTGACGTCATGCCATCCCAAATTAATGGCAGATTTTTACAATCCTAATCTATGGCAAGTTTTGTAATTTCCTAATCTATGGCGGATTTTTGTTGTTTCCAAATCTATGGCAAATTTTGAGCTAATGGAAAACAATGCAGTACATATATGACCAATGACTTGTCTGAAACCAGTGGAAATGTACGACATGTCTATAAACATTTGTGAAATGATGGTCAACCAAATCGTGATGGTAACCAATTTATTTTTTGTAAATGATGAATTCCTCAATACAGACTTCAGGCTTAAAATGTTGTGCCCCTTAAAAATTAAAAAAATATATATAATCATGGTACCTATATTTTACCCATTCCTTATACCAACTAGTAAGTCCCTTAACAAAAAAAAAGTTAAAAAAATAAAAATAAACAGTTTGAATTTTCAACTAATACTTATTTTATCGTTAATACATCTTTTTAATTTGTTGACAATTTAAATCAAATAGATATCCCTTAATTTTATCTTTCACTTTATAACTTTGCCAGCTGCAGATAGTAAAACATTTACTATAACTCCTTTTTTTTATAATCCGGTTCTGAAAAAGTGGTGCCCTAGCTTGTACATCGCGGGTTTTGGCTGATACAGCACCTCTTCCGAATAATAGGTCACATTTCCTTTAAATCATCCGCAAATTGTTGTCCAGGATAATACCTTCATCTGGAATCGTGTTCAAATCTATGAGCTTCGCAATCGTTTGTGGCAGCTACCATGTAATATTGCGTTATTCCATTGTGACGCAATTTAAATATCTGCCATTGATTTGGAGAAAACAAAAATCTGCCATTGATTTGGAGAAAACAAAAATCTGCCATGGATTTGAGTTGTTTGGCGTTTGTAACGTCACATTTGCCATAGATTAGGAATCTGCCATAGATTTGGAACCCGCCATAAATTTGAGTCCTACATTTATTTAAACAGATAGTCGCTAGTCCAATAGGAACAACTCGTTTACCCCTAAAATTAATATTATATGAAATCATATGAAACAGAATTTACACAAAACTATCTCAAAGACTAAAATAAAAAGATAAAAAAAAAAATCCATTAATTGCTCCCGTTCTGATTTGTCGCGAATATCAGAACGTTTTCAATACATGAATTTAATTTTAATTAGATTGCAGTTGCTTTGTTATGATATGCAGTTAAAAAGACACGAATTGATATTCATTTACAAAGGAAGCCATGCATATACATGGATGTATAAGTATAAGTATATACACATTGTGAGACCAATCAAAGAACTTACTGTGGAAGTACTTATATATGTGGGTATCAATTTTCGTGGTTTGAGCAGAATTTGTTTGTCGTTGGTTCTTAAATTCTCGGATTTTAGTCTTCTGAATTAAAAAACATAGAGGGAAGATTTAAAGCCATTACAATACGAAGATCATTACAATACGAAGATTCTTGAAATAATTCATATGTTGTTTTTATAATTATTTGCGGAACATTGCAAGTTAGTGTGTTCATTTTAACTTACTTGATCGGCTTTCATCACTTCATTACTGACAACATTCATCAATGTTTTTATGAAATGATTGCTCTCGGAAAAAACCTGATTCAGCTATGATTATAAATTGTCTTGATAGAATGATTTGCATATCCCACCAAAAACTTCACAACCTTAATTTTGTTATATATTTTTGAATAAAATAAGAAGATTTAAATTGAAAACGAGAATATTAATGCCAAAGACCATGTGACATAAATGTAAGTAACGATTAGTTACCGTATTGCCTTCAATAATCAACAAAATCCATACCGCATTATAAGCCATAAAAGGCCACGACATGACCAAGTAATATTTCAAACGAGAAAGCAAACGTCTATTTCAATGTCGAAAACAAAAAAAGAAAAAGAAAATAAATATAGAAAGGAAGGAATGACAACCACTGAGTTACATGCATACATGTATACTAGAGGGATAATCAAACCCATAAGTCGAAAAAAAAACGGACAACGTATATGTTCTTCCTGCCTGTTTTCGCATTAGTTGTAACAGACCTTAACGGGACAAATGTACACGGTCGGAACATTTATTCAGATCAATAACTGCGTTTCATTTATTTTCGTGGGTAACAATTTTTGTGGATGTAGGAAATATTTAGCTAGCTATAAAACCAGGTTCAATCCACCATTTTCTACATTTGAAAATGCCTGTACCAAGTCAGGAATATGACAGTTCTTGTCCATTCGTTTTTGATGCATTTTGTTATTTGATTTTGCCATGTGATTATGGACTTTCCGAATTGATTTTCCTCTGAGTTCAGTATTTTTGTGATTTTACTTTTTATATATATATATTTTTATCTAGGACACTGCACGTAGTTCTTTTTAATCTGATTCATGCACTTTTGTAATCTGTAGGAATTTGTAAGTTGTTGAATTTTTAATTCGTTGCTATTCTTGCACTAGATATGGGTTTATGAAAGTAACAACTGAAAGATAAGAATAAGAACAGTTTGATCATAATCGTAAACAACACTGTGATACCAAGCCCAAACTTTTTTGTTGATAACGTTGGCATTATGTTACAACTGAATGCAAACTCCGTACAGTGATCGTTTCCGATCCGGATCTATTTTCCTAAAGTCCATAATGTTGTAGAGTAGTATTCTGATCGGAGCTAAAACTTCCGGAGAGTAAAACACTAAATGCTTACGGCTTTACTCGCAGAACAAGCATCGGTATTCAAGCAAGTACTGAATAAGATTGGGATGCTAGCAAGCGTCTATATCATCTATGTCGACTCATTTTTGTAATACTCTAGTTTGATTCTAAATATTAAAGAACTATATGAATATCCGTAACTTATTTTTATGTACAGCCATAAAAATACTTTCAATAACTCAACATTAAAATCGTTTAAATTTTTGAAATTTTAATTAAATGTTTATGTTAAAAGTGTTATTGACCTATAATGGTTTCTAATGGTATATGTTATAATTGATGAAAGAAAAACCTTTTTCGAAGTTAAGCATTAATTTGTAGTTTTATTTTTTTATTTTTTTATTTTAGAACATTTTGACATAACATGTATGAAAGTCGTTGATAATTTCAAGGAAACTATTCAGTTTCGGGAAATGGTTGAAAAAATTGAGAAGAACCGCTTAGTCCTTGTCAAAGGTTATTATCTTAGCCCTTCATAACAAAATGTAAAAAGAAATAAACGAAATTCTACATAGCAATGATACACACCAGAGAGTTGATAATAACGCTGAATTCATTATTGAATAACATTTAAATAGGAGTTTTAGTTGCAAATAAAAATGGCGCTATTTCAGAAGGTGAAAAGCTACTGATTTTCCAACAGGAAGACAGATCTACTCGACTTATTTTACACTGAATTGCACATTTCCATTGCCTGAGATTATTTATCCACATTTGTATGTGCATTTTAAATCATTTTAAAGAGCCCACAAGAGTCTTACGCCTCATAACAAAACAAAGCACAAACTATGTTTATCAATATATTTATATATCTATTATGTCAATATTTGTGACATTTTTTTGTCGGGGTGACGAAGTCCAAAACCGGTCTATAGTTTGAAATGTTGGGCGAATTGTTAGACAGTCTAAAATTTTTGTATAATCAATTATTCAATTATCAACCCAGATCTCTGAAATAAGATTGCACAAACGTTCAAGTTGTGCCGCTGTGTTTATAAAATTTGTAAAAGATTTTCCCTCATATTTCCATACTTTTCCTAAGCAGATTTTTCAAAGGATGGTACCAGTTTTAGGTAATCAACTCCTCTTACAACTTTCAATCTAGAGCGATAAAACTTCACAGAAAAATTGCATTCACGTTGAAGTTGGTGAGCTGCTATCATAGAATGGTTTAAAGGAATTGTCCCAATTATTTTTTGTCCTTGATATTTAGTCATTATCAACTTATATGTTTTTCAATACTTCCGTTAGCTTTAACACCATGTACCTGACACGTCATGGATAGATTGGGCACATGTTGAACCTGTGCATCAGCAATTCTGAAATTGTTTGACGAATCTGTCCCAATTTTTTAAACTGGGGACTAAGTAATTTTTCAGCACAATTTACAAAAGAGGATATTTTCCATGTATTACAGTTATGAAAAAGTGGGCAAACATTTTTATCCGACATTTGTTCAACAATGTATATGGTCTATTTCCGTGATAAAATATTTGGACGCAAAAGCAGGACCGCCACTTCTTCGATGTACCTAAAACAAATAACGGCATAAAAATTAACAACGATATTGATGATATAAGATAAAAATATAGATTTCTTATACGTGTTCTTTTCCTTAATTGTTTTTTAATAAACTAGGAGAATTAAAAAAAATGTTACAATCAGTGAGAACAGTTTTGTGTTATAATAAATCTTTAATATTTTAGGTCCAAATGGTTCAGGAAAGTCACAGTCCTCATTTGCATATGCCAATAAATTTTCTGCAACGTTTCCCTCTGCTACAATCTGGCGAATTCCACGTAGTTCTATGCAAAGTGTGACTATGTCATTATCTATTTTGATGACAAATCTCAAAATCGACAGTGGAGAAATGTGCAAGGAAAGGGGTATTTATTCGCGTTTCCATGATATGATCAAAACGGTCTTTGTCAGAATGTCTGAAATGAACGACACGAATCATATTATTATATTAGATGATATTGAGTCACCAGAAGAACCCGTTATAGATTTGATATTGAAAAAGGTAATTCAAACAAAAAACATTTATGTCATAGGTACGTCAAACCAAAGATTTATGATCACTCAATACAGAAAGTACGGCATGGAAATGAACAGAATGACGGAAACTGAAGCTTTTTTGTTCTTTGAGTTTGCAGAATATAGCAGAGAGGACGTCACAACATTAGCCAAAAAACTAGATTGTTTGCCGTTAGCGCTTTCTTTTGCAGCTACTTATATAGAAAATACCCAAACATCTATAGAAAATTATATACATCTTTTAGAAAATGATGAAATATCCGAACATATTTTAGGAGCTGACTTGGTTTTTCAGCCGTTTAATTTAATACTTCAAAGACTGCAAAATGATCTCACAAAAAAGGTACAGTGTGTGCTGAGCTATGCACCGTATTTTGTGTACGATAACATATCGGTGATGCTTCTTAAAAGTTTACTACCGGATTTTTTATCAGAAGGAGAAAAAGAAGCTGAAATAAATGACCTTATTATTACTTTAAGGAAGTATTCTGTTGCAGTAGTTAAGGGTTATGGTGAGCGACGGAGTATATCGATACATAGTATGACTTGTTTGGCGATTAGAAAAAATAAAACAAAAGAACAAATTAAACAAGAAGTATCTTATCTTTTGAAACACTACTGTTTCATTATGGATCTAGATCTTCGTTTAATTGAATCTATCAAACGAAATGTCTGCTACTTAAGTCATGCTACTCTTCTCTTAGAAAAGTTTCATTCTTATTTAGATACAAATGTTTTTCAAATGAGAATATATAAAAGTTTTTTATGTTGTGCAATAGGAGTAACATTTCGGATGTATGGAAATGCAGAATTATCATCATATAAGTACCTAGAACGAGCCAAAAATATTATTTTCGATTTAATAAAATTTCAACCAAAAATTTCTGTTTATCCATTCACTTCCACAGATCCCGTGCTTTATCTAAAGGGTTGTTCCGTTCTACAAAAGGATACAGAGGATATATTTCATAGATTAGTGAAAGAAAGTGAACAAAAAATGACAAAAGATTTTGTGCAAACATTTTTAGCAAACAAATTCAGGAGTTCAAGAGAAATGGAACTCTTTGAAAAATATGCTAATGGGGAGATAAACAAGAATGAAATAAAACACTTCAAATTGACTTCATACAAAACTAAAAAAAGGGGAAATATGGAAAAAATATTTGCTCCTTTTAAAAGTATCAAGGAAACTTTCCTTGTTGATTTACTTATAAGTATTATGCATGAAAGTAGTAAAAATAAGCGGTGGATGGAATCGACAAATAGCATGGTCACTGAATATGGCAACAATGAAACAAAAATGGATAGTCTGACTGACAGTCAATTTGCGTATAATCTCGCAGTTTGGTTGCAGTGTTATTTCAAAAAAAAGTTATAAAAACTACCTACCTATTGCTGCTTTAGTAGAACATCGCGATGGCATTATTAGATTTTTGAGATCAGAGAGAACTGTTTCAACTAAAAATCTGCACAAGATCATACAAAGGCTAAAGGAAATGCAAGGAGAGGGTTCATCAACTTTGTTCTACACCTATGGTGCTTTAAAAATGGCGCCAAAATTTACTCTCTATCATAACTGCATGATCAATCGCGCTCTTTTAAAGTGCTGCTTTATTGAATGGCGGGAAGGAAAAAGTGAAAAGTGTCTTGAAAAAGCTATTTTGCAAGCACAAACCTTAAATGAAATAGCTATCACTATGAGAGAAGATTGGCTAATCTGTATGATGATTTACCTTGAAATTGCTGAAACATATCTCCTCTTTCCCACGAAAAACAACATTGATCAAGCTAAACAAAAGTACAAAAAAGCATTTGAACTCCAATCAACATTTGGTGGTATACTTCTGACTACCCAATACCATTTCAATCTTTATCAACAATATATTCATTTTTGCTTGAAATTTGGCAATTTAGAAGATCTCAACGATGCACGGAAAATTTCTGTTGAAATGAGGGAGAGGTGTGTCCAACAAAAACGTAAACAAGCAATTGGAGACAACTTGATTAAGATTGAAGATAGAACAAAATCAAAGGTGAGTTTGGTTATTAATGAATGTTATCTATGCATTATATACAGAAAAGTAAAGGTGTGTATATACAAACGGGGCAATGCAAAACCAAAAAGAAAACAGAAAACAACAAGACTAATTACAAACGCCCCATAAATTCTTCACATTATACTTAATTTAGAACACCAAGAACAAAACCAAGATATATTGATGAACGCAGGCGCTTAGGGTGGGACAGTAGTTTATATTCCACTAATGTTTCCCGTCGTATATCTCCTTCGGTGATGTCACACATATTACCTACATTTGTAGTTTAAACCCGCAACATTCTAGAAGTACCTGTCGTAAGTCAGGAGCTTGTATTTCAGTGGATGTCGTTTGTTGATGTATATAACTTTTGTTTCTCGTTAACCTTTTTGTACATAAAAAATGCCGTTAGTTTTCCCGTTTGAATTGTTTTACCTTTATCATTTCGAGGCCTTTTATAGCTGAATTTACAGAAAAATTAACATTTTAATGTCATCAAAAAGTGCTGACTATGCAACACTCGTGCTTCGTCTTCAGAAGACTCATCGGTGACGCTGGAATAAGAACAGTGCAAATCAAAAAAGAAAATATAGAGTTTTATAACGCATGAATTCCGAAAGGTTGTACAAAAAAAAAGGCTTAGACAATTGTAATCTTTACCTGGTGGTAGTAAGAACTTTGAATAGTATATCTTGATATAAACAGTAAATGTAGCGAAATTATGAACATATCAATGATATATCATGTCAACACACAAGTGCTGACTACTAGGCTGGTGATTTAAAGTCAACCTTTGTTATTTATTCAACGAAAAAAATTCACCTATTGAACAAAAATTAAACAAACATGTTTATATCAGATTTAGTTTCCTTTTTAAAACTTAAACTTAAAATTGCACTAGTGTTGAAAACAATACTGAAATGTCCTACATATTATCAAGTGGTTACTTTCTTGCCATGATTGTAGTTTTTTATTCGAGTTTCAACGCTGTTCAAATTCGCATTTGATTTGACTTTCCAATTTATTTTATTCGAGCATCACTGGTGAGTCTTGTGTAAACGAACGAATGGTTTAATACATTATACGTGTGGTATACTTGATAATTTTTTATGCTTTTATTCTGAAAAGTTTTATAAATACATTGATAAATTTCTTTAAAATTCAAATTATATCTGCTTTCCATTTCAGACCAGAAGAAAGGTTGCCATTAATCTACTCGGAATATTATTTCTGATTTCATCTGTGTTTGCTGGTGTGTGGTTTTTTATGACCAAGTGATTCAATCCTATCGTTGATTAAGAACAATAGAAAAGATGTGGCCATATTATTGACATTGAATATCTTGAACGTAAAACGATGAAATGTAAGACTTTAATCACAGACGATTGAACAAGTACTATGTATGCTTGACAAATTAAATTAAATGAATTAGAGTTTCTTAAAAAGTTTGTTACAAATTAAATACTTGGAAAACAAATAAACGATACAACATGTATTTTTAAACCACAATGTTAAATATAATGATTTACTTTCCGGAGACCTATAATCAGTATAATTGCTTTGTCTTATGCTTTCATTTTTAATCATCTTTAATAAATGCTATATTTCATTAGGAAGTGCATATCAGAAACAATATAAAAGTGGTGGTGGTGGCCCAGGGATCAAGGTGGCCCTAATAATGAACCTGAATCAATTACTTTACTTCTTTACAACTATGAAGGGATGCAAGTTGTCTAGCTCAAAATAGTGTAATGAACATTTGACCCGAGTGAAAGAGAAATGAGGGGCGAAAACAAACAATACCATAGCAGTTAACACAATTATATGGCGAAATTTGTCCACTACTATCTTACCAATGTGCATGATCTACGACGGCAACTGTGATGATTTTATCAATAACGATACAATAATTGCTCAATTTGCAGGCGTCCTTATTTTTCCTCTGTTTACTCGAAAAGGTATTGGGTAGTCATACTTGACTCAAAATCAGTAAATGCATAGCCAAAAAAAATACATAATTGTATTTTTTCATGGCGAAGTCACAGAGAGGACTTCTACACGGAGCCAATAAAAAAAGATCACTAAGATTCCAACGACCTCTCATTTTCCTGTCGACTAATGACATTAAGATGTTCTTTTTGTATCTTCCGCCTCTAATATATTTGGATCAAATTTGTATCGTTTGATGATATAAGTTTTATCATGTTTTGAAATATACTATCCCGCAACCAAATTACACCGTTTGTCAAAATAGTCTAATATAGTGAAAAATTATCTGAGGGAAATCATATGTTTAACATTCATAATTTTAACAAAACATAAAATAGCAACTTGCTTTACACAGATATACGAAAATGTGATATGAATGCCAATTAGACAACTCTCAATCAAATAAAAAAAAACAATTTGTAAACTATAATGGTATGGTCTTCAACGCAAAGCATTGACTCACGCTGAACAGCAAGCTACAAAGGGCATAAAAACATATTTTTGTAAAAAAGAGAACTGTTTTACAAAATGAATAAATGTCGTTTCTCTGAACAAAAATGTTCTACATAACCATTCGCAAAGTCTTCTTAAACTGTATTGCTGTAGCTTAGTCTTAATAAAATTGAGAATGGAAATTGGGAATATTTCAAAGAGACAACAACCCGACCATAGAACAGAAACAACCGAAGGCAACCAATGGCTCTTCAACGCAGCCAGCAAGAAAATCACGCTCCTGGAGGTGGTCCTCAGCTGGCCCCTACATAAAGTTGTATACTAGTTCCGTGAAAATGGACGTCACACTTAACTCCAAAACATAGAAATAAACTTAGATTAAAAAACTTTACAAGACTAACAAAGGATGGGAGCAAAAATGCGACAGGGTTAAACATGTTTTGTGAGATCTCAACCCTCCCCCTATACCTCTAGTCAATATAGAATAAAGAAACACATAGCAATATGCCGGCTCCTGCCGACCTCAATAAACTGATTGAAGGATTATTTCTTCATCATATGAAAATCAAGTACAATCCCTCCAGTTAGGGGTTTATAAGTATCATACCATCATAAAATATACGAGAAGACAATACTTTTACTTTCTCTGGAATATTCATAACCATTTGATATTCCTTTTTTGCGAATTATAAGGTACCATTTTTGTTTCGCATTCCTGAAAAGAATCGTGAAAGAATGTGTACTAACTATTTGAGTTTTTTAAAACATCCTTGAAGAATAGCAGAAGAATCCAAAGAGATAGTGGACTTCATGAATGAAAGAAGAACTGACAATAACAAACTGTCTAAAATACAACATAGAAAACTAAAGACTGAGTACCACAAACCTGAAAAAACCAAGGGATTATATCAGGTGTCAATCAAAAATGTTCCAATCTTTTTGTATCACTTACAACTTCATATAACTCAAAATCAAGTAAGGAAATTATGTCACCAACGAACCAACTTTGAATACTTATTAAAATCATGATAGAATCTATATATACATTTGTATGTTTATTTATTCTGTAAAGCTCTTTACTTTAAATAATTTTGTCAATAACTGTAATAAGTATGATTAAAAAACTTATAAACAGAAAATCTGACAGGTGTAGTATTTTTAGTGGTTTTTTTTTAGTTTGAAGCGCAAAATTTGAAATTAAAAAGAAACTGTACTTAGACTATGTAATGAGGATCTCTAATATTTGATTAAATTTGTTTAAGGGAATATATTTATAAGATAATGACTATGAGAGGGATAACTCGTATTTTGTAAAGAATCACTCTGATTCAAACATAACATTCTCTCAAACTGACATTATCAAGATGGTTTATTTCTTCATTGACAAAATATTAGTTACGTTTGGAAGACGTGTTTTTCAACAGACTGTCTGTATTCCTGTGGAAACCAATAATGCCCTTCTTCTTGCCGACTTATTCTTTTATTATTATGAGGCTGACTTTATACAGAAACTTCTTATGAAGAAAGATAAGAAGTTAGCAATATCCCTTAATTTTACTTTCCGCTATATAGTTAATGTTCTCCAACTAAATAATTCAAAATTTGGTGACTATGTTGAACGCATCTATACCATCGAACTAGAGATAAAGAAACATACAGCATATACAGTTAAGTCTGCCTCATATGTTACTTACATATAGAAATTTACAATGAGGGTCCGTTGAAAACAAAACTTTGCGACAAAAGAGATTATTTCAGCTTCCTAATTGTGAACTTCCCATTTATATGAAGCAACATTCAAGCAGCGCCTGCATACGGAGTATATATCTCCAAATTGATACGATATTCCCGGGCTAGTATTTCCTATCATGATTTCCTTGATAGAGGGTTGATGCTAACAAGGATGCTATGGAACTAAGAGTTTCAAATGCTGAAGTTGAAATAAACTCTTATACGTTTTACGAACGCCATCACGAGTTAAGCAATGTCATCAGAAGGAGTATTGTAAAAATATGAAATACGTAAAACGATAAATCCATACATATAACAGGAACTTCTAACTCTTCTGGAGCTTTGATTTGAATATATATAAATTAGAATAACAAATCATCTTTACCCATTAATATATTTGTATCACAAAATGGAAAATATACGATTTAAAAATAATGTTGGACATTCGGGAGGCTGTACAGCGAGTTTCCGCCATTCGAAAAAGTAAAAGTCGCTAAGGTAAAAAGTTAAATGTACAGCAGTTGTGAGTTAACATGACTTCTGTTTAAAAGAAGGGCGAAAGATACCAGAGAGACATTCAAACTCATAAATTGAAAATAAATTGACAGCGCCAGGCTAAAAAGAAAAAGACGAACAGACAAATAATTATACACAAAACACAAAATAGAAAACTAAAAGACCAGGCAACACGAACTACACCAAACACTAAAGTGATCTCCAGAAGGGTATACACAACTGCAGTCACTGCTAGCAGTCTGAGCAAGTAATCTAAATCTGCCTAAGTAATTTACCAGAAATCAAAACACCGAACCATTATAGTAAACAGTACGTAAGTACTTCTTTGATTAGAACAATGATCTGCCGTCATTAATCAAAGAATCGCTCTTTGGTTTCTGGTGGAGTCAATAACTAAAATTGAAAAAAGAGCAACCAAAGGACGATCTCAGTTCAGATTAGTATAGGCATATGTAATATTTGCTTTACTTTCTCATACATATTGTAAAAATGTGAAGGCATACTAAATTTTATCAGATTGCTGATGTTCTCTATGGCAGCAATTTTCATTTTATCACTTTTTTAGCCAACGACATCATAAAAAGCAAATTTATATATTATATGTGATATAGATACAATGGATAAGCGTTGATTCTTGAAAAAGAAACCATGACCCAGGAGGGCGAATGGTTTGTTTTTAATGAATCAACGCTTATCCATTGTATCTATAACTTAAACTATTGTGTTAATGTCTTTTTAAAATTAACGCCTGTTCGTAATTAGAAGGTATTGTGAGTGAGTTTAAAAAACCATGCTATCGTGTCAAACGATCCATTACAATAAATTAAATATCACAATAAAATAGTTAAAAAAATAAAATGTATTATAACACAACACGGCTGCCCTTTCAGATCTCCATATTATCAGGCATCTGCATATTATCCGTTTTAACAAAATAAAATATATTCGAACTTATTTCTATTAAAATTAAAAATGGAAATGGAGAATATGTCAAAGGGACAACAACCCGACACAGAACATATATATAGTGCATATAATAAGTACGTTTACGAAATTTCTAACAAAAAATCTTATTCTATGAAAATCCCGATTTTCTAGCATAGGAATTTGCGAATACACATTTGTAAAATGAAGTAAAACAGATGAAATCATAATACATTAATTTAATTTTATAAAACAAAAAATGGACGAATATGTGAAATAGCCAACAATAATCCGATAATTAACGACCAAACTCGCTTTTATCACACAACATATCAACAATAACATACAAAACAAGAACAAAAACTGAATACTAAACAATGAGAATTCAGGGATTCGAACCTAAACAGACAAATTCTTAACTTTAACTCATTTAACATAACCATGAAACCTCGTGGCTAGCAACTCATACTATACATTTGCCTATTGTGTATATATAAAGGTGCAAGTCCGGTGTTTCCATTGTACCGATGTATGTAATATATTCATTTATATATATAAAGATAGAAGAAGTCTGAGATGATTGTCATAGCCATTTAGGTTTTGATGCTCTCTTAGGTTTTGTGAATATAGGTTCCAATGTTTTTGATGCATGACTGTATTGACTATATGACAGTTATTTTAGAGTTGTGTGTCATGAACATTGATGTCCGGATTTACTAGTGTCTGAAACGTTATTCTATGGGAAATGAACTTTTATTTCGGTTTCCAAAACCGGGGAATTGTTTGCTCGTTATTCAATTCACAGTTCATATATAAGTATTATTCATGTTACAGTTGTATTTATGCTTAGTTGGTATTTTGTTCAAAGTATTATGTATGTTTGAATATTGATGCTCATCTAAATTATATATTAAATATTTCTGAAGGTCCTTTGGAATTTCAAGTTCTGTCAAACTATGTAGAAAGGGTAGTCGCAAATGATAGCGAATTATCCATCGACATCGGTTTTTTAGAGTTCTTGGAACATTTGAATGGTATACTGCCCTGATCATATTCAGACATGTTGATTCAATCATGTCAAAGTCGCCATTTTTCAAAATGCTCCGTAGATTCCTCGTGGATTTTTCGCAAGCAATGAAATTATCTAATACTAAAGACAGTAATACCATTCTGTCTAAACTAGCTGATTGTATAAACATGTTCTTAAACAGAAGAGATTTTATCATATTTGCATTAAATTCTTTCAAATGAAAGCCATTAATGTAGAATAATATCGCTAATTGAAAATATTGCTTTGCCTCGGATATAGCTATACCAAACGCCGACATGTTTTCATTATTGATAGTGTACAAATTACATCCATGTTTCATTAAGAGAGAACATACATCTAGTTTGTTTCCTTCAGCGGCATAATGAAGTGCAGTGAATAATCGTTTATCATGTGCGTCAATGTCAGCTCCATTTTGTAAAAGCAGTTTTAAAATTTCAAATCGCGTAGATTTTGAGGTATTATTGTTTTCGTCCGGTGTAATAACTGCTGCCATGAGGGCCGTTTTTCCCTCTGTTGTTTTTAGGTTTACGTTGCATCCGTGGATTAACAAAACTTTTACGACATTAACAGAGAGATAATAACAAGCCCGATACAATGGCGATTCTCCATTTTTGCTTGGCACATTCACTATACCACTTGCTCGTAATAAAATATCCGCTATTTGCCAATGATCGTAATATGCTGACGCTCCAAGAGGCGTAACACCAGCTACATCTAAACAATTGACGTCACTTCCTCTTTCCAACAAGTTGACAACGAGTTTAACTTGACCATTTAATGAAGCGAAGTACAAAGGTGTACGGTCAAACTGATTACCAATATTTATATCAGTGTGTGGATATTCTAAGAGAATATTTACTATTTTATCTAGCCTACCACGTACTGCTCTTGTTAGTGCTGTTTCTTGACAGTACGTGCAATTGACATCAGGATCATTCTTGAGTATTCTCGTCACATGTTCTACATCATGCTTTTGAATAGCAAAATGGAGATCCTTAACGGACATTTTTGTTATTCCTTGCTAATCATGATGATGATAGTATTCCTATTTCCTACAAAATTGGAAAACATATTTTTTTAAACATATATTTAATTGTATTTTCCTGGGGTTTTTTTTGGTAAATCAAGACAGCCTTATACATACCAAATGTGTTTTAATGTAGATTATTCTAAACCAATCATCTCTTTGATGTTTGTTTACACTTTTACATTTTAGAATATTTTTGTCTCATTTAAGAAAATTTTTGACGAAATGTGCCTTTGTTGCAGTAAACTTGGCACTTGTATTCAAAGTCTTAATGAGTAAACCATACAGAGCACGATAGCAGTGAACATTAAACTCCAAAAAATAAAACAGCTGGGGACTGTAAATTGAAATATTATCAATTTGAAAGTATTCCAAAAACAAGATATGTTGTCTGAACAGCTCTAGAGTGTAAAGGGGGAACATTCAGAATTTAACCAAATTTGCTTAATTTCACAGATTTTAAAGAAATTAACTCAAATATGAAGTTTTGTAAATATTTAAGTTGTACGTTAAATTGTTGAGAAGTGCTTATATTTACTCTTTGCAGTTATTGAAACTCATAGATCCTTCCTGAATATTATTTATTGGGAGTTTTTGTCCTTTCGATAACCTAAAAGTAAGCTGCAACACCTAAATCTTATTTTTTTATCACCGCGGCATAAAAAATACAAGCTAGAAAAAAAAAATATCTCAACAAAACTTACAATAGTGTGTTCTATCCTGAATATGTACTAAATATTCCAAATTGCTAGAAACAGCAGAATGATTTAGGAAATTTGAGGCCCAAGGGGCAAAAAACAAAGAAAATTTCTTACCCCCTGGGTCATAAAACAAATAATTTAAGTTGTAAATGCTATGATTTTATGATTTTAAAGTTCTTGATATAGAAAACAATAACTATGCTTGGAAGTTATGCAAAAATAAGATGTAAGCCGTCATCTCTATAACATTTTAAGTGATTTTTTTTTTATCTCAGGCTGGTTTCTGATTACATACATGTACAACTATTGCAAATATGGCTTTGTTTGAACACTTCTAGTTTATATAATAGCTAAAATGTGTCAGATATATGGTTACAGATGATACTGTTGTGACATGAATTCATAATTGATCATTTGAGGAGGCAGAAAATGTGTACTTTAATTGACAAATAGGCATACAGTAAGATGTGGACTGGAGACAGATATTGGAACGGGTACTTTATATAATCTTGAATGTTGTAATGATTGACTGCTAAACATTACATTTATAGTATTCTGATATGTTTTCAATATGTTATCAAAACAGTTTTAAACAGGCATTTTTTAATCAGAAAAAATGAAAATGGGGTAAGCTGGCAATAATAAAAGTCTTGTTTTCAAATTAAAAAAAAATGAAACAGGGGAGGGGGTATAAAATTTACAATAAAGAAAAACTTAGAGTATACGCAGTGATTTCTTTAAGGCTATAATTTTAATTATATTACGTCGGATGAAATGAATAATTTGTTGGCAAAAGAACATTAACAGAAAGTTTTCAACAGTACTCGTAAAATATATCAAAACAGTCAGATAAAATAAAGCGATTTGTCGTCAGAAGGACTATTGTAAAATATGAAATTAGTAAAAGTGTAAAGCCAACTATGTAATTATATATATATATATATACATTGTAACAGGAATTGCTAACTCTTCCGGAGCACTTGCGATCACTTCGATTTTTCGTGTAGTTTTTGTTACATAATTTTCATAATTTTATATAAACAGTTTTTAGATTGTTCTTCTTTTTTCTTTTTCTGTAGATGTTGCGGTCTTTCAAATTTTGTTTATTGTCCCAATTGGTGTCTTGCAACTCTTTATTACTACTCGATCTCCGATTAATATACATTTCAAAAAACTTTATAGCAATCACATAATATTATAGTTCAATTCGACATTAAATCATTTACATTAATTTTGTAATTCTTGTAGGCCATGAAGCATTAAATAAAATCAAATATGTATGCATATCAAATATTGACAGCTGTTCAACTCCCGCGCTTTATGCAAACTATGGAGATAAAGAGGGTTTTTTCTCTCTTCGTTGCCTTTGCTTTCATGTAGAAGGGTCTGGTGAGAGTTTTACAAAATACACAGTTATTGGCAAATTCTAAAAAAAAAAAGAGCAAAAACAAGAAAAGTAAGCCCAAAGATTAAAAAAAACAAAATAGAATAAATGCATTGATGACACATTATATAGAGAATAATGATTACAAGAGATGAAGATTAGAGAAAAATGACAAAAATAAAGAAAATGGAAATGGAGACCATCGAAATCTGACCACCATGTGTATTTTTAACTAAAGTACAAAACTTTATTTACATCTAAACAAATATAATGCGAATGTTATATTCGAACATGCCTGTCTCTGCATGTTTATGGCTTGAAAGTGGATGGTAATTTCGAACTTGAAAATGACTTTCCTTAGATGTTACCCGCTCGAAAATCAATGGTTGTTTCGTACACGTACACCAAGAGTTCTTAGAGTTTAGATGTCATTTGCTTAAAAATCAGTGGTAATTAGTACTAAAAGTAGACATTCTCTAGATGCAATTTGCTGAAATAATCGGTTCAACTTGAATTTCTCTACACGTTATTTTCTAGAGGTGGCATAAATCAGATCGTTTAAAGAACAAACGATCTAAGACTCTCTCATCTTACAATAGTATTAACAAATTTAACTTTTGTATACTTTAAACAAATATTCCCAATTTCAAACTAAAAGACAAATTGAATGAGTTGGTATTACTTTAATGTGTTTCATAAAAAAGAATGGCGAACGTAGATACAAGGATCTTGTCTTGGGGGGAGATAATCCTACTTTGTATGTTGTGTCTTCTATACTATTATTTGTCTGTTTGTCTTTTTATTTTAAGCCATGGCATTGTCAGTTTATATTCCATTTATGAGTTTGACTCTCACTCTGGTATCCTTCGTCCCTCTTTTAAAAGTTATAAACTGCAGTTCGGACCCTCAAATAAAATTCAAACAGACATACAAGTCTTACTAATGACATCTTTGACCTTGACGAAATGCATTCAAGTTGGAGGTTAGTGCAGAAACACTTGTTGCAATTGCACTGAACATCTTGTAGTAAAAAAATAAAGATGTCAAGTGCATAGAAGTTCCCTGGTCTTGACTTGGAAGATAACAGGTGTTGTTTAGTATTAATATGGTAATTAACTGACATACGACGAAGGAAATTAGCATGCATGTTATTGACTATTACGCATTCAAAATATATGTAATTTCTGATGAATTGTTCGTAGTTGGGCCGACTTATGGAATTTTTGTTTATAAAATTGTGTATGGTTTAAACATAGCAGAACTGGATCTGGACGTATATACTACGTAGATGGAATTAAAACAACAACAAAAATAGAAAAAAAGTTTATAAATTTATAAAACGAAAATGAAAACCAGTATTTTGTCCAAGCAGTTTAAAATTGGAAGAACATGTATATTTTGAAGTTTCAGCATATAGTGTGAAGCAAGTCGAGACCATAAAGTTTACCAACATTTGAGCAATCTTGTGTATGAGAAATGGTTACAATGCCCGCTGATAAGACCCAAGTTTTTTGAATACACACACGAATCTGTTTTTCTATGAATTTACGTTAAGACTGAAAATTGTCCTAGTGGGGAAACTGTTCCTTAATTCGCCTACAATGTATCTCTTTGGACGTGGCTCTGTATTCATATGTCTTTAAAATAACAAATTCACAATTTTTTCATATTACTTATTGTTTCAAAATTATCATATTTTATGATTTAAAATTTTTAGGGTCACTGAATTATTTTTTTTATTTTTTTCTTCAAACATCACTATATCTGCGTCGAATAGAAGTTGACCTCATGCGAATTGATATTAATACATATGTTTACCTTTTTAGAGTTGTAAAAATCACTATATGCAAATCTGTAACTGTTTGATTATTGGAAGTTGCGGATCCAGAAGAACCTTTTAAAAAATCAATCAAAGCCTTGTACATGTACATGATCACGTGCAATTGCACAAGTACCATTTATATTCAATGTAGCTCACTTAAACTTCAAATTGACTTATTTCATGAAACATGTATTAAATAAAAGTGGGAATTGGTTAAACTTCAATGGTAAGGCATCCTAACAACTAATTTAGAGAAGAAAAAAAAACAATCAACTAAGAGTTAGCATTATAGCGTTTTTCAATCAAAAATGTGTACAAAAGTGACCCACCAAAATACTACAATATCGATAATGTCTTACCTTTGTAGTGAAAATTCTCAAAAGACATAAAAATCCAATTTATATAACCACAATTTAACGAGTTTCATTTGCATATATTATAGATGTTCACGTATAATATGCTGGCCGAATATCAGAATATAAAAATGATATAAGTGCCTATGAGACAGTTATCGTCAAAGTCCAAGGATGTAAACAACTGAAGGACCACAGTACTGACTGTAATGATAAGCACAAACGTATTTAACTAAGAAGAAAAGCAATGACCTGATCTTAGCTAGTAAATTAAATGAGATGACAAAATATATAATTATGACAGACAGCAACACAAATTTATTTCTTTTAACTAATACATGTTGCAGGGTAAATAAAGCACGTTGTGTCAGAACAACTTTCTATCTACTTCTGAACAGTAGAATAAGAGCTCCCATTTAACTAATGTACCATAAATCACCCTATATTTTTTTCCTACATATATAGGCATCGCTTTACTTTTTTTTAACCAATGTACTCCGATGCTGCGGAGGACATTTTAGCGCATTGATAGGATATTTGAGCGAAAAGGGTCGGACGTTTTAGCGCCAAAGTAGAACCCATTTTAGCGCCTGATTTTTAACCAATTTTAGCGAAAATTAAAATTGTTTATGCCCATTTTAGCGAAATATTTTTAACCTATTATAATATATAATAGATTAAAAAAAAACCAAGCACAATAAAAATATATGATGCCCAATACAGCACTAAATGTCTAAAAGATTTAATAAATTGAATTTGTTAAAAAGTCGTTCTTGCCTTGTTTAAAAGTGACACTTAACATCCACGTATTCCAACATCAATCCGAATTCCGATAGCAAACAATCTTATTCGGAAGACTCCGTATACAAACTATAAGTATTTTATTGTAATTATATTACAAAATATTGATCACATGATGCTAGTATTACTAGACTTGCAATTGCTTTACATTAATCCAATTTATAATTTATATCCTAGAGAACGTACATGTACGTAATGGGCTCTGGATAAACCCCATGTACAATACTGTTGAATTGCATCAGGAACTGTTCTTTCTCTGTATCTTGTCTAGATTGTCCAAACTTCTGCCCGAAGCTTAGTAAGTATTATTCAACCAGGTAAGTTTCTCTAAAATGTGCTATCGAAAATACAGGTGAACGGATTTGACCGGCCCTAAAATTGGCTCTAATGTCTGCGCTCAAAAGTCCACAAGTACTTCAAAATATTTCGCTAAAATGTCCTGCGCTCCTCCGATGACAGCATTTAAAAAATATATATTTTAGAATTCGCGCGGCGATAAAGTGAACCTTCCTTTATTAACCTTGCAAAAATGAAACAAATCATTATTGACCGTTAGCTTCATACGAAACATGTCTCCTGTAAATATGTCTTAACTTTTTGAATTTACAAAATGAGTATACTAACGATTAAATATTTATTTATATAATTTGCCACAACCAAAATTGGTTTTTGTATGTTTTGCAAATAAAGATATTATATATAATACTAAATATACTTACATGAACGTTCATTAGCTGTTATGCTTCTTTAAACGCAAAAACGAGAGTCAATATTCAAAAGGACAGTTTAGATAACAATTACAAATCGATAATTAAGGAATACTGCATATCATCTGCTAGTATGTTGCATCTATAGATTTGTCTTATCTATAGCGATACGTCAACTGATCAGTTTAAGTTTTTTTCTATTTTGTATCTTTTTCTGTGTAATTTTTCCGTCTTTGTATACAGTTTTATATTTTATGCATTTGTATGTATTTCAGTCATTTTTGTATTGAAACAAAGACTCTTGCACTTCTGAGAATTTCGATATAATATATCTCCATCATCTCTAGATGCAGTTAAATGTTGGAATGTTGAAAGAAATTAAAACACCAAAAGATAAGAAAACCAATCATATCCTTTTAGTTGAATAAAGTGTAAATAGGATTTAAAAGATAAGATGCACATAGTTATTCTAAAAAAAAATACATTTATTACTATGACAGAAGTTAAAGCAACCAACTTGAAGGACAACCACTAGACAAAAATAGGTACATTGTAGTCAAGGCTCAATATCTGTCCTAACTATAAATACCATCTGTTTTCAATAGAATTCCAAACTTTACGGCTATCACCCCGGTTGATCCCTATTGAAGTACCTACCTGTTGTAGCCATTGCTAAGTTGTAAGGGTCCTGAACATATATGAAATATTTGCCACTGGACTTAGACAAACATGCCAATGTTTATTTTTTATAATTAATACTCCACAAATATGACTTCCAATTTGATTGGATATTCTGCCAAATGTAGGAAATGATTGTGCATGATTAGTTAAAGGAAATCTATGAGTGTATATACATTTTATTGGACATATATATATTCATCTGAATATCACAAACATGCTAGTCGATTAAAAGAAAAAAAGAATTAATTGTTAAGACATATTATTTATTCAAAGTTCTCTTATATCCTTGAGGCATCGTCTCCTGATGTCAACTGCTTTCAAGTTGCCTATGATGCCTCCTTGTTTGTTTTGATACAGGTAGGAAAGAGACATTTACACACATTTTACATGCCTATGGTCCATAAGGTATCGCCCCCTGGTGTCAGCTGCCTTTAGGAAACCATAATATTTTCCTATTTGCTGCTGACACAGGATGAGTCATAGACATGCTTAACTTCTACTTTCTTTTTGGCTAGTTATTATATGTTTAATTGATCCAACTTGTTGTGTACTATACATAGTATATGGATATCTATTTTTCTTTTTTCTTTTTGGGATCTTTGTCTGTTATCTATATCAACCACACTTGCATTAAAATGGATTAGTATTAAAAAAAAAACAACATATTATAGATTCTTTATCTACATATTCTTTAAGAACTTAAGTAGTTCTCATTAATCTTTTTTTTTTATCTCATTGTTTGTATTGTATTATGAAAATTATTGATGTTGTAATGTTTATGTCCTTTGTGGCCCATCCTTGGAAATATAATATCTTTTTCTTCGTCTGTGCAAAATCGAACAGAAAAATTTAATTTAGCAACAGATGAAAGGAATATTTTGTGTCCGAAAAATCATCTTGCTGCCCCCCAGAATATAAAAAAAGTCATCCCGTTTATTAATTGATGTCCATATTGTATTTACTTAAAAAAACACTCGATTTGACAACATATAATAGTTTGTATAAGTATGCATGTCAGCATGTAAAAATGTAATCTCTCGACCGAACTAGATCCTCATTGGTAGTCCAGGTCGTAAAATGCTTTCATCAACATTTGTACATGGTTGTACCTCAGCTGTAGTTAGAGTAAGGGACAAAATGAGTTACTGGAATTAGTAAACTTTATTATGCTAAAATATGTCGTCGTTTTCTAAATGTCCAGTGACAAGTATTTTATACATTTTTGGGACAATATACCCTTTTTGAATAATTTTGATCTACAGAGAATGTCGATCAGGATAAGCAACTTGAAATTAGAACTACCAGGTCTGGGGAAAGAGAGATTGATGAGATAAATTTCGCCTTGCAAACGGCTTCATTTATATATATATATATATATATATATATATATATATATATATATATATATATATATATATATATATATATATATATATATACTGTATATATATATGTTGATGTTTAGACGAGTTGTATATACATTATGTACACAGCCATGTATCACCATCATTGATGGCGATCCGATGGATACATCTGTTGTAGAGTTGTCACTGACTCAGACGTACTTATAAATATAATTATTTTCTGTGACTGTATATTACATTAATTTGTAGGATCCTTTACTATAGATAATTTAGCTGATCTGTAACAATAACATCTTCATGCCTCATATATTATGTACTGTAGTACGCCGCTAGATTAAAACTGACGAGGAAAGGTAACACACGGCCAGCGAAAGCTCTTTTATTGAGAGCCCAGGTGGTCGTGTGGTCTAGCGGGACGGCTGCAGTGCAGGCGATTTGGTGTCACGATATCACAGTAGCATGGGTTCGAATCCCGGCGAGGGAAGAACCAAAAATTTGCGAAAGCAAATTTACAGATCTAACATTGTTGGGTTGATGTTTAGACGAGTTGTATATATATATATATATATATATCACCATTTAGAACGCCAATAAAAAAATGAGGGGATTCATTCATCAAGATTTTAACATGCTCTTTTAACCACTACATAAAGATTTGTCGGACTTTGAATACAATGTCTCTTCGATAATCTTACAACCTTTAGAGTTTATAATTTGCATTGTATGTACATTAATCTTTGGTTTTCGTCAATGGCAAGCCGTTGTGGAATTTATTCCCTATTTATTAATATTAATAAATCATTCGTCCTTTTTTTCGTACATAAATTAGTCCCGTTATTTTTCTCGCTTGAATTGTTTAAATTTGTCATTTCGGTACCTTTTATAGCTGCCTATGTTGTAGAGCGTTTGTTCATTGTTGATACCCGTACTGTGACTTATAATAGTTGTTATATTAATGTTTGTGTCATTTGGTCTCTTGTGGAGTTTTGTCTCATTGTCAATCATGCCAAATCTTCTTATTTTTCTATAGACTTTTTAACAAATCCAACTGTTTACGCTGCATTGATGGGTTCCTCTTTTAAATTCTGTCCACAAACTTGTATATATGTATATCTTTTACAAACACGAGTTGATATTATTTCCATCGTATATTAAACAAATACCATCACAGGCGATAAAAGAAACTACAGTTTGTTTTTTTATTTGAGAAAAAACTAAAGCAGTTTTTAAAGACAAACTGAAGTAATGACGCGAGTAAATATAATAAATAGGTCAATATTTATTTTCTCGCCATTGCTGGTGAACTGTCTTTTTTGGGCAAATCTCGCAGATTTTTAGATATCATGTAAACTTTAAAAGTAAGATAGCATTACATTTTCATTAGTATAATTACCTATGTATGAGCTATAAGAATTTTTGCCTTTAAAATACTTATCCATTATGAGCTTTTCGTATCCATTTTGGAGTAGGGTTTTTGTGGTTTTTATGCTATAGATTGAAAACAACAACGAATGGAGAGCATCTCAGCAACTTTTTCGACTAGATCCTTAAAAATGTAAAAATCGCCTGTACACTCACCAAAAGGTGTATTCCTTTTATATAAATCGACTTAAAAATAGACGAATATTTTATACACATATAATTATTATTATAAATAACAATCCATGAAATGACGAGCACCTAGTTTTGTCTTGGATAACTTCATATACAAAATATCGCATATAAAAAGGTGTGGTATATCACAATCCTGCATGTTCAATTATTGCATTGTGCATTGGCCGTGATGCAAATTAAGTGGAATATAAGTTTATGATAAATTGCTTATATTGTTTAATAAAGCGTCGAAATGATCATTGTCTAGCCGCATATATGTTACGACTGATCCAGGAATACCACTTTGTATGGCCATAGATGTATGGTATGGCATAATTTGATGGTTAGCAATCTGATTCTACTTGTTTTCTCTTCCAGTTTTCTTTTTTTACTTTCTTATTACAACTCTTCATATATGAAGCTAGAGCACCTTCATCGAATATTATAAAGTTCAGCGTATCAAAGTCAAATTTGTCAGGGTGTCGATTACTCACGAGAAACTCGGTTACTCCACTTTCCGAAAGTTTTTCGATAATTCCATCTCTCAGCTTCTTCAATGTTTCTTCTTCGTCAAAGGTTGATGGATGTGCCTTCTTTTCATTTTCAATAGCAGCGTCAACTTTTGTTCTGACGAAAATATATCTTCGCCCATGACTTGCTATTAGATTATTCAAAGCAAGTTCATACTCAGTAACAGGTCCGCCGCAGCAAACAACGAAACCGTCGTATTTCTCTATTTCAATTCTTTCATCGTACCCCTCTAAGCCCTCGTTTTGTGTTCCTACTCCAGGTACATCCCATAATACAACTGAACAACCAGGTATTTCGAACTTCTCGCGTTTTTCTGTACACTCTAGAAAGTCTGTCTTAGGAATATTGGGACTTTCCGGTCCCAACTGCGATTGCAGCATCAGTTTGATGAACGACGACTTTCCGCTATTTGACCGTCCTATAACACCTAAATTGAATTTTCCTCGTGACCGTCTGCCATTACCACGATGTCTTCCCTCCGCCATGCTTTATCTAAAACAAAATATATTCTAAAGAATGAACACTACAATTTATATAAATGTATCTGGTATTTATAATTTGTATTTGAAGACATTTGAGAATGGAACAGGGGAATGTGTCAAAGAGACAACAACATAAACAAAGAGCAGTAACAGCCGATAACCAACCACGGGTCTTTAACACAGCAAAAAATCTCGCAACCGGTGTACTTGTCCAATGACAAAGGACGCCATACTTAACTGCAAAACATATCAATGAACTTAAATTAAAAACCATACAAGACAATCAAAGGCCAGAGGCATCGGCTAGGGACAGACGCAAACATGCGGCAGAGTTATTCATGTTTAGTGAGATCTCAACCCTCACCCTACAAAAACAAACACACAGCAATACGCACATAATAAAATGCAGATTTAGAAAACCGAAGTGGGATGTCAGAATAGGTAACAAATGAAACTAAGTATGTACAATAACTATAACGGACTGATTGATTTCTGTTTGCTTAACGTTCATTCGCAAGCATAAGAACTTAAACTGATGTTAATTTTCAAGAAGTTATTATAATTTGAAAATGATCGTTCAAATGATCACTCAGCACATGAGTAAATATTGTACGAGATGGTGATGTAGTACTTTTAAAAGGTTGATGACTATGGCCTCCAAAATCTGTGTTACTTGACTATAATTTTGATTGAAAATAATTCGTCTTGCAAACAATGAACATTTGGTTCCAAGGTAATAAACAGTTTCCCCAAAATATGATCTTTGGTACTGTAATTGATTTTTTTGTATTTTTCATATTTTTAAAATATACTAGATACTTGTATTTACAAATATGTCCGTCTTGTATTCTTAGATCTAGTAACTTAAAACTACCGTATCTATTATATGAATACAACTGACACTAAAACAAAGATTGATATCAGCAGGAAATATATGAAACCATCTATAAAACGGTGACCACGTATCCTTTATGTCCTGATTTCTGGGCTTTCCGGAGACTAGACTTGTAAACTGATTGTATTTCATGTATGTAGCCCTTTTATATACTTACAGTAGAACTATATACGATTCTTTACTATACATCCCTTGAAAAATAAGTCATCAATTTCATTTCGCAATGTTCTTTCAAAATACACAAAGTTATTATTGATTGATTGATAATAGCTTATTTTACGCCCAGTTGCAAATATTTGACGCATTTTCAGAACAAGAACAAATTAAAATTTTGAACAAATGCACGTCTCCCTTGCAAGGGCTTTTATTTAGCAGAGAGCGTACACTCACCATATCCAATGCATCAGCTTTAATTTGCCCATCTGACCGAACGTGGTCAAGCAAATACATAATGTAAGCAAGCGTTTAATGTTGGACGGGATAAGTCTTAGAGATGACTATATTTCTAGACTGATGGGTAGTTCAAAAACAGCTGCTAAAAAAATACCGATTCTATAAATTAATTGAATATACCAATGTTGGACTTTTAGGATGTTGGACTATTTGCGTGTTGGACAAATGGGTACTCGAACTTGCTGTGCGTCGGAACAATAGGGTGTCGGAATATAAGGAAGACATCGATAAAAGGGGGTGGGGTGGGGCATTTATTCGATTCTATAGAATAATAATTTTAAGCTTTACAAAACCGAATTCATAAAAGTTGACAAATTCATTAGCGGCCCATGAGTAATCAGAAAATTTGCAAATCTGAACAAATTTCCCTCAAAGACCAAAACACAAGATTTAAGTAATTATACAGTGACAACTCCTTTCGAGATTTCTTACTCTACATCACTGAGTTAGGCGCGATTTCTACATCAAATCTATGTAGAAAGATACGTACCGGTTTAGATCGTATAAATTGCCATGACTATGAATAAGTCATGTGACGCAACGGAAAGTAAACAAAGATCATACAACACTAACACTTTTATGCACACCGGGCATTTGTCAGTTCAACAAATTATTTTCTCTAGTTAAAATATGTTTAACATGTTTAAAGAAACAATATAATGTAAATGGACCTACCTTAAAAATCAAATGCTGTTTTCTGACCAGAAGTTCACAAGAAAATAAAAGTTAAAACCCATTAGCTATAAATAGCTTGAAAATTCCTTGTTGATCTTTCACCACCTGTCGATAAAATCTTTATTTAAATGTTTACATTTATTTGTTGACAGTGACGTAGGACTTATAAACACATGAATTAAGCGCGAAAATTCAAAATCAGTATTTATGACGGGTTCCACATGTGGATCGAGTACGATCTGTTTACCCTGTAACATGTCGGGGCCTGATATAGCCAACTATACGGTATATTTATCTTTTTCATTGGATGAAGGTTTGCCCATAATTGCCATACATCCAATCATTTGAACTTTGGTGGAAAACATCATCAATCTGTGAAGGGGCTGGTACTATATGTATACACAGACGTCTACATAAGAAATATTAATGAAATGGTTTGTGAATTCCCTATATGAAATATGAATGAGTACATGTATACGTAGGGCTTTTAACACAAACCAATACGTAACATGCAGAAATGTTTTTTTTAACCCTAGTTGGACGTCTGTAACCACATTTGTACGCCCCCTTTTTTAAACCGTGTTAGCCTACATAACTAATGTCGTTAAAATCAGATGCTATATTTATAATTCAACATAGGATTAGAAATGCAGCTGTTTACAATTTTGTGTATATGTATATATAAAAACAGTAACACACAACAGTTGAACTGTGAATGTAAGTGTACATACCTAACAGATTGTATTGTTGACAAAGAATTGATAATGAAAGTAAAAACCATGATCGCTATAAATAACTTGAAAATTCCTTATTTATATTCCTTTACACATCGTCAGGTCAATACTATAGACAAGATCCCAATGGTTACAATCGACGTAATGTTTATTGACTTGATAATGACGCAGGAAGATTTTCTCGTATGAGAGAATTTTCGCGCGAATTTCAAAATGTTAAAACATAATTTATGGTAGTTGTGCAAATAAAAATGGAATTGCAAAACAGTGTAAAGGGTCGACTATATATAGTGTACGTAGACTACATTCTTGTGTTTGGTTGTAATGTATTCTATTATTATTTCATTGTTATAACAAAAATCATTGTACTCATTGCATGAAATTAAAAAGTCCATAATTGGCCATAATTTGATTAATAATTATCGTATTCTTATTCTAATTCATATTCGTATAGTTCAACGCTCATTGATATTTGAAAAATCTGTTGCAATGTAAGCTACTTCGTTAGATGAGTTTGATAAAGAGCTAGGTACTTGAAAATAACGGAGGTGCAGTCAGAGAAAGATTTAGTCCCATCCCCTTTATGGAGCTACATATATGTTAATGTACCTAGTTACTCCAATTTTATTTAAACGGTGTTTGTAGATTATTTTGATATTATTGAACATCGAAAAAAGTATTTAGCAAAAATTCCTTTTATATATTTTTATTTATAAAATAGTACTCATTGAAGTATCAGACAATTCATAAGGCAGTCCCTCTCTTTTTCCTGGTATCACTTTCAATTGCATAAGTTGAGACACTTTTTAAGTTTGTGACATGACAGTCTTCAATGTTCGTCTACTTCGTACTTTATTTGGCATGTTTTATCTTTTTTTAGATTCGAGCGTCACTGATGAGTCGTTTGTAGACGAAACGAGCTTCTGGCGTAATTACAAAATTTAATCCTGGTTTCTATGATAAGTTTATTTACAATCACTGGGTCGATGCCACTGCTGGTGGAGTTTTAATTCCCCGAGGGTATCACCAGCCCAGTAGGCAGCACTTCTATTCTGACATAAATTAACATTAATACGGTCATATTTATAAATCAAACGTTTGAATTTTAGAAATACAAAGGTTGTTCTACCTCAGGAATAGATTACCTTACCTGTATTTGGCAAAACTTTTAGGAATTTCGGTCCTCAATGCTCTTCAACTTCGTACTTTATTTGGCCTATTTAACTTTTTTTTTTATTCAAGCGTCACTGGTGAGTCTTTTGTAGACGAAACACGCGTCTGGTGTAAATACACAATTTAATCCTGGTATCTATGACGAGTTTTTTCAAGATCATACGCCTGCACTGGACCATTGTTATGCACCGTGATTGATTGTTTTAACAACTAACATGACTTTTATACAATTAAATTAGAGTAAAATTTATTTATGAATAAAGGGATTTTGCATGCTGAGAGATGACTTTCCGAATTATTTTTCACATTTCAAAAACTGAATGAACGAGTAACAACAGGCAGCAATTCCTTATAGTTTATTGACAGGCAGCAATTCTTTAAAGTTTATCAACTCTGTATATTCCATAAGAGACTGCGAGAAGATGCAATGGATGGGTTAATATACGAGGGTTGTCCGTAAGGTTTGAGGACAATTTCAATAAAATATTATTTACCCGTCCGAAATAAATAAAACAAGTATGTAACAAATTTCATATTTTACTTATTAAGTGTACAAAATTTTATTTCAGTACCTGCTAGAATAATCGTATTTTCATCAATTCAAAAACCATAAGCAACTCTCACCCGGAGCACCAAAACAAATATTTCCGACGTTCTGACGTTCGACGACGACTGCATTTTAACTTTTCTCAACGTAGTCTCCTTTCAAAGTAACTCATTTTTTTTAGATTTTTTTACCCAGTCATCAAATATTTTCTCAAACTGTTCTGTTTTCATTTTTAAGATTATGTTCATTACTTCCCGTCTTAGTTCAGATAAATCGTCAACCTTTGCCCACGGAGAAAAGATTTGATAAGCGGGAATACCGCAAAATCCATTCACGGAAAATTTAAATTGGTCACTATGACTATTCAGTTACGTGTAGTCAAATATTAGCTGGAAGGTAGTCAACAGCATATATGACTACCCATTAAGTCATTGTGACTACTTGCATGGTCAAATTTGACTAAGTTAGTGGTCACAGCACCACGTGGTGTAGAGTATCGGTTTTCACGCGCACTTTTTCGCGTTCCCTTTGTTCCTTAGATTGTGTAGATGTAAACCAACCAGAAGGCACGAGACTGTTATTCTGTCCACTAAACAAGTTGTTTAAAGTAAGTATCATGTATATTTGTTTAAATTTATACTTACAAAATTAAATTTAAGAAAAAAAAAGTGTAATGAATGTGATATCGACACATGTTGACGTAATGACAATTAAAAAGGGGGAGAGATGTATACGGGATAGCAATTTTGATACACATAAAAAGTATTGTCGATTGAAAAGTGTATTTAGCGAATTCATTTTTTCTACTGACCAAAAACTGTTAAAAACAAACAATACAATTGATATTCACAACAATAAATTAGAAAAAAAACCAGGGTGGCTATCAAGATCCTGGTGCTAACATTTCAATGCTGTGATATCGGAGGAGTGGCTTTAGTTACAAGATCCAGGAGCTTACATTACAATGTTGTGGTACATTGTAATGTTTAGTTTCGGTTAATTAAAAAACATTTTTTTTAAAACTTTTAAATTATCTGACGCTTTTGTACAAGTAGTTTGGACATACAAATCAAAAAGTTCAGGTAAAATATACATTTATTCCCAGAGGTTTGACAAAAACGTCACATGACATATATATTACTAAATAGTATTTCGAAAAACTTTAAGTACATTTCAATGTCTTTAAGTCAAAAAAGAGGGACGAAAGATAAGTGCTCCGGAAGGGTAAGCAGATCTTGCTCCACATGTGGCACCCGTCGTGTTGCTCATGTTATAACATCCGGTAAATAGTCTAATTCGGTAGGTCACATTCAAGTGATGTTTCGCGTTTAATGGTAGGAATATGAGATATATTAATACAGTAATGCCTGGTTATTAATTTCCTTAGAAAAATCAGAAGTGGCGGATCCAGAGAAGGGTTCAGGGGTTGTAACCCCTATTTCCTTTGACGACCAATGCATTTAAATGGGAACATATGGTTGGACCCCCTCCCCCTTACATTCTGTGTTGTGACTCCTAACTTTTTAAGATGACTGGATCCTAGCCTGTCAATTATTGATTTGCCGAAGAATTGTTACATGTACATCTTGTTAGTACGTTTGTCATTATGTTATTTCATCATGATAGTAAAATGGTTGTGAATAATCAATAATTTGCAGGGTAAATTAAAACCAAACGATGTGATTGGTTGATATTAATAAATAATACATAACAGTAGAATTACAATATTAATGACAAAAGTAATCATTGTTAGATACAAAATCATAAGAAATATATCTTATTTTCAAAAAATTATATCAATGACAAAAGTAATTACTGCCAAATACAAAAACATAATCAGTTACAAAAGTAATCTTGAAAATTAAAAACAGCATCAAAAGTAATCCGTCTAAAAAAAAAATACAACAGCATCAATAATCAAAGAGCTGATAGCTCTAAGGAAAAATGACGCCACTGCCTTTAATATTGGGATATTTTTTATGAAAGTCTTGATTTTCAAATACCGTAAAAGTTGAACATTGCAACATGTCTCGTAAGCATATAATTTATATTCGTACATGAGTGTGTGAAGTGAAGATGACAACTGACTGTTTTTTTTTAATACAAATGAATAGGTCAAGAGTCAAGACTACATAAATGATCTACAGTATCCAATGACTACTGGCTGGTTTGTTTTGGTACAAATTAATAGGTCAAGACTACCTGAATGATCTACAGTATCTAATGACTACTGTCTGTTTTTTTTTTTTTGTACAGAGAGACAGTTCAAGAATACTGGAATGATATACAATATCCAATGATATCTAGCTGTTCTTTTGTACTAATAAATATGAGCTACAATATCCAATGATTACTGGCTGTTCTTTTGTACGTACTAGATAAAGACTACCTGAGTGTCTAATTAAAAGTATTCTAAGTAATGTGTATTTTTTTCCCTGCAATTACATTTTTCTAAATCAAGATTACAGACTACTAGTATCCTTTCAAACCAAATGATTATGAAGAGCCTGTTGTAATAAGCTCTTATACCCCACTAGTCCTATATCATATGACTTTGCATTCTTATTCAATTTTTAACGTTTTTATACTGATATTTTCATTTTTTTTAAATTTTTGAATGCAAAGAGTGACACATTGATAGTAAAAATAATTATCAGAACAGTAAATAGAAATAGTAAATAATGCTCCTGAGGTCATATGTTATAGGACTAATTACCCACATACTCATTAAATAAGTTACTAATGACATGCACAAATGTAGTTATTTCTGTTACTTGAAGCAAATTCTATTTCTGTAGATTTACACAGTATTGTTATACTCGTTTTATTTCACATTGAAGATTAGACAAATAGTAATACTACTTTAATTATTTTTTTTTTAATTTATGTCAGTCAGGTCCCTTTATATGAAACTTGAAACCACTTCTCTGACATATTGATATTTTATAACAACTCTGACTATGACCCATATAATTTGATATTCATTCTTTAACCATACATCATATTAAGCTAGTTTTTTATTTTACACTAATCCACAATCTTTCATGTTAAATTCTTACTCCATTTAAGTTTATGCCATTGAACCATCATGGAATTAAACACAATTCCAAGTAATTATGCTGTTATATAGGGTCACCATATATTCATCTTGGGTGGCATTCCAGTTATTGAAATTTGTGTCAGATTGGATAATGAACTAGACCTTTAGGAATTGATCTCATAATTTAATATGGAGCTATCGTATGCGACCCCTACTCGGTAACAAAAATAAACATGTCAAGCGGCAAAATTTATCACCAGAGATTACAAGTCAAAAGAGGAAGGATAAGTCTCCAAAATGCTTGCCAAACTGGAACTACAACAAGATCACCAGACAAGGACGAACAATGCGTTGAATACAAAGTTAGTATTTATTTATGTACAAAGAAGTTGAGGGGCTGATTCACGCTATTGAACCAGATGAATTCCTCTTAAAAGCATGTCCGAAGAGAACCATATCTGCCGAGAAATTCAACGAATACCATGCAACAATTATTGTGGAAAAGCAAGTAAAGAATAACTCTTAGTGTGAGTGTATTGACATTCCGGCAAGTAAAACACCGTACAATATTAAAACTAACTTTAGGGCCTTAATAATAGGGTAAAAGTCAAATCGGCACCTGGTTAAATCAACATCTAGTCAAATCGGCACCTATTTAAAGTCAATTAGGCATCCAATAATATATATAAATAATTCAACCCTTAAAAATGTGAATAAACATGATAAAATTAGGTTAATATTTCTGGCCAACTCCTTCCTTATTTAACTCTTCTTGGGTAAATACTGTAAAATTTCTGGACAACGAATTCATTGTCTACCGTGTTTGCTTAACATACTGTTAAAAATATATATTAAACAAATCTAACTTGAGTTCCGAATTGACTATATCAAGTGCCGATTTAACCAGGTGCCAATTTGACTAAATGCCGATTTGACTATACCGGGTGCTGAATTGACCAGGTGCCGATTTAACCAAGTGCCGATTTAACCAAGTGCCGATTTGACTAGAATTCCGTAAGACAGTGATCGCACCGAATCTGCTAGACGACACTGTTGTGCACGCATCAAACGTAGAGAGCTTCAAATCTGTTCTCCCGCCTCGCCAATAAAACCGTTATATTAAAGCCAGCATCGATATCGACAATTTATTCACATGTCATACAGATACAGTCTGTTATGTAACTTTGTAAACAAAGATTGAGTCGGATTTCCGGTACTTCGATCTGTCTTATAACCAGTAGAAAGTGGACCAACACGGACACATTATATTTTCTTGTAAAAAGGCAGTTGTTTGTAAAAAGAAAAGACTATCAAGTTTTCCCCGATTAATTATATATCTTTAATGTTTTAACAATGTTTTAGTTTTACTTCACATAATCAATAAAGTTAAAAAATAGATTTATGAGTATCTTAACAAAATTGGTTGGTACACTTCGATCTTTTTGGTGATAAGAAGGACCGGAGGTATGTAAACTGGTTCCCGGTTGATTACTACACAAAAATGATAATACAAGCAAATTCCAGTTTATATGTGAAATAGTAAATACGAAACCAAGCGCGGTAGACGGAGAAATGTAATGGAAAGTAAATACGAACCAAGCGCGGTAGGCAGAGAAATGTAATGGAAGTTCAATTCACTAGTATCGGAAACATGCCGCTGAAAGCGTCAATTTTCCAACAAATATATTAACGATTAAGAGCAACCCCTTTTTAAAAAAACAAAAGCAGCAGCAATCTTTTTAATGTAATCACTCTTGAATTTAAAAACGGCATCAATAACAAATGTTATAATGATTACTTTCAATATCAAATCAGCATCAATAGCAATTTTTTTTAACGTTATCACTCTTAAATACAAAAACAACACCAAAAACAAATGCAATAAGTCTTTACAAATACAAAAGCAACAACAAAAACAATCTTTTTACAAAACTTTAGAAATTTTGAAATACTAAGGCTTTTCTACATCAGGAAAAGATAACATTAGCTGTATTTGGTAAAACTTTAAGGAATTTTGGACCTCAGCAAATTCGTCATTCATTTGGCTTTTTTTTTTTTATTTCATTTTTTTTTTTTTTTTTTTTTTTTTTCATTTTTTTGGATTTGAGCGTCACTAATGAATCTTTTGTAGACAAAACGCGCGTCTGGCGTAACTACTGAATTCAATCCTCGTATCTATGATGAGTTTATTTAATGTTATCACTGTTAAATACAAAAACAGCACAAATAACAAATGTTATCATTTTCAATACAAAATCAGCATCAATATCAAAATAATGAATTTATCACTCTTTTAAAAATACAAAAACAACGTCAATAACAAATGTTACCAGTTTTTAAAGTTACAAAAGCAGCAACTATAACAATCTTTTTTTTTAAATGTAATCGTTCTTAAATCTAAACACAGCATCAATAACAAATGTAATCACTTTACATAAAAAAGCAGCATCAATTATTATAGCAAATGTTTTAATGTTATCACTCTTAAATACAAAAACAATACCAATAAAAATGCAATAAGTCTTTAAAGATACAAAAGCAGCAACTATAACAATCTTTTTTAAATGTAATCATTCTTAAATCTAAAAAAGGCATCACTAACAAATATAATATCTTTACATACAAAAGCAGCATCAATAGCAAAATTTTCAATGTTATCACTCTGAAATACAGAACAACAACTATAACGAAAGCAATAAGTCTTTAAAGTTACAAAAAGCAGCAAAAATAACTCTCTTTTTAATGTAGTCATTTTTAAATTTCAAAACAGCAGCAATAACAAATGTTATCACTTTCAATACAAAAGCAGCATCAATAGCAATATTTTTCATGAAATCATTCTTAAATTTCAAAACAACATCAAAACATATGTTATCACCTTCAAAACAAAGGCAATAGCAATATTTTTAATGTAATCACTCTTAAATTTTAGATCAGGATCAATAACAACATTATCCACCCTCATTTTTAAAATCAGCATCAATAACAAATGGAATCAGTCTTCAAAGATACAAAAGCAGCAATAATAACAATCTTTTTAATTGTAATCGTTCTTAAATCTAAAAACAATGGACAATAACTGTTGTATTCTTGACTTAATAGAGGCATTTTCAAATGTAGAAAATGGTGAATTGAATCTGGTTTTATAGCGCTAAACCCCTCACTTTGTACGACAGTCTCATCAAATTCAAAGGCATTTTAATCAAATTTAGCCATTTCAATGGTGTTAATAGTGTGTCTTGTTACGTTATGAACTTATGATGATAAACTACTGTTTCATCCTCTAGTATTACGGTTGACCTATTAAAATATTTAAACCTGCTGAATGCGTATGCACCTATCCTGAGTCAGGAACCTGTTGTTCAGAGGTTTTTATTTGTTGGTGTGGTTCAATGTTTTTCACGTTTTTCCTTTTTAAATTGAATAGATCGTTTGTTTTCCTGTTTGCATTGTTTTACAATAGTCATTGTGGTAACCTTTATAGCTTGTTGTTCGGTGGGAAACGAGGCTCAGTGTTGAAGGCCATACTTTAATCTATAATTGTTTACTTTTTTATGGAGGGTTGTCACCTCTTTTTATTTATATTTGTATTTTAAAAGCTTAAGGAAGCGTTAAGAACAAGAAACAGTCAATAGGCTATGTCGCAGATTTTGCTAAAACTTGACATGCAACCGTGTCTCGATGAACTACAACTGAAAATCGAAAAAAAATAATGCATTTATCTCTTTTCTAACCTGAAATATTGCAGATTGATTTTTTTAAATACGGATGAACATTTGTGTAGCGACAAATCTTCTAAAATTTCTTAAATCATTAAATTTCTAATTATACTCCTTAGAATTTCTTAAAAAAAATATATGTTGTTGATACGTAAATTTCTGTTTTAATGATATTAAATAATCATATGACTCTCATATGGTCACCGACTTCGCTTTTTGTCTAATAATCAATTGATTATCTTTTTGGTAGTAAAAAACGTAAAAAAAAAACTAAACCCAACGTTTTACGGCCTGCAACGCGTTGACGTTACAATTATTTCGACATTTTATTGCATTTCTTCACAAGGAACACAATTTTTAATGATGTATACCGTAAAAACGCAGTCGGTGACCCTATTTTTAGTTTGCATCATTATAAAGGAAATCTATGTTTCAACAACATGAATTTTTTTTTGGAGAAAAAGTGTATAGAGTAGAATTATAAATTTGATGATTTTAAGATAAATTTTAGAAGTTTTTCGCTGATTTAATGTACTTTCTATACAAAAAGGTCACCCATTTTGTAAGAAGTTTCATATGATATATGTGATCAATGCATTATTTTTTCGATTTTCAGTTGAAGTTCATCGAACCAGAGTTGTATGCAAAATTTTACTGAAATCTATGACATAGCTTATTTACTGTACCTTAATTAAATGTGTGCTATTTCAATCATATAGCGCTGTCGTGCTTTATACCAAATATGCGTTGGTCAACACATTAACTCTACAAAAAATATATAATAAGGAACAGTCAATGCGTTAATGAAAACAATTTTTAAATGATCAAAAATTGAATTTGTTAAAAAAAAGTTCTGAATATTTACAAGAATAACAGATATTAAGTCAATGCAAGTTTCAACGTTAAAATTTAACGTGAAGATCACTCCAAACCAGCTAATCCGTTTAACACAAATTTAAAATTGCACACGAAGTGCTGTTCATAACTATTAGCATTATCACGAACGTCATGTGATTTCAGGTAAACTCAATCCAAACAATGGTATTGTTCATGTTTTTAATCAAATTAAAAAAAAAATGTTATTTAACTTTAACGTGAATTTCACGTAAATTTCACGTGAATTACGTTAGTCTAAAATCCCTATACATGTAAACGGGATGGAAGTGAGTCTCTATCTTTAAATCTGGTTCTAATTTAAAGCATCGATTAAGAATTAGCTTTATGAATCAGAAAATAACAACACATCACAAGTTCAACTAAATTCCCCTTTTTCATAACCGCTAGATTCAGAACTTATGACTATATGTTATGACGTACATGTAGTTGAAAAGTAATTGAAATAACGTATACATAATGGACGCTTGAATTATCCGTTAATGACGTCTTTTAATCATCATTTTTGTAGATTTCAAAATATTTCCACTTAGTCTATACCAACCCCATTTGATTGTGCTACCGTATTTACCATTTAAATTTGAATTGTACCAATAACTACTGTACCACCACGCTCCATATGCAAATTCCTCAGTTGCCATGTTCCTTGATAATAATAGGTCATTATCTCTGTCTTGGGTACTGAACTTCTTTCCGTTATGGGGGTCTGTGAGAGCATCGCCTGGAATGAATTGCATATCCATGTTTGTACTCCATGAATTTTGCATTTAATTCAATATAAGAGAAATAAGGTACACATAACTCCCTATCTAATAAACACTATATTTCAATTAAGGTGGGACCCAACACTTAAGGGAGATAACTCTGTAAAATCAGCTAAACGTTTTAATCACGTTGTATTGTTAGGGAAATATTCAGCTTCTCAATGATCAAAATCAGTGTTTGTCAAATTGCTATATATCCAATCATTGTTATGCCAGAAAATGATTGGTTCAAGTTTTGTGAAATTTTTATATTTTTTTCAAAGGGTCAAAGAAAATATCTTGTCAAAATTTTATGAAAATTAAACGAACCAAATTAATTTCAAGGTGTTTTGTACCACCTTAAGTTAGTGTTCTAAACAAACGTTACAAAATCAATATGCATATACATCGTTGCTCACATGATGAAAAATGTGTGATAAAATAGCTTTTAACAATACCCTAGATTATTATAAGCTTATTTAAATTATCGTAGTTTTTGCTTATTAAATTGATTTCTCTTTTTACAGGTCCCTTTTCAACGTAATCGATCTGTAAAACTGTGGATGATCGCAAAACTAAACCATGTTATTTGGTCTCTTGTGGAGAGTTGTCTCTCATTGGCAAACATATTACATCTTTTTTTTTAATTTTACATACGCTTCATTAAGACTTTGGTGGATAGTTTTATCATTGGCAACACTACCACATCTCCTTATTCATATACGAAAGTTACATGATTGAATAGTACAACAAATTGTAAACAAACTATTTTTTTAGAGACATACCAGCAGTACCGTAATATCCATCAACATGTAGCTCGTACTCAGAATTTGAATCATCAATCCTAAATGAACTGTATCTTGCGAAATAAGTGAAAGTTGTGTCCCCATTCCTGGAGTACTCAAGTTCAATATACAACCCATAGTCACCAGAAGATGTCATAGTATGTATATTCTTGTTTCCTTTATGTAAAACAAATGAAAGATTAACGCTCATCTGATAAAAGAAAGATAAATATAAATTATTATTAGGCTTTCCTTGAAATGCGAGGTTTTGCTGTATAGTGACCCGTTGGCTTAACTTATTTCCTTGACTTCTTATTTATCGTCTTAAAATCCTCAAAACAACATGACGATTAACCTATTTTCAATTATTATGTCATACGTCGAGGTATATTACATTGCACTTCAAGTCATCATGGCCAAAACATGTCAGCGTTATAGATATACATTTATGAGACTAAATTTTGCTTTACAATACGTATCTTTATGAAGAACACAATGGTCCGGGGTCATTAACTTTTTAATGAAGCCCTATGTCATGTGAGCATGTGAGATGAGTCTTTTTTAACATGAATCTGAGTTTTAAAACAACTCTGAATTGTAAAACAACATATAATAAGGAAAAAGGGATGGCCTTGTGCATTGATAAATGTTTTTCTCTCTCCCTATTTTCTGCTCCAAACAAAGGTTCACTGCCTTTTATATAAACTTGGGGATAATGAACATCAAATTATCATATAATGCTCTCTTTTCTTTCAAAATGGTCACATATGAAAAACTAAATTTTCTATAAAGAAAAGAAACACAGAAGACATATACACAATTTTAAGACAAAATTGGAGACGATAATGTCCTTTTTGGACTAAGTAGTCGAAATACTGTGTTGGGTTACTAGCCTATCAACGCTGAAGATGAAGTTGAAATCCCGCATGTGAAAGGTGCGCCCGACTCAAACCTTAATTGACTAGGATTGTCAGGTTTCCATTGAAGGTTCTTACCAGACACTCCGGCTTTATATTACAAATGTATGTTGTTTTTGTTACTGTCCTAAATTTACTTTAGATACTCGTTATATTATGTGGTTACATGTCAAAACGTACTTGAATATATTATTTATTTATGTATTTCTCTGTCCTGAGTGTTCATGCATTTTTTTGTACTCTATGCCTGTCATATAATGTTGTCATCGGTATATTTAACATTGCCATAAAGCGCGAGGTTTGATTAGACACAAATCCATGCTTTTGTTTGCTTGTAAAGTTCTGTACCAAGTCAAGAATAGGGCAGATGTCATCCGAAACTGTAACATTTATTCAGAAATGTTTTATGAATTTACTTATTTTGTTGTGTAGAAAGAAAACTAGTTCCATGACGTTTTTTTTTCAATTTTCAGAGAGCACAATATATTGATTGATTGGTTGATTTATATTTAACACCACTTTCCGTACCATTGTGCTTATTCGAGGCGGTCAAATTTATTTGTGGTAGAAAAGAAATATAGTCAGTAGTAGTATATATGTATATTGCAGCTCAAAAGTCATAGCCGATTGAGGGACAAGAAATCCGGGTTATAAACTGAATTCTAGGGGAAAACATCAACTATAAGAGGAAAACAACAAAACAATAGAAACATTGAAATGCAACACAAAAAACCGACTATGCAACACAAAAAGAAACGAACTATTAGACATAAACAACGAATCAATAAGAAAATAACAAAATTCAAGAATATGGTGTATGTAAATGTGTAAAAAGTTTTTTGTTAGATTCAGCTAGGTAAAATCTATTGTTTATGGTCATAATTGTACAAGGAGGAAATTTGTACTATACCAATCATCTTCATATCACTAATGAGTCCTGTGTAGACGAAAGGCGCGTCTAGCATGTTAAATTTATAATCCTGGTACCTTTGATAAGTAATTATTTAAAAAGAAGCTAGTACAAACACACATTTTGCATTTTTCGCAACCTACCAACCATTCACTCATAGTTGAACTTTTTCTATACAATTTATGTTGTGTTATGTGTACTATAATTTTTCTGTTTGTCTGTTTCATTTTAAGCCATGGCGTTGTCAGTTTATTTTGACTGTCCCTGTGGTATCTTTCACTTTTCTTTTTTTAACTGTTTACAATCTAACCAAATGTATGGGATGTAAAACACAAATTATTGAATAGCAATATTATATTTCACACAGAAAGTAACAAAAAGCTAGCGTGTAATAAATTCTAATATTGCACTAGTGCTATAAATCTTCAAAATTCATGACGTCATCAACGACAAAATCTTAGTTTAAACCAATTTTTACTATCAAATATTATATTGCTATACAATAAAAGGGTTATTGCATGAATTTTGGGGGATATTGATCCTCGTAGAACATATATTGAACTCGCAAGTTCGTGCAATAAAAAATTCTACTCGGGACATTATTCCCCAATATTAATGAAATAAACCTATAATACGATGATTGATTACTTTTGTTATATAGTATAGAGGAATTATGTCTTCGTTCTAACATTGCTTTAGTAGTTCTTTCTTCTATATACGTTTTTATAATCAACTGATCGAAGTACAAATCAGTGAGACGGACCTTTGCTTCTTAAATATACTGCAACAACGTCACATATTTGTATTCATGTATCCAGTCAGAAACCATCATATATATACACACGGAAAAAAGTATTGCAACACCGAGTTGAAATTCAAATTATTAAAAAAACACTCTTTATTTTTTTGTGATATAATTTGATGAAATAGAACTAGTTAAACATTATTTAAATCTCACCCGAGTTTAATCAATACATATCGACTCGATAAGATCTTATCTTCACATGCAGCTACTGTACCCGTAAACAATAAAACAGATGTTTTTATCCTTATTGTTAAAATTATATGATTGGCACCTTGTAATGGGTCCTCCACAACTCTTAACTGCAGCAAGATGGCAGATGATCAGCATGAGAGAAGCAGGTATGTCGCTATGACAATTGCACGTATTGTTGGTCATCACCATTCCACTATAAGTCGTTTTGAGAATAAAAATCAGGCAACAAACGATGTTAAAGACCTTCTGAGATCAATAAGACTCCCTATAACATCTTCCAGAGGAAATCGAGCATAATGAAGGTTGGTCAGAAGGAAACCCATTGCAAACAATACAATAAAAAAAACAAGAGTGGTTGCCGTACAGGAGACTTTAAACAAGAACCGTTTGAGATCGACTCATCGCTACTGGTTATCGTGCGATATGTCCATTTCTGCTTACGAACAGACATACAGTGGCCTGTATCCAATGTAGTGCCGAGATCGCCATAGTTGGAAATTAGCATCGTGGAGGAAGACCCATTGTTCCAATGGTATTCGGTTTAACTTCCATGGCCCGATCGTAGCCCGAATTTGAACCATATCAAGCATATATGGGACACTATCGTGTGTAAAGTGCGCCAAGGGACACCCCAGTTCAAACACGTCATGAAATAAACAATGCCCTTCATCAGGAATGGTTGCAGTTAACTCAACAGCAAATTAGTCGACTGGTTGCAGGAATCAGAAGACGTTAAGAGGTGGTTATCCGTTAGATTGGAGGCTGCACCAAGTACTTACTCTTAAGCGTATAACGATCAACCATGATGTCAACAATCATCTTAAGATTACTTTTGAAATGTCTGACATTGTAAATTTCGACTACAGTAAAAGTTGTAAAACGCACTTTTTGAACAAAATATACTTCCTTTTGTTATCAAATTCGTGGTTAGATAAAACATTTTTTTTCTTACATTTTTTTATTCGTTTTAATGCCAATTTTATCAACAACTATTTTTCAATATTACTTTACAAATATTTTATCATATTCCATCCAAGATAGGAGGCTGATTTTTCAAGGTTTAAAAAATCAAAGTGTTGCAATACTTTTTCCATGTGTATATATAAAAATGTGGTATGAGTGCCAATGAGACAACAGCTTGATAAACAAAATCTATAATCTGGAATATATTATGACATATCTAAATACCCAGCCAAAATTCGTGTTTCTTATTTCCGAAACCATATTCATATGCTGCCCAATTTCTGTAAAAGTCAACAGTCCCATTAATTCTTCTCTGTATTACCTGAAAATAAAAGGCTATGATAAATCATTGTTTTCAAAAAAGGAATTGAACTTTTGGGTATTTTCGAGTGCTAGTTTCACATATCAATCGGGGTATGACGCTCACTAATAATGGTATGTTCTAAAGATAGCAAGGGATGATTTAATGTTATTAAAACTTTTTCTGAATTATGAGTTAGATATGTTTCCATATATCACATAAACTAAACCGCTTCCTTGGTGTATCGTAGAAGCATTCTGACCGTGCTTGTTTAGTAATGGCGGGGTTTGTCGAAATTTTAATACATCACTGATGAGTCTTTTGTAGACGAAACGCGCGTCTGGCGTATATACTAAATTTAGTCCTGGTATCTATGATGAGTTTATTCACAAGACTTGAAATCAAATTGATCTTTGCTTCTTCTCTGATAAAATAAAATTTAGAAGCAGTGTTTTAACAGATGGAGTCAAAATTAGTCCTTGATTGTTTAAAAAAAAAATTTTTTGTTACGAAGATTACTGTATCATTGTATATGTGCACCATTCTATATGATTAGGCTTGCTTTGAACGTTGAAAACAAAATTAGTTTATAAAAAGTGTGTTTAACATGTTGAATATATGTTCGATATAAACTTAGCAAGAAGAATCTTGCGCTAACTATGTGAACTTACGACATTCGTTTTTCAATGGTCTCTGCAGACGTATGAAAATACCATTAAGTAGCAACAACGTAATGCATTATGATTCGTCCTATGTCAATTATTCATAATTCATCCATTTATTCGGCCATATTTATCTTTTTACATAACAATTCAAAAGACTAAACATAATTCAATCTTTGTTCTCGACTTCCAATTGTTTTTATTTGTATTAGAATTTTTTTTATGAAATTTACAGAGATCAATAAGAATGATTGAACCTATATTTTGAAAAACGAGATGACATCTATTACGACCGATGTGAATTGATTTTTTTCGTCTTATTCTAAACAATCTCTTCTAACGTAACTGGTTCTACAAGAGGATCAGCAGAAGACTAGCCTCTATGTGCACGAGTTCAATATTAGTGTTGGCGAAGTACTAGTTGATATTTTATTTTATTTCTGTGTTGTTATTTAAAGGGGAGGAATATTTTCTGTCCGTCACAGCATTTTGTAGTTATCATACGTACGCGTGTTAAGATATTATTTCCATGTTGATATTTTCTAAGTTTCTAAAATACACTCAGTCTACCCAAATAGGGACAAGATGGCAAGATTTAATGTTATGAAAAGAGAACCAGTATAAATTCACAAAAATATGGATAGCATACAGTCCATCCACCAGATTCCGTCACCATATCACAGTAGACATCTAATGAACTTCCAGTTGTAGGGTATATGGTATAAACACCTGAAGAACACTGTGCTGGTATGTCACCACAATCAATGGGCTTTAGTGCTGAAATATAGGATTAATTATACCAATGATAAAGTATATGTATATCTCAAAGTCACTGTACTGGTATTTACCACAAGGGAGGGGACTTCAGTGCTGGAATAAAGGACCAACTATCAAATGATCAATTTTAGATATAACTGATGGTCAGCGACAGATATCTCACCACAAATGCGGGGCCTTAGTGCTAAAATACAGGATGAATTGAACAATGACCAATTCTAAATATAACTGATGGTCACTGTACTGGTATATCACCATACTTCATAGGCTTTAGTGCTGAAATATAGGCTCAATTATATCAATTATAAATTCAATGTATAACTGCTGGTTACTGTTCTGGTACAGTTCTAACCTCTCATAAATTCTGTCAGAATCTGTCAGGAGAACTGTTCTAGAACAGTATGTAGAACTGTCAGCCTGACACCTTTTAGTCAGTTCTAGGTTAGAACTGTTCTATAGCTAGCTAGAACTGATTTGGTCAGTTCACCTAGAACTGATTTGGACAGTTCTAGCTAGAACTGATCCTGACAGTTCTACCCTAGAACAGTTTTAGACAGTTCTAGCTAGAACTGATTTGGTCAGTTCACCTAGAACTGATTTGGACAGTTCTAGCTAGAACAGTTCTACGGTTAGAATTGATTTCAAATTCTACGGCTAGAATTGATTTATAAATTCTACAGCCAGAATTAATTTATAAATTCTACGGCTAAAATTGATTTATAAATTCTACGGTTAGAATTGATTTATAATAAGTTTTAAGAAATATTTGTCTTAATATAAAGGCTTCGGCAAAATAGCGATTAATATTATATAGAGTTTTTCTATTTTGCCGGTTTTATTTCAGATTTATAATCGACAACAGAACATGTTTAACCCCGCCATATTCTGCATGTATGTCAGTGCCTGTTCCAAGTCAGGAGCCCGTAATTCAGTGATTTTCTTTTGTTGATGTGTAGTATAAAATATTCGTTTTTCTTTCATTTTTTGTACATAAATTAGGCCGTTAATTAGTATTATGGGGGGGGGGGAGGGTTATTATTTGAATTGTTTTACATTTTTTTATTCTGGGAGTCAGGATGGCTCGTTATCACATAACAAAATTATCCTCATTAACCAAATGTAATATCTGTTTACGAGTAGTTTTCATACCTCGGACGGACCTGTTTAACAAAAATCTTTTGACCACATCAATCTAAACTGACTTTATTTGCTCTTCAGTCTTTCTGCAAATCTATATAGCTGCACAGTACTTAAGTTTTAATTTTAGGTCAAGAGGGACTGTACTATACAAGTTACAGCAATATTAGAAAACTATTTTGTTCGCATCAATTTATAGTGCCAGCATGCAGGGGCAGATCCAGCCATTTAAAAAAGGGGGGGTTCCAACTATATGTTCAAATTCAAAAGCATTGATCGTCAAAAAAAAGGGGGTTCCAACTCCTGAACCCCCCCCCCCCCCCTTGATCAGCCAATGAGCATGTCCTCTTTTTATTCAAAATATTGAATCATAAACAAATATCAGTAGTTTTCATACTTCAGACTGAGTCGTATAATAAAATCTTTTGACCGCATCAACCGAATCTTACCATATTTGCTTTTTTTTATGTAAATCTAAATAGCTGCACAGTAATTCAGTTATAATTTTAGGTCAAGAGGGACTGTAGTATATAAATAACTACAATATTGGAATTTAGAGTGCCAGCATTTCCTATTTTTATTCAAAATATCACATCAGAAACAAATATCAGTCATGTCAGTAGTTTGCATACTTCAGACTGACAGTAACATGTAATCATGTGATGAAATTATTTGTCTGCATCAATCAAAACTGACCATATTTGACAGCATCAACCAAAACTGACCATATTTGACCGCATCAACCAAAACTGACCATATTTGCTCTTTTTTATGTAACTCTTATAGTCGCATAGTAAATCTGTAATATTTTTATGTAAGGATGGATTGTAAAATCATGAAAATACAAATGATAGAAATATGGGAACACAATGCTACCTAATTTCATTTGTATCAATTTAGAATGCCAGCATGTCCTCTTTTTATTAAAAATATTGCATCATAAACAAATATCAGTAGTTTTCATACCTCAGACTGACTGGTATAACAAAATAATTTGTCCGCATCAACCAAAACTGACCATATTTGCACTTTATTATGAACATGATGTGAATCTTAATAGCCGCAAAGTAAATCATGTAATACTATATTTTTATATCAGGATGGATTGTTTAATAAAAATGAAAGCAATATTGGAAAATAAAAATATGCTCACATCAGTTTATAGTGCCAGCATGTCCTCTTTTTCATCAAAATTTTGAATCGTAAACTAATTTCAGTAGTTTTAATATCTCAGACTGACTCATGAATATAACAAAATTATTTGTCGCATCAACCAAAACTGACCATATTTGACAGCATCAACCAAAACTGACCATATTTGACCGCATCAACCAAAACTGACCATATTTGCTCTTTTTTATGTAACTCTTATAGTCGCATAGTAAATCTGTAATATTTTTATGTAAGGATGGATTGTAAAATCATGAAAATACAAATGATAGAAATATTGGAACACAATGCTACCTAATTTCATTTGCATCAATTTAGAATGCCAGCATGTTCTCTTTTTATTCAAAATATTGCATCATAAACAAATATCAGTAGTTTTCATACCTCAAACTGACTGGTATAACAAAATAATTTGTCCGCATCAACCAAAACTGACCATATTTGCACTTTATTATGAACATGATGTGAACCTTAATAGCCGCTAAGTAAATCATGTATATTTTTATATCAGGATGGATTGTTTAATAAAAATGAAAGCAATATTGGAAAATAAAATTATGCTCACATCAGTTTATAGTGCCAGCATGTCCTCTTTTTCATCAAAATTTTGAATCGTAAACTAATTTCAGTAGTTTTAATATCTCAGACTGACTCATGAATATAACAAAATTATTTGTCGCATCAACCAAAACTGACCATATTTGACAGCATCAACCATAACTGACCATATGTGACAGCATCAACCAAAACTTACCATAATTACACTTTGTTATGAAAATCTTAATATATATATAGCCGCATACTAAATCACTTATAGTAATACATATACCGGTAACGATGGATTGTATAATTCAAATGACAGCAATATCAATGAATATTGGAACACATTGGCTACAAAAAAATTTCCACATTAATTTAGAATATCAGCAAGTCCTCTTTTTATTCAAAATATTTAATTGTAAACAAATTTCAGTGGTTTCGATATATCAGACTGAGTGAGAGTTGTTTTAACAAAATTATTTGACCGCATCAACCAAAACTGAACTTATTTACACTTTATTATGTAAATATACATGTATATGGCCTCATTGTAAACATGGTAAACCAATGTTATTTCTATGTGAGGACGGCTCGTTTGATAAAAATGACACCAACTTTGAAACACAATACACCTTATTGCTAATCCTTGCTGACCCGGCCTCTTGAACTTTTGAAGCATACAACAATGACTTTTCCATTGTGGCGTCAGATATTTTGTTTTATGACGTCAAAATTTTACGGGAACCTGTGTGATATCCAGTAATGGCAGACAAATTGCGACAAGGTGTATTTATACCATATCTAAAAATTTAGCGCGCCGTTATTTCCTCTCTGTATCCATAATAATGAACCGTCATTAAACATGCTAAAGTGACTTTTTAACATGTTTAAGTCAGTAGTTTGTGATGGGTTTTTTTTAAACAAAACTATTTAATGGCATCATCCAACACTCACATGACTGATTCATATACTTTATTTTAAAAATAAAGTAAAAAGTACATGTATGGGAAGTTCTCTTCTTGGAATAGTATACTGTAAATATATAATTTGAAGAAGGCAAAGAAAAATGCATGATGATGATTTTGTTTGTAGCCGAACGTCCAGGGGCAAATGTTTCATTCATGTTCAGATCCAGTATATTTTTCAGACTCCCAGATATCATTTATTTATATAATCGTTATGGATAAGTTTGGCTAAGACGAGATGGTGCAAATGTATATATAGTTTTTTTACGTTACACAACACTTTTTTCATTAATATCCCATAATTCATCCACTGTACAATTTTCGTTTGAACATTTGTCAAAACAGAATTATAAATGAATGTAAATCCAAGGCAAACAAGGTAAATTACGATTAAATTCCATGAATTAAATGTAGAGTTTTATTTTAGGAGACTGTTAAAAACGGGGAACGAAGAAACGTAAACAATGATGTTTCCGTATGCAATCTTATAAAAATATCTCCGATGAGTTGGATAACCTTCTATCCACTTCGATATTTGTACATGTAACGTAATAAAAGTCGTTTGATCAGTAAAAAATATAGAAAATCTGCTATTTAATATATAGCAAAGTAATTGGAAGTGATTTATTTCTTCTAAATTCTAAAGTGCCCTTACTGCAGTGACGTCATTTAGAACTGTTCTACAGTCCTGACTGATTAAGTCAGTTCTGCTGACAGTTCTACGGTTAGAAGTGATTTGGACAGTTCTACCTAGAACTGATCCTGACAGTTCTACCCTAGAACTGATCCTGACAGTTCTACCTAGAACTGATTTAGTCAGTTCTACCTAGAATTGATTCTGACAGTTCTACTTAGAACAGTTCTAGGGTAGAACTGTTCTAGGTAGAACTGTTCTAGGACAGGTTAGAACAGTTCTATGACAGGTTAGAACAGTTCTATGACAGAATATTCTGACAGTTCTAATGAGAGGTTAGAAGTGATCTCCACTGTATGTCACAACACTCCATGGGCTTTAGTTCTGAAACATGGGATCAATTTAATCTATGAACCATTCCATGTATAACTGAAGGGTATTGTACAGATGTTTCACCAAAATCGAGGGACGTTAGTGCTGAAATTTTACCTATAATGGGTTACTTTAACGAACTGTGACTTAGATGGATAGTGGTTTCATTGGCACTCACACCACGTCTCCTTATATTTATATGCTTACTGTTTTCTATACAACAAAATAATATCTTCCATTCTACATCTTCATTACAAACAACGAATGTCAAAGTAAATACTCAATGCATACATTAATTTATTTCTTCATAGTATCGGCAAACCTACATTTTTAAACATATCATATGGATTGTGACTAAGTCAAGCGAAGTAAGAAAATAATGTAGGCAGTGAAGATTCATAAGTGAATATACATTTTGAGTCAAAATATCACAAGTAAAGTCTTAAAATTTGAAAACCAATAAGTTGGTGATACGGTTTTCAAAATAAAGTGAAAGAGTGGAACACGGGGAATTAATGAATTCGTCTTCGATTGCGCGATCATGATAGAAACGGGTTTCAATTTTTACTTTGACTCCAATATTGAGAAGATTTTTGGTTGTAAGGTACCGTTGTTTAAAAATGATTCGACAATTTCGTTCGAAACAAAGCTGACCGCTTTAGACTATCCGAGTTGACGCTGATGCGAGTTCAATCATATTACAAAATGTTAAGAAGGGTCTGAAAGTGACCATTGGCATGCGATTGCTGTTACAAATAAACTGTGAATGCATGTTTGACTGTAGTTTTTGAGAGTAAACCATGAGTATGCCTGTCTGAAAATGTTAACACGCCTTTTGTCATATTGGCTGAACAATTCGTGTAAAGGAGTTTTTTAAATACAGAAAGTGACTATTGGAGGCATGCGACCTCTGTTACAAATTAACTGTGAATGCATGTTTGACTCTGGGTTTTGAGAGTAAACCATGAGTATGCCTGTCTAAAAATGTTAACACGCCTCGTGTCATATTGGCTGAACAATTCGTGTAAAGGAGTTTTAAATACACAATTCTGTTATTTAAGGTTTTCACAGTCTGAAATATCTGAGGTTCTGGGTTCAAAGCCTGTTTATGGTGAGTTGTGTTTGCTTCAAATCTTATTTGTTGACAAGAAAGTTTTGTTACTTTCTCCCGATACGCAGGATCTTTCAATGAAGAAAAACTGGGTGTCATGATATAGCATCGGTCAAACACCAACAAACAAACTAATTAAGAATTGAATGCTTCTTTTTGTAATTTCATTGGGTGTAAAAGCGTTGACCGAAGTACATTTTGTATGAAGCGCGAAAGCGCTTCATACTTAAAATGTGCGTACGGTCAACGCTTTTACAACCCTATGAAGTTACAAAAAAAAGCATTCAATACTTTAATATAATTACATTTTGTACCTATGATCATGCAAACACGAACTTTATAATTGTTTTATTTAATTCACCTGTGCACTTTATTGTGGGACCACGTGTTATCATGAAATGAAAAGTTTTATTGAGTGATGCAATTGCTTTAGGAATAACACGTGATGTGCATTCAGCCAATCAGAATAAAGTATTATGATGAAACATACATCTTATGTAATTATTCCGATATAAAATAAATAAAACACTAATGTCTTACATGCAGGCGTGCACATTATTTCACCGCCTTTCTTTTCACATTTGTTTCCATCTTGACATTGGTGATCTGCACATGCCCCAGCAAGAGCCTAAAATATAACACTACTGGAAAATATTTGTTGTACAACGGCTGATTCTGAATAACAATAAATGTTAACTTTTAAGTCTAATCTACTGGTTTTTTTTGAAAATGTCTATAACAAATCTTTAATATATAATACATGTATTAACATTATAAAAATCTTTTATAACAGTTAAATGGTTACTGCGCGACCAGCACATGTTTCAAAAACTACCATTACCAGATATGCACGATGTCTATAATAAAGAAAGCTAAAAATATACAATAGGTCAAACGCACTATAATACAACAGAAAAAACAGAAGTCATATTACATGTATTAGGTTTCTCACCAATTTAATTTGCCAATTTTATGAATTGGAAATACACAATTGTACTTTTTCCAAATAAATATTTAGTACATGCATTAAATTCAAATTTTCACTTCACGCTAAGTGATCCAAATTTGTTATATTTTATAAACTTATGTATCACATTTGTGTAATATGCAGCAGGTCGTGAAAACATGAAAAATTAATGTATTTGCGTAAAGAAACATTGAACTAATCGATATTAAGTTTTACAGTCATACATCTACTCATAGTATTGATTGTATTTATGGACATTTCGAACTTTACATATGATGCGGGCCTGTCCTCAAGACTACAGGTGTCATGATGGGTTGCCAACTGATAATAAATAGTATATAAAAATATATGAAGTAATTTTATTTGTTACTAGCTTATTTGTATTTTAGTAGCAAAACCACCCACAAAATGATCATGTGATTTCCACTTATTGTGTAATAATATTAAGAAGGGTCAATTGTTACTTTCAAACGACCCAACGTTATTCATTGTGTCAATCATTTAAACTTTAAGACATAAAAAAGACCGATCGTAATAGGATCGAAGGTTGTCTCTTTGGCACTCATTCTACATCTTCTTATATCTTTATATTCGTACATTCGTCGATGTGTTAATGTCAGTGATACATAACAGACTTCAAGAACGTGTTTGAATCTCAGACATTGCATACAAAAATTACAAACGTTAATGGGAAGTTTTTAAAACAATTCAATAAGTAAACAGAAATCAGCTTATTAGCCAATTCAAACTTAATGAAATTAACCACATAAAAAAAGGAATATAATATGGTGTGTTCATTTCAGCAACAGATTTAGAATGCGAATATCCTAGAAAAAAAATCACGGTGAATGAATAGGCTGACGTCACGGCAATGGTTTATAAGATTACAGCTTTGAACAGGTGTAATTTTTTAAGATAAAAAATTAGCTTGATGATAACACATGTGCATGTTTGTTGCTTTTTTATATGATAAAACATTGTACATGTTTGTCGTTTTCTGTGTTGTTGAACTGTGATTGTCCAGTAGGCTGGATAATTTTCCTGTAATTCGATTTTTTTTCACCCAGATGATGCTACCCGTCTTCGCGATAATTGCGTAACGATTGTACAAGTTGTTGTATTTATAGTGCATAATCGAATGATGTCAAAAGGTCATAAAAACTGGTTGCTATTCTCCCGTTAAAAAGATATTTACAAGGTCCTGATTTTCAGTATGTTTTAAGGGTTAAGCATAATTGCTTTTCTATAATAAGAAAAATATTCATCACTTAACAATTAAAACAAAATAGAAAAAAACACATTATTATCGAAAAAAACCTTTACCTCCTATCAAATCATGTGTCGAACACATGTGGTTCTGGCTATTAGAAACATTGTCGACATTCTGCACAGTATAAAACATCCTTTGTGTATCATATACTATCTATCTGAGCTCCACACATACATCTTTCACAAAATTGATATGTTTCCAATATGATAAAAAAGATTCGATTAGTCCAATAAAGATAGTCCACACTATTGTAGAAGTGAATTATTTCATTCGGAATAGTTGGTTTCCCTTCTACGTTTTCCCTAATTTCGCGGACATTTGTTTAGTTTCCAAACATTAAGTAAAATTATATATATATATATAACATTTGGTGTTATTTTACAATTATTGAGGATTTTTTTTCAAATTTCAGATTCATTACATAAATGAATACGACGGGTATTTAAAAGCAAACACTATGTATTTTTTTTTTAAATATTTTGATTCCAAAATGACACTGTCTGTAACGCTAAAGGTAAATTTGAATTGCCCGTTTAAATTTATTTTTTTTGGCAATTATTTTTGAAAGATATTATAAAAAAGAAGATATGGTATGATTGACAATGAGACAACTATCCACAAAAGACCAAAATGACACAGACATTAACAACTATAGGTCACCGTACGGCCTTCAACAATGAGCAAAGCCCATACCGCATAGTCAGCTATAAAAGGACCCGATAAGACAATGTAAAACAATTCAAACGAGAAAACTAACGGCCTTATTTATGTATAAAAAATGAACGAAAATGTACTCTTGTCTTATATCTCGTAATCGTTTTAAAAATACTGTGGATTCATTTATTTTCGTGGATACCAATTTTCGTGGATTACAGAAACTTTGCATTTTCGTGGATATGTGATTTCGTGGTTCTGCAAAAGTCTGGATACAACTTTATATTTTATATTTCGCTGAACACTTACATTCGTGGTTCACCTGTTCCCACGAAACCAACGACAATTGCTATCCAACGAGTAATAATGAATCCACAGTACCGTAAACAGATGTGATGTATTGGCTTACTAGATATGCAACATTTTGCAAAGAAATATGTGTCCATAAATGTTTTTTCGAACAACTTTTATCAATTCATACCTTATTCCACGTTGACACCTTCGTATATATGCTTCCAAGTTCATTTCGGAGATTTTTTTTAGGAGGAAGGTCAGCAAGCAAATCGCAAAGTTTCCAGTTCTTTCTGTAGTTTACAGCCATGCATTGTGATGTCACAAAACATTCTTTGATACATTCAAGCATGCTGACACGTGTAATTCTACGTAAGATGTTGTCTTGCTGACTTTTGCCGGTTTCTAAATGCCCGGTTTTATCAATTTTGTTCGGATGCTGACATTCTAAATCATCTCTGTCACAAACATCTTTCATTAAAGATTCACAATGTTTCGCCAAAATCACATAAACAAAAACTGTAATTGCTCGATTTGATAGGTTCATGCTTGATATGAGTTCAAAAAAATAATTCAATTGAATCCTTATATATTTTGATGTTCTCAATGCAGTACTCAAATGTTTCTTTAAACAAATTTCCTGTTTCAACTTTGAAATGTGTCCTTAGTTACTGGTATGTTTGTGACATCATCATGTTTATATGTAGTCAAATTTACGTTTTGTATCAATTTAGTTTAAGTGATCTCAATTTGTTATATTCTATAATCTAGTGGAGCATATTCGTTTAATAATGCAGCTAGTCTTGACTTGAAGACATAAAATATTAATGTAATTGGGAAGAAACATTAAACTAATCAATATAAAGTTTGTATTTGATTTAACATCTAACAGTCCATCATTCACTTGCAGTAATGATAGTATTTGTAGACACCTAAAACTTGCTATATGGTGTTGACCTGTCTTTATATTATTGTTCGTTTCTGTGTGTGTTGCATTTTAACGTTGAGTCGTTTGTGTTTTCTCTTATTTTTGAGAAATTGAGATAAGACGTGGCACGGTACTTGTCTATCCCAAATTCATGTATTTGGTTTTCATGTTATATTTGTTATTCTCGTGGTGTTTTGTCTGATGCTTGGTCCGTTTCTCTGTGTGTTACGTTTCGGTGTTATGTCGTTGTTCTCCTCTTATATTTAATGCGTTTCCCTCGGTTTTAGTTTGTTACCCCGATTTTGTTTTTTGTCCATGGATTTATGAGTTTTGAACAGCGGTATACTACTGTTGCCTTTATTTAGGGTTACAATCTAGGATCTCGCCTGCCATTGTTAACCTCAAAGTGAATAGCAAAAACAATAAGTTCATTTATCTAAATAACATGAACTAATAAAAAAAAATCGTTAGTTGCTATAGATTAATGATTGTTTGTTTTGAGATTGTAACACAGTGATGACTTCTGTAACCATATTTTGACTATTTTACCTATTCTGTCTATTTTGTTCACGCATCGATGTAAATGTAACGAAATTTGATGCAACTATCATAAGTGAGAGGTTTAGCACTATAACACCAGGTTCAATCCACAGTTTTCTACATTTGAAAATGCCTGTACCAAGTCAGGAATATGACAGTTGTCCATTCGTTTGATGTGTTTTATAATTTAAATTTGCCATTTGATTAGGGACTTTCCGTTTTGAATTTCAAAATTTCAGTTCAGTATTTTTGTAATTTTACTTTTTAAGGTGTTGATGTCTGAAAACTTAAACCCGAATTGTATGTCAATCCTAAATGCAAGAGGGACGACAGTTACCAGAGGGAGAGTCAACCCTAAATACGAGAGGGACGACAGATACCAGAGGGAGAGTCAACCCTAAATGCAAGAGGGACGACAGATACTAGAGGAACAGTCAAACCTAAATGCAAGAGGGACGACAGATACCAGAGGGAGAGTCAACCCTAAATGCAAGAGGGACGACAGATACCAGAGGGACAGTCAACTCTAAATGCAAAACACTTAGTTCCCTTTATTATTAAAGCATGTTATGTACTTTTGAAATAAATGGAAAAAATAGATTTAAAGTTCAGAAAAATGCGATTTAAAAAAAAAAATACTTCAGATGTTATCTTTTAATCATATTAAGGTAAAAATGTAGTACACCCCTGTTAAAGTTTATACAGGTCTATAACAGTTTAATAAAGTAATTGATGTGTTTAAACTTAATTTAAACCACAAACTGTATCTAAATGAAATAAAAACTTTATAATTGTATTTTAATTTACCATTATCAAAAACGCACAAACGTAGACATTTAAAGCAAACGCCAGGAATACAGAATACGCTGGAACATAAATTTTATCATAAAAAAGGACTTTATAAGCACAGAATATATTAACATTACCTGCAAACAATCTGATTCGATCCATTTATCAACGAAATATAGAAAACCAAAGCTATACACTTTTAATGTTGGATCTTATAATTTAAGGTCCATTAAACAATTTTCTGGTTTATTCAGTGAGATAATGTTTTGAAAATAATTGCTTCAATTCAAAGTGAATACGATAGTAATACATTCATTTAAGACCGTATAGATTTTCACCTTGGCTCGTTTCTGTGTTATGTTTAAAGATTGTATTGCCTCTTTAGAAAATGGTAAGTATATTTTCCTCCTCACTTGTTAATCTACCTATCAATTAACACTCGCAATACTTAAAGAAGAACTTGAAGTGTTAGGCAACACGTGAAATATACGTTTTCGTAAAAACAATATAAGGACTAGATTATTTATATACTCTCATAAGTTTAGCTGATCACTGTGATATGTTCCTGACTACATTCTGCAGTTTTGTTCATAGCACTTGTAAAACAAAGTTTATTTAGGATCATTCAGTATATTGCAGGGACATATAATCTAAAATAAGCGATAAGCAATAAATATAGAATCTTATTTGCAGTTTTGTAAAAATAAAAAAACAGGGTTATACGAAAGGTTGTAGCTTATATATGCATTTTTACTTGTAAAAAAACCCAAGCTAGTCAATTATTGAAGAAACACCTGATAAAAGAAGATGTGTGCCTAAATTATGATAAATTTTATAAAAAGCTCCAAAATTTTACTTGATAAGACACGACATAATCTCGCCAGTTACTGTATTGAACTTGACTTTGGTATCGACTTTACTTAATTAGTCTGATTTAGTACTTGATAATCTTGGTATAGTTTGAAATGGTCTCGACCAGTCTTGATTTAGTCTCTACCAGTCTCTACCTGTCTAGACTCAGTCTTGACCTTGAAATACCGACCGTGCGAGGGCTGAAAAGCCAGTCAAGGTCGTTAAACACTTCCATATATACCTTGAAATGTAGTCACGACTGGTCTGAATCATCCAATCTAACTCAGTTATATATTTATCTGACTAAATTCTAAGTTATTTGGTAGTTTGGTTTATTTCTGTCAAATGAAAGGATTTAAGTAATAGGTCAAAAAAGCTAGAATTTTCTCTTTTGATTAAATTCAAATAATAACTGATCTTAACAATTTTTTTTTTACCTCTTGAATATGACAGAAATACACCAAACTACCAAACAACCTTGCATTATGTCAGATTGATATTAATTGAGATAGCTGTATGGCTTTATGAAAATCCAAGTTGATTTTGAAAAAGTTAAAGGTAACTATTTCGAGTCTTTTCAAATAAAATCTGTGCCTGGATAACACTCAAGTCACTATTAGAATTTATGTATCTACAGTTAAAATCTGTTTTTTTCTAACTTTATGTTTCTACTACGATGCCTTCGACAGGAGCATGTTTTAAATGTTTATCAGGATACTAATTGTTAATTGTTAATGTAATAAATTATTATCAATATAATTTATCAGTTTGATCATATACTGAATATTGTATATCGACAAAAAGATATTTTAGTGTACTGATTGTTGCAGCATTTTATAACCATATATTTGGATATTCTTTAGTGAAAATGAGTTGATATCGATATTGATCATTTTCCAGCCAACCGTGAACAAGTATTTAAAATGAAACGTTTATTTCTTTCCTTGTGATAACTTTTGTATAAAGTATAGTTTTACATATGCTTAGAATGTTGTCCAATGAAAATCATATTTTGTTTTCTTAAAATAATTTTTAAACAGTAAAACATATATGGAACTTGGTTAGTTTCTCAATTGATCAACATCAAAATTCCATTGGATCTAGAATATAAACAAGCTGATCTGCAACATATTCCATAATGTATGACACAAGGTGTTTTATGTCTTAAGAAGTAGTCCGATCAAACACCTTTTAAAAGTTGTAATAGCCTTCAGAGTCCTGTGGTCTAAACATTTTGGCGTTGCATTACATTGTAACTTACTATTAGACAACAATGTATGTCGATAACGTTCACAGAGCTACAAGAGCAAGCAAAATACTAAAGTTGAAACATGACTGTGAAACTCAAATACAAATTTCGAAGACCAATTGGGGGCCTTCGACTGTGTTTTGTTCTTTGATCTCGTTGACACATTCCTCATTTCGACTCTCAATTTTAATTTAATTCACTTACTAGTATCAAAAACACTTACCAATCATGCCAAATACAAAAACGGGAATTACTATATTCTATTTGTAGCTGAGTCAGTTTAGTAAAACGAAACACCTTATTTCCAGAAAGTATCGAATATTTATGTGACAAATATTGAGCGATACTTTTTGCTATTTCTGATTGATGAAAAGTGATAACAAGATAAACAGTGTCGATTAGTGTCCATGAAGAAAACTCACGTAGTAAAAAGTGTTCGATTGAACAGCGGGGTTTTTAAACGCCCTATAACTGTAGGACATCAAATCAAAACTATCTGTTTGACATGTGACGTCTAAGAAACACAATTCCCTGACGAAAAAAAAAATCACAACAAAACCAAAATGTTATCCCACGGAAAAATTGAAAACAGTTCAAAAACCTTAAAAACATGTATGGAAAAATCTGTACCTGAAAAATAAAAAACTGACAAAATGGATTTGGCATAAATTTACAGAATGAATGCAACACCAACACACAAACAAATAATTGCTCTCAACAAATCTGTTACTTGTATTTCATTTCATTTTGTGAATTCTTGCTGCAAGATAATCTGATTTGCTTGCTACAATAACTCTTCTTGCTTACATGTATTTTATGTGATACCATGTTCTTTGCGTTGTTCATGTTGTGTTTCTGCTTACTTTATTAATGTGCCTTTTTCTTTTTATTAATTTAACCAAGAATGTGTATTATTTCATGCTTTTTTGTTTTGTTCGTATGTCAGGTGTATTGTTTGATTGTAATATAAATGTACTTTGTTTTTATGTTTTATGTCATTATAAAAGTTCTTCATAACTTATAAGTAATTTGTTCACACCGACTGTAAATATAAAATGTTTGTGATCTTTTTAACAATTGACTTTATCAAATGGTGTTCAGCAGCTCCAAGAACATGGGTCTAGTTATGATTATATATTTTATTTTATTTAAGTAAACTCGAATATAGGTTTTTTGTTGTCCTTAATCGATCCTTCAATTACAAACACTTATATTTTATGATTAATCTTACCATGAGGTATTTAAAGTACGATCTTGTACATGTAATAAAATACAAAAGTAAGTTGACAAAATATATCGATCTTTCTTTAAGATAGGATATGTCCGCAACAATAAAGGTAAGTATAAACTGTTACTCTTTTTTGGAAGGTTAATATTGAAATAAGAAAAATATTTTGAAAAAAATATTATGTATTGCGTTTTTCATATGTACCATCAGTTGAATATTTACATAAAAAACACTTCAAAATCTAAAGAGGATGTGGTTCAGCTCTTCAAAGTTCCGTAGCAGCGATCAGTTTTATGTTATACTATGAGGTTGATTTGATATTGTGTCTGTTTTTTAAACATTATACGTAGTTCAAAGTTAACTGAATGATGTTATTATTTTAGATTTTACATAAACCAAATGAAAAAAGAAACACATTCATGATCACAATCATAATTCTTTTCAGTTTTGTGTTGTTGTCTTCTTCAGGTCGCAGTGTATATGAAACTAGGCTAACTAATTTAACCTTTATCTTCCGATGATAAGAATGCATGTTTATGTTTAAAAAACAGTACTAGTCATAAAGGTAGTAGTAAATGTATGAAGTTTTGTTTGCATTTTGATAAAGTGTATATCAATAACGCATGCTAGATGAAAGATTCTACAACAGATTTGTGTTTGGGGAAAGTATCTTCTTACATCCTGCTCTATCACCCTTTTCACTATGGACGTTTCCTTCTGTAATCACTGATAATAACTGGTGTACTGTAAAAGGAATTAAGGGAATGCAAGAGACCAAATTGAATGAATTTAAAAGTAACAAACTGTCAAATTCCACAGGAGTTCGAGTTTGATACGATAAATAATCACTTGAAATGTCAACCTTATAAATAACGAATTCGATCTGATTTAAAATACCACGTTTCTTATCATTCGACTTTATAGTGACAGTAAATCAATGTCACATATTGATATACCATGTATACCTGGTGCATTTATTTATGCTCGACTAACGTGTACTTGAAGACAAAATGGGGCAACTTGATAAGCATCTAACTTTTGTCAATTTTTTCCTCAACCTCAGCTGGAAATAACACTTTGACCATATTAATAAAATATCTAAAACAATTTGACAATTTTTTTTATGGATATTTAACTACTAGTATATAAAAATAGTAAATTCTTCAATACTTCAGATTTTATCAGTTTTAAGATGTTGTTGCTGTGTGTAGAATCGATTTACGAGAGAATGTCACTTCCTCTTTGTTCAAGGTCATTCTTCAACGGAACTAATAATTATTTACCGGTCAGGTTGGCCACTTTATGTTCTTTTTTCAGAGATTCAAATTTAAGTTGTTGGATATTTTTTTAGGACAATAACACGTTAAATCATTCGTTAAAAGTTAAAACTCCGATACAACGCACGAAAGATTAGTTATATTTTAAGACACGTTCTTTTTAGTTTCTCGTTGTTACCACACTATCAGATAGTTTATATATAAAAATAGTAAAGTTGTAATTATATAATGTTATTCTACGTTAATTAACAGATTCGTATATTCTGTCATACAAATACTTTCTTTTTTTAAGTTTATTCTCTGTATATCAAATCAAATTATATACATTTTTTTTATATGTATTAATCATATTAATGTACACACAAATGGCATACATGAAGCTAAAGAAAAAGGATATTTTTCAAACTCCAGTCGAAATAAGCGTCTTTTTAATTTACTCGTCGTAAAATGTTAAACAATAAGCCAAGCCTGGCTGTTTGATAGGCTGAAGACAGAGGTTTTTGGAATAACAAAATATAAAAAAAATCACATGGAGAAAGTCAAGATTTGATTTTATGGCGCATGATAGTGGTGCAAACAACAGCACTGATTGTAATTGTGAATTTCAGAAACGGATATGGAAAATATTAAATGGTAGGTAACAATGATTCAACTGAAGCTGGTTCTAATAGTCATGCAAGTTTAACTAAATAAACTATATCCATCTCAACTTGAACATCCCTGTTTTATCAAACTTATTGGATTTAAACAAATGACATGAATATCAATAATTTGGTCATTTTTATAAATTTCCTGTTTGCACAACTTTGGATTTTTCGAAAAAGTAAGGATTTTCGTATTCCAGGCATAGATTACCTTAGCCTTATTTGGCACATGTTTTTGGAATTTTGAATCCTCAATGCTCTTTAACTTTGTACTTATTTGGCTTAATAAATATTTTGATATGAGAGTCACTGATGAGTCTTATGTAGACGAAACACGCGTCTGGCGTACTAAATTATAATCCTAGAACCCTTGATAACTATCGACTTCCTCATAGAAGTTTTTCAAATAATGCGAAACAAGACGTTCGTTTATCAACCTCTATTATAAAAATGTTTCTTTCACAAATTACTTAAAGCTTTTCTTGTCCGAAAGACAATCGCTTTAAATTAGTTCACAAAAGTTGTTATACGATGGAGATAATCGAAGATAATCCATTTTGAAACAACAATAAAGCCTTGTATTTATGCTATGATATGTCTGTTTTATCTTTGAGGATATTTTACAGGAATATGGCCAGTAGTTCTCTTGTATGCGGCATCTGCAATTCCAAGCATTCATTAACAGCGTGGTGCTTTCAATGTAATAAAGGACTCTGTGAACAATGCAAAGAGCATCATGTTCTGAAGAAATCAACAAGAAATCATGGTGTTATACATGTTAACGAATATCAAAAGTTACCTATTAGTCTATTCCAAACACAGGAAAACTGCAAATCACATGGTGAAAGATATTTAGCATATTGTCATAAACATGCATGTTCATGTTGTACGAAATGTAGCAAGGAAGAACATGAAAATTGCAAAGAACTCGCAGATATAACATATATAAATGATATTATTTCTAGCCTTAAGTCTTCCAACAGTATTTTGGAAATCGAACATTCATTACGGGAGCTAGTTGAGAATTTAAAAAGGATTCAACAGAATCGTGTGGGAAATCTAACATCACTCAAACAAAACAGAGAGAAGATCGAAAGGGAAATTAAGATAGCTAGGCAATCAATCAATGAACGCTTCGATCGTCTTGAAAGAGAATTATTGAAAGAACTTCAAACAATTGAAAATGACGAAACGATAAAAATCCGAAAAATTTTGGAATCTGTAGAGCGGAAAGAAAAAGAGATAGATGAAGTGAAAATAAGCCTTGAAATAATAAAGCAGCACGCATCCGACCTTCAAACTTTCCTTGTCAGTAAACAGATTGAACAAGATTTTTTGGTGGATACAGAAAGCCTCTTTCAGTCCATGCAAGCTAACAGTGAACTATCAAACGTCTCCATCTCATTAAATACCGACGATTTGATGAAAAGTTTAATCGTGAATATAAGTAAATTTGGGGAAATCTTTGTCCAGACGAGTGGAAGTGATCTGTCATTGTTAAGACGGAAAATTCAACAGAAACAGGCAAAAGATGCTGTAGTTACCAAGGGCACCCCTGACGACCAGTATGAAACAATAAGAAATGAAGAAGGTTTGTTAAATCAATATTTGAGTTTTTGATCATGTCCCTTCCTAGATACCACTTTATATACACGAATTGCTTTTACAACATTTTACAGATCCCTCAAGTTCACGGATCCTAAGGATTTAAGTCGTTACGATTTATTTCGAGCTTTTTACGCTTGATCACGGTTTAATACGATACATCACTATATCTTCACTGTAAAGTTACTCAATTTCTGGCGAATTGTCAAGGTAAACTTTGAGTAACGTTCGGGCTTTCAACTACCTTCAAAAGAGTACAGTGCAATCGTATAAGTGTTGTCATTCATTATACAAGAGGTACTATGTTGCGGTACTGTCTACTGTGAAACCTTGTGAAAGGAAATTGAAACTAAACGATAATGATGATGATGGCGATCAGTTTTGTATGTTCTTTAAGTCATATGAAACATCAAATTAGAATAAAAAGTTGATATGTTTTATGCAGATATTCTCAAATCGTAAAAGTAAACAATTATAGATTAATGTACGGCCTTCAACACAGAGCCTTTACTCACATCGAACAAATTTTAAAGGGCCCCAAAATAAGTGCTTGGTTACATGTAACTACGTGTGCGTAAAGGAAATTCCTTTGTACTATCAAAATCTTGAATATAAGTCTTCTTGTTAGAATTTTATTTATCGCAGAGTGCAAGTGCGAGTGTAAATACGTAAATTAATGATATAAACAAATAACATGCACTGGACGGTCAAGACAGATGGGAACGCATTTAAAGATGAACACAAAGGGTATAATGGATCTATAAATTCCCTTTTCACAGTGCTCTGCGTGATATGTTCTGCTTTTTTTATTAATGTCACGATCCATATTAAAAAGAAGATGTGGAATGATTGCCGATGACACACAAATTATCAACTATATGTCACTGTACGGCTTTCAAAAATAAACCCATAAGTTCATACCAGTCCACTTTCGACAACAAACTCGGAAGAGATCAACAATCACTGACTGAACTACCTTTTGTTGATTAAACTTTATAGATTCGATATACATGTATATCGATTTAAATATATTAAATCAAACTTGCATGCAAGACTTAGTTTGTTATATGCGCATGCATTGGTTCAATAATTATCGTTCATTCTACGGGACCCATATCTCTCCTCGGTTCTAACTAAAATTGCATATCACGACTTTTTTGCTGTCAAATACGTTTACCCGGCCTTAATAACTTTGACCCGGACATATCAGCGACGTCATATTTTTGAACTGACGTTGATAAGTTTGACCCGACACCTTCCATTTAGTAATGTGTCTCGCAGCTGATATTTTCCGATAATATTGAGATGCAGACAACCTGGTAATCGGTACTAACATTTAAATTACAGGAATATCGTTTCATATGACTTTGAGGACCTTGACACCATACATCATAAATTGAGAAAAATCCGTGATAATGTCTGAAGGCAATGTGCCATCTATATTCTGATAAGAATTTCAATTTCTGCATTGAAAATGAAATCAAAACCTCTTATTGTGTAATCAATCTATTCTCGTAATGCCTTCCTGTTAAATTGGTTTATAAATCGATGTGTTCCCCGTATATGTCCATTGCCTCATGATCTGGTAATGCATTGTCACAAATTAAGCAAATAATATAACTATGAAACTAGTGGGTGAAATTTCACTGTGTTAAACTTAGTTTTACAAACACCTGTGATACAAGTGGTCAGCTAAAATAAACTATCAATTTACCACTATAACAAAACGTAAATTCTAAATATGTGCTGAAGGTATATGACCTTAGTCGTATTTGGCACAACTTTTTAGAATTTTGAATCATCAATGCCCTTCAACTTTGTACTTGTTTGGCTTTATAACTATTTTGATATGAGCGTCACTGGTGAGTCGTATGTAGACGAAACGCACGTCTGGCGTACGAAACTATAATCCTAGTACTGTTTGTAACTATTTACACCACTAGGTCGATGCCACTGCTGGTGGACGTTTCGTCCCCAAGTGTATCACCAGCCCAGTAGTCAGCACTTCGGTGTTGACATGAATATCCATTATGTGGTCATTTTTACAAATCTCCTATTTACAAAACTTTGAATTATTAAAAAAACTAAGGGTATTTATGTCCCAGGAATATATTACCTTAACCGTATTTGGCACAACTTTTTGAAATTTGGAATCCTCAATGCTCTTCAATTTTGTACTTGTTTGGCATCACAACTATTTTGATATGAGCGTCACTGGTGATTCTAATGTAGACGAAACGCGCGTCTAGCGTACTCAATTATAATCCTGGTACTTTTGATAAAATTGAGAATGGAAATGGGGAATGTGTCAAAGAGACAACAACCCGACCAAATAAAAAACAACAGCAGAGGGTCACCAACAGGTCTTCAATGTAGCGAGAAATTCCCGCACCCGGAGGCGTCTATTATGACCCCTTCTGTGGACTGTCAATTACGACAAGTTCAAACTACAATAGCATCAAAACAGCAAAGACAATGAATAATAGAGATGAATAAGTTTGTACATATATCAAGCAAACTTCGTGGAAAGCACTAGTATCTATCGTTTGATTGCTTTTAGTAGAAAAAAAAAGAATGTGGCGAAAATAAAACCAAGATTTTTGTAGAAAATCCACAGACATTTAAAAAAAATACTTTTGTTATAAAATTTAAAAAAAAAAGATTACTCACTTGTTTTTCTATGATCAGCTAGCGTTTATTATTCACAAAAAGTTCTTTACAACCTTTAATTTCCAAAACACCTCGTACTGAGTTAGCAAAGTTGATCGCACCCTAAAATGTGTGCTTGAATTGGTCCATACTTATAATTGTTTTAACCATTATCTAAATCTATAAACTTGTTTTAAGGAAATCATTGCTAGCACTGCATGCAATAATCCTCTATCTATCAAGCATGGAATTGTCAAATATGAGAGTACAAGGGGAAAGTCTGGATTTTCTATAAAATTTTAAAATGTTTAGCATTGAATCAACACAAGATTACATAATCCTTAAGGCATATACTGACAATTTTGTGCTCTGAGTATAACACATCGCTTTGAATTTTTCGTACATGTATCTACATTCTATCTACAGCATAGTGCCACAATTAAGTTACCTTTTTAATGGATGCAAAAGAGCAAAAAATGTTGAATGTTTTGTTGATATCAACAATGGCTAAACTTCGTTATGATTCCGGTTTAAAAATCCGTATTTACAAAGTTTAGTTCGAGTAATTCCCCTTTGAACACATGTTATTGATTTTGACGTTCTTAAAAGTCGGACAACGAATATCATTATGGATCGCCATTAAAAAGTTGACACATTTATGGCACTATGCTGTATCTTTACAAACACAAAGACGGTTAACAAAAACTGGCAATATTTAACAATAAGTATAATAGTATCGAATATGTATTGCAAATATTCTTTTAAATTGATTGGAATGCACTAAAGAGTATGTGTCTTTCAATTTAGATCACTGCTTCATTGTCACTGTGAAACCAATAGAAGATGCATTGAAGTTTGGACTAAATGGACAGTACAGACTGCGTGTTACACAAAGTGGTTTTATATTAGAAAACATTGAGAAAATGACACTACAATGCTGTTGGTCATTTAACATTGTACGCAAATTTGGAAAAACAGGAATCGAAAAGGAATTCGCAATAACTGTAGGGAGAAGGAATCTATTAGGCGAAGGAACTGTGGCTTTTGTGTGTAGTTCTAGAGATGATCCAGGTAAGATTTCTGGACATGCACGAGTCATTATCAAAAAGATGCAATCAGAGATCAAACATTGAAAGGACAAGGATAAACAATGAAAAGCGAAATAAGACAAATGAAGATTTGAAAAAAGTGAATAAATCATAGAACAAGCAACTTCATTGTGAATTAGATATATATCATATTACATGTTTTGCAAGGTTACCAATAGACTAATTGTCATCGGAATGTAGTTTATTAATTTTTGTAATTTTCTATTTTTGAGTGTTGTAGTAACATTTTTTAATTTGTTATTAATGAAAAACGCAGTCTTTCATTATAATTATAATTTATGTAGTGTCAATATTTTAGTTTGAATGAAGAAGATAATTCATATTTCTTTAATATTACATCCACAGGTAATATTTTTCAGTTACATTTTAGTTAAACTGTTAAGTCGTTTAACGATATCAACATATAATGTATATTGTAGTGTAGTTTTTTTATGATTAAAATTGTTATATCGTCGAAAATTGGAATGATAAGTTTGTACTTAAAATGTAAACATGGTCAAGTTTGCCATGGTGTGGTACAATTTTAACTTTTGCTGTATTATTGAAAGAAATATAATTGAAAGTGGAAAACTGCGAACAGCTTACTTGTTCAACAAGATTTTAAAATTAGAATAATAACTTATTAAACGACTTCTATATAATGTACTGTCATCAAATCACATTGTGTTGCTTTGTTTCGTGTTTGTTGGAATATTTTTCGAAAAGTGTGAGAAAGAAAATTACCACTGGTGCTTAAGATTTCAATGTTGCTCGTTTTTAACATGTTAAACACAATTGTCGATTCAGGCCTCTAGAAGCCTCCTTAATAAACGTGCACGAGTTGCTGTCAGGCTATGCATAATAATTGTCTATGGCCATCAAAAACTATATTGAAGAATAAAAGCAGAATACGTTCATCAAGCCTACCTTAACACGTTTACAGAAAAAATGGAATTTTGTGTTAATCAATAGTGTTGATTTGATTATTTTTTATAAAAATTATCAAAAGATAGCATAAGGTTTTAACTTCACGTTTCGCAAAAACGAAAATGCCCTCTAACAAATCGTTTAGTGTCTATGTATATCACTTCACTCGAAATAAGATACATTTGTAAATGTAGATATCTGCTTTGGCTTGACTAACATAAATAAATTGACACTACTAAACTTTATTTAAAAAAAGATTAATTCATTTTTATCTAATGTAAATCAAGGACATTATGAATATTTCAAATACAATACTCCAGTGCTTGCGGTAGAAGTTAAAGTTTACTGATAATGAAATTATTGCACTTGGGTTTTCTATTAGAAAAAGTGACATTATCTTTTCAAATGTTTGAAGGTGATGTCATTAGAATTTGAATGCCCGTGTAACAATAATTATTCGCAATGTGGAAAACTTGAATCATCTAAAAACATTTTACTTGTAAAATAATTTTTTTGGTGATATAGCTTGTTATACATGTTATACAGAAAAAAAAGAAAAATAGGTCCGATTCACTTTGCCAAGAGAAGATTTATCAGGCGTAGAAAAATTGGAAGTGATTGCCAATTGAAATATAACCCAGAAAAAAATGGTATTTCATAGATTAAACTTTCTTCATTACTTATGCTTTACATTATCCCATCTTGCTCAGTATTTATTTTTAGATAGATACACCTTGACATGTTGAACATATTTGAATAAAATCGTATAACAAAAAACAAAATGAGGTGGTTAAATGTAATGTATACCGTTTTTGTGCTTCTTCGTTTCATTAAGTTTTTACAGTGATTAAGATGATGACAAAATGTTGAATGCTGTACCCCTAATTTTGACATTTTCACATATAATGTCTGTTTGATTTGTACACACATCGTTGTCAATATAATGGAATTTGATGTAGACGGTTTAGCTAGCTATAAAACCAGGTGTAATTCACCGTTTCCTACATAAGAAATCGCCTGTACCAAGTCAGAAGTATGACAGTTGGCATCCATTCGTTTGATGTGTTTGAGCTTTTGATTTTGCCATTTGGTTAAGTATTTTTCGTATTGGAGGTCAGTATTTTTGTGAATTCACTGTGATCCTATTGAACTTGAAATAAAAGATACGACAGATACAATTGCTTCTGATTCATATCTGAACTCACATATAGAAGTTTCTAATTAGGGTCGGTTGTGAATAGAACTTTACGACAAAAGAGATGATAAGCTTTCCAATTGTTACCTTTACAATTCTATGTAGACATACTCCTGCAGCACCTATTGATGAGTATGTATGTCAGTTGATAATAATCTCTAGGGCTTGCGTTTCCTATCATGACTTCCTTGATAAAGGGTTGCTGTTCAGAAGGGACCTACTTAAATAAGGGGCCAGACATACCAGAGGAACATCCAAACTCATAGATCAAAAACAAACTGACAGCACCATGGTTACAAAAGAATAAAACAAACAGACAGACAGACATAGAGACAAACAATAGTACACAAACCCCAATATAAAAAAATAAAGAATCAACACTAACCCAACAAAATTTTTGGGTCATCTCAAATGCTCCGGAAGGGTAAGGAGATCCTAGTCCACACATGGCACCCGTCGTGTTAGTACAATGTACAAACCCGGTTTAAAGTCATATCTGGTAGGTCACATTCGCGAAAAGGGAACAGGATTGAAGACACTAGGAACATACGATATAAATAAAGAACAGAACAGTACGTTTATCATTATACATAATGTATATACAATACACATGACAGGAGTATTTCATCATGAAAAAAGATTATTTACATATAACATTTGGTACCATGAATATCCGTTCAATATTTTGAAGATGAAGCCAATCAAAATTAAGATTGTCATTTACTGGTATGAGATATTTTTGATCAAATTATTCGATCAAAATATTAATACTAAAATTCTTGCGTTTTACACTGTATGCATGCTATCTTGAATTTCGTTTTTACACGAGAAATACTACTGCTTTCTCAAAAGTTGCTAAGACAGGGGTATGAATCAATCAAATTGAGGTCATCACTCAAGACATTTTACGGTAGCCATCATGAGCTGATTGGCCATTATGACAAAAGTGTGTCAGAAATCATATCTGATATTCTTCCTCAGTCATAATAACCTTCCATCATTACCGAACTGAACAAAGAAATAACACGACGGGTGCCGTATACGGTGCAGGAAATGCGTACCTTTCCGGAGCACCTGATTTCACTCCCGGTTTTTAGTGGAGTTCGTGTTGTTTCTTATTTATTATTTATAACTGTTGATGTAAATGTCCTTTGATTTTTTTTAGTCTTTGTTAACTCCTTAGTTTTGATTGTTATTGTCTTATAACCATTTGGTCAATTCCGTTCCTGAGAGTATCACTTCCTAAATAACCTTTACTTCAGACCTGATATAAAAATCAGTTAAAATATCAGGTTTTTTTTCAAATGTTCTAGTACAAAAATGAGAAATTATCTGAAATATATTTGCTGAGGCAAGACATAAATGACATTACCAATACTTGGCTCGTTTAAGTTATATTATGTTTTTATTATTCTTCAAATTCGTACTTAATCAGACCGTTCAGTTATTTTTGTTCGAGCGTAACTGGTGATTTTTGTGTTTCAAATTAACATATTCCTTGATATCAATATTTAACGCGTTAGGTTATGCAAAAACTCCTTGCACATCTATTCATGCTCCAATTTTGTCACATTACAAAAATTGAAGAATAACATTTATTTCAAACAGCAAATAAAAGAGGGGTGAAAGATACCAGAGAAACATTCAAACGTATAAATCGAAGAAAAACTGAAAAAAATAATAATAAGACAAACAGACAAACAGTAGTACACAAAACACAACATAAAAAAATAAAGACTTCGCAAAACGAACTCTACCAAAACACTAGGGAAGATCTCAGTTACTAAGGAAGGGTTAGCAGATCCAGCTCCACATGTGGCACCCGTCGTGATGCTTATGTTAGTAAAAACCCGGTAATAAGTCTAATTCGTTAGGTCACATTCGTGAATAGGGAGCGGGATAGTAAATATGACACATGACATATATCCGATCTCATCTGTGAAGCGGAAATTTCATAAGGGTTAACCAATGCAACTCGTGGTGGCTTCCGTAAAATCAATTAAGGGATGATTTCAATTTCACCATTTGGAACTCAGAGTTGAATAGCTTTTGAGCATCAATTTTCTATCAAGGACATCATGATAGAAAATCCATGACCAGAAATGTCGTATAAATTGAAAGATATATCCTTCGTATGAAGGCGCTGCTGGAATGTTGCTACATATATTGAAATGGAAAGTTTACAATTCAGAAGTTGAAATCATCTCTTATGTCGTAAAGTTCTGTTTTCAAATGTCTAGATGTTAGTCAATATATAAGGCAAATTAACTTTATTTCTAGTTCGATGGGATATATGCGTTCAGCATAATCACCAAATTTTGAATAATTGAGTGAGAGAACATCAAATCTATAGCAGAAATAATAAGATATCCCTAATTTTAAAAGAACCATGGCTTTATAATTATTTTGATCTGAGCGTCACTGATGAGTTTAATGTAGACGAAACGCGCGTCTGGCTTACTAAATTATAATCCTGGTACCTTTGATAACTATTGTATGCCTTTGTTTTCAGTTGTCTCTTAATATTTTTTGTTTATTATGTATATGTAGTTAAAACATATTGTAATTGCGTCATAAAATCCAACATCACGAATGTGAATTATCAGAAAAAATGTAAACGAAAAATCGTATTTCATGTGAAAGGTAATGTCCACCGGTTTGACTCCAATTCTCAGATTTGATTTATAACATACATAATACTAAAACGCTTACCAAATCAAAAAAAAACATCTAAAATAAATAATTTCGATGGACTCGATAATATGCAGCAGCATTTCGTGTTAATGTTTGTTAGAAAGATAGTGACTACTTGCAAATGAATTATCCTGAATCTTTTTGATTTCATATAGTAGGTTAAAAAATATTGATCATAATTTTTACATGTATAAAAACGATTTTTCGTGGATTGAATCAGTAAAACAAATCGTTATACTTATTTCACTTTCAATGCTTACCTTCTTTTCCTTTTAATAACTGAATACACCAATAACCAATCTCCAGCTAAAGGGTTTAATTAAAGGACACCTAAATACGGCTTCAAGCAGGTCGAACTATTCGGTTGTAAATGAATCATTCATAGCTATGTTTCTTTTTATAAAATAAAAGTCAACTGGCTGTTATAAACGAATTGTAATTTCATCATTTCATTTTAATTAATGATTGATAAAAGCAAATCGTATTTTTGTTATTTAATTTTTAAATCTTATAAATGTAGCTAAAACCACTTTAATAAAGAAAACATTATTTTTTTAGGTCATACGGTGACTTGCGGTTGTTTACATGTGCGTTCTTTACTGTCCGTGAAAGATGTATTACTGACAAATATACCAGCATGCCTCTTTATTTTAACATCCATTATATAACTGTTGAGCAAATATTCGTTTAATACCGATTTAAAGCACAGGACACATGTTCTTTAGTCTCACATATTATTTGTTTTCTATCAAAGAGCATAACAGCATAACAAAATATCTAGTTTTATATAATATTTACTGTTAAGAAACACGATTTGCATATATCTTCAATCGACATGATAATATATGACAGGATATAATATTAGTATGACACAAGCAGAAATAAGTATAAAACGCCGGTCCAATATCCTTTCCTCCTACGATAGGAAGATTTGTTACAAATTTTATTTATTCTCCGAAAAGAAAAGGATAAGTCGTCTTTGTACAATCAAGATTTCTACAATTTTGTAAGTTTTTTTTTTTTTAATTTTATTGATCTTTTTGGTGTTCAAACTACAGTGCATACATACATTTTTACAAGACACGAGTGAATGACATGACATGTATGGCATTGTTATATTAAATTCATCATATATACCAGGATTGAAATTTTGTATTTGCGTCAGACGCGCGTTTCGTCTACATAAATACTCATCAGTGATCCAAAATTATATCAAAAAACCCAAAGTACTAATTTAAAGAGCATTGAGGACCAAAAATTACCAAAAGTTTTGCCTTAAAGATTAATTACACCAATACATCGGACTTATCCTCTAGACTGTGTGTGGCCATTATGGAACTTTTTTGTATGGCTCTATATTCAAAAATGTTTGTAAGCATCGTCACTAGCAATGTTCAACGTTTCGCGACTATGCCATTAAATGATTATTAAAACCAATACAATATTCAAAAGTGTTTTATTTAAACACTGTGTATAGTTTCAGACTGTTACTATAAAGATATCATTTACACCAATTCATTGTACTTTTTTAAATGGTTCTAGCAATATGCAACAGATCGTGCGTTAACATGTCTATAGCCTATTGACTCTAAGTGGTCATTTTGAATTTGGCAGCCATTTTGGATTTTTTAATATCAAACATTGTTTATAAGCATCCTAACTAAAGCTGTGTAAAGTTTTATATATTTACCATATAGTTAAGTGATAAATGATGACAATATATTGGATTTAGTCGTTGTACTTATAGTTAAAAAAAAATCCTTCAAATGTAAAAAAATATGTTGTCATTAATTAAAGATATCAAGTATGTTGATAATATCAGTTTCAGACATTTTCCTTGTTAGAATGAGAACGATTTTTTACGAAGTAGAATTTACACCCCCTCCCCCCTCTATCAGACAAGATACTTGTATCTACGTTGGACGTTCTTTTTTCTGTTCTTCTTAGTTTTTCGAAAGAAGTACCAACTCTTTCAATTGGCGTTTAGTTTGGAATGGGGAATACCTGTGAAAAGCGTATAAAAGTAGATACTTTGATATTAATGCAAATTAAAAGGAAATAGTGTAGATTGTGTGTCCTCTAAACGATCGTTTTTAGTATCCACATCTGATTGAGTCATCTCTAAAATACGTTGAAATAACTTTGATGACCGGCTTGTGTACCGCGGTTCGAAAGTTATATATCGATTGAGAGAAAACAAATCCGGGTTCCAAACTAAAACACATCAACCTTAATAGGAAAACAATGAAACAACAGAAACACTGAAGTGCAACAAAAAAACGAAAACTACAATAAAACACACAAAGAAAAAAATTATAAGATAGCAACTTAATTAATGTAATTGATGTTACATTTGTATTAATTTCGAAAGAGGTTTCGTGCAGCTTTTTGAAGACACAGAAATATACAGTTGTTGGTATAGACATTTAAGTAGTTCATATATTAACACAGCGGTGCATGGGAGATCAAATTCTCCGTTTGTTTTTGAAGTTCTGGGGTATATGTTGAGTTTCAAAGTGAATTGTCAATACATTCTTGTATCTTATGCATTTATCAAGTAGTTGATGTAATGTGATTTACACTTACATATGTAAAAACGATATTGTTTGTGGCTTTTTTTTATCATGAGGGCTCAACAACATATTTGTCATGAAAGAGGGACAATCTTTATACAACATTTGGTTCTCTAAATATTCATGTAGCATGGGTGTTGATAGACCTAATAAGTTTCTTAAGTATATTTCGTATTAATGATGGCACATCCTTAATACATTCGGAACGAGTATCTACGTCTTCGTTCTCACGTTTAACTCATTGCCTGGCATACTCCTGGACTGTAGTGTTTCCCATTGATGGGTTTAGGCTAATGAGATTTCGAGCCCTTGGATAACATACTTGGCAGACAAGTGTTATTGACCAGTAATTACGTGTCCAGCCGGATTATATATGATTGGTAAAACAGCAAAGCTATAATCTGGATGTTTAGTCTTGAAGTCATCAATATTGATATCCCGCAACACGTGTTTGAAACTGAATACTTTTGATGCAATTGGTTACAAGGAAATTCTCCCAAACTAAATTATCATTACTTCTGCATTCAGTTCCGTACGCTCCACAGATATTCGATTGAAGAGAGGCATAGCACTGATTAGGGAGAGTATATAATTTTATCCTACCTCCTATACATTTCCAGGAATATGATTGGTTAAAAGCGTCCGCGTGCAAACCGTGTATATTTGATATTAGGTTAGTAGGGAGGCGGGGTTTATCTCATACACGGTTAGTAGTGGAGTTACGTCCCTTTATATTCCTTATTAGGTAAGAAGGGGGCGGGGCTTATTTAATACACGGTTAGTAATGGTGTTATGTCCCTTTGTAAAAAACAAAACGGTACTGAGAAAAAATCTTAAAAGTTCCAACAGACGAAGAAATTGATGATTCAGATTGAAACAAATTCATAAAACACATTTAAACCTTACAATCGTTATTGTTGGCATCTGTTTTTGTAGGATTAATGGAAGTATTTTCTTAGCGCTAACAGTATTGAAGACTTGCTCGTTTTGAGAATCACTAGTCTTAATTTCACACGTTAAGATAGTCGGTAAGATAAATTCGTTACATAGTGTGCTAGTGACGTAATACGGTATATATGGGGTCAGTAAATTCCATATGGGGATTCGAGCTTCGCTCTCACCCCATATGGAATTTACTGACCCCATATATACCGTATTAGGTCACTAGCACACTATGTAACTAATAATATCCTGATTATCTGTTAAAAAATGTATTGCTATTCAAAAGACAATCTTTCTGAACATTTCATTCGATTAATTTAAAATTGTTGAGAACATAACCACTTTTCCGCGGTAGAAATGTCATTAAGAATAGAAAAAAAGAAAGCTCCCTCAACCCTTTTTAATAAACTAAGCTGGTACAATAAATTACTTACAATGTGTCTTGTGTTAGTCATACACCATAATCGGATGGTAACACATTATGTGTTTTTGTCTTCATGCAATAACAGTAACATTTTTTATTGTGTATGGATAACAATTTTAAAGTTTTATATCTAAATTAATGAGTGAGTTTTATTTCACATTGTAAATTAGCCGTATGACGTATTAAAACCTAAACGCATTAGAAAGGAATATCCCATTTTAGTGTGGTCGGTAAATATGATGCTAATTTTTGCAAATCTTTATAAAAAACAATAATTTTAGACTGTATATTAGTCAGAGTAATGCATTTTTTAAGGTGGTAGAACGCACCTCGGGGTGTTCAACGACAAAAAAACACTAAAAATATGCATTATATCTATAACTTTGTTAACATAGGTATAAGCGAACTACGAGAGTTATTTCAAAATGTTTCACAACCACTCTTTGGCAAAAAATAATTGGTTACGTATTTTACATTATCAATCCAATATTTCGATAAATTAAAACGTTCATACAAATTTGAAGAGGAGCTGATAAATTGAGATCATATCCCCCGCTCAAAAATTTCCTAACTGAAATGATTTTCTTCATATATAGAGGATCAGAAAGAAAAAAAATAGCGCTATCATGGTGACTTCAAAGTGATCATTGGATAAACGGAATAAAGGACATAAGGACTGGTCATTTAGTTAAAAAAAAACTGTATAGTTAGTTACAATAGTTTATGAATTATGAACACAGTTTTATAATCCACTAAGTTTTGTTCTCAGTATATCAGTTACTTTATTTTATCAAAATTAATTTTATCAGCAGGTTTACACTTGTTTCGATTTCCTGATTTTTTGTCGACTTATATATTAAGAACAATGCTTTACCCTGTTTAATGTACTTATTTTTACATAAATCTTATGTTTTAAAAGTAAATGTTCTTCCTTTAAAGTGCAAAGTTCATTGAAAATTTGTATATTCTTCCTTAAAGATGAAGATAGGACATTGCCACAACTCAACCGCAAGGTTATAGGTATCAGACTTCCGTGTCTGTACTTCGAGGTTAGTACTGTACCAGTGTATAATATGTTATCACTATTTTGTGCATTTTCCCTTTGATAATTTTTGTGATAGTTTTTCATATCATGCTACTCGTTTGAAATGGAAAATCATCACGAGAAACTGAGGAAGCACATGGCGCTTTTAATGAAATTGACATCACATTGACAACGTCGTCATTGATAAAATAGCGATACACAGATTAGAATTGGTCATCTCAACTCGATTGCTTTTCTCGCTTTCGCCGTTCCGGCTCAAGCCAGAAAGTCAATCTCGTTGAGTATATAGTTATCAAAGGTACCAGGAGTATCAACGATAATCTATAAATCCAGGATAGTTCAATCTGAAAATTTCAGTAAACATTGAGCACAATGAACGAATAGACCAAACCCAAAATCATATTGGAAGTAAATCAAGTTTGATTTTACCCAGAAACAAAGAAATTGCTAATATCATTCGAACTTTTTCTCTACAACAACATGAGCAGTAGATAACAATGTAAAGCATTTGTGGTTAAAAAAGAAATAGCTGCTTCAATTTTATCTTTATTTCAATGTGTTGTTATAAGGGTTGTATGCCAGTGAGCTAATAGCATGACTATATTACCATTGATAACCGCATGATTATTTTTTGTTTTAATATCAGATACGAATATTGATAAGTGTGCAAGACTGCAAAATGTAAATATAATTCGTCTACATAAGACTCATCAGTGACGCTCAGATCAAAATAGTTATAAAGCCAAACAACAAGTACAAAGCTGAAGAGCACTGAGGACCCAAAATTCAAAATACGGCTAAGGTAATCTATTCCTGGGATAATTTGAAAATCCTTAGTTTTTTTTAAAATTTGTAAACAGAAAATGAATTTAAAAAAATATGACCATACAATTAATATTCATGTCAACACTGAACTGATGACTACTGGGCTGGTGATACCTTCAGGGACGAACCGTCCACAAGCAGTGGCATTGACCCAGTGGTGTTAATAGTTATCAAAGCTACCAGGATTATTTAATACGACAGACGCGCGTTTCGTCTACATAAGACTCATCAGTGACGCTGAGATTAAAATAGTTATAGAGCCATACAAGTACAAAGTAAATAACATATTTTAATTGTGACATGCAATAATTTAACGGGTTCCGGATCTGTATCATGAATATTTTATAGTTAAAGTGTCAGGGCTTGACATTTTTTATGTCGAATTATTTTCTTTAATTGTCTATATATAGCTATGGTATATTAAAATGATTGAATGGATCTTAACAGCAGTAAACCAATAACGAGAAATTCTAAATTCTAAGATATAAGGCGTGACTTAACATTTCAATAATCTTCAACCAGGGATCGGGTTTACGAAACTATCATAAAATCTGTCATAAGATATACCCTAGTACATGTCTTATAATTCTCATATGACTGCCGTATGACATATCTCAGACCTCGTCTTAAAGCTGTCACAGACTGATCTTACCAAAGATAAACATGTCGCAAGTTTGTTTTCATTCTTTAGTTTTAATATTGGATTTATGGAAATGTAGTGCCTTTCCAACAAATTACTTAACGTATTGATTAATATGCGTAGATATTTTGAAAATTAATATAAAAAATTATGTTAAATTTATATAAATAATCTATAAATAGTACACCAAAAAATATTCATATGAATTTAGATATCAAATTGAGGGGGAAAGAATAAACAAGCGAGTTAAATTCAATTTGTCGCTGTATCGGTTATGATAAGTTTAAAGGATTAAACTGATACTGATATTAATAAATCGAATGTTCATTGTTGACAAATCATGATGAAAATCAACACATACATATTTAGTTATAAGCAGGAAAATGAGAAAAGATAATTATATGATACATTGTGTAATAACATATTTGCTGAATTAAAAAAACAAATGAGTGTTATTTATACACTAGTAAATAAACTTAAGACTATTCTTAGACCATCATAAGACTTCTCTCGTGTAGTCCTAACTTTAAAACCAATAGTAAGATTTATCGTATCGCGGGTAAATTCTCATTTTGGGATTGGTTTAACGCCGTCACGTAGTGACCCCCTATGAGGTTAGTACATTTCATAGGGGGTTCATGACGCGTTAATGGCGACGTCATATATTAATGTGGTTGTGTTTCATTGTTTATTTTTCAACAAAACGTAGCAGAAAAAGACCAGCGTGCGATAAATTCGTTATACGGTTAACTACTGACCCCCTACGGATCCATAGAGGGTGAATAGAATTCATAGGGGATTCAGCCTCCGTCCTCACCCCCTATGAATTTTACTAACCCTGTATAAATCCGAAGGGTTTCAGAAGAAAACCATATAACTAAACATGTCTTAATCTAGGACTACTTTGAATAACAGACTTTAGACTAAGATATGTTGTAAGACCATCCTAATAGTAAGACATGTATAAGTCCTAAGACAGCTTCGTGAAACTGGTACTTGAATTTTATGAAGGGAAGAGTAATTATGATTTACCTGGTAGAGAGTCTATGGGTAAAAAGAATTCAGAGTATTTGTATAATTAACAAAAATGTAAGGATCTCACCTGGTAATCGCCTCTGCAAGTTAACTTCCGTATAATATGTTGCGTTAAGCTTTCAACAGTGTTATTAATCAATTTTATGATGAATAAAACTATGATTGGAGAGTAAGGCCTTTTACCATCAAAATGTGTAATGAAGTAAATGTTGTTTTTTTTTCTGCAGAAATATGGCAAGTAAATTTCCTATTTGCGGTAGCTGCGATTCCAGAAATATTTCTGTACCATCTACTACATGGTGTATCAATTGTAAAGAAGGGCTCTGTGAAGAATGTAAGGTTCAACATTTACTAAACAAAGCATCGAGAAGTCATGGCATTATACATATATTACCTGTAAGTGTCCTTCAAATTGAAGAATCCTGCAAATTACATGGTGAAAATAATCAAGCATACTGTCATGAACACGAATGTTCTTGTTGTACAAAAAGTCTCATTGAGGAACATAAGAAATGCAAAAATTTCACAAATATACACGATAATAATAAGCTTTCAAATGTAAATATCTCTCAACAAATGGACGATTTTGTAGACATTGTAAAGCAAAATATAATTAATACGGAGGAAATCGATGTACAGACCAGACAAATTTATACGGCCTTAATTCAACGGGAGAATAATGAGGCAAAATATGAGGAACTCGGTAAAACCGTTGTACAGACAAGTTCAGACTATATGTCTTCAATGAAACAGAAGAATAAAAAGGCGCAATACTCGAAACTTGGTGCAAATGATGAACAGATTGCACAACCTTATACGTCTTCAATACCACGGGAGAATAAAGAGGCGCCATACTCGAAACTTGGGGAAAACAATAAGCAGATTATACAAGATTATACGTCTTTAATACCACAGGAGAATAAAGAGGCTCAATACTCCAAACTTGGAGAAAACGATGAGCAGACAAGCTCAAACTATATTTATTTAATAAAACAGAAGAATAAAGAGGCACAATACTCGAAACTTGGAGAAAACGATGAGCAGATTACACAAGCTTATACGTCTTTAATACCACAGGAGAATAATGTAGAAGCATATACAGAACTAAGTGAAATTGTGGCACTGACCAGTGCAGTTTATACGTCATCAATGGGACAGGAGAATAGAGAAGAAACTTATACGGAAATTGGTGAAATTGTTGAACTGACCAGTCCAGTTTATACGTCATCAATGGAACAGGAGAATAGAGAAGAAACATATACGGATGCTTCATCTACGGAACTTGGTGAAATTGTTGAAATGACCAGTCCAGTTTATACGTCATCAATGGAACAGGAGAATAGAGAAGAAACATATACGGAACTTGGTGAAACTGTTGGACAGACTGATCCAGGTAACATGTCTTTTGTACGATAGAAAAATAAATAAGCACAGTCTAATGTTTCCACATGCTAACAGAGAAACATTCATATGATACCAGACTGACCACAGAGCATGAAACAGGTTGTTACCTGTTAAAGCCTTAATTTGAAAAGGATTTTTTAAGAATAAGAATATTTGTTTGGTATAACATGTATAAGTAAATAAAATTGAGAATGGAAATGGGGAATGTGCCAAAGAGACAACAACCCGACCATAGAAAAAAACAACAGCAGAAGGTCACCAACAGGTATTCAATGTAGCGAGAAATTCCCGCACCCGGAGGCGTCCTTCAACTGGCCCCTAAACAAATATATACTAGTTCAGTGATAATGAACGCCATACTAATTTCCAAATTGTACACAAGAAACTAAAATTAAAATAATACAAGACTAACAAAGGCCAGAGGCTCCTGACTTGGGACAGGCGCAAAAATGCGGCGGGGTTAAACATGTTTGTGAGATCTCAACCCTCCCCTATACCTCTAGCCAATGTAGAAAAGTAAACGCATAACAATACGCACATTAAAATTCAGTTCAAAGTATTACGATCATCGATTGCTTCAACAATTTTGTAAAACACGAAAATAAATAGATGAGTAGAAGCGAGGTGGGAAAATCAAAACGAAAACAAAGTTAACAATATCATGACAAAATAGAAAGATAATACACAGTGAACATAACATAACATATAAACCAGACTCAGCAACAGGAACTTTTTAAAACATCCTTCTTTATATAGTTTTCTTATAATCTTGTTCACGCAATCTAGTTAGCACGATAGATGTGCATACACATGAAAATCATGTAGGTGTATATCAAGACATGAACTAAACAGTATAAATATATAAACCCAATTCAATGATTTGATTATAGAAATATGACCATTTCTTTATCTTCTTTAGGCTGACGTTATAATCCTAGCAAAAAGGAGCGTCCATTTTGTTGTGCGGGGTGTATAAATTGGCAGATATTTCGGGTTAGAATGAAGACGTTCGATACGATGTCTCTTTAAGTGAGAATTTCGAGTTCTTTGAACGTTTAAGAAACGTTTCTTTAACTTTTTTGAAGGGTCCATTTAAAGACAAAATAACTATTCGTATCCAACAGTTCACATTTTCCGCTTTTCTCGCTCTTCATCAAACTCAATTCCTTTCTTACAATCCTTCCTATTGTATTCAATATTAATTTGTTCTCGTACTGAACAATTGAGAAATATACGCTAATCATACAAGCAGTTAACTAATCGTTGTTACAAAATCCTGCACAAACTCTATTTTTAAATGAAATACATAATTTTGAGATTTTTCTGTCCAGATGTCATTCCGTTGACCTAGATACATGTATAAATAAACATGTAATTGTTATTGTGTTTTTTGGAGCAGATTAGGTCCATTGGTCTGGTTTTAACACAGAATTAATTTTTATTAGGTAAAATACGTTATCATATTTTCTGCAATTCACTTTAACATGGACAATGGTCACAAAAATAAGAAGAGTTTGCATATGTGACTTTTACAAAACAAACTTGCAAAACCAACTAAATTTCGCGATCGTTTATTTTCGCATCCTGGTAATACTATGTTTCATATAAAAAAAAATAATATTCTGTAGAGCCAATTAATTGATTTAAACCTCTCAATATGTGACATATTTCATTTTAACAATCGACATAATTTAATTCAATAGAAAGACAGTACAGATAAAACAATAATATAAAGGCTACTTGTAAGTTCCTTCATAAGAAGTGTAGAGATTAAATACAAAGAGAGTGGATATAATGTCAAGTTAGTTCGTTACATGCAGAGTCCAACAAGTACATTTTATGAGATTTATTAGTTTATGAGTTTGACTGTCCCTTTGGTATCTTTCGTCCCTCTTTTCTTCTTTTACACTCAGAATTTGTTTTTTTCTTTCGTTTCAGATCTTTGTTTCATTGTCATGGCCAAACCAGGGAAGGCAGCATGGAAATTTGGATTAATTAGTGATTACCGACTGTATGTTAAACCTGAAGGCTTCACAATAGAAGAAATAAAGAAAAGGACATTAAAATGTCATTGGCCATATGATATCGTGCAACAATATGGAAAGTCAAAAGAAGGGCGAGAATTTGTAATTACTGTAGGTAGAAGGCATATTCTAGGTCCGGGTAATGTTACATTTCTATGTGATTCAAGAGATAATTTAGAAAGACTTTTTCGCTTAGTACCCATCTTTATACAACAGTCAGCAGGTAAACCTTGATACCAGAGGATATTGACTTTAAAGTATTTAATACAAACTAAAGCCGATAAATACATTATATGTGTTTAGAAGAAGACAAGACATTTTTTTTTCATTATGAAGCCAAAACACTTTGATTTTTATGTTACATCATACAAGCTGAAAGAAAACAGATTTTGTATATATCTTTATTAACAGCTGAGCAGATGAAATCAGTTCTACAGTTAAGACAAAGCATTCAAATTCAAATAACATACTGTGAATTCATTATTATTTGTTGGATACCAATTTTTAGAATTAGTGTGTTCATGATAACAACAAAATTAAATGATCAACGAATAACAATTTTATATAGGCTTGTATGCAGAATTTGGCAAAAACTACGAAATTAAATATCCATGAACATGTAACTTTTCCTTAATTCACGACAATTGGTACGCATGAAAATAAATGAATTCACAATATATTATTTATACTTAGGTCTACAATCTTATATGCATCTTATACTTTTGTGCCTGCCAGAACATGTATTGATTAAATTAATATCTAGAATAATTTATATTTATATACGTTGAACCGTTTTGTTGCCGTAAAGCTACATACTTCTGTTGATAACTTCTTACCTACTGTCGTACTAAGAGGAACTCCTGTTTGAATAAAATACACCTGCCCGTTAAATCATATTAATTAGTCGAATATACAATGGTGTCACCAAATTACGAAATAAATAGAAATTAACTCATCATAGATACCAGGACTATATTTTGTATATACGCCAGACGCGCGTTTCGTCTACAAAAGACTCATCAGTGACGCTCGAATCCAAAAAAGTTAAAAAGGCCAAATAAAATATGAAGTTGAAGAGCATTGAGGACCAAAATTCCTAAAAGTTTTGTCAAATACAGCTAAGGGCAATCTATGCCTGAGGTAGAAAACCCGTAGTATTTCCAAAAATTCAAAATTTTGTAAACAGTTAATTTGTAAATATAACCATATCAATGATAATTCATGTCAGCACAAAAAGTGCTGACTACTTGGCTTGTGATACCCTCGGGGAAATAAATCTCCACCAGCAGTGGCATCGACCCAGTGGTTGTAAATTAACTCATCATAGATACCAGGACTAAATTTTGTATATACGCCAGACTCGCGTTTCGTCTACAAAAGACTCATCAGTGACGCTCGAATCCAAAAAAAGTAAAAGGCCAAATAAAATACGAAGTTGAAAAGCACTGAGGACCAAAATTTCAAAAAGTTTTGCCAAATACAGCTAAGGGCAATCTATGCCTAAAAATATACCTATGCGGATAAAGTCGATACCATAGGTGTTGTTATATAACTTAACATCGAGTAACAATATACTTCACCTGCATTTGAAGGAGATAATTCTCAAATAATACGATATCCAAAAAACTTTGTCAAAAGTTAACGTTGTTTAAGGAAAATATTTATGTACTTTGTTAATGAACTTCTTATCCTTTTTATCAAAACGTTAATCGGAGGGTATCAAATACGTTTAAATAAATATTTTATGTCAGAAATAATGCAGTATGTTCTTGGGTTATATATTCTAGATTCGGTCGTTATATATCATTTTATTTCCTTTTGCAGTTTCCCCTTCACTTGTCTTTGTACTTTCGTGTCCATTTTTGTCGTAGAAATGTTGTTGTGGCTCGGTATTAACTGATCCAGTTTTCAAATATTGGACTTTACTTGTTCATTGTGTAGGTAAGTTTAAAGGGATGCTTGGACGCATGCTGTTTGCTTAATGTTATTTCCAATATTTGTGTACTCTCATATGTCTTTTTTGATTTATTTTTTTTGCTTTATCGGGCAAGCGTATATATGTCTTAAAACTGTATATACTGTACTAGTACTGTACTAGTTTATATTTACTTTCAAGTACAATTTTGTTTTCGTCTTTGTTTAATCTAATCATTGTATGTTTGTTTGAATTAATTAACTTATATATATAATATATTTTATTGTTTGTTTACATTATTTATTTTGAATGCTTCACATTTTGTCATGTCGAGGCCTTCATAGCTTGTTTTACAACATAAGTTTTTCTTATTGCTTAAGGCTGTATTTTGAACTATTACTAGTTAACTCTACGTGATTTTGTATTTTCAGATAATTGTCGCATTGCCAATTTTATCGCATCTCCTTGTCTCAAATAAACAGAAGTAATAATGTGTCCTGTTACTTTTCATTTCTAGTTAACATTACATTGTAATTTATTCAGTTTGATACGTAAGGATACTTTATGTTTTGTTTGGATACACCAACTTACCATTGAGTATCAATTTCCCACTTTCATGAAAAGTTATTGGCGATTATGTAACAGGTAAACAATGAAAAAAGCTTACACGAGTCTGAAAGTGAAATCCGTAAAATAATCGGACCGTAATGTGTCAATTATTTGCATCGATTTTTGTTGATTTTTACGTATTGTATTACTATATGCACACTATTTATATTCTGAATTCTATATTCATGTATGCGTGTACTTTTGCCAGTACTGTCGCATGTGAAACTATCTGACATTTTTATCCGTCTCTTTTTATCATCATAATATATTTTTTTTTCAAATGCCATTGATATATATTTCATATGGATTTATGATTTATTATATTTCTGTAATAAAATGAGTTTAAAATTAGTTAATTACATACGGATACTTATATTTTTATCCGTGACACTTACAGTGAAATTCTTTGTCAAATAATACTTTAGCTTTTGTAAACATTATTTTTTCCAATATTGTAAGAAGGGAACTTAATACTTGCCTGTACATATTTTAGACACGGTGATCCCATTGTACCATCGACTTTTTTGGGTGTTTTTTAATATAGATGTGGCGTGTCTCCTGTTTTTCAAGACGGGCAGATGAGAAAATGTTAAAAGCGAAGAGACCAGTGTATTCATTGTTATAATGCTGTAGTCAATTGACCATATATACCTTACAAATATTTGTTTTATACAGGTTCTAGATTAAAAATATTTGAATAGAATTTATTTTGAAACTAATGTTTGGAATTTTTACATTTAAGGTAGATCACAAGTGTATATTTTTTGAGACAGAATTTTTTTATAATTTGCCAAAATGAAGATTTTCAAAAATGTAATAAAAAATATGGGTCACCGTACTATTTTGCAAGCTATGAGTCGTTGAAAATTTCCAAAATTTGGTTAGTTTGTTCATGAAAAAACACATTAGTGTGCATAAAAAAAATTCTATGAGATAGAATTTTGAAATAAATTGTGAGTATTTGTACTAAAATAGTTATCTCCCCTTAAATGGCTCATTTGAAAGAAAAAAAATTTAAAACCAAAAAAATTGATATTTGTTAAAATATTTTGTATAAAACGATTAATTAACAAGTTTTCTTTAAATAGAAAAAAACAGTATACCATTGAATTCCAAATCTGTCTCCAAATTTGCAGATTTAGGCAAATAACTAGACCGATTTTGTACTGTGATTGTACAATCCAAGATGGCGGTATACCATGAATCTACCTTAAGAAATTAATCCAGACTTCAAACAATGTGTGTTAAACCCCTTTCAATAAGGGATCAACGTTTTGTACATAGATATCAAAGTTCTGTTACTGTTTGTAAGGTGTCGAAGGTATGTTTTACCCTGTCTCATATTTTTTGTATTGAGTTCCTTCAGTATTTTATAGTATTTTAAAATTGAGAAAGGAAATGGGGAATGTGTCAAAGCGACAACAACCCGACCATAGGGCAGACAACAGCCGGAGGCCACCAATGGGTCTTCAATGTAGCACCCGTAGGCGTCCTTCAGCTGGCCCCTTAAAAAATATGTATACTAGTACAGTGATAATGGATGTCATACTAAACTCCGAATTATAGACAAGAAACTAAAATTTAAAATCATACAAGACCAACAAAGGCCAGAGGCTCCTGACTTGGGACAGGCGCAAAATTGCGGGGGGGGTTAAACATTTTTATGAGATCTTAACCCTCCCCTATACCTCTAGCCAATGTAGAAAAGTAAAGTAAATGTATATTTTTCTTTATATATTTTTTTATTATGCAAAGGTTTTACGTTAATAAATATTGAATTGGTTGACTTATTTTTAATTGGTGAATAATAAATTGACCACTTACATGTTACTCACTTTTTCCTCACAACAAATAATCTGTTGATCAATGTAAATGTCATACAATGTTGACTGCTATATTTTTAACATTTTTACCTATTATGTCTGTTTGTTTTCTTCACGCATCATTGTCAATATAATGGAATTTGATGCGACAATCGTACCAGTGAGAGGTTCAGCTAGCTATAAAACCGGGTTCAATCCAACATTTGCTACATAAAAAAATGTCTGTACCAAGTAAGGAATGTTTGAGCTTTTGGTTTTACCATTTGATTTTGGACTTTTAGTTTGAATTTATCTCGGAGTTCAGTATTGTTGTGCATTTGCTGGTAATTCCTGAAATGTCTATGCTAATTTATTTGCCGTGAAAGAAGTGGTAGATAAATTTGATGACATTGAACTAAAATATCGAAGTATTAGTTAGCGTTATCAAAACAAATTTAATTAATCTTCAATTAAACATGTAAGTTGACTTATACATATAATATTATATGAAAGCATTACACAAAAATTACTCGAATATAAAATACAATAATTATTTTGTAAATGTTTGACAATTTGCAAACAAAAAGATTGAATTGTACTTAATTATGTAAAACAAGCATATATAGATAATCAAATACAAGTAATTGATTTACACAATATACACCATAATATATACAACATATATACACAAATAATGGAGAAAGCGCAATAAATGAAAATACATTAAGATCGAATATCTGAAATCTCTGAAATATTACAACTGGAATAAACATAAATGTTTAATTAAAATGTAAGGCACATCACAAAACAATTTAGTATGAGTCAAGGGTAAGTGTAGTTATCAGGTGTCAATTTGTTGCGCTATTTTATTCTAGAAATATCTTTATCATGATAGCGGATGCTTCGGATGTTTAATCTATCTTGAAATGAATTTTCTGTGTTTTTTTATTTTTCTACAAATAAAAACAATATCCAACTTCAACATGCTGAGGTCGTTGGCAACGGGTATGCGTCTCTTTAATTTACTGCTTTGATATTTTTATTAGATGTATTTTGTATGAATGAATATGTGAACCTTTTAAGGACTGCTTGGTCTTTTAAGCTAGGATTTTAAGTTCTTGGTCTTTCTGCATTGGTTCCATAAATGCAACTTACCTTTCAAACAACACGCTAAAAATGTTTTTTGGTTGCGTGCGTGGGCAAGGTCATGTGTTCGATCCCAGTTCTTGTCAAATGAAAGACTACATATCGGTATTTGTTACTTCCAGTCTTAGCAAAAGGCAATTACGGGGGTCAAGCTTTGTAGCCACAAAATGTTCTTCTAGTTTAAATTCCAATATCATTTTTACTAAAAGTAATTGATGTGCAAACCGGGGCTCATAATCACAAACTTTACATACAAATTCTTCTGACTTTTATTCAGTTTGTGAGTTCATCGCATCGTTTTACACATCACTAATGTCTAAAAAAAAGGTTTTTAATCTTAAATGTTCACACATATGTGTTGTGGTATTAGGAAAGTAGTAAACAGCCGGATATCAATGTTCTTTTATAGGGAATACCTAGTTATATCAAATTTAAATTCAAATCCACCCTTATTCTTAAGTATTATTTATCAAGATAGCTAGTTTAATTCTAAATGTAAAAGTTGAATATTTGTGCTTCCTTGTACTGTGTTATTTTTTTAACTGAAAGTACGTTTTCTTTATTAGATGATTTAATCAATATTCACTTGAAGTATTTAAAGTTTGCTCTTCCTTATAAAGACGAGGGTCATATGACAAAATATTGTTTTTCTTCCTTGTCGATAGAACACGGTGGTAGCATTTAGGAATAGGTAAATATTAACTATGCATCATAATCTTAATTTGTTAAACTATTAAATTAAAACCATTACATTTCTTTATTAACAGTATGCATAAAAGTTAGGACTCGATTCATATTTCTAACTTTAGGAATATCAAACAGTTGTTGTAAATTACAGATAATCCGATTTGCTGTTTGTTGATGGTATCCATATCAACTACAACCCGAAACACCAATTTCGGTTAATATCGTTATTTAAAGACAACAAATAACGCAATGACTTGAATCCTCCTCATCATCTAAATAGATCAATCTCCGAAAAATGGGTTTGTCATTACTTTTATTTTAATTGTTGCGCCCAGCCTGAACTATTGTTAAAACCAAAGTTGCATAAGCAAAACTATGTAGCAGTTTCAAGACGACACAGCCGAGTGCTATCAGATCGACAAAAGGATAAAAACTTGATGAAAAACATCTTCGATTACACATGACTAACAATGCGTAGAACTCTATGTTGTTATAATTGGTGTGAAAACCATAAGTATGCATATATGAATACATGGATCCGTTTCTTGATTGAAACCAAATGCTAAATGTTACATGCATATGTAGTCCAAAATCTAACTAGAATTTGAAACAATTAAAATAAAATTGAGAAAGGAAACGGTGAATATGTCTAAGGGACAACAACCTGATCAAAGAGCAGCAAACAAAGGGAAGTAAGGAAAATGACAATGATAATATAAATTAACAAAGGACTATTACATGTACTAGCAGTTACTGACATGGCAACAGCAGACATAAATTAATCTGATATAAAAATCAAGTATAACCACACCCGAAAGGGGTTTAGCATAATGCGTTCATAAAACATAAAAAAATAACATTACCTGTATCATACCAATGACTGGTTTAACAAAAAATGTAGTTGACCAAAATATATTACAAATGTAACAGTGACAAATGTTTCATGCATATTCAGGACGAGACATATTAACCATTAAGACAATTGGGTAACTGTTATTTGTTTATATCAGTCTAGGTACTGTTAATTTATCATCTTATACTTTGAATTCGAGTCAGTAAACAATTTATTCGAATAAGACTCGTCCCTACTAACATTGTCAGGCTAATGCAAGTGATTTTTGTACTTTTCTTAAATTATGTAAGTTAGTAAAATACCTCATGGCAAACGAATTATTAAAATCTATACTGACGAGGAAGTGTCAACAATGTCTCATGAGAAAAATTATTGTGCCTTACTATTTATTTCCTTTTCATTCTTAATCGTCATAGGTTTACTGTACACACACCATGAAAATCCTTTTTATGAAGAAACTTTCATTGTATCTTCACTACAATCAATATTGACACTATCTAAGTTGTTTGTGGTTTTCAAATATTACTGTAATAATAAAATTCCTCAATAATAAAGGGCAAACTCAATTCTTGTTCAATATTTGAGAAAGAGAAGTATAGTTAAATATATAATTATAGGAAGACGTGGTGTGAGTGCATATGAGACAACTCTCCATCTAAATAACAATTTATAAAAAGTAAACCATTATAGGTCAATAAACGGCCTTAACACGGAGCCTTGGCTCACACCGAACAACAAGCTATAAAGGGGCCCAAAATTACTAGTGTAAAACCATTCAACTACTGTGCATCAGATTCCTGACTAAGGACAGGTGCAATCCTTTGCAGCGGGATTAAAGGTTTTACTTGTACCAAACCTTCTCCCTTTTTCCTGAAACAATAGTAAAACATCACAACATAGAAATACATACGATATAATATCAATTGAAAGGCTTACGTCAATTAAAAAACGTAAATTAACACACAATGAACGAATTAATTTGATCTACGATACTTGATTGAATGCAAGTACATAGTTAATAAAATATTACGGACAGACAGTAAAGGCCAAAAAGAAAACAAGCAATCCAAATAAGCCATGGCCAGACACCACCCCTTAGAAAAAAATCACTTTTGAAGAGACCGGTTTTTATAATATATACAGGTAAATGTAAAATAACATAGATATAGCATGTATTGATAACAAATATATATGTTTTAACAAATGACAAAAACCATTTAAACGTTGCTTTACAAATATTTGGAAACATTACATTGCATTACACCAAAATTGAGAATTAATTGAGGGATACAAAAAGCCTTATACAGTATGAAATTGAGAATGGAAATGGGGAATGTGTCAAAGAGACGAAAACCCTACTAAAGCAGAAAACAACACAAGACTATCGATGGATCTTCGTGTGTAATACCCCCATTGAATTTCCCCTTTTAGTCTTTGTTAAATCTGCACTTTTCAAAAAAAATAGCAGAATTATCTTTGTTTCAAATAAAGAAATACTTGGCATGAGTAAAGTTTTATCCTGTCCAATACTATAGAAAAAATGCACATAACATTTCATTGCATATAAGGAAATAAACATCACTGGAAGTTAACTATTCAAATTTCTCCCCTTATTTAACCTATGTACAAGATTTAGAAACCATGTAACCTCAAGTATTCAAAACATTCTATAGAAACCCCTAATAAATAAAAAAAAAATGGTGCTTTGAAATACCCAAGACATATGTTTATGACACAGAAATATTTTACTGCAATAAAATATTGGTTAATTACCTACAACTTTCAAATTCAAGGGAATATTTTTTTTCGACCTATTTTTGTATACAACTGGATGTGACGTATCATGATTTGGTGGTATTACACCTTCAAACTAGCGAGATCACACACGCACCCAGGGGCTGACCTCAGCCGACCCCTTTAACAAAAATGTGTATGAGGTCAGAGAAAATGGACGTCTTACTAAACTCCAAAACATATAAATGAACTAAAATTTAAAAACATACAATATTCACAAAGCTAAAGGCTTCTACTTAACTAGAATGTGTAATAGTTTATAAAAAATGGACGTCAATTGCACATATGAATTAACCGAAATTGAAAAAAAGAACAAACAAGAAAAAGAATATAGCCAGAGTTTCCTGATTGTTTGTGAACTTTGGTCTTTCAGATTGTTTAGCGGTGTCATTATCACTATTTGAATCCTACGTGTTATACCTTGCAACTTATATATACCAGTTATAACTTACAGTCAGTGTGTCACTATAACAAATAAATGTTTTACAGGAAAATGGAAGGTGAATCCCCAGCATGTGGCATCTGCGATTCCAGACATATTTCTAAACCATCTACTGCATGGTGTTTTGAATGTAATGAAGGACTCTGTGAGGAATGCAAGGAACATCATATCTCGAATAAAGCATCGAAAAGTCATGGTATTATACCTGTAAACGAATTTCAAAAGTTACCTGTAAGTGTCCTTCAAATTGAAGATTTCTGCAAATCACATGGTAAACGACACCAAACTTACTGTCATAAACACAAATGTTCTTGTTGTTCAAAGTGTCTCATAGCTGGCCATAAGAACTGCAAAGATTTTACAGATATGAACGATGTTGTCTGCAGAATAAAGTCATCCAACATGATGTTGGAAATCGAAAATTCAATGCGGGAACTTATTGATAATTTACAAAGAATCCAAAAGAATCGCGCAGGAAATCTATTATCTTTAAAACTACACAGACAGACGATTGAATCGGAAATTCAAATAGCTAGGCATACAGTAAATAACCACTTTGATCGTCTTGAAAGAACATTATTAGAAAAACTCCATATAATTGAAAATGATGAAAGAAAGAAAATAAACCAAATTTTGGCTTCTGTAGAGCTGAAAGAAAAGGAGATAGATGAACTTCAAAAAAGCCTTGCAATAACAAAGCAGCATGCATCCGACCTGCAAACATATCTTATCAGCAAGCAGATTGAACATGCACTGATGGAATCAGAAAGCCTCATACAGTCCATACAAAATAACAATGACCTTTCAGATGTCATCATCTCTTTTCAAACCAATGATATGATGAAAAGTCTCGAAAATATTAGTCAATTTTGGAAAATTGTTGTTCAGACCAGTCAAAGTGATATTTCATTAGTGAGACAGAAAAACAAACAGACACAGGCCAAAGTTGATATTGTCACCAAGTGCTATCCTGATCATCAGTACGAAACGATAAAAACTGAAGAAGGTTTGTTGAAACAATATTTAAGTTTTTGATCCTTTGCACGACAGTGCCATGACAACTATTTAATAGATCTCACCACTTCAAAAAATCTCACGTTCTGTTGTGAGCGGGGTTTAAACGACTGTGATGGCTATCGTCCAGCAGGAGTTTACTTAGTCCAAAACAAAGGAAACTAAACTTGACTATGTCGACCGACATATACTAATAAAGAAGAAATACAACGATTTAAGTACATCCCAATAAAAAACTCATTGTAAAGCTGAAATATAACTCTTTCTTATACATTTAGTGAGTGAAAATGCCAAATTCAGGTCAAATGGTAGAAAATATTTGTTTTCATTCCTTTAATCAACCATACACAAGCTACAAAACCGTGTCTCTGATTTTTGAAATATGCTTTCAGTAAGAAAATATATTGATTTTACTGCTTGGTACCATACCCCATTTCAGCTTTCATCTATAGAGACATATGAATTCATTTAGAAACAAATTATCATTTCCAGGAACCGATTTGTAGTAGAAACTCCCTTTAAGCACATAATTCAAAGTCAAACCAAATGGTGCTATTTTTATTTTTTGCTAACAATGCTCATGAAAATAAATTCTGGAAAAAAAAGGAAAAAAACATTTCCTCCTTAGAACCCCTTTAAATGCAACATACATACAAAAAACACACTGGGACTACCCCAGAAGTGTTTTGACACTATTCCTTTATCAATTGAACCACACACTTTGTGTCTTTGATCCTATAATTTTTGCAATAGGTGTGCACTAGTACTGCCTCACACTAACTTGGCATTTGGCGGGAGTTGACGTCACAAATTTGAAAAACATCTGTGATGTCGTAGTTAGATATAAACAAAGCAACGTCTCTGGTCAGACAGTCTGAGACAATAGAATAACAGGATTTACCCACTGCATATATATCAATATTTAACATTCTTACTATTAAGAATACTTTTCATTTGTATTTTAATTAAGAAATGACTGTAATTTTTTTTCTGTCTATGAAGAAATAACATAAAAAATTGGTGCACACTGAATAACGCGCGTAGCGGGTTATTTAACAGTGTGCACCACATTTGTTTATGTTTTTTTCGAATAGATAGATAAAATATTACAGTCATTTCTTATAGTTTAATTCTATATTCAATTTTAAACCGTAGAAAACCTTGAAAAAACGTTGATGACGTCACGGTCACTTGACTAAATTATGTCTATGGTCTGATAACAAAATAACGTCAGCCAATCAGAAGACGCGTTACGTCCAAAATTAAATTATAAAGGAATATACTATGACTGAAATTAGATAAAACATTAAAAATGTGCATCAAAATGCATTTTCATAAAAAGATCAAGACCATTCCCTTACTGAAAAAATAATTTCTACATGATTTTTGAGTTATATGGAATTAAAAAAAATTCACATAAACTTAAAATTGGTAAAAATGTCCTAAACTCCTAACATAAGACACACTCATTTAAATGTAGAAAACCAAAGAGAAGAATTTATACAGGCAGTCAGGAGATTTCAAAGCTCGACATAGGAATGGTGATTCGGCGGCGGCAGCGTTAGTTCACTTCATAAAAGCTTTATATTTTAGAAGGTGAAAGACCTTGATGCTTCATACTTTGCATATAGATGCCTTATGTGACGAAGTGTCCGTCTGTCACATGTTTATTGTCCTTGATCTTATTTTATGGTTCAGTGACTACTTGAGGTCACCCAGTCCATCAGCCAGTTTACACTTGACCTCCACCTCATTTCATGGATCAGTGAATAAGATTAAGATTTGGTTGTTAAATCCATATCTCAGATACTATAATCAATAGGTCTAGTACATTTGGTGAATGAAATGATTGTGAGGTGTACATGTCCAACTGGCAGGGCTATCTAACCTTGACCTCATTTTCATAGTTTAGTAGTTATAGTTTAGTTTTATGTCTATTTGTCTTTTTTTTCGTATACTGTATTCAATAGGTCTACTTTACTTGGGTATATGGAATGATTGTAAGGTGTACATGTCCAACTGGAAGGTATCATCTGACCTTGACCTCAATGCCATGGTTCAGTGGTCAAAGTTAAGTTTTTACGTTTTGGTTTTTTTATTTATACTATATGCAACAGGTCAGCTGTATTTGGTGTATGGAAATATTGTATGATGTACCTGTTATTCCCTTCAGGTTTTATTCGACATTGACCTCATTTCACGGTTCATTGCTCAGTGTTAAGTTTTTGTGCTTTGGTCTGTTTTGGTTTCTTAAACTATACGCTATAGGTCAACTACGTTTGTTGTATGGAAAAATTGTAAGCACTATATGTTTGCCTGGCCTGGTTTATTTGACCTTGACCTCATTTTCATGGTTTATTGGTCAATGTTAAGTTTTCTTGGTTAAGTCTGTTTCTTAGAAATTATAAGCAGTAGGTCTATAAAATGTAGTGTATTTAATAATTGTTAGGTGTATATGTATTTCATGCTTGGTTTATATGACTTTGACCTCATTTTCTTTGATCATGTTTAGTTTATGTGATAGGTGTAGTAAAACTTAATATTTCGGACTATCAAATGGATCTTTGCTTAGTAAAGAAGGTGAGACATTTCAGCGTATGCACTTTTATTTTGTTAGATTTTATTAATTTTAGTCTTTTTTTCTTTTCATATTTTTTTTCTCTCTTTAATTTCCATATTATATAAATCACCTGTTTGCAATAAACTGAGATAAGACCACACATCTTTCTTGTGGTCCGTGAATAATAGCTAGAAACTGGTATCAACAGATGATTTGCATATTGGCTCCTCTCAAATGCCTATATATTTAGATTGATTACCATGTGATTTTATTTACATAAATTCAATATCAATTTACACGTTGTTGTGATGTGACTTTTGGAATTTTACAAACGGTGCAAAATGATACTTACTTAAAAATTATATGATAACAAATATCTTCCAAAACCCATTGTTAGACTGTACTGCTACCTTAAATAGATGATTTTTACATTATACAAAATATTCAACATAAAATCACTCGGTTTCATAATAATAACGAGTATTTTTTTCAAGGGGACCTTTTTTCTCTAATTGGAATGCACTGAATATTATGTGTTTTTCATTGCAGATTCTTGTTTCATTGTCACTGTGAAACCAGCGAATGATGCCTTGAAATTTGGATTAAAGGGGCAATACAGGCTGTGCATTACGACAAGTGGTTTTATATTAGAAGACATTCAGAAAAAGACACCAAAATGCTGTTGGTCATTCAATATAGTACGAAAATTTGGAAAAAGAGGAATCGAAAACGAGTTTGAAATCACTGTAGGGAGAAGGAATATTTTAGGTGAAGGTACTGTCGTATTGTTGTGTAGTTCAAAGGATGAACCATATCAAATATCTTGCATTGCAGAAAACATTATGAAAAGGATGAAATCAAAGGTTAAACATTGAATTTCGAGGTTAAGGATTAAAATTTAAAACAAAATTATGTCTTTGGGGATGATTGCTACTCTTGCTTTGACGTTTTGTCAGACATTTGGAATCCTCCGGTGTTATTTATGTAGTGCCAATACATTATTTGCACGTTACCCTTTCTTTTCTTTTAATTTTTTTCTATTCCATATAGTTCTAAAAGCCTTTTTTAAATCTTATAAAATACTTCTTATTTATCATAGCTTTGAGACAATAATGTTCCAATGTTAGATGCATGAAACTCGAGTGAACCATTTCCTGCAAAATTTCAATTACTTATATCTCAAAAACAAGGACATAGACCTATAATTGTTTTCTGCTTTTATAGTTCAGCTTTTGTTAATGACGCAACACACATGTTGGTGATTTTTGTACTAAGATCATACTTTATCCTCTAATAATACATTCATTCTTACCATACTTGTTTATGTTAAAAAAAAGAAGAACATCTGATGTGCCTGATCTTATTTATCAAATCCGGATTATTGAAGTCGCACGAATTTATTAATGTGAAATTTGAAACCCATAAATACTTTTTTCAGGGTTTTCTTTTTCGTTAAACAGTATATTCGTTCAAACCATATCCACACTCTAGACAGTTTTAAAATGTTGCATCTCGATATTTTCGAGACTGAGCAACGAAAATATGAATCAACTCTTAAGAAAATTTCAGACAGGGAAACATGAACGTGCTGTAATCAGAAAATTTGACGTTAGAAATTCTTCTTACTGTACTTCGAACAATGATACAGGTAGAAAGAATTTTGTGAGCATCAATGACCAGATCAATATGCATTGACAACACCTCAACAATAGAATTTTGGTTATGCAACGTCATTTTCAAGACATGTTTACGGCCGAAACGCCTACTGTTAATCAAATCGACAATTGCCATGGCAGACAGATTCATGTTTCCAATAAACTAATATGCCAATAAAACCACTACAGAAAATCATTTATAGCCTTAACAAATTTTAACTGCACAATTGCCAAAACATTGTAATAGATGGGCAACACAAAAGCAGAAGATACAAAACGGAACTCAAAACATGCACAACAGAATTGATTGACCTTTCCAACTTTGACATATATTCTAAAGAAATAATAAAGAACTTCTTCAAAGAACGAAATCTATATTTAAACTATCTTTAATGGTAATATTCTTTACAAAGCACAATCATGTCAGTATTGCCCTCAGAAGCTTACAAAACCTATAAACAGACTTATTACGAAATGATTACCATACTGTTGTCAGGTCATTAAAAATTGCATATTTTGGCTTTAATATTGATTCACTTATAGGGTCTTTGCATCGGAATGACACACATTTATTTAAAAACCATTTGTTGGCATGCCACGGGTTATGTTCTTTTCATAGATGCTATGAAGGTATAATATCAAACCCCTAAAGGGAGGGATTGTGCCTGATATTCATATGACGAAGACATAATCTTTCAATCAGTTTAATTGGGGTCTGGAGCTGGTATGTTAGTAACTGCTAGTAGTCTGTTATTATTTATGTATTATTTTCATTTTGATTATTTTCTTTTGTTACCTCCTCTGATATTGGACTCGGACTTCTCTTGAACTGAATTTTACTGTGCGTATTGTTATGCGTTTACTTTTCTACATTGGCTTGAGGTATCGGGGGAGGGTGGAGATATCCAAAAAAATGTTTAACCCCGCCGCATTTTTGCGCCTATCCCAAGTCAGGAGCCTCTGGCTTTGTTAGTCTTGTATGATTTTTAATTTTAGTTTGTTGTGTATAATTTGGAGTTTAATATGACGTCTATCATCATTGAACTAGTATATATATATTTGTTTAGGGCCAGCTAAAGGATGCCTCCGTATGCGGGAGTTTCTCGCTGCATTGAAGACCTATTGGTGACCTTCTGCTGTTGTCTGTTCTATGGTCGGGTTGTTGTCTCTTTGACACATTCCCCATTTACATTCTCAATTTTACATATGATCTCAAATATCGTCGCTAAGTAGCAACGTCGAATATACTGTTACGTAATTACCGCGGTAAAAGACGTTGAGATGTTTACGAATTAAAAAGAAAATTTCTATAATAAAAGAAAGTAATTAAAAACATTCTTGGGGGCCTCAGAATTAGTTAACTGTTCATATTTCAAGAGGGACTAATTTAACAATCGGCTATGTAGTAATAAGTCCACCTGATGTACGAATCTTTGTAGCGCGAACAAGTCCATCTAGTCCTGGAATCACATCTTCTATAACACCTAATTTCCACATTATTCATCGTGCATTGTCCATAAAAAGTACAACAGAACCGATTTTCACATGTGTATCAATTTTATCTGTCACATGGTGAAACTCTCTCAGTCCGGTGAGGTATTCAGTTGTCCATCGATTATTGAAATGTTCTATTAAAGTTATTTTCCATTGTACTAGTTTATTACCTTCTTCCTGTGTTATCTTATTGTCCTCTGTATGTATATAGTTCTCCGTCGATATTCTTCTCCCTGGTAATAAATGTGACGGTGTCAACGGCTGTGGATCTCGGATATTCTGCGAAATGTACGTTATTGGGCGATCATTAATAACGCTTTCAATCTCCATAAGAACTGTTTGTAACAGATCCGCATTAACTTGAGATCTTCCAAGAACTTTTTTTTTAGTGTTGTCTTCGTTGTTCAGATCAGTCTCTTCCACCATTCACCAAACCACGGTGCTGCTCTTTTTCTAAGTTATCTGGTAACTTCCTGCTATACAGACTCCAATAACGGCGGCCATTAACTCCCATTTTGGTAACGAAATTCCTTTTGAGTGGCACAATACGGGTTTTAGCAAGGACTAAAGAAGAAGAGTTGACTATTAACACCACTGGGTCGATGCCAATGCTGGTGGACGTTTCATCCCCGAGGGTATCACCAGCCAAGTAGTCAGCACTTCGGTGTTGACATGAATATCAATTATATGGTCATTTTTATAAATTTCCTGTTTACAAAATTATAGTTTTTTCGAAACACTAAGGTTTTTTTATCACAGGAATAGATTACCTAGGCCGTATTTGGCATAATTTTGCGGAATTGTGGGTCCTCAATGCTCTTCAACTTTGTACTTCTTTGGCTTTATAACTATTTTGATCTGAGCGTCATTGGTGAGTCTTATGTAGACGAAACGCGCATCCTGCGTATTCAATTATACGCCTGGTACCTTTGATAACTATTTACATCACTGGGTCGATGCCACTGCTGGTAGTCGTTTCGTCCCCGAGGGTATCACCAGCCTAGTCGACAGCCCTTCGGTGTTGACATGAATATCAATTATATGCATTTGCAATTTCTATAGATTTCCTGTTTACAAAATTATAGTGTTTTCGATTATACAAAACTGTTTGAATTAAATCACCATTGCTAGATTTTATTTAGAAAAATAAAAGTATTGAAAAAATATAACTTTCCCGTATCAGATTGCAGCCTTCATTTACAACATTCAGTTTTTAGAGTAAATTTCATTGTCTAACACTGTACTGAAAGGATAATATGAACACATGTATGGACATGGAAATCATGAAAAAATATTGGGGTGGTTTTTTTTTACGAAAATGGAAAACTACAATAATGACCATAATTCTGTTATTTTGAACAATGACTTGTCATTGTAATTTGAATGTACGAACACTTCAAACAAAAACAAAAACTCACCTTGTCGCTGGTACCTCACAAAGCCTGAAATCTCATTGACTGGTCACATATGCTATAAATAGGACTTAAACATTAGTTTGTGTATAGTTGTGCGTGTAGAAATATAAAAAGGAAATCGTAATCATAAGAACGGAATTGTTGTCGTGTGTTTGTTAGAAAATTAATTAAGCTTCACTCATGTTTTATGAAAATTGTACAAAAAACAATTCTTGTTTGAATGTTCTTATCCGTGTAATTTTTTTTCTAGAGCAGAAAGTTGCTATTTGTTCCGTGTAAATTCTTGTCTTTCGTAAAGAGGTAAGAGCATATTACATAATTAAAAGCAACAGTATACTTGTTTTCACAAGAGATACCAAACATTCGGAGATGGTTTTATACAAGCTTCACTGCTCTCAATAATTGATTTTATTCTATTGTTAAGTTTATATTGGTGAAATAAAATATGTTAAATCTAAATATAAAACAACAAATCAAAAGTGTCATTATAAGTAATCTATTTTATGACCCTATTCATATTTGCATATTATCTTGACACGGCTAACTAGCTTTTTTAACATTTGCATTTTTATTTTGAGTACCATTAATTATTTGAAATTTTCATCAATGGTTCGAAATAGTCCTGTTATGTCCGTTGCATTCCATTGCTTTATGCTACTTATAATTTTCATCAAGGCCACATGAGTGAAAAGAGAATTATTTGTCATTGGGATGCAGTATATTACTGTTTTTTTTAAATTACCTTGTAAATATAATTTTTATTTAACTGTGTTAACATCATTTGATTTTTTAAAGTACATGTATTAAACATAACGAGTTTTATTATAATGTGATTATAATGAAACGCATTGTTTTAACGGCATTGGTATAAGGGTTTTTTGCATATCCATACCAGACATTGGCCCAGAAATTATTGTAATGTTTTTCCAATTATTTTGCCGCACCAACTTTGTGATTAAATTTTACAAAAAATGACGCGAAAAACGTTTCATTTTCAATTTTTTTTATGTGGTAGATTTATGTCAACAGTTTAAAAAAATGCATTACTTCAATGGATTGAAATTCTAGTTTGAACCAAGTAAAGGATATGCTACATTTTCATTCCCCTTTTTGTAATACTTCATGGTTAATAAATGCAGATTGTTGCCATGGATACAGTAAAAATAAATATATTTCACCAATTTATTATTTTTTTAAATTAAATCTAATAAAGATATTGATTGCATACATATCCACATGAGTGACACAAACAGTTGGTTTGATGTACTAAAAAGTCAAGAATAAAAGATGATTACCTCAGAATGTGATAAATTTGATTAAAAAAAATCGTTACTAGATTACAAATGTGAGTATTTATTTTGTTTATTATTAAAGAAATCAAATGTCATTTCATAATTTAAATGGCGGCTTTCTTTAGCTACAGACCGAAAATTTTACGCTTGTCGTCATCCAATCCTCATCATTGTTACAAAATGATTGCATCAGAATGGATAATATACTCTGTAAAATTATTTTACTTTAATCTTTTAAACACACTTTACCATGTTTACCGGTACGTAACGATAAAATCGTTTCTTTCGCGAAAAAAAAAATATGTTTAAAGTTTACGTGACAATGGCGTATTCAACAACTATAATATGAAAAAAATTGCATATTGAATTATATTGAGGAATATATAGAATGCTCCAAAAACTTTTTAAAAAAGAGCTTGAACCTTTCTGTGATTTTTTTCTCTCTTCCAAATTTCAACACACAGTGAAGATTGACATTTGTTAATTGTCAGCATGATAATCTGCTACACGGTTTTCATACAGTGTATCGAGAAAAATGATCGTGAAAGAATAAGTAAAGGTGGTCAAGTATTCGTGAAAAATCTAGCATGGGATCGTAAAGTTTATCAATAGATAGTGTGATTCATAAAAGAAATCTTAACTTTTTCAAAGAAACATTTCAATTTTACTGTTCTGACAAACAAAATATTTAGTTTCATGATTTATTGAAATGTGACAATCATAGATCTAATTCTTTAATGATTAACATACCATTACGAATATCCGTTTACCTTATCATTAAAGCTACTACATGTTTTTTTTTTTACCTTAGTGTACAGTATACTTTAGAGGATGACGCATTTTGTCAGATATATTTCTTTTTGTTTTTTCTATTATTTTCGTCTTTGATATTACAACGAATATTTTCCTAGATTTTGCAGTTTAATTTTCGTTGGTTACATCTTCTGAAATCAGACTCGGACTTCTCTGGAATTGAATTTTTAATGTGCGTATTGTTATGCATTTATTTTTCTACATTGGCCTGAGATGTTTGGGGAGAGTTGAGATCTCATAAACATGTTTAACCACGCCGCATTTTTGCGCCTGTCCCAAGTCAGGAGCCTGTAATTTTTTTGTCTTGTATTATTTTGAATTTTAGTTTCTTGTGTACAATTTGGAGTTTAGTATGGCGTTCATTATCACTGAACTAGTATATATATTTGTTTGGGGTGCAGAAAGGAGTAGGTCCGCTAAGAACCGATTTTGGCCTCAAATTTCAAGTTTATCTTACGAAAGATTTTAACCACTTTTTAAACACTTAAGTGTCTATTTCATTTGAATCAATTAATTTATGTGAAAGATTTTAACTGATAGCGTCATTAAAAACAACCCGATTCAAGCTCAAATATGAAAAATCTACCTAATATGCCGAAAAATGTCACTTTTCAGATGATTTTTGTCAAAAATAAGTGGCCGCATCCATGTTCATCCTCAACCTTTATATATGTTATGTATTATCATAAAATACAACTTACATTTCAATATTAAGGATGAACACGAATGCGGCCACTTTCGTTTCACACGAAAACTGTCTAAAATTTAACTAAAATGCTAGAATTGTGAAGATTTCAGTAATTTAGCATGACTTAATGGTGCTTGTACCCGATATATGTGCATTGTATTGTCAAAAACAGCCCATATTTATGTAGCAGAGGCATTCTACTGTCCAATAAATAACTAAAAGTTTACATTTTAACAATTTTGTAAAACTGATATAGTTTGGGGCCAAAAAGGGGTCTTACTGAACCTACTCCTTTCTCGCTACATTGTAGACTTGTTGGTAAACTTCTGATGATGTGTGTTATATGGTCGGGTTGCTGTCTCTTTGACAAATTCCCCATTTCCATTCTCAATATTTTAATTGTATTTAATTGCTTTTAAGATCGGAATGCAATGCATGACCACCGCAACATATTGTATGTATAGTATTAGCATGCTTGTCGACACTTATTACATATGCTTTTATGTTTATTCCGAAGGATGATATGTAAAATAATGTAAAGTACACAAAAAATGTAGCTGTTTGCTTTTTTTTTTTTTATTAATCAATCTGCAATAATGTCGTTAGTTTGGAAACTTTGTGTTAAGTTTGGACTTCCAGTATGCCTTTCTTGAAAATGTTTTTAACACCTGGTCACCGTTTCACAAAGCCTTCTTAACTTACGATCATCGTTCTTTATCGGGCAATAGAGAAACAGCACGTTGTGTCCGTCGTATTTTTATTCAAGGATCTTACACTAAATTTTACAATCGAAAAAAGCAAAAAAAAAAGATGCAAAAGATACAAAATGGATATACAAGCCAATATATCGAAAATGATCTGACATTGCCATGACAAAAAAGAATCTAACAGACAAATATCAGATTAAATACAGCACATGCAGATAACTAAAGACTGAGCAACACGAAACCCATTTAAAATCGGGGTGAATACGGGTACGTCGTAATGGTAAGCAAATACTGTTCCACTTTCGGCGCCCACAGTGTTCCTCTTTATATCAAGTGACTAGGCATCACATAAAAGATGATTGAGAACTATCATCTAACGGTATGAAATCAACGAATCAATAGACCATCGGTCATGTAAATGTGTCAATCTTTACAATTGTCTTAATGTGAAAAATCTGAAATAGAAAAAAATAAAACAACTAACAAACCGACCTGCAAGAGAAATTTAGAACGGTGAGTTTCTTAAGAAATGGCAAAACCCAAAGCTTATATTCGAAATGCGCGTCTGAAGTACTAAGTTATAATCCTGGAACCTTTGATAACTATATTCATCAGACCGATAGAAAACTAATGCAATTTTCCTGACTTGGTAAAATCATGTTTTAATGAAAATATGGTGGACTTAATCTGGTTTTACAGCTAGCTAAACATCTCACTTTTTTCTAATTCATGACAGTCGCGTAACCTTCATTATATTTGTAACGTTAACAATGTGTGAACAAATAAACAGACACAGAAGATAAAAGTAGCATAACAAAATAAAGTCGGGATGTATAAATAATTAATTACTGAGCTAAAAAGGAAATTAACAGTGAAGACTAAAGGTTTACAATTATAAAGACAAAGACAAATGAAAATATCACTAGAACATGTAATTCAGATGATAAACAACGTCATTGTGTATGATTTTTACTTCAAGAACATCATGTTTTTATGGTTAAGTTGAAAATGGTTATTTATAAATAAGGTCTTGGTGTTTTCCGATGAACTTTTATAGTAAAGGATGAGACAGTATTTGATACAACCCTGGTTTGGTAACCTTTATACAGACACTGTGGCGATTTATAAAGATTTTGGTACTGAGATGACCGCTTATGTCAAGGACTAGGTATAAACGTAAAATGAGGCGGAGAAAGCCGTGTCTGTTGTTTCTTTTATTATTAGTTCTGGGTTATATTTATGGAACCCAATCAAAAAAGTTTAGATTGTTTATATTCGGAAAACTTGATAACAACTGCCATATTCGTAACTCGATACAGAACAATTTAAAAAATGGGTGGAACCTTGTTCAATGGCTAGACAAACTTCCTACGTACATGGCAATTATACATAATTCTGCTAAAATGACTACACTTCGTAACAAGAACAAGAATACAGTCCAAATAACAGGCAGAACACTCGGCACAGAGAAATACACGAATAGTTAATATGATCTAACACTACTGCAACATGTAAACCGCAGAATAACGAAGCAAATAACGACAGCACAGGATATCACAAAATACACGTCACATGAATGAATCAACGCCACAAACAACTTTATTTTTCCGTTGGTGTGATTTCTTTGAGAGCACTCAGGATATTTTCACGGTGGGTTAAATCATTTTACTTCGATATCTACGAGATATTCAAACTCATAAGTCGAAAACAAACTGAAAATTGTCATGTCAATAAACATGAAAAGACCATCAGACTGTAATATTTAATGATGGCTGTGGTTACAAATCAGAAACATCTAATTGTAGCAATACATGTTTCATGTCAGAGACAGCATTGTTTGATTACTGCGTTTAGCGATAAAATCAGTGGTAGGGTTGGTGGTTGTAGGAGTATTTGTAATAGATTCTCATTATTTTGTCATGGAATATATAAGAGAGTGTTGATCATTCGGATTCTGACAATGTTCTTGATTACAAGAAGATCAACAGAGCCTATGGTTATATCAAATGCCAGTAGAGCTTTAGTATTAGGAAAAAACTAAGTACTGGGTTTATACAAGAGAGACTAACGATACCAGAGAGACATTCAAAGTAATAGCACAAAAAATGACAACGTGATGACAACAAAGACCACAGACGAACAACAGTACATAAAACACATCAGAAAAAATTAAAGACTGGGAAACAAAGACTCCACCAAAACCTGAGGTATTCTAAGGTGCTCTCCAGTATTGTAAGCAGATCCTGCGTCACGTGTTCAACCTCAATACTTCATCAAAGAAATCATGATAGGAAATACAAGCCCTAGAATATCGTACCAACTGGGATTTATTTCTTTCGTATACAGGCGCTGAATCGTAATGTTTGAACCAATATGGGCATTTTCATTCCACGATAAGTGTCTTAATCCTTTTCTAGTTAATTGTATCTTCTTGTTTTGTACAACTAATTTATAAATACATATATAGCATTTCATTATGTCAACATGTTGAGTGATTGCTTCAATCCGAAGGAATCAGTAATGTTTACTGTCCCATTATAACAATAGATTGTGGACCCTGCATGTATGATTTAACAAACGTTTCTAAAAATGTCCGTTTACAAATTTTGAAATTATTAAGAAACTAAGGTTCAACTCCCTCAGTCAAAGTTGACTTAGATGAATTTTGCTATTTGTTTTAGGTATTTTTGTTATATAGCTCTTCAACGGTTTCGGTACTTATACATTTTTCGGATTTAAAATGTTTGGCTTTGAGCGTTCCTGGTGAAAGTAAATCCAGAAAAGCGCTTCGGACGCACGGAATTATTAAACGTGTTGTTTTTATTTTTTTGTTGTAAATTTCATGAATATGTAAATATTTAAGTAAACGATGAAATGGAATTTTATCTACATATTTTAGTTGAAACTGAGCCTTGAACTAGTTTTTAGTAACTTTTAATATTATTAAATCAGCATAATTTTTGTACATTTTAATAGTTCGATTGTAATTACTACCGATCTGATTAATAGAACCTGTCCAATTTATTATACTGTTTGGTCTTATGTCCCAGTTTATAACACTCCCAATCATATATTAAACAAGTTAATATTTTATCTTAAATGATCCTGTCATTCAGTGGTTGTTATTTTTTACTGCCTGTCATTATATTTGTTTCTCATCAATGTTGTATTGAGTGTTCTGCCAAATCGGAGTCTCTTACATTATTTTTAATGACTGGCATATATGTATCCATTGTTTTTAAATGGAAATTTAAAAAAATACTATTATCGAAAAATCAACGTTTTACAAAAACCCAACTCCGCCATACACCATCCTGTTTGATAGCTATACAAATTATCCATTTAAATATTGATACAGTATATACATTCCTTTTAATTAAATGTTTCTATGTACTTATATCAGAATAAACATTAATTCTCAAAGGGTACATATGTTGCATAGAACTGAAATCTTAAAGTATATGAAAGTACATTTGATATTCAATGTATTCATCAAAGGAGAAGGTCCGGTAAAGGCCGATTTTGGCCTCAAATTTTAGGTTCATCTAACGAAAGATTTTGGACACTTTTTAAACACTTGAGTGTCTATTTCAATTTATTCAATAAGTTTATGTGAAAGATTTTAACTGATTTAGTTATTAAAAACGCTCCGATTGAAGCTTAAATATGAAAAATCTATCAAATATGCCAAAAAAAGTCCCTTTTCAGATAGCTTTTTGTCAAAAATGAAAGTGGCCGCATCAGCGTTCATCCTCAACCTTTATATATGTTATGTATTATCATCAAATACAACTTACATTTCAATATTATGAATGAATATGAATGCGGCCCCTTTCATTCAAGACCGCAATCGTCTAAAATTTAATTAAAATGCTACAATTGTGAAGATTTCAGTAATTTAGCATGACTTAATGATGCTAGTACTCGATATATGTGCATTGTTTTGTCAAAAACAGCCCATGTTTATGTAGCAGAAGCATTCTACTTTCCAATCAATAGATGAAAGATTACATTTTCACAATTTTGTAAAACTGCTCTATTTTTGGGCCAAAAGGGGGTCTTACTGAACTTACCGTATTTCCGCTCAATCAATTACAAACCACTGACCCTAGTTTATAGTCCTTTATTTATAATGAGTGTTTTTTAAAACAAACTTATTTGCTTATAAGGGTCCTCAGATTTTTGGTTTGGTTTCAACATATTCAACCCTCATATACCAAGGTTCTATTTCTTGATAATGTTTTTTTGGCAAATAAGGGTAAATAAGGGTAATACGAAGCACAAATGTTTGTTAGTCTATGGCTTTCTTGAAATCTTTTAAGATTAATTTTACGTGCACTCACTCAAGAAAATCATGATATCTCACAATGCAAATGTTCATATGTGTTATTATTAAAATTGAATATCAAAACAGATAACGAAACATTATAACTATGGGTAACTTGCTATTTACAACATTGTTTGCCAGAAACCTTTTCTTTCTAATTTATACGATTTTCCTCTAAATGTATATTTCACTGTTCGATTGACAAACATTCAACTCCATAAAGTAACCGAAACTTTTGCCACATGACTTTAACAAGATTTCCTAGACCTGAAAGTAAAAAAAATCATCAGGCATAACAAAAATGAATAAACAATCTGTTCCATTTTTGGTGTGTCTTAAGTAATAGTTTAAAGCCAAAAAAAATGCAAATTCATTGTGATAAAAGTGCGTATCTGTTTTTACCACATTATATGCAGTTACGTTATTAAAAAATAAGGAGTTGTCTATTTAGGTATTTATTAGCACATTTGTATAATTTCTTTTCTTCTGACAGTCTTATATTGTGCAAGATCATGGATAGGGCCATATACTTTAAAACAAAATGGGACGATGATGTCTCGAACGATGCAACAACTTCACGCATAGGTAGTTTCACCTGGAAAATTTAAAGTTTAACCTTCCTTTAAACAAATGACGTATGACAAACTATCGTTATTTTCATTCTTGACAAACAAGGCGACAGCATTGTTGATAGGTAAATATGAACTATTTCTAGTAAGTTTGAAGTGGCATACTAATAGGAGGAATTATATTGAATTCATAATAAATATTATGATTTTAATTCATAAATACTTTCTATTTACATTTAAACAAATGTCTTTCTAAGCAAAAGGAGTTGACCAAATTCATTTGAGCTTATTTTACACTTGGTATAGTTTTAAAAACCATCGTTTTATCAACGTCAAGACATATTCAGATCCATGTATGTTTAGTTTAATTCAGTGTAATAACATTTTCTTAACACTTAGCAAAAACAGATACATGTATACAATGAACATACCTCAAAACCGCAATTTTGTAATAATAGGACATTTTCAATTTATGACCCTGACATTCTTTACGAAGTCAACATTCTCTAGGAAGAGCTGTGTTTCCGTCAGATAGAAAGTAAATTCGTTAAAGAATTTGACCTTCTTTTTTTTGCAAATTTTAAAATGGCATTGTCTATGATTGAAAGTTTTACTAATGAAAGTAAAGAAGTGATCGCCACTAAAAAGCATAATAATGCTTAAGTTGCATTTAGATGACAATCAATCAATCTCCCCGAGTCAAAGTGTTCTTTTCGTTTTTAGGCAAATTGAAATTAAAAAACAATGGAAATTACCCAAAATTGCAATGTTTATATTATTGTATAAAATAGTTTCGATAAATATTCTGTATAAAAGAGGCGCGAAAGATACCAGAGGAACAGCCAAAGTCATAGATAGAAAATGAACTGACAACGCCATGGCTTAAAATGAAAAAGACAAACAGACAAATACTAGTACACTATATATAGCTAGAAACAACATAGAAATCTAAAGACTGAGCAACACGAACCAAACCATAAACTATGGGTGATATCATGTGTTCCGGACGGAGGGGTAAGCAGATCATGCTCCACGTGTGGCACCCGTCCTGTTGCTTATGTTATTACAAACCCAGTAAATAGTATAATTTGGTAGGTCACATTCATGAAAAGGGAAGGGGGTGAAGTAACAACATAAGAAACATATCCGATATCATCTGTGAAACGGTTATTCTATAATGGTCAACAAACTCGTGATGGCGTCCTAAGTTGGAACGAACTGACCAACACTAGTAACCCGAATTTTTAATTTATTTCAATGCATATCAAATCATTTTAATGCCAGTCAAATAGATTCGCTTTCAGTCGTTCAATTTAATTCAAGTTGGTGGTAAGTGGCATCAAACAAATAGGCCACGCCCCCGTTTAACCATTTCAAACTGGTATTAATTCGTTTTAAACCGTGTTGAGACCCGAGCTTTGTACAGGTAAATCACTCAAGCAAAACCACATCGATTTACTATCGTTTATCTGTTTCAAACTTTCACTGTGTCTAAACCACACCGGCAAAATTTGCTCGGACTCGATGGTATCTAACATCCGGCACAATGACGGAACACCAATAGACAAAAGAAAGGTAGGTTTCTCCTTATTCTTTTAATTTTTTTATGATATCGAAAAATATATATACATATACAACTATTTTCTATTGTGAGATGCAATATTTTCTACAACCGTTCTATATTAACGGAGAAATAAGTCAAAATGCATGTCAAAATGACGAATTGAGTGAACCTTGCCTCGAAATTGTTTAATTTCTCGTTAAATTGTTCACATTGTACGGAAAGAAAGGTACGGGAAGATAGATATTGACCCGGAGATTGCAAATTTAGTTATTATGAGCATCTCCATAATTGTATCTCTGTGTATGGAACGAAAGAAATGGGTCATGTCAAAATGGAACTGGCCGGTTTCGTCAATGTATACAACCCGGTTTCGTCATAGATTTCAAAATGCATAACCCGGTTTGGTCAAATAAAAAAAATCATAATCTCATTACATTATACTTGATTATTTAACTTCAGCGTTCAAAAGGAGTTTTGTGGGTCGTTGGAAAACAAATTCGTTCACCGGACAACGGCTTATTATTTATATGAGTCTTAGATTCAAATAAATAATAAGCAAAAACTTGAATTCCTACTCTTATAGAATTCAAATATTTTAATTTACTTTGCATTCCGAAATTTTTTAACAGCGCATTGAGATTAAAGCTCTCTAAATATGCGTTTTCTATATGAGTTATGGGAAAATATGTTGAACATGTTTAAACTTGAAATTAAAGTTTACGGTCTTAAAAATCGAAACACACAATTGATATGTGATTTTCTCGCACAAAAGGATGGACACCTTTATTATAAGTAATCTAATCATTCTATGTATGTAATCTTTTCTACAATCGTTAAAAATAAATCTTCTTAAGGATAAACGTTGATAATAAGACAACTGTATATGCATGCATAATCGACATAGAAAATGAATGTAGGATTACAACTACCATGCATTAAAATATTTTTTTTTATCCCTTATTGTAACTATACTGCTATGTACAAATTAGTATAATAGTCTCAGGTCATCGACAAAATTCAATAATAATTATTTTGTTAATATTACTAAAAAAAAACGAGTCTGTACTGTCGCCGTTGTGTTATGATGATCGTACACTGACGTTGGTCAATATATTTTGACAATATATACGGACAGACGGATTCAGTTTATTTCAAAGTGGACGTATTATTTAAAAATGTCTATCAACATAAAAAGTTCATACAAATTCCAAGCGACAACAACCCGACCATAGAGCAGAAAACAGCCGAAGGCCACAATGGGTCTTCAATGAAGCGAGAAACTCCCGCATCCGGTGGCGTCCTTTACCTGCCCCCTTAAAAAATATTTATACTAGTTCAGTGATAGTGGACTTCATAGTAAACTGCGAATACATGTATATTTATTATATTTAAAGGATAATTTTAACTATGAAACAAGTTTTGGCACACATCGCGCATTTACTATATAGGCTCTGTCATCGGACGAGTTAAGTTTTTTTCATCATTTTTTATTATTTGTACTTTTGTTGTACTGTTTGTGTCAGCGACAATACTTTGACTCAGTCCATTCCCGAATCACACGCTTGTAATTCCATGGTTGTCTTTGGTTGCTTTATACCATATGCGTTTTGAACATAAAATAGGCAGGTAGTTTTCTTGTTTGAATTGTTTTACATTTATAATTTAGGGCCCTGTTATAGTTTGCTTTCATGCAGTTTGTGTGTTTTTCTCATTGTTTAAGGCATACGCTGACCTAAACTTGATTAATTCAACATAATTTTTGTGTCTAAAAGAAAGTTGTCTCATTGTCAATGTTTATGGGATAAGTGGTTATCGTCACTTCTTCTTAATAAGACCTAGATATAAATGACGGTCATGTTTTGCAAACCAACTTTTATTCATATTGAAAATACAAAACTGTCAGATATTGTTTTCGAAAGTTATCTTGAAGTTTCAATTGAATTTGAACTGAACAAAAAATGAATTTGAACTGTAAAAATAATGTGAAAAACATGCCTATGAAAATAAATATGCCTACCAGAAACGGTGAGAAAGTTACAAATCTCACTGCTATGTTATGGATGCTTAAGTGTGAAAACTCGCTTTAGTGCGCAAGTAACACAGTATATATAGTACCAGAAAATCTGGCAGGACTGCATGCATGATTAATTTGTGCAGAACAGTATAGACTATAGTCGGTTTGGGACTGTTTGTCAATGATTGAATGCATAAATGTATTAATAATTGATAGTAAATATTGTAAACTAAGTGTATATAATATAGTATAGTAAATTAAAATTATGGCACAATCAAAACACATCCTTTTATTTTTTCATCTTTGCATACTACTATTATAAACAAAGAAAATATAATAATCTTACAAAATAATTAGATACCAGTGTTTGCTATTGAATATTTATATTCCATATAAAATTAGTTTGAAGTTAAGTGAAATAAGGGATACGCCTTTCATTAGGAAAATGTGTATTATCATAATTAACTATGTCCTAAAGTGCCCGTTTAAAATAGATTTTAACACGCCAAGTTTACTTTACAATAAATATATATTTAAATTCTCGAAAGACAATGTTCAGATCCATGCCAAAGTTTCTTTTCCTAAATTGTTTGTTCAAAAAAAAAAAAAAAAAACCGGGTGATATATATAGACGAAACCGGGTGATTGTGTAGTAACAACATTGACGAAACCGGTTTATTTTAATTTGACATGACCCTTTTCTTTCGTTCCATACACAGAAATACAATTATTGAGATGCTCATAATAACTAAATTTGCAATCTCCGTGTCAATATCTATCTTCCCGTACCTTTCTTTCCGTACAATGTGAACAATTTAACGAGAAATTAAACAATTTCGAGGCAAGGTTCACTCAATTCGTCATTTTGACATGCATTTTGACTTATTTCTCCGTTAATATAGAACGGTTGTAGAAAATATTGCATCTCACAATAGAAAATAGTTGTATATGTATATATATTTTTCGATATCATAAAAAGAATAAAAAAAATAAGGAGAAACTTACCTTTCTTTTGTCTATTGGTGTTCCGTCATTGTGCCGGATGTTAGATACCATCGAGTCCGAGCAAATTTTGCCGGTGTGGTTTAGACACAGTGACTTTATCGACTTTAGTTAAATGCGTGTATTCTTAGTTAAGTCAGATACTTCACAATTTAAACAAATGAATGAACAATACACGTGACATATAAGGGATTTAAATTTAAAAAAAAAACATTGAAATATTGATGCACTGTTTAAAAAATGCAATACTTGTGAATCTGCTAAAAATAAAATAGTTATATGTTTAACATATTTTTAATTTGACCAAATGCAGTAGATCTTTATCTCACATATTCGTTTCAAAAATTTCTTAATGCTGTGAAACCTCGTGACATGTAAGGAACGTGTGGTCCATTGCAGTAACTTACGAAAATTTATGTATTCCTGTACATTTCCGTTTCTCTTTTACTATATTATACCCTTAAATTAAATATAGACACGGAATTCAAAGTAACGTCGCAGAAATTATTTATTGTGTACATAATTTAAGTCGATGTATCTTATATTTTCTGTAAACAACAAATATTCCCTATCTGTATATTGATATATGAAATAGCTTGTAATAAAAAAACAACGTTTTGTAAAATAATAAAATTAATGAAGATAATGCTGATATTTGTTGAATTTAATAAACAGTTAAGTCTTGCTCAAAACTTTAAAGTTACAGCTCAATTAACTTTTAAAACTGTGTCAAATTGTAATACCGGTCATTGTCATGCAATGTGACGAATAACTTGAAAAGTCTTGCAATAAAAGAACATGTATTCTGTTTATATGAGATAAATTTTTGTCTGCGATAACGATGGGTAGGTTGATTTAAGTTTAACGACCTTGACTGGCTATTAGTCGGCATTCTCTTACGTCTTTTAATGCATTTAAAAAAACATATATTTACGTTTGGGGCATTTAATATAAGTCTACCAATTGATGATGATATGTAGATGTTTTACGTTAAATTGAAATGAACATAAACATTGTTAAAAAAACAAGAATGTAAAATAAACAATTTTGCATTGTTGCTCTTATATAATTTTATTTACTATATTTTAGCGGCAATTTCTAAGTTAAAACTAATTGTCGTACAAATAAAATATTTCATCTAGGTGCTTTCGATGAAGTTCGCGTTACATAGTAAAATGAATTTCATTGGTCGGAATGTTTACAAACTTTCAATATAGGTGTTCTCATCGAAGTCCGCGTTCATGTTTCAATTCAATACACACTATGAAGTCCAATATGGTAAAAAAAATGATTTTTAAACTCTACCATGTCCGAGTAAACAAAAAGAATTTAGAAGAAGAAAAAACACGTTTACGATTCTTCCAACACAACAAAAGTATCTATCTTTTTCGCCGATGAAAAATGATTACTATTTATATAAGAACAAGGATTTGTATACTATTCAATCTGGGAACAGTATACCTAACAATATAAATGTTCCTGATTCAATTTATTCCTCGAGAAAATAAGTTTGATTTATTCACTTAAATCAATAATTGATCAACTTGAACTTTGAAAAAGTTACATTAATATATTCTTTTCGCATCCTTTAATTTAAGGTAATTAAATCCAAAAAAATAAATAAAATTAATTGTATTATTTAATTCAGATTCTTTATTTCTTATAAAACCAAGTTAACGGTACAAAGAAAGATGTTTTTACATAATAACATACAGATGAGCATGACAAGTTTGCACAAAACGAGCAACAAGAATGAGAGATTGGTGATCAACCTAGAGAATATACTTCTATATTGCTAATTCTAATTAATTTACACAAATTTTTCAAAACACAATATTTTTTTAAATAAATAAATTGCCGAATTTCAAAACATTTACTCGGCTTACTTAGTAAGGTTTAAGAAAAGCTCTTCTACTTTCTGTTAGAGCTGTGCAGTTTAGAATATAGTGAAATACATCACCTGTCTCTTGAGAGTTACAAAGTACACAATACCTTTCCTGTCTCATAATTCTACGCCATCTACCGGTTTCTATAGGTAACCGATGATTTCCAGTTCTAAACCTACATAACGTTATTTTATCTTTATAACGTAATAAGTCTAAATATTCTTCAAATTCAAAGTTTTCTTTAAACAGTTTTCAACATAATGCTTTTGAAGAATTTTCCATTTCTGATTTCCAAGTCTGCTGAAATTGGTAAAACAATTTCTGTTTAATGCTCAACTTTAACCATTTTGGATTAAAACTAGAGTAACTCTGATTTTACCAAATTTTAGAAAATTCATATTTATTCCAGACATTTTTATACAAATCAACCAATCGAAAGTAAAGCCACCATCTACGTTGAGTTTATAAATATATCTATATAGAATATTTGTCAATTTACTATCGGAACTGTTTACAGTATAAGACCAAAAAGATATCATACGGTGTTCTACATATACTGACATAGGATAAGCGCATAGCTCTTCATATACCATAAAGCTTGGGGTTGATTTTTTCAAGTTTAAGAAAAGTTTACAAAACTTCAAATGTACTTTCTATTGCATCAATAAAACTAAATCCCCCAAATTTCACAGCCATACAGCAATATAGACCTTATAATCTTATCAAAAAGATCGTACTGACATTTAATTAGATTAACTAAAAGAATTGCTTCGATATTTTTATTAATCAATCGATTAATTGAAGGTCTGATTGGAATAAAACATAAATAAAGAAACTCACAGACAATTAAAATATTTTTTAACGCCATTATCTTTGACTATTCTACAGATATACTAGCCAGGAGACTGTACAGTGGCGGATCCAGGTATTGTCCTATAGATAAGAAATCCCGTTTGTTTGACGAAATTATTTTTCAATTAGGACATATGGTTGGAACCCCCTCTTTTCTGTGACCAGTGGTTGTCGTTGTTGTGTATATTTTTTTATGCGTATTGTCACGGTACATCAATCAGGCCGATAGTTTTCTCGTTTGAATTGTTTGAATTCATATTTGTAATTTTGGGAAATTTTATAAATGTTTATGCGGTTTGGGTTTTGCTCGTTGTTGAAGGCTGTACGGTGATTGCTAAATTATTGGCAAGTATACCACATTTTCTTATATTTATTCGTTAAATGATATAGATCTTCATCAAGCCTAAAAAAATAAACGATTTTGAAAATGCACTATATGATAGCTATACAACTTTTGATTCTAAATAATTATGTTTATCTATAACATAGAATTATTATCAGCGGAGACATATACACACTAAGTCTAAACTCGTTTGAAAACAGACACATATAATATAAATATGTAATAGTGTTTGTTCATTTAAAAAACCTGTGAATATCTACCACTACTGTTGCCGGCTTTAGAGATCGGCTAACACAAATTCAAACCAAAACATGTACATAAAATGCATATTTTTAATCACAATCTGTATATAGAAATTGTTATTACATATGTTTGCGAATTTGATTAAATCTTTGTCAATCACGCATGCACAGCAACACGTATTCTTCCATATTTGGCCTTATTTGAACTAAAAGAAAAAGAAGAAGTCTGGAATTCTCGCTACCACTACTAAATAGAGTTTAATAGCGACTACCCTTGCGGGTATTGCGCCAGATTACCTTATATAAAAAAAATTCAGGTAAATGTTTTAAAATTATCATTATTTAGGTATTAGTAATCAACCCCAAGCTTTATGGTATATGAAGAGCTATGCGCTTATCCTATGTCAGTATATGTAGAACACCGTATGATATCTTTAAATTTAATCTTGTTATTTAAATCTGAACTATAGTGTGTATTGAAATATTTAAATATTTTGATTATCTTGTGGTTAATTTATAGTACAAAGAAAAATATATGTGAGCTTATTATTCCGTTATTTGTAACTAAGCCTTCTTTGTCTATAAATATTAAATGATTTGGTAGGAAGGTGTGTTTGTTTTTTATACATGAAAACTGTAAGTATCATATACTCTTGATTAGACATATCTGACTTTTCCAAATATGAAAATCCTAGAAGGGGTCTGACATATTCCCGTACATGGTATATACATTAATATAATTATACCGCGGCTCGTACGTCCTTGGTAAATTGTGATTCTCTGTATATTGAATTTGACTAAAGATAGCACCTTCACTTATAAAGATTTTTAAACTTACGTTCTAGAAGAAAAATATATATATTACTGTGTATGTATAATTATAATCTATAATATTAATGTATTGTTGTAACATATTTGTGTGTAATAAATTGCAAGTGTTCATGTTTTGCAGTTATGTACAGTATAGAATCCAGAGAGTGCTATCTTGGTAGTACTTGATTTGGTGTACTACTTTAAAAATAAAAACTTTCGTAAAAGTTTTAGTGTATATTGTCAAATTCAACGGGGTAATGTTTCTTATATTTAAAAATCATAAACTGATAAATGAAACCCTTCAGCTCTGTTTCAACTATTATTCTCGCTATCTGTTCGACGGTCTAAAGAGGATAGTGTGTTTTCAATCTAGGTGTTCTCGTTGACGTCCGCGTTCTAAATCCAAAGCATTTTATTGGTCAGGAGATTTTTCAATCCAAGGTGTTCTCATTGGGGTCCGCGTTCATGTTTCAATAGGATAAACTATATTGTAAGTTTTCTACCCGAGTTAACAAAATAAAATTTAAGCTGTTTTATAAGTATATAATAGTTCCTCCTTATTAAAGGATTGGAATTTTATAAAATAAATTTAGCTATTCATCCATATATTTTTTTTTTAAATACACTATTTCACCTTAATTTTATGACAACTTATAATTTTCGGTAGATTTGTAGATATTGACACCTGTGTGTATGGATTAGTATGTATAGATTAACAGGTGAAATCTTCTGATCAACAAAAAACTGCATTTTTTTTTTAAATGAATATGTACAATGTTAAGTGGCAAGTAGTACCGATATGCATGTCTTCATAATACAATTATCGATTTACAATTTCTTGCATTTTTTTTATATTTCGAAGCTGTCCCTTTTGTGAATTTATTCAACAACAAACTTTTTTTTTCATACAAGATATGTTTTTAGAACTAAATGTCGCATTTTGTTCTTATTTTGAAAAGAAACAAACAAATGTTTTATTTCAAAAAATCATGACACTGTCCCCCTTCCCCAACCCCACTCTTCAACAAGAAAGAAAGATTGTTTTTGGGATTGTATAGTATATCATTTTCAATTAAAATGCTTCTGTTTTGTATAAGAAATACTTTATAACACAATCTGAAACTTGTACACGTATATGCATCTATAAGTCCAAGCATATGCATACCGTGAGTAATGCATGTATGTATATACATGTAGGCATGAGTTTCTCGCTACATTGGAGACCCATCGGAGGCCTTCGGCTTTTGTCTGCTCTATGGTCGGGTTATTGTCTCTTTGACACATTTCCCATTTTCATTCTCATTTTTAGCTCACCTGGCCCGAAGGGCCAAGTGAGCTTTTCTCACCACTTGGCGTCCGTCGTCCGTCGTCGTCCGTCGTCGTCCGTCGTCGTCCGTCGTCGTCGTCGTTAACAATTTACATTTTGAACTTCTTCTAGAGAACCACTGAATGGAATGGAACCAAACATGGCATGAATGTTCCTTATGAGGTGCTGACCAAGTGTTGTTACTTTGTAGCCGATCCATCATCCAAGATGGCCGCCAGCGGGGGACTTAGTTTAACATAGGACCCTATGGGAAATGCATACAAATGACTTCTTTTAGAGAACCACTGAATGGAATAAAACCAAACATGGCATGAATGTTCCTTATGAGGTGCTGACCAAGTGTTGTTACTTTGTAGCCGATCCATCATCCAAGATGGCTGCTAGCCGGGGACTTAGTTTAACATAGGACCCTATGGGAAATGCATACAAATGACTTCTTTTAGAGAACCACTGAATTGAATGAAACCAAACATGGCATGAATGTTCCTTATGAGGTGCTGACCAAGTGTTGTTACTTTGTTGCCGATCCATCATCCAAGATGGCCGCCAGCGGGGGACTTAGTTTAACATAGGACCCTATGGGAAATGCATACAAATGACTTCCTCTAGAGAACCACTGAATGGAATGAAACCAAACCTGGCATGAATGTTCCTTATGAGGTGCTGACCAAGTGTTGTTACTTTGTTGCCTATCCATCATCCAAGATGGCCGCCAGCCGGGAACTTAGTTTAACATAAGACCCTATGGGAAATGCATACAAATGACTTCTTTTAGAGAACCACTGAATGGAATAAAACCAAACATAGCATGAATGTTCCTTATGAGGTGCTGACCAAGTGTTGTTACTTTGTAGCCGATCCATCATCCAAGATGGCCGCCAGCGGTGGACTTAGTTTAACATAGGACCCTATGGGAAATGCATAAAATGACTTCTTCTAGAGAACCACTAAATGGAATGAAACCAAACATAGCATGAATGTTCCTTATGGAGTGCTGACCAAGTGTTGTTTCTTTGTAGCCAATCCATCATCCAAGATGGCCGCCAGCGGGGGACTTAGTTTAACATAGGACCCTATGGGAAATGCATACAAATGACTTCTTTTAGAGAACCACTGAATGGAATGAAATCAAACATGGCATGAATGTTCCTAATGTGGTGCTGACCAAGTGTTGTTACTTTGTAGCCGATCCATTATCCAAGATGGACGCCAGCGGGGGACTTAGTTTAACATAGGACCCTATGGGAAATGCATACAAATGACTTCTTTTAGAGAACAACTGAATGGAATGAAACCAAACATTGCATGAATGTTCCTTATGCCGTGCTGACTATGTGTTGTTTCTTTGTAGCCCATCCATCATCCAAGATGGCCGCCAGCATGGGACTTAGTTTAACATAGGACCCTACGGGAAATGCATACAAATGACTTCTTTTAGAGAACCACTGAATGGAATGAAATCAAACATGGCATGAATGTTCCTAATGTGGTGCTGACCAAGTGTTGTTACTTTGTAGCCAATCCATAATCCAAGATGGCCGCCAGCAGGGACTTAGTTTAACATAGGACCCTATTGGAAATGCATACAAATGACTTCTTTTAGAGAACCACTGAATGGAATAAAACTAAACATTGCATGAATGTTCCTTATGAGGTGTTGACCAAGTGTTGTTACTTTGTAGCAGATCCATCATCCAAGATGGCCACCAGCAGGGGACTTAGCTTAACATAGGACCCTATGGGAAATGCATACAAATGACTTCTTTTAGAGAACCACTGAATGGAATAAAACCAAACATGGCATGAATGTTCCTTATGAGGTGCTGACCAAGTGTTGTTACTTTGTAGCCGATCCGCCATCCAAGATGGCCGCCAGTGGGGGACTTTTGAATGAAATTAAACATGTTCCTTTCCTTATCAATGAGGTTGTGTTGTCACTTTTAGCCAAATTTTATATTTTTTAATATGATTTCAAAAACCCAAGTAGAATCAGGTGAGCGATACAGGCTCTTGAGAGCCTCTAGTTTTGTAATATACGACGGTATCTTTTTTTTTCTGTTCCAAATAACATGTATACATGTACATATATGAGCTACTATGAAAGGATCACCATTCATGTGTAAATAAATGGGGTTTACAGAAATAAACATGATAATGGGATAAGCACTTTAAAATACAGAATAAAGAGAGGGAAAATATAAAGAATATATTAAAAGATTTATGGTTGCTTAACGCCAAGTGACAAATAGTCCATGCATGTTTAGGACGAATAAAATAGGCATAATAAAAAGAATAGAGTGGAATGGTGAATTTTTTAATGACATAGAATTATTGAAACTACACCCATCCCCTATAACCAACTACACTCGCATATATACATCTCTGAATTAAATATATATTTGGCAAATTCATATTCTACTTTTTTCAATCGTTTAAGTTTTGATAAATTTGAATACCATTACAAATAACATATTTGTCTCACTTTCCACAGTGAGGGTATTCCATTGACAATAAACAAGGTTGTCAGGTAAATGTGGATTACGGATTAAGTTGTTAGATGTCAGACTTGAATTAACAAACTGGGGAGAATTTAACACGAATATGTATTTTCTCTTTAACAGTGTTTTATTTTTTGTTCTTTATTTTCATTTAAACTGAACTAAATACGTTTTGACAAATTAAATAAAAATAAACATTGTACTATGGGACTCTGAAATAAATACACAAAAAGCATGTATTATTTAAAATGTATTTAGGTAGTTGAATATAATAGGACCAAAGATTTCATTTATATGTTTGACCTTTGACCCCAATCATCTGCATGGTATTCATGAATATAAACATTTTGTTTGCCAAAATTTTAATTTACCATTATAAATACTTAAAGACTTAATAACATACCTACCACAGCACACGTCATACACAAATTGAGCAAAAGATTTCAAAACTTAACTATTTGGGATAGGGTATGATCATTGTACATACAAATCTTAGTTTGCACAGGGAAATATGGGAAATTGAACAAAACATTGAAAAACGGAATTTTTATTTTTCTATTTTTTTTTACGTGTACTATTTGATCAAGTGACTTAAACACATACCAGTTTCTCCTTTTAGAAGTGCATGAAGTATTTAGTGAGGCTACCATTGGTCGGTTTGTGGGTCAAGGGAAAGGACAAAAGGGAAGGACTGCATGACCCCCCCCCCCTTTTCTATATTTTTTTTTAAATGTTACAATCACAGAAAACTAGTTTCAATCTATCTTTCCATATGAATCCTTTGCATACACCATGATGACTTCAATATTTCAGGTTGTAATAATAGATTAAGAATAAAAATCATAACTTGAAGCAAAGCTGTGTGTCTTTTTTTTTCGGCGGTGTGTAGAAATACCGCAAAGGACTTCTTAGTGCGCTAAGAAGAAAGTTTTTGCACTAAGGACACTTCAACGATGTTATAAGACCCCAAAGAACATGGATATAAGAGGATATGAGTGTATACCTTATATTTATAAAGTTTGGTATCAATAGATATTGTAATTTTGAAGTTAAATGACTTTTTAATCAGTGCATGCCACTCGGCACGTAACCAACGGCTTATTGCAAATTCACAATCATCATGTTCAATCAACCTTATCCAATAAACATTTGTCTTTTGATAATGGCAGAGACATATATACACATATGTGTAAGAGACATATATACACATGAGAGTATATGGCGTCTGTGGGGTTCTTCAAACTCCAAGAGGTAAATACTATTTTATGTTTAAAAAAAAGAGAATATAAATCATAACTGTCTTCTATGAACGACAACCCTTATTACTGATGTCAATGCCTTTTTTAAACAATTCATCTTTATTTCAAAAATTGAAGATGAATACCATTTTATTTTATAATGTAATAAGCATAGTGATGTAAGAAATATAATTCACAATGTGGGAGAACTAAATAATTTAGTTAACTTAATCATATGAATCTAAAGCCCGTTTTGCCATTATATTGAGACGCTAAAGAACTGGACAAATGTGGAAATATATTTTAAAATTTTAAAATTTTAAAAGACAAGTAAAATGAATAAAAAAAATATATACAACAAAAATAAGCGAAAGGAGATGTCGTATGTCTGTCAATGAGACACCTATCCACAAAAGTTAAAATAAAGTAGATTTAAGAAATAAATAGGTCATATTTACACTCTTAAAAATGTGTTTAGGGCCTAAACAGCTATTAGCTATACATATTTATACTTGTAATGCATTTTTAAACAAGTTCTTATCCTAAATATGTTCCTCTTCTTGTAAAACATGTCAAGGAAATTGTATAAAATTTAAACATGGTTCCCTTCATCAGAAAAATGAATGAAATATTGGCCACTGGACGTTAGGCAACCAAATATCAATCCTCACCTTTCCGTGAAGAGTTCACAATTATTTGTCTTTTTAAAATTAAAAGAATAAAAAAAATCCAAAAATAAGAGTTGAAAATACGTTATTACATAGGAAGTAAAAAATATAACAGACAGAAATACAGAATAAATACGGCAGAAACAAACAAACGAAAAACAATAAAGAACAATTTGAAATACCATATACATGTTTAATCAGTATCCAAGCGGATTATAAACGGGTCAAGGTTGAGTGAACATGAACTTCTACCGATTACACTAAAGGTGACAATCAACTGATTGAGGCGCGTGTCGAGAAAACATTAAATAACTTTCTAATTAAAAAAGATATAATTATAAAATTTGAAATTATGTATTTTTACAAAGTCTATTTCTATATGCCATGTCCTTTGTGACAGTTGTATCATTCCATCAGGTCCTTAGTACACATTTTTGTTCTTAGTGCACTAAGGAGGTCCTTTGCGGTATTTCCACGGACCCCCTGAATTTGTTTTTGTAATTTTTATTTCAATTTATTTTTGTTGTAACGTTGCTGTCATGTCCCATTAAATAAATGCTTTCACTCTTGAGTCAAGATGAAGATGATTGCATTTTGTTTCATGTACAGTGGCAAATACTTCAAATACATTCATGATGAGAACAAGGTATCACTAGATTCAAAAGGTAGGTCCGGTAATGAGGGATTGATCGGGGGGAAAGTAGAGAAATGTCGACTGAAAATATGTGTATAAGGACATCATTTTCTCCCTTGCATCAGCATGCAGTCCACACATGTTCCCAAATTAACAAGAGTTGTTGCAAAAGTTCTTGACGTGCAGTAAGCGTGAAACTCTTTTTTCCCGAAGCCCTTGAATCGCCCTTTTGTAACCGGACATGGCTGCGTATTCATACATCCCGCACAGTCACTTATACATTCATTTCAAAATATGGACTAAAAATATGAGCAATCTCATTTTATGTTATGAATTACCATTCAATTGATATGGTCATATTAAGATAATATGTTATATGTATCTTCTTCTGAAAACGGTAGAACTAAACTTCTCTGAATATCTGCCGGACTATTTCCTAAGAGTCTTCATCATTAACAAAATAAAAAGTCAGATATCTTCTAAGGTATACTTTGAAGTTCTAACCAAAACAGTGTTACGTTTCTTGAAATTTATTACCTTATTATGGGCCACAGCAGCTATTTAGGGTAAATTGTTACAAGTATGCACACAACAATTAAGAAAAAGAGCATACTTTACCAAAACAAATAAAATGAAAACAGGAAATTGCCGAAGAGACAACAATCCGACCAAATATCAGGAATAAGACATATAATGTATATACTAATTGTTTAAACTGGACGCCTCACTTAAATCCGAAAGCAAAGCTACTTTTGGTTTTTCAGTTACATATCAATTAAAGTTATTTAAGGATGTGTCTTTCAATGCAAAATTTTGAATATCATTTTATAATAGTTGGCCGCTACAGTTAAAACTGTCACCAACAATACAATACAACGTTTTAAATTTGTTTGTGAAATATTCAGACTCTAAAATGCTTCGGATTTTTTTTTACCTCCAAGTGAAATAAACTCGTTGACTAAGAGGATGTTATTTTTTTTTATTTCAATTGAAATATTTCAATGCATGAACATTTTGTATTTGAATAAATCTGTCTGTCTGTATATGAAACGATGTGTGGTATTGACTTTACTTGTTTCAATGTTCAGTGGCAAGTATTTCATATATGCGCAGGTACTGAGACAGAAAATCAAATTATTCATTCACTTATGGTCTTCAAAATAAACAATTGCGGGATGACGGACAGGAAGACTTCAAACGTATGAGTGTGAACTAGCTGTCAGTAACTTAAAGTACTCTCATATCCTTTCTTGCTAGTGTATTTTTGTTGTTGCGGTAAACAAGTGATTCTTTCATTGTTGAAGACCCTCTAGCGACTATAAAAATAAACAGGAATAAAAATGCTGACCATTGATAATTTGTATTTTGGTAAGCATTGACTTTGTGTGCGATTAGGTCCCATGTACGTTTACCCCATATTCCTTTATCTTCTATAAAAGCGTCTGCCTTGTCACGACTTAATTCAAGCTAAACCCTTCAATGTAAGACACCAGTCTATGGGAATACACAAAACAGGAGTGCCAGTTTGGTATTCTTTAATGTTAGAGTTTAATTCTTCATGAAGAAACAACTATATTTTTAAATATCTTCTTAAAATATTTTTTCGCACAATGTTTGGATATCGGTGGACATGCATCATTGCGTAACCAGACATTTACAAATGACAGTTAACACTTAGATTATAGCCATAAAGTAGGACAATAAATTAACAAAAGACAAATCCGGGTCATGGGTTACAGATATGACACATATAAGTACTAACAAAAGACGATCAACATTAAAATCTAAAAGTAAATCAGAAACATGCATGGATCACGCAAAACACCGGACTAATGGGAGTTTGCTTCTTGCAAGACATTCGCCGTGAAAATAATTTGATATGAACAATGATGAAGACAAGCTTTTGTTTCAACTTTTTTTTAAATTTCCAACATGAGGCTGTTACGGCCCCGGCCAATGTTTTTAAGCATCACATATTTTACTTTCATTTTATTGTTAGCTTTCTGAAATAATGTTTTTTTTATAATTTCTTTTTTTTTTTTTTCAATTTCGGTTAAACACTATTTCTGATTTGCTTTTTTATAAATTTAAAATGTCTGCTTCTTTTTCTTCATCTTTTTGAAACCCCGGTTTTGTATTACCACTGTTCAGTTCAGTCAACAGCTGCCTCATGTTGGCATAAATGTGTTTGTAACCAATCTAACATGCTATTATTTCCTTATTTTTTATTCCGTGTTTATAAATAGTCTTGATCGGGGAGGCAAGATTTATTTTGTCTGTTGGTTGCTTAAGCTAGCGTAAACAAATCGATTTACGTCATACTCTGAAGTTGGATGGTCTTGGATGGAGATTGTTTTTAAATAAATGCCGTACCTTATTAGACTATTATAGTACTTTGGTTTCCTGTTGGATTTTTCTCAATCTTAAATTGGAAAGTTTTATTACATGTTTTGCATAATTATTTTTGTGTGCTTGCAAATGAACGATTTATAAATTTAGTCCTAAGCACAGCTAGCGAAATGTCTTTAGGGTAGGGTAATCTCCAGATCTCAGAGTGTAATTTTTATTTCAACTTTTACGTTTGCATCAGGACGACGTAAACAGCGAAACCGTTCTTTTGTTTAGACTGACATTCGTTTCTTCAAACAGAAATCGCTTTTATCTTTTTTTTTTTTTTTGGCAGTAAAGGACCGGTTTCTAAAAAACTTTCATACAATCGAATGAACGAAGTATATAAACTTCGGGAAGGTCAGGGATTATAACATATTTTTCGTAATTCTGAAAAAATCGAAAATTTACGGTAGTTAATGGTCGAATTGAAGCTAATATCTACCTAAAAAAATCAATGAGCTAAAATACTTTCATCTTAGTAATCTCTGGTGTATTTAAGATGGATTGGTTTGAAGCGAGAACAGACGAAATATGCTAACTAGTGCTGCTAAAAAACGGCCGTCTTTACCGAACGTCGCGATCAACACGCTTTTGTAATCGTAAATACCGTAAATTAAATATGATGGTGATTTTTTTTTTCGTGCACATATATATCAGTTTGAAACAAAATGCAAACTTTGCTTCATAGATATCTACATTTATTTGACTTGTCTGCCTCCAAAACATTTATTCGGCAGTTTTAAGAAAGTTCATTTTTTTCTTATATTGTACAGTGGCAGATATAACGGCTTTAACGTCGCAATCCCTCAGAGTCGCTACATTATATAATTATATGTTAACCTTCGAGGACTATTCTAAAAGACTGACTGATTTTATTTTTACCAGGGTGTTTTTTTTTTTTGTTCCGTTACTAAGGATATGTTTTTCTCCTTTATGAATCCATATTACAAGATTGACTGCAATAAGGATAAATTTTGTCTCATAGAAAAATCGGTAGTTTTTATCCGATAGATTTATTTTCCCATTTTTATCGGATATGTTATAGTTATTTTGAAAAATACAAACGATAATTATTCATAAAAGTTTCGTATGCATCATAAGTTTATTGATTGATTATAGAAATATCGAAGCAATTCTTTTAGTTTATATAATTTAATATACAATTAATTTTATTTAGTTATTTGGATTTAATTACATTAAATTAAAGGGTGCGAATACAATGATATATTAATGTAACTGTTTCAATAAATTGCATAGTATACAAATCCTTGTTCTAATATAAATAGTAATAATTTTCATCGGCGAAAAAGATAGATACTTTTGTTGTGTTGATTTTCTAAATTCTATTTGTTTAATCGGACATTGTAGAGTCTCATTTTGATTTTTTTTTTTGCCGTACTGGACTTATTGTGTATTGAGTTGAAACATGAACGCGGACCTCGATGAGAACATCTGGATTGAAAGTTTGCAAACGTTCTGACCAATGAAATTTATTTTGATATGAAACGCGAGCACCTAGATGAAATATTTTATTTATACGACAATAAGTTTTTATTTAGAAATTACCGCTAAAATATAGTTGATAAAATTATATCAGAGCAGCAATGCATAATTGTTTCTTTTCTATTCTTGTTTTTTTTAAACAAAGTTTGTGTTCATTTTTTAATTTGATAGGTAGACTTATATTAATGCCCGAAACGTAAATATACGTTTTTTTAAATGCATTAAAAGACATAAGAGAATGCCGACTTAGAGCAATTCATGGTCATTAAACTTTAATCAACCTACCCATCGTTATCCCAGACTAAAATGTATCTCATATAAAAAGAATACATGTTCATTTATAGCAAGACTTTATGTACGTCACGGTGCATGACAGCACAATAATCCCTATGCAGAATCGGAACCACAATTCACAATTTTCGTATTTTGCTGCTTTCCACAATTAACGCCCGTTTCGCGTCAGTGACCGGTATTTCAATTTGACACAATTTTTAAAGTTCATTGAGCTGTTACTTCATTTATAATTTTGAGCAAGACTTAACTGTTTATTAAAGTCAACAAATGTCAGCATTATCTTTATTAATTTTATTATTTATCACAACATTGTTTTTTTTTATTACAAGCTACTCCATACTAGTATATCAATATACAGCTAAGGAGTAGTTGTTGTTGACCGAAAATAGAAGATACATCGATTTAAACTATGTAAAAAATAAATAATCTTTGTAAGTTACTTTTAATTTCAGTGCCTATATTTAATTTTCGAGTACACTATAGTAATACAGAAAAAGAGAAACGAAGATATACAGGAATATATAAGGTTTCGTAAGTCATTACGAGTTTTCATAGCACTCAGCAAGTTTTGAAATGGATATGTGAGATAAAGATCTACTGCATTTGGGCAAATTAAAAATATGTTAAACATCTAACTCTTTTATTTTTAACAGATTCACAAGTTTTGCATTTTTTAAACCGTGCATCAATATTTCAATGTTTTTTTTTATTTAAATCCCTCATATGTCACGTGTATTGTTCATTCATTTGTTTAAATTTGTGAAGTATGTGACTTTACTAAGAAAACACGCATTTAACTATAGTCGATAAAGTTTGAAACAAATAAACGATAGGTACATCGATGTGGTTTTGCTTGAGTGATTTACCTGTACAAAGCTCGGGTCTCAACACGGTTTAAAACGAATTAATACCAGTTTGAAATAGTTTAACGGGGGCGTGGCCTATTTGTTTGACGCAACTTACCACCAACTTGAATTAAATTGAACGACTGCAAGCGAATCTATTTGACTGGCATTAAAATGATTTGATATGCATTGAAATAAATTAAAAATGATTTTCAATTTTTGTCAATCTTTATCAAATGACGATTAATCTCATTTAAATAGCATTAATGCGTTTTTGTCCGATCAAGTTGAATGCGGATTACTAGTGTTCACGATCGTTTTTCTCGATATATCGAACGCCAGCAGTGTTCTAATGAAATTATCTATATGAAAATAAGGATAATACGAAATTCTGTTTTTGTATGTATATTTCAAATAACTAGATTCAACTAATAATTTCTTTAAAATGTACGATTGTGGCGTACAATGGCGTAGTAGTAACGTTTAGTCATTGTGGATATCGGTGTAAACAATCTATTGATTTTTCATGATCTGAGTCACTTTTCTATTTAATTTTTTAACTGTATGTATAACATAAGCAAGCTTACATGTCGACACTAATAATATATACTCTTGTGTTTATTCCAAAGGATAATATGTAAAACAATGTAAAGTACACAAAAAATGTAGCTGTTTGGTATTTTTAATAATAAATCATAAATAATGTCGTTAGTTTGGAAACTTTGTGTAAAGTTGGGCCTTCAAGTATGTCTTTATTGAAAATGTTTTAACACCTGGTCCAATTCGGACAATAGAGAAACAGCACGTTGTGTCTGTCGTATTTTTTTCAATGATCTTACCCTAAATTTTACAATCGAATCCTTCTTAGAGTTATTACATTTTGGTATTGTTCTTTGTTTGTTATTTTCTTGAGAGAAGAGGTGCAAAGTCAAAATATTTATGTGAAACATACATGTTTTATTATTATATCTATATGGCAACAAAACATATGTGACTGCACCTGCGCGTTTGGAAATCTTCAAAACAATACATAGAAATACAACTCAACGAAAGGCTTTATTTAACTTGTAATTTCACTTTTGCAGCAAAAAATGTTTTCGAAAGACACAAAAGGGATATACAAGCCAATATATCGAAAATGATCTGACAATGCCATGATAAAAAAGGAACTAACAGACAAACATTAAATTAAACACAGCACAGATAACTAAAGACTGAGCAACACGAAACCCATTACAAAAAGGGGTGAATACGGGTACGTTGGAATGGTAAGCAAAGACTGTTCAACTTTCGGCGCCCACCGTGTTACTCTTCATATCAAGTGACTAGGCATTACAAAAAAGAAGATTGATAATTGACTATCATTTAACATGAAATCAATAAATCAATAAACCATCGGTCAAGTAAATGTGCCAACCCTGACACTTAACTTAATGTGAAAAATCTGAAAAAGAAAAAAAGAAAACAACAACAAAAAAACGACCTCCGAGAAAAAATTAGAATGGTGAGTCTGTTAAGACAAAACTAAAAGCTTGAAGATTTCAAACGAATTGAAAACAACTCCCATATTCCTAACTAGGTACAGTAATGTTTTAATGAAAAAGTTGGTGGATGTAATCTGGTTTTATAAAATTGAGAATGGAAATGGGGAATGTGTCAAAGAGACAACAACCCGACCATAGAAGAATAGACAACAGCAGAAGGTCACCAACAGGTCTTCAATGCAGCGAAAAATTCCCGCACCCGGAGGCGTCCTTCACCTGGCCCCTAAACAATATAGAATGAAATTCAAAACAGTGTGGCTGTAGCCATTGATTGACACATTAAATTCATCCATTGACTGGGACAATTTAGGTGAACGTTTGTATGTAACGACCACTGCTCACTATGTACTTTTTAAAGACACTTAAACTATGGGGTCACCAAAGATTCTCAACACCTTAATAAAGTAATTCGAAAAATTAATCAGAAATAACACGATGTTTTGATTTATATCAATTATATAAATCAAAACATAAAGGTTATTCCTGATTAATTTTTCGAATTATTTTATAATTAAAGGCGTTAAGAAACCTTTGGTGACCCCACAGTTTAAATGTCTATCGTAGGTACGTTGTGAACAGTGGTCGTTACAGACAAACGTTCACGTAAATTGTCCCAGTCAATGGATGAATTTAATGTGTCAATCAATGACCACAGCCACCCTGTTTTGAATTTCATTTTATATACTAGTTCAGTGATAATGAACGCCATAATAATCTCCAAATTGTATACAAGAAACTAAAATTAAAAATGATACAAGACTAACAAAGGCCAGAGGCTCCTGACTTGGGACAGGCGCAAAAATGCGGCGGGGTTAAACATGTTTATGAGATCTCAACCCTCCCCCTATACCTCTAGCCAATGTAGAAAAGTATAGCTAGCTAAACCTCTCATCTAATTCATGACCGTCGCGTAACGTCCATTATATTTGTAACATTAACGATGTGTGAACAAATAAACTGACACAAAAGATAAAATTAACACAATAATACAATGGCGGGATGTATAAGTACTGAAGTACTGAGCTAAAAAGGGAGTTAACTGTGAAGGTTAAAGATATGCAATTACAAAGACAAAGACAAATAACAATATCACTAGAGCACGTAACTAAGATGATAAACAACGTCAATATCTATAATCATTACTTTAAGATCATCATGTATTATTGGATAAGTTGAAAATTGTTATTTATAAACAAGGTCTTGGTGTCTTCCGGTGAACTTTTATAGAAAAGGAACGAGACGTTATTTGATAAAAAAAAAATAGGCAAAAAGATACTCCAGCAATACTAATTTCTTGTTCCTTGGTGCATGCTTTACCTTTATCAAGACACGGCTTTTTCAACCAAAATTTAAAAAATAATAATTTGCTAATTGTATTTTATAGCTATCGGCTAAAATGGACTTATTAAATAAAGATGTTGATTGTATTTTTTAATGAAATGATGCGGTTAAATGGCTTAACATGTCACCTAAAGGGTGTTTTTTTTCACTATCTAATCGTTTTGGAAACGCACTTGTTTAAATAATAGTTTTAAATGTCAAATGTTTCTTTAAACGATGGCTAACGGTGGTTAAACTGTTGTTATAAAGAAAAATATTTAAAACTTAGAAAATCTTTGACTCAATTTAAGTCGTTATCCTTCAACTTGTCGAGAGTATCCAAAAATCTAATAGCATTGCAGATTAATCCGTGTTCAAAGAAGAAAAAGCATTTGATTTTATGATTTATATTGCAATTTTACAGTATCTTTTGAAACATGATGTTTGTTATTAATGAGTTTCCATTTTTACAATGTAGATTTTAACGTAGATATGTAGAAACATAGACAGCTTTTTATGAATGTTAGTGTAATAGAAAACAAATACATTTTTAAAGTGGCGAAGAATATATTGTTTTTGCGAAAGAGTTGGCAAAAAAGGAAATTGACCCAGGGGTGACTCTTTTGTGGATTACCTGAGTGCTCATTTATTCATAATTAGTTTACAAAATACTCGTATTACTTCTATTCAAATTCAAAAACTTTATCATTTGAAGCTTTATTTGCTGGACAAACACCATATTTATCGTGAAACATGTTAATAAGACAAATGAAAGACAAGACTATTACAGCGAAGACATTTGAAAAATGAAAAGCACAAAACACACCACTTAACCCTTAAGCAAAAGCAACTTATACTACTTTTAAACAACACAAATGTGGTTCCAGATGTTTCTGAAAAGATTGTGGTTTGTGTTGCCTTCTTTGGTTTTACATATAAATGGCAGTTTTCTGCATTTCTGTTACAACAAAAGCACATTCAGATGTGGAAAGTCAGATATAAAGGGTAAATATCATCAGTGTACGGAGAAGAGATTAACTAGGTCAGGGCACTTCCAAGTGTGATTGCGTATTGTATACGTGACGATCTGAATACACTACTAACTGTCTGCTCTTTGACTGCCTTTAAAAAAGACATCAGCACTAAAACTTGTAACTTAAAGGATAACAGCAAGAAATGAAAACAAATTAAAGTTAGCGGATACAAATGTTTAGAAACGAACAAAACAAAGAGATTTGTGTACATCCTACAACAAACCAAAAAAGGTAAACGAGCTCATATATTGCAGTTTATTTCTTTTCAAACCACTCGTTCAAAAATGAAAAGAAATTTAAATTACTATACCGTAAAAAAGTCAAATAAGAATAATTTTATTTCTCACGGTTCGAAGAAAAGATCCTGGTATGTCATGTATGTCGAAATGATTGATTTGTTTGTCTAGCCGTCGTTTCGTACGGACATGACTTAAAACTTAAATATATATGTATATACAATTAAAGTTTTGTTTATTCATTTCAAGAATTTTTATTTTATCTAAATTATCTCGTAAAAGCAGGTGAGGTCCGACTACCTTTTTCCTGAGATAGGCTTGTGCATTATCGTCGGATACGGGTTTCCACTGAAAAAAGGGGTTTTCCTGGACGGCCTCGATAATCCTTTAGGGAAATATTTTTTGCAATAATTAAGATTGATAGAGGGAGAATGTTCTATTAAACAGAGAATTACGACAGGTTTGTTATTTGCTGTTAGAAACAATATTGTATTTGTAATAATGATATTACATCCGGCGTCAATCAAATATGGCGGGCTGTCGAAAAATTGATATATGCGTTTGTGTTGGTTTCTTTACAATCATATGTATTATAACATGTATAATACCAGTATTTTATAAGTAGTTGTATAGACTGGTATTGTTTTCGTATGCTTTTTCGTTTATTTTTATTGAAAATAAGGAGGTATGTTATGATTGGCAGTTAGACAATTCATGATAAAGGCCAGATGAATTAGTGTGACCAATAACAGAATACAGTGCTGTCTCCAACAATGAGAAAATCCAATACCGTATAGTCGGTTATGAAAGCCAGCTTCATGAAAAAAAATTATTTTGAACTCATGTTCTGTTGATGAGGATTTCTTGTCTGTTTGTTTAGTTTTATATTTTTCAAATGCAAATATTGTGTTGATGTTTTGTATGTTGAATACTTTTTCAATTGAATTGCCTTACAGCACAATTGAGGGGTAAGACTCACAGTAAAAAGGCTGGGAACGCCACAGGAAAGTAAACCAACTAGAAAGATCAAGAAACTCGCTATTTTAATAAAGAAAACATCAAAGTAATGACATTACAATTTTACAATATAATTTCAAAGTTAAAATAAATTGAAAACATTAATAAAGTATAATATATAATTACAACTAATTGTTGAATAATAAATTAATTATTGTTATAAATGTAAACCTTGTAATTTAGAATAAATATTAGTTACTTATAAATTTTATTTAACTTTTCCAAAATAAAAAGAAAAAGAAAAATAATTTAGATATAAATTATTTTCAAACTAAGAACTCACCTAGAAATATCAAGAAAATCGCTATTAATGAAATAGCGGCTTGATTTAGTTTATATAGTATTCGGTTCGTACTTAGCAACAATAATTTCCATAGTTTCTGAACTAATTGTCAAAACAAACGACTACGTAAATGAAAAATTAGATTAGGATGACCCCAATATAGTATGGTCAAAAACCAGGCCAAAACTCGAAATTATATGAAAACAGTTTTTCTCTAATTTCTTTAATTTCTTATTTCGAAATTTACCAAATTATATTTAAAACATATTTTAAAACATTTTTCTTTTATAAAATAGAACAATTTGTTATCGAAAATATACACAACGAAATATACAACAATCATAATTTATGTAATTTAAGATATTTATAAATGTCAATATAACTTATTTGTTTTGTTCAAATATCTTAACACTAAAAATTGCCTACGTAGTTTATCCATTGTCCAAACACTTGCTACTTGGCATTTTTCCACCAAAATTAAGTAATAGTCAACTTCGGTCCGAACTGAAGATAAAAATTGCATGACATCAATGTTATAACTATATAGAGGTCATTCTGACAACATGATATTAAATATTGAAATCTATTTGCCATAAGATAATTTAAAGTAACCGCTGATATTTACTTTTCACTTTATACATAAAAGTCGATAAAAAACTGTAACAAATGACCATACATAAATTAATCAATAATCTAGATTTGTTTTAGATTTATGAGTTTGACCGTCCCTTTGGTATCTTTCGTCCCTCTTCTATATGAAGCAAATAAATTGCAAAATTCTATTACAATACAAACCAACTATGAACGTTTGATGAAGGTTTAAATAATCGCATTAAATTGACCATACACATTGAAATAAAGTTAAAATATAGTGTTTGTCTAACCTTTCCGTTGGGATATCTTTCATCGGAAACTTAACTACTTTAGATAAAAATATTTTACCTTACGCATATATGAAGTTTTAAACGGATGTGTATCCTTATTTTAAAAACAAGGACATTAAAAAAGTAGCTGATGAAAAGTTTACGCTTATTTTCGTCTTTGATCACCCTAGATCTCTGCTGTTTCGTAAGTTTTATTACTGCTAATAAATAGAATAAGTCGTATTTTTTTACACTGGGAAATGCCTGTGCCAAGTCAGGAATATGACAGTCGTTTTCCAATCGTTTAATATGTTTTAACTTTTGATTATAAAAAGGACTTTCTGTATTGAATTTCCCTTTTGTTATTTTATTTTTTTGCTAGATTTTATACTTCAATGCATGACTTAAGTATGAATAAATCAGCTTTGATTTTTTTTCAATAACTAGAATTTCACATATTAACATAATGCGGGTGGAAAATTGTGTTCTCAAAAACGTTCAAAAAGTAAAATAATAAAACTACGAGGAAAACTCAAAACAGAAAGTCCTTAACAATTGCAAAACCAAAAGCTAAAGAGCTTTAAGATACTTTCTTGAAATGAAATTCTTAATTTTCATGTCACCTTGCTCTTATTTAAGTTCCTAGTCGTGCAAAATTGCCAAAATTTTCATAGATTGTTCATAAAAAAAAACACTGGACACTCATTTGCAAGTCCGCCGCCGCCTCTCCTTAGAGCTGCAGTGTCATGTTTATAACCAAAATGTGCAGAATTACATGGGATTCAATAATTTCATTGCTCTTCTGCTATTATTATTTTATATATTTTGCCATTTGATTTAGAAAAACATGGGATTGACCATTATCCAACGGGAGTTTGGTTAAATCCCATGGGTTTTTGGCATGGGATAATTGTAGTCTTATTGGGTATTTGTTGTCCCATAATAATATTGTTTAATATCCTTTTGGACCAAAAAAAAATCCTATGGGATTCAAATCATAAATATACAGTAATGTGTATGTTACAATTAGTTCTTGTAAACGATGTGCCCCAAATTAATGTTTAACGCAAACTATTTTGCAAAATATTTGGCCATGTTGAATGAATAGCAACACGAAAGGTGCCAAATGTAGGGCAGGATCTGCTTACCCTTCCGGAGTACATAAGATCACACCCTCCCCCTGTTTATGGTGGAGTTCGTAATGCTGAGTTTTTAGATTTCTATATCATGTTTTGTGTACTGTCTGTATTTTTTTTCTTTCTAGCCGTCAAGTTGTCAGTTTAATTCTGACTCAATAGGTAAAGGAAGATGTGGTATGAGTTCAAATGAGCCAACTCTCTATCCAAGTCACAATTACAAAAAGGTCAACCATTATAGGTCAAAGTACGGCCTGAAACACGGAGCCTTAAGTTTGAATGTCCCTTTGGTATCTGTTGCCTCTCTTTTATTGCTCGCTTTATTTATATTTCAACAGCGTAACACATTCTAATAATTTTAACCATTCTCAAAGAATTAAAAAAATATATCATATAGTAAAAATTCTTCGACAATGAATAAAACAATTTTTAATGTTGATATTGCATTCATATTGTCTATCAAAAGGGCAATCCAATGGCCAAAGAGAAAAACTACGAACTGACCACAACCGCAAATATGAAATTGAAAATCCGAAACTAAACGATAAAAGATAATGTCACATATAACTCACTAAGCTGGAATGTGAACATGCTTAGGATGAACACGGCCGTTGTCGTTGGAAACACCATGTGCATTATGTTATAAAAGATTGCAAAACGAAAGCAAATGTAACATGAACTCCTTTGATAAAATAAAAAATGAAAGTTGGTCTCCAAAATTGTGACGCAATTTCTTTATCACTATAATAATTAACCATATGTGTTAAACATTGCATTGATATATATCAGTGACTTTCATTCAGTGTGTCACTATTACAAAAAAAATGTTTTACAGGAAAATGGAAGGTGAATCCCCTGTATGTGGCATCTGCGATTCCAGACATATTTCTAAACCATCTACAGCATGGTGTTTTGAATGTAATGAAGGACTCTGTGAGGAATGTAAAGAACACCATACCCTGAATAAAGCATCGAAAAGTCATGGTATTATACCTGTAACCGAATATCAAAAGTTACCTGCAAGTGTCCTTCAAATTGTAGAATCCTGCAAATCCCATGGTGACCGATGCCAAGCTTACTGTCATAAACACGAATGTTCTTGTTGTACCAAGTGTCTTTTAGAAGACCATAAGAACTGCAAAGATCTCACAGACATAAAAGATGTTGTTGGCAGCATCAAAGCGTCAAACATGCTTTTAGAAATTGAAAAATCATTGCGGGAAGTTACTGATAATTTACAAAGAATTCAAAAGAATCGTGCTGGAAATTTGTCATCTCTTACACTTTACAAACAGACGATTGAAAATGAAATTCGGATAGCTAGGCATACAGTCAATGAACAGTTCGATCATCTTGAAAGAGAGTTATTGAAAGAACTACAAACGATTGAAAACGACACAAGAAAAAAAATCAACAAAATTTTGGAATCTGTAGAGCGGAAAGCAGAGGACATAGATAGACTTCAAATAAGTCTTACAATAATAAAGCAGCATGCATCCGACCTACAAACTTTCCTTGTCAGTAAACAGATTGAGCATGAATTGGTGGATACAGAAAGCTTTATACAGTCAATACAAGATAACAATGAGCTATCAGATGTCATCATCTCTTTACAAACCAATGATATGATGAAAAATCTCGGAAATATTAGAAAATTTGGTGAAATCGTTGTTCAGACCAGTCAGAGTGATATCTCATTAGTGAGACATAAAATCCGCCAGGCACAGGCCAACGTTGCTGGTATGGCCAAGGGCAGCCGTGACGATCTGTATGAAATAGTAAAAACTGCGGAAGGTTTGTAAAATTCATATTTAAGTTTTTGATTATGTCCCTTCTTTTATTCCCTTCACTAGTAGCAATCCGTAAAGCCATCGTTACACAACCAGATTGAAATCATGACTAACACGTAAGTACTCCTCAATAACTCAATAAACAGTATCTATGGCGCAAAATCATAGTACAAATATTGAATTTTAAATATACTGTAACCTACATTCAACTGAGTATATATTATTTGATGAGGCATCCCGGAAATATATGTTCCTGTACACATTTTTTAATTTTTCAGTAACTTCGTAACCTTGTACATAACATACTGACCATATATAAATAGGTATCTTGCTCTTATTATATGCCACCATTATCAGAGTATGATCGTAATTGACAACACTGTTGCTTACACAAAAAGGGCAAACAAAAAAACAACAGTACAAAAAACACAACATACAAAACTCAGCATTTCGTACGTATCTTAGACAGAACGCCATCTAACTACCATTCGAGATGAAATCCTGAAACTGCCGATGGTCATCTAACCCATTATTCACTTTAACATACATATACAAATGTAGATTGAAAGTAGTCACGTGTAATCTGATTTTGCTTATACAGCTTCTATCTATTATAGGTTTCAATACAATGGCAAAAATGAAAATTCCAGCGTTACTATTTTATTCTACACAGCCCCATTAATGGGGATATAGATCACCTATATTCGAAAACACGAAACAGTTTGTAAGAAGAAGCAGAATATTGGTATAAGATAATGAAACAAGCCACAATTCAGTGGTTGGCGTTTATTGCTGTATCTCATATTTGTTTTTTGTGTCCTGTCTTGTACATGCATCCCCTTTTGTGCTTCATACAAAATGTAATTCCATCAAGGCCTTTAGATGACAATAAAAAGATTGTTTTTACTACCCTGTTAAATTACTTAATTGAAGCCTTCAGTTTTGTATGCTACAGCCATGCAATTTACAGTTAGATGATCTTATATCATCACATTCTTTTCTCTCCTATGTACTTAATTGGTATTGTTTTGACAGTGTCACGGAAAACACATGATGTCAGGACTGTTAAAAATTTATTGGGCAAAAAATCTTACTATGGAATGCCTGTAAATTGTTGTCAGGAGATCAAAATATTACAGATTCTTATGAAGCATATATATATTACGTAATAATTTTAGAGTATTTGTATTTTACTTCAGATCCTTGTTTCATCGTCACAGTAACTCCAGGTGAAGATGCGCTGAAATTTGGATTAAACGGGCAATACAGACTGCGTCTTACACCAAGTTGTTTTATATTAGAAGATATTGAGAAAATGACACCAACATGTTGTTGGCCATATAAGATAGTACGAAAATTTGGAATTAAACGAACCTTCGAAAACTGTTATTCAATCACTGTAGGGAGAAAGAATGTCCTAGGTGTAGGTACTGTCGATTTTATTTGTAATTCAAGAGATGAGCAACTTAAAATCGCCCGCATTGTAAACTTTAATACTAAAATAAAGTAATCAAAGGTCACACATTGAATATAATGGATAAAGATACGAATTGAAAGATGTAAAGAAAATACAGAAAGATGAATATTGGACAAAAACTCAAACAAGTATAAACCCTACAACAAGAAAAACATTGTCACAAAGGTATATCCCGTTATATTACTTTTGTAAGACAGATTATGTAGTCATTTAGTGTTTCAATTACTTTTTTTTTGTATGTGTGTAACATGTGTAGATAGATCTTTGTCATAGGCTAATCAAAAACATTTATAAGATAAGTTAATATGATAATCCTGGTACCTTTGATAACTATTTACACCACTGGGTCGATGCCACTGCTGGTGGACGTTTCGTCCCCGAGGGTATCACCAGCCCAGTAGTCAACACTTCGGTGTTGACATGAATATCAATAATGTGGTCATTTTTACAAATTTCCTGTTAACAAAACTTTGAATTTTTCGAAAAACTAAGGATTTTCTTATCCCAGGCATAGATTACCTTAGCCGTATTTTGGATCCTCAATGCTCTTCAACTTTTTACTTGTTTGGCTTAATAAATATTTTGATATGAGCGTCACTGATGAGTCTTATGTAGACGAAACGCGCGTCTGGCTTACTAAATTATGATCCTGGTACCTTTGATAACCAATTAATAGTCTGTTGCTGTCATTTTTGAACTATTTCAAAGCCAATTAACTCCTTAATGTAGGGGGGATGGCAAAATAGACAGGATCCACGTCAGTAGTGGGAGAAAGATTATCATAATTTCAATATGATACTAGTGACATACATTTGAATTGAGAATGGAAATGGGGATTGTGTCAAAGAGACAACAACCTGGCAAAAGAGCTGAAAACAGCCGAAAGCCATCCATGTGTCTTCAATACAGCGAAACTATCTCGACCCCGGAGACGTGCTTCAGCTGGCCCTCAACAAAAGTGTGTACTAGTTCAATATTCCCAATTAAATATTTGACTAGTTATCTAAAGGGATAAAAACAAAAACGCCCAAATAACAATTCATCAAAAATAGGTTTGACACCATCAGAGAAAACAAATACAAAATGGCGGTCAAAAAAAATGGACTTGTCGAAAGTAATTTCACAAACACATGAGTCTATATACGTGGAAATACTAGACCTACAGTTGTAGTGTCATTAGTAGAACCTAATTCTCACCACTTTAGTCGACCCATATTTCAGAGAATCCCGGTATCGAATTGCCCTCTGCATGAGCATCAACGCATCTCTCAGTCTCCAATGCGGTGTGCACTTATAGTTCCTTGCAATTCAAAAATGCCTAATCAGCTTCTAGCGAACCCATTAATACAGCTCCTAATGTCACAATACAGATGATTTGTTTTTTATAAACAAATAAATAGAATGTATAAACAATACTAACTCAGTTATACACCAACAGTAACAAAAACTTGCCTTATTGGAAAACATCAGCAATAAACTTTATATAATCTAGAAGAACATAAAAGATTTGACAATTGAAAAAAACGATACTAAAAAACACAAGAACAACAACCACGTACGTTGGCAAACCAAGCATAATAGAAAATTGAGTAGATCCAATGGAACAAGTCAACAACTACTTAGGAAATGAAAACTTTGAACTTATACATGGTATAGACTTCAAACACATTCAATAAAGGATTAAAGTCATTCTAACTGAGCTAGAAATTCGAGATGCAAGCACAATTGCCTTTCAAAATGTGAATAGTTTCAGACCACGAAATGACGATAAACCTAGAAATATTATTGCGAGATTTTCACAATACGATAACCACCATAGCGTGCTTCGAACAGTCTAAAAAAAAACTCTTACTGCGATTTATTGTGTTTGCATTTAGAATTTGAACAGTCATAAAGTTGATAGAGTTTTACGCTAAGTTACATCAGTTTTATGGGCTTCCTTTTTTTTTAATTTACCATTTTTTTATTTACATAGACGTTCGGTAATTTTGTTAAACTTGTGTTTATGACATCTGGGGATGGTTTTGTGAAAGCTTCAAAGCTTGTTGCCATGTCCTATTTATAATTTATTTGATGCATTTTCAAGTGTATATTTGGGGACATTAAATATGTTTAAACTAACGGCAAAACAACCTACATATTAAAGAATGTATATAACACAATAATCATAGATATGTCTGCCTATGTGTAGTGACAATTGCAAATTGTACCTTGTCCATCGGGTTTCTTGTGATTAATCAAGAAATCAAGAAATACAAGGTGTTAGAACATGTAGAATATGTTCCAAGTACCTAGAAAATCAACCTAACAATGTTATAGAGTATGTATAATTCTCTACTTCCAGACGGACCAGTGCCAAAACCTGTATTTGTTAATTCTATTTTAGAATCATAATCACTTTGAATAAATAGACATGTCTGCCTATATGTGTTGACAACTAAAATTATAACTTGTTCGTAGGATTTTTTTTATTAAAATATTTATAAAATGCCTTGAAAATCAATCTTAATATGTGAGAGAAGATCTGATTTTTCTTATAACAAACTTATCTTATTTTTTATATAATATACTAGGCAAAAAAAGAAACGTTACATTGGTTTTTAATTTGAAAATATCACATATATTAATTTCAAATATTTTCATGATTAAAACTAGTAATCTGAATGATTTGTCCATCAAATTTACTCATTCATAAAAATATGTCATTTTCTGATTTCGAACAAAAAACCATTATTTCCAAAAATTTACATGTATAGAGATGGAATCGAGTTGTCCGTAAGGTCTTTAATTGTGTCGAACACGATTATTAATAAAAGGTCGCATTAATTTTTTTTTAAATTACACGTAAGTCATTATAGGCCCCGTCTACGCCAAAATGAGAGAGAACGAGCTATTGGGATATTGGCAGCAGGAATGACTCCAGCGCAGGTTGCAAATCATTTTAATGCCTGCAGAATGACTATTGCAAGGCTTAAGACTCGTCTTAGAGATAACTGGCACAACAAATGAATGCCCCCGTAGTGGCAGGACACCTGAAACTACGTTACTTCAAGACAGGCACATCCGCATCATTCATCTCCGGAGTCGGTTAGTAAACGCGTCAAAAACTGCCCGACAAATACGGAAGACATAACAACAGAATATCTGCTCAAACAGTTCGTAACCGATTGCGTCAAAATGGTCTAAAAGCTCTTCGTCCATTGAAGGGACCTATCCTTACGCAGCGTCACAGGATGACGCGACTTCAATGGACTCGGGTACGGATTCGAAGGAATAGGCAAACATGGAGACAGGTTCTTATTCTACCGATGAATCTTTTAAAATTCAACTTGAAATTTAGCGACGAGAGAGCCAGGTCTAACGGAGGCGCAATAAACGATTTTCTTATGCGTGCGTGCAGGAAACAGATCGATTTATTGGTGGCGGAATCATGGTTTAGCGCGGAATAACCTGCCAGGAACGCGCCGAGCTCAAAATCATCGTTGGTAACCTTAAAGGTATAGGGATGAAATTCCAGTTTTCTCCCGTTTCCCCGAAGATATCGTTTTAACCACGTTTTCCAGCAGGACAACGCCCGTTGTCACGTGGCACATATTTCGATGACCTTTTTTAACAATAACCATATTCGTGTGTTGCCTTGGTAGCAATGTCTCCAGATTTATCGCCATTTGAACATCTTTGGGACGATATTCAACGATCGACGTATCAGAAATAGCAAAAATCCACTGGAAACGCTCGCCCAGCTCCGAACAGCTCTTTTCAGGGAATGAAACAACATCCATCAAGACTTTATTCGACGTCTTATTGATTCGGTGTCAGACGGTCATAAATGCTAGAGGTCGTCATACAATGTATTGACATGTTAACCTGAATTCTGTACTCGTCCTGTTAAAATTATCCAAAAATGTGCAATACTGTTTTCAATAAAGAAAACTTGTTATTGTTCTCTTCAAAAATATGTTAGCTAACTATTCCATTAACTTTTTGTTATCATTTTTTTGTTAAAAAAAATTAAATGATCTTATAAGCATGTAACGTTTCTTTTTTTGCCTAGTATATATAGATGATCATTCATATTTGCATGACGTCTTGTCAAGGTATAACTAAATAGATATAATTTACATTTGCATTTCTTTTCTGGATACTATCAATGACTCTTCAAATTCCGTTGATGATATATGTGATAAAATTAATGATGTAATAGCAAATTTTAAAATATGGCATTGGGGTTTGTTACAATTGCCGGGTTTACTATCCATTCGAACCCCTAAAAAACAAGTGGTTTGTTACAATTTCCGGGTTTACTATCCATACGAACCCCTAAAAAAACAAGTGTTGTTTAGGGGTTCGTATGGATAGTTAACCCGGCAATTGTAACAAACCCCTGTGATATGGTGTGACAATAATGATGATTCTAAATATTAAAACATCCAAATCGATATTATTAGTTACATAGTGTGCTAATGACCTAATACGGTATATATGGGGTCAGTAAATTCCATATTTCCATAATCATCAATTTCTTCGTCTGTTGGAACTTTTAAGTTTTTTTCTCAGTACCGTTTTGTTTTTATAAAGGGACATAACACCATTACTAACCGTGTATGAAATAAGCCCCGCCCCTTCTTACCTAATATGGAATATAAAGGGACGTAACTCCACTACTAACCGTGTATGAGATAAACCCCGCCTCCCTACTAACCTAATATCAAATATACACGGTTTGCACGCGGACGCTTTTAACCAATCATATTCCTGGAAATGTATAGGAGGTAAGATAATAGTTGGTTCACATATAAAGCTTCAAAGATTACAAAAAATGGAAGATAGAATACAGTGGAATTCGTTTACAAAACGTAAACAGTGAAAAATTACTTGGAATCATAATCCATGATTGTCTTTTATGGAATCAACAATAAACATTATGTACTGTGATTAGAACTAGACTAAATCGATTAAAGCATTATATTCCAAAAAAAGGTTTATATTTATTTTATAATGAATATGTACTTCCTCTTTTTGACTATTGCTGTACAATATGGACTGAAACAAGTAATCTGAATATGGAAAAATGTTAAAAGTACAAAAAAAAGAGCAGCCAGGATCATTCTTAACAAAGCATATGACACACCGTCAAAAACTTTATTTTAAAAATTAGGATGGTTAACTTCACATATCACAAAGGAGTATTAATGTATAAGTGTGTAAATAGTCTTGCACCTGATTATCTTTATCAATTACTTAACAATAACCAAAATGTTAATGCAAGATATTCTTTGCGTTCATCGGACAATAATTGTCTTTTCATAAAACGATTCTGTATGTTTTTCGCCTTTTGTTTTGCATAAAAAGTATGTATGTAAATGTATATATGATATTATTGTATATTTTGAATTATTCAGAGGGCATCAGGGGAGATTAGTATTGTACTAACTGATTTTACCATCTTTTAATAAAGTTTTTATTATTATTGAATTATAAACGGTGGTGTTATACTTACCGTACTCGCTTAAACTATGATGCGTAATATTTTTTCAACAAGGACGCAAGAGTTATAACATGCATATGAGAGGTATTTGTTATTGATATGTGTTATATGTGCAGGAAGACAGTTTTCGTTACATGGTCAGCATTATTTATATGCTTAAATGTGTCGCTATCTAATTTTCAAGAATCTCACATATCCACTTTTAATATGATGTTCTTAATATTGAACACCATCTGTCATAATAGTTCTTATCATGTAATGTAACCAGAATGATTTTTTTTTGGAAGAGATATTTTTTTCGTGTAACATACACTAGTTAGACTTTTCGTCACTTTTAATGTAAAATGTTGAGTCTTGTGCTGATTAAAAAAAAAAGTATAATGAACATTGTGATATAGTTGCTTTTTTATTATTTTTAATAAAACTTTAACAATATGTCTGTTTCTGAAACATCTGTGCGAAGTAGGGACTTAAAGCGTGCTTTTGTTAACTATATGCTAGCACAGATTTCCATTTTTGAAGGGCCATGCAAGGTTATGTCATCAATCCATGTGTAAAAATAGACAAAAGGAATAAACTGCAGATTTTGATTCTCCTTTTATCTATCCTGAAATTATAAGAAATCGGGACAATCCATTTTTCAGTAATTGCCCCTTGAATGTCAATGTTTAACTATATGATATGTATAGCTTTAGATTATTTTGATAAATATGCCAATAGAGAAAACTTTAAACAGAAAGAATGATTAGGTAGACCAAGTCTAAAAACATGGCCAAACATTACCAAAATCTTCAGTTCACTTATAGTTAAAACAGTTAGTAAAGGCATTTTTTTCAAATGTAGAAAAATGTGGATTGAACCTGGTTAAACCTCTCACTTGTACGACAGTCTCATCGATATGAACGAAACCGATAGTCTCATAGATATGAGCGAAACCGACAATCAAAGGAATTGTTGCCATTTAATGACAATGTTTACCTTTTAGGTCGCAGGCGTTTGTGGAATCCCCCCTTTTTTCCATCTTCTGAATATATTATGTGTGTTTTTTTATTAAATATTCAAGAAATAATGTTTTAAGGTGTATTTACAAAAATTATCAGAGTGATAGAATATTCAAATAGTTCAACATAGCTGAAACGACCATCTTCGCGTACTTAAACAGCTGAAATGTTCAGCAAAATTCAAAGCAGTCGAATTACTCGTTTTGTATCCAATCTTACAGAAAATATGCAAAATGTTGTTTAATCAATAATGTTCCATTTATTAATCATTTAGATTAGAATGAAAAGATAACATTAATTAAACCTTAATTCGTTCTCATATATAGTTGATGACTTATCACGGATCTTATATATTATCATATTTTCAAACATATTTATTTCTCAATGTGATCACTTGTTAGGATCCTGTTGGTTACTATATAATGGTTAGTTGGTTTTACAATTACCTTTAATAGAGAGAGAGGGGGAAAGATACCAAACGGAACTTTCAAACTTATAATTCGAGAAAGAATTGACAGAATGCCTTGACAAAAACGGAAACGACCAAATTGAATACAAACAACAGTATACAAATCACACATGTAAAACTAAAGACTGAGCAACACGAATCCAACCAAAACACGCAGTGATCGCATATGCTCCATAAAGGTAAGTCGGTAGATCCTGTATTTTCAGAACATAAATGTCAGTCATGGTCAGTATGCTTCTACATGCAAAGGTTGTCAATCTAAGTGATAAAGTACAAACGTTATGCACCTAAATAAAATCGGACAATGTCTACTGCCATACTAGGGTAAAAAAGGTTAAATTTGAGAGTGACCTGACTTAGGTATATGGCACAACCCATCCATAATACTTCAACATACCAAGTGTAGTCAACCTCAATTCTACAGTACGAAAGTAATGATAAAAAAAACAAATTGAACAACGTTCGACTATCATAGCATCAAAGGTAAATAAAGGCAACAGTAGTATACCGCTGTTCAAAACTCATAAATCCATGGACAAAAAACAAAATCGGGGTAACAAACTAAAACCGAGGGAAACGCATTAAATAAAAGAGGAGTAAAGTGACCTGAATTCGGTATATAATACACACCCCAAGTACTTGGTGCTACCGAATACAATTTTTCGGATAACCCCCTTAGTTTAACAGTAAAAATCTGTAGTTAAAGTTATGAACTGGAGTAAGAAAATCAAAGCACTGCTGGAAAATTAAAAAAAAAAAAAAAAAAAAAAAATAAAAAGTGCCACATGTGAAGCAGGATATCCCATTCGGAGCACCTGAGATCACCTCCGGTTTTTTGTTAGGTTCGGGTTGATCAGTCTTTATTTTTTGTCGTAGTTTTTTGTACATGTATACTGTTTTTTTTTTATCTTTTCTTCTTTTTACTGCCAAAGCGTTGTCAGTTTATTTTTGCGTATGAGTTTGAATGTCTCTTTGGTATCTTTAGTCTTCAGATCTCCTTTTGAATGTTTATTGAAGTATGATATTGAAAACTATATGTATTCAATCTGAGTAACTATTACAAACTTATTTGATAACAATGGTGATTTTGATGGATGATTTTGGAGGATTGTGTTTAATAATCAGTGACAAATATTACATGCATGTTGGAACGAGAGCAGGTTGATATGATATGGTAAGAACCTGCTTTATACTAGAACAAGCTAAGCCGGACTTTTGTGATGTGCTCGTTTAGAAGTTAACAGTCTATAGGAAGGTAAGTCATCCTACAAGGACACAAAATTCCGAATCCTATCCCTCAACTCTTACAACAAAATGATTAGAAATTCGCGAAAACGCAGCAAACAGCAATTTTCAAGTTTTGATTTTACCCAACTTAGACTTCGAAGACTCAAGTAGATGGATCACGCTATCACAAAATTGGCAAAGTAGTTTACATCTTCGATACAAGTAGATTGTTTGGTAAAAAGTGTCCTTAAAAGAGGGTCACTTGTAATGACCATTCCATCGTAAAACTAGCAATCTGATGATTTCAGGGAATATGTTGCAGGGATCATGGTTGAAAAAATATAGCACAAAAAAGGTACCTTGTCTTGTGCAAATCTTGTTGAAAAATTACTAAGATACCCAAGGTAAGAAAACTGTGATCCTCAATCAATTCCATGATAGCTGGTATACCACTTCAAAATGTGTCCAATCTTGCTATGATAGTAACTCGTAGGAGCTTATTGCACAAAATTGATAACCACTTTTGTAAATTTGCTGAAATACCATATTTCAATTCTAGGATTTTACTCAGACATAAATAGGACAATATATGCAAATTACACTTGATGGAAGCACTGTACCAAGAGATTATCAAATGGTTCAGACATCTTTGATACTTTATGCAGAACAATATATCAATACAAAGGGCACCTGCAATGACCATTCAAATTTGATAATATTTCTCTGACTGAATAAAAAATATGAAACAATCATATACTACCAATGTCAAGGCCGATTATAGGATCAATTTGTAACGTAAAATGTTTTTTCAATTATCATTAATTTTAAAATAATCTAACAAAAGTGTTAGTAAAGTTAAGGAAATGATGACTTCTCCTCAGTTCTATGAGGGTTCAAACTGTTTAAACTTTCATGTTTATCTGATCGTGCATCGACTTTGAATGAGATTGGCACATCAACTTTATATTGCATACAAGCTACATACTGCTATATACAATTCTAGGAAGTAGAATATATATAGATGACTTGCAAATTGATTTATTTTTTTGTATGTTTCTATTATCCTATAATTGTATTATTTCATAATAGTAAATAGGCCAATTGTTCCACAAGGACATTTTCAACGATTGACCTCGGGTAAACCAGTGTAATTCATTCATTAAAAAGAAGTCTAAATAGGGCTATACTGTTTCATCATCTCAAATAACCTGACAAAAAAAGATAACTAATAAAATGATTACTTCATTTGGACTCATTGGTAATCATACCACATAATCTTATTTTTTTATCAACTATTCAGACAGTTATTTTAAATCATTCCATTGTGTAATTATTATAATTCAAACATAATGTGTGTAAAGTATAAACTTTATAAAAATAAATCAACAAAAACATATATACCATTTCAACATAACATAAATAAAACTGGATTGAGCATAGCATTAAATCATACATGTACATGTATATCAGTCAGGGGACTTACTTAAACAAGTGATTTTCTAAATCACTGATTCAAGTAACATTATTTCCATAATGGTTGGAAGTTAGAGTTGTCTTTCTTTAATAATCACCTATTTAAGTAGTACAAATCAATCACTAGAAGAAGTGATTAAAGAAGTGATTTAATTTTATTGTAGCTTTAAATATAGAATACTAATGATCCAGGGACTAATTATGTTTCTAAACTTATCAGAACCAACATCTGTGTTGTCTAGGATGACCAGGTCATTTCAGGTGATGACCTTGTACTGATTCCAGGATAATGACATAAAAATCACTTGTTTAAGTATCAGACCTCAATTTCCTTCCCAAAAATCACTTCTTTAAGTATCATTCTTTTAATAACCCCCACTAATTTCAACACCACCGAACAGTGAAATTTTTATCGGGAACAGTAGAATTTTATTACATAATCTGAAAGATGAAACCTTGAACTTCACAGGAAAAATACTCCTACTGCTGTGAAAAATCTTTTAAGAAAGTATCAGTCCGTTATTTTTTCAACTAAAATAGAATTTTCAGCTGAATGATAGCATCAAGGGCATAAACCTTGCTTCTTAAAAGAAGCAAAAAGTTCATATTTTTTAATTTTACTAATTAAAAGATATTATTTAAACCTATGTGTTTAAAATTTTGAAAAAACTACAAAATCCCAATTTGTGACAAAACCTCAAATTTGCTACTCAAATAAGTGATTTAAAAATCACTTTTTTGAGTAAGTCCCCTGACTGTATATGGATGAAGTTCACTGGAATGTTTGCACTTTAAGAAAGGAGCTCTTCAATTGTTTTTTATGACAAAGAAAGGATTGCAGAATCACATTTGACATATATTTTCATTTTTATTTTATAAGCATTTAACTTTCAGATTTTAAAGGACCTCAGTGGTTCACTTGAGTGGTTAATGTCATCAGCCATTTTTTTCAGTAAAAATCAATAGACTGCTTTGGCAAGTTTACAGGACAAATTATGTATACATGTAGAACCACACCATGATAATTGCTTTGAAAAATTATTAAAAAACAAAAACTTTTTCTTAATTAACAAACATTACAAAAAACATTTTCATGATTTTAGGATGCATTAAAATTTCAAATTAAAAATAGAAATGATTGTAAGAGATTTATTCCTCCTCAAACATCTCGCCATTTACTGACCATCTCATGTGAAAAGGTTGAGCCTTACACATCATAAGTTCAGGTTTGACTTTATAAACATTAGAATACATTTGCATGACTTGGTATAAGTGATTCACGTCTGGTATCCACTCAGTATCTTTTTTATCTGCTGTTATTTCTTTACCTGACAATAAACTTAAAAGCTGCACTAATGAATTTAAATTAGTTTGTGATGTCTGTTTGACCTGTTTTGGTAATATTGTTAATTCTCTAATGGCAGTGTTACTATTTTTAGACTGATTATCAGTACTTTCACTTTGTGAATGTTTTGATTCTAATTTTTCACTTTTAGTCAATTCTGGATTTTTTAGATCAATGTTCACTTGAATTGAACTATTTGTGTTTTTAATATTATCTGATGTTACACTGTCTAAACTTTCTTTTTTATTGTCTAAATTATCTTTTCTAACATCCATATTATTGTTCTTCTTTAGAACATTTTCATCTTTTATATCTCTTTCTTTGCTACTTTCTCTTTTCTCATTATCATTTTTCATATACATACTATCATCTTTTCCATCTTTAATCTTTTCATTTTCTATATTCTTATTTTCCATTACATTTTTATTTTCTTCGACTATTTTCCCTAACTCATCAATAGTTCCTGTTTCTCCTTTCAATTTTTGACTTTTTTCTTCCTTCTTTTGCTTTAAAATTAACTTTTCTCCAATAATGGTTTCTGTTGAATCAAGGATATCCAACAATGACAAAAGATCTAAATTATCATGCATTCCCTGAAGTATTGCATCATCTTCTTTTTTAGCAGCACTACAACAATACACAGCAGCAGAATCTATTGGATGAGCTTCCGTGGTGAAAAAATATCCTCCTGCATCAATTACACACTCTCCATTGGGGGTCTGTATAACAGTTCCCGAGCTACCGTTATTGTGAATGAAATTATCTGGGTCAAAGAGAAGATACAAATATTTTGTTGTCTCTGCCAGAAAAAAACTCTCCATCCTGTTTTCAAGAAGGTGGTTATTGACATCTTTAACCTAAAAAATAAAAATGAATTTGTGCCAAGGTAAATTATATACATCTACACTTCTAAAGAAATAAACCTTACTTAAATCATTGAAAGATTTCTTAATGGTGCAGAAATAAGTAAACGATAAAAGGCAAATTCTTCATTTTTTAAATCAAGAAATTAGTATAAATTATTTTTTTTATCATTTTGAGGGGATATTATTCATAGTCATTACACTTTAACCAAAATTTGAATCTAAATGCATCTGGACAATGGATGATTAACATCAAACACCAACCATTCATCCATGCCATGAATTTTGTAAAAAGAAAATGAGCAAACTCTGACTTATTTAAAAAATTCACACATGGAAGTTTTTAACAACCTTGACTGGCTATACAGCCCTTGCACGGTCGGTTGGTGTTTTTTTTTTGGCAAGTTTTAAACTTAGTACTAGTTTTCACACAAAATCATTTTGGAAACAATTTGTTAGTTTTGGTAGAATTTGCATATTTCATACCTGAATAAAAATCTTCATGTACATGTTAAACTAATATAAACTCAAAACATTATCTCTAAAAACCATCATAGTACAATTTACAAATTAAATGTTTGACATCAATAAGAACAGATAAACACTGAGTCTATGAAAAGTAGTTTAGTTTAGTTTAAACATATCTAATTATAGTGGGTTGGTTAACAAGTTATTGCAACTTATATTAATTCCTTTCTACTTTGCAGGTGCGAGTGCTGCCTTGTTGCAGCATTAGCCTGCTCTTTTTTCGAAATCTGCAAGGGTGTGTTTTATGTGCAAGAGATATGGCTCTCTCTTAACACGGGTCAGCCATTTATAGTCCCCTTCCGACAGACTATCATTGTTTCCTCAAGACCATACACCCAAATGGTGTTCAAAAGTAAATAAACATTTTGAACAAATTTGTATAACAACAATAAAATTTAATTCAAAATATAATATATGACCATGACAAAGTCATGACAAAATAATATATTCATACATTTGTAGCTTGTGAAGTCCACATGAATATACATTCTAATTTTGTTGGTTTTTTATCTAATCAATCAATGTTAAAATTTGCCATATGCCATTTCGGTCTCCAAAGGATTGTATGTAATTTCCTTGTTAGTACACAAAAATGATAATAACATTATGCCATGGATTGTATATTATTTCATGATTTTGTCATACAATTGCACCTTTTTGGTGTAAATATTTGACTTCATTCACCAAAATGCTTTAGATTCTAAAATATTAAATATGATAATGAATGTTCTGACTGGTAGCTAAACCTAGCCTTTATCTATACATACTGTAGCATATCCACACTTAGTTTTGGTAGACTGTTCTATAGCTTCTATAATATCTACACCTATATCCAGTAGAAAGGGATCCTTTGTTGCTCTATATAGGTACATCACACTTTCTATCAACTCTGAATTGATAAATTTGATCAAGTAACAATGCTGTTAAATTATGTTTTACTCACTTATGACTTTTAACCAAAAAACAGACTTGTCTATGATCAGTTACTGCTTAATTTTACTGAATTCCAGAATTCATTTCAGTATAATAACAGCAAACTGTAAATTCAGAAATCATTGCAAGGATTTTTAATAATGAGAATCATGCAACTGGGTGACTATCGCAATAATAAGAACTCACATTATGATATCTGATGCATATATCTGTATGCAGATTTTCATGATATCGGATTAACTCATCTAACATTTTTGTCCAATTTTCAAAAATTACAATAATAAATGCAATCAATAACGTTTAAAATCATTATCTTCTTCTGCCCTTGTACATTACATTACACATTCTTGACCAACTAGAACATTCAAAACAATAATGTTCTCATAAAATTACACTAATTGGTTATAATTACTTAATCACTCACTATTTTTATTTTCAACATTTTTATGATTTCTTTGTATACATGAGATATTCTACAGATCTGTTCAGATCAGCTGTTTATTTTATCTAAACTACATATATTTCCTAGATATGTTGCATATATAAATATATACACAACATATAAATGGCAAGATATCTCAGGCCTCTCAAAAAAAAAAAAAATTGGAAAAATAAAAACTAAGTCTCAACTATTTTATATTTTTTAGAAAAAGATTACTGTAAATTCAGAAATCATATGGATGTTTTTTTTATTGCAAAAAGTGTGAAAGGGAAATAATCGTAATAATTTAAACTCGCATTTTGAAATTGTTTTATATGAATTTAACAGGATTTTTATCAATATTGCAAAAATTAAAATCGCATTGTAGTCTAAAATGATCCAATAGCAATAATAAATGCACGCAATATTTCCTGAATTTACTGTATGAAGGGATCAAATTGACACATTACCTGGTCTAAGAGGGTAACCTTCTCTCCCTTTGTGAGCCTCATTTTTAGGAATATTATAATATTCTGGAGTAAATCCATACTGTTTCCAGACCTGATGGAAATTATGTAATGTCTTCATTGCTTGGTCATTGTCACCAAGCATACTCTGAAATAATAATGGATTCTCTTAATACACTTTAATATGATCTATATTCATCAAGAACTTATTAAAGAATTTAGAAATTAATGTAAATTTATTGTTAATACTAAAACTGTAACCATATGAACATATATAGAAAAATCCTGTTTAATTTATATAAAAAAATTTAAAATGCAAGTTTAAATTATTGCGATTATAACCTTGTCCCAGTTTTCGCAATAATAAAAACATTACAATACTTTCTGAATTTACAGTTTATAAAAATTTGTTCATTAATAAAAAGTTTTAAAATAAAAAGCTATGTTTTCACTTGAAAATTTGACTACGATGTACAGAAAAAAATCTGTGTCAACTCTAGATTCATCTTTAGCTATATCATGATATTATTTCTAGTCTTGGTGTTTCTGCTCAATTTATTTCCGTCTTATGAAGAATCTGTTTTCAACTCATATCTTACTGTACACCAAATTAACATTGCTACTATTCAATGAAAGATACACATCACATATTTATGCCAACTTTCATATAATTCATACCAGTATTCCAGGCCAATATGCATCTAAAGATGTAAACATAGGTAGAGTTATTCCCCCTTTGTTCATGTTTGCCCACATGTACCAGTCGTCTCTCTTTATGTATTTTTTTACAGCTGCATGGTATTCTGAAAAAATAAATATGCATTTTGAGTTTAAAGTCATATGAAACGAGTGACTGGTGAAAAATAATGTTTATCCAATTCTTGAACCAATGCATATATATATCAAAAACTTAGTCTTCTGTGCACAATTTTATCAGTTTTTACTCAACCATATCGTATAATCGTCAATTTTTCTCTCTCTCTGTCTGTTATGAAGTGAAAATATGGCAGCTACTTAAATGTCGTGTTTAGAAGCCGAAGTTTACGGAATGACATCTTATAGTAAACATTTACACATGGATATTGTGCACATGTTCAACATGTACAATCAGATAATAGTTTATTTTAAGGACAGATCCACACGTATTGCAATCACCAGATATTTTCAAGAGGGTCACACTGAGGTCACTTTGCATCAGAGAAATATATTGGCGAATTGGTTCCTGGAAGCAAGCAATTCAAATAAAGAATACTTCCTCTAAATATGAACAAATTAAAGAATTTTCTTCAGAAAAAAGTATATGTAGATAAGTTTTATTATGAAAACTATCCATTTAGTTATAAAAAACATATGCATTAATTTTTTTTAATTTGAGGTTTCACATTACTTTGATTTTTATTTTGTTAAATATAATTGATTAGCAGGCATGCCTTGAGAGCCAGAATATGAACAATTAGATCCAAATTAGCAGCATGCAATTTATATACAAAATCTAAAAACATGTAGCTTGACATGGGGTGATGATGATTGAAGATTTTGACGACAGTGAAGTTAAAAACTTCCATCATTATCACCTCATGTTGCACTAAAAGTTTTTAAATTTTGAATGGGCATTAAGGAGTAAACTCAAAATGATCACCTCAGCGTCAGAATACTCAGTGTTTCTATGTCGACTTTTATTGTAGGGTGACATTTTTTCCGATGAGTTGTTACTTCTTGAACTAGCACAAATAAAAATTGGCTGAGCATAGCATATAATTCATTCATAGTACTTGTGTTTTTGTTATTTCAGCACTACATTCAGAGATCAGCATTAGTAATTTAATATTGAATTGGTCATGAGACTTGCAACAGACATGTATTTTTGTTTGGTTAATAATAAAATCTTGTACAAATCTTAAAATTAAATCTGTTGAGTCAAAACTATAAAATCATTCAGTTTTAAACTTTCTTTTCATATATAAGAAAAAAAAATTAACACACACCATGAAAATTATCTAAGAGTTCAGGGATGTTAAACATGATGCCACCTTTAACCAAATATTCAAAGTAAGAATCTATTCCTCCACCAATACCAAAATCAAGAGCAGTCCATTTTCCTGTCTTTACATCAACATGGTTTCCTACCTGTAAATATTGTTCAATAACACACATATATTTATATCATTCTCATGTATACAAAATGTTAAATAAATGTTAAATCCAGGAGGAAAAACTTAGCTTGCTGAGATTTTAACATAAGTACTATTTTGTCAATGTACATAATATTGTTTTGTTCTGTCAATTTGCAAATAATGCCCAAATTTTAAATCTTTTTAAAAATCATTCTTTGACATGTTCATGATGTTTGAGGTGAAATTGAAAATATTTTTCCAAAGTTATATTTCAAATTCAAACAAATGAAATGAGCTGGAAATAATATTCATTTCTGTTGATATTTTATAAAAAGTTTTAAAAACAGACGAGAAATGTGCGAGTTTAAACACTTATTGATCATTAATCAATGAACAAGACAAATTGAAATGCCTGTTTTTTTATGATCTATTAAAACTTTAATACCACTAAAATCACTAAAAAGGAACATTGTTAACTGAAAACTCAACAGTTTTCTACATATATTTCACAATCACATGCTCCATATGAAATTTAATTTTTCAAAATGTTATCCTTTTTCATGTTTTAAGTCAGTTCTTTCCAAGCTGTGTTCTACTCTCTTTAACTTTTTCTATATTTTGAGAATAGTTACATTCATTCATAAGTATAACATGTATAAAATTTGAAATTTAAATTCATGACACAAAATTATAACTTATAAGAAATTAAAGATAGCATGGATAATGTCACAAAATGAATTTGACTTCAAATAAAACTTCTTAAATTCTACTGAATGCCTACAAATTCTTATTTCAATCACTAAAATAGTATACACATGTTACTTTTCCTGAAACCATTTTCTGAATTCAATTTGGGTATAATCCCATTTCTTTTGGTGATAGTTCTTATCAAAAATTTAGGGTCTATATAGAAAATACTTGTATTATGAACATTTAAGAGAAAGACATAATGTTTAATGGGGTAATGGTAGTAATGTTTCATAGTTGTATACTAAAAATTACCATTCCAATTGGAGAGCGAACATTCCAAAGAGCTCTGAGTGCTCTCATGGCAACCTTTTCAAAAACAGGATCTCCAGTGAGTCGACTAAGTGTTCCAAATTCAATCAGAAATGTTCCAACCCCAGCAGTACATGTTACAGTTGTTTCTCCTTTAGGTACACCATGTCGTAGGTTTACTGTTCCATAAGGCATCCCAGTCTGTGTATCAAAAGCTAAAATTATCAAGAATATAAAAAGACGTGAAATTAGTGGTATGCACATGTACAGTGTTATGAAAGGTCAAATCTTAAGTAGTAATTTTTTATCCATTTTTTTTGAAGCAGACTGTTTTAGACCCTCAGGTCTTTAAACCTCCCACTAATGACCAACCATGCCTAGTAGTATATATTGCATCTTTTTTAAAGTTTACCTCTTTCCATTAATATTAATGACCTTCATGGTAAAATACATTGAAACAAAACTTCAACTGATATTCGTTTTCAAACAAACTGATGGATACTCAGGATAGAAAATATAAGGCCACGGTTTTTTAATTTGTTGGTTTACGGATTTTCCCCATGAAAAAGTCGGGTCGGTCGGTCGGGAAAAAAAAAGAAAAAAAATCATCTTTGAAGACAAAAAAATATGCAAAATCAATAAATATTTCACCTTTCTAGCAATATGTTTGTTATGCTATTTTATCATCATTTCTAAAATTTTAGTTCGATGAAATATTATTGCTCAGCTGTTATAAACTACGCATGACATTGTCTAGTAATTTACAGTAAAAAAAAGGGGATGCACGGACAAAGACGAAATTAAATCATCATTTCAGAAAACAAGAAAAATAGATTCGCGTAGCTCTTAATCAATTCCAGAAAACTTGGTAAATAATGATCTTCAAGCACGAAAACTGATAAAGAAAAAATGCATAAACGTCGTACGAAAATAAGTTTCATCACACATGTCAAAAACCTAATAGAATCGTCCACTGGAAAAACGATATCGGGTTAATCTGTTGTCTTGCATTCCCGTTTTTTTATCCAAATGAACGACATTTTTTTTATTACCTATAAAAACAAGAAAATTCCTAATGATTTGTTAATATTCAGTTCTTTAATTTGATGCCTTCACCCTGTCCACATTTGGACAAGTCTATTTCTATGAGATGATGCATCTTACAAACTGATGACAAATAAGGTAAACGAACTTATTGTGTAATTGGTTTTAAACACAAGTTTCGTTCCGCAAAATTATTTGCGCAAACGACATTTCAAGGTCAGTTATAATTGATTTGTCTATATTTAGAAACGTAAACTGGAAGGGTTTTTTTTTCACACCAGAAAGTGTTGTCAATTTTGTTAGTGATTAATGCATTTCATTTCAGGAAAAAAAATATTTTAATTATTTTTCAAGGATAATGCATTTGTTAAGGTCGGCGGGAATAAAAAAGCGTGAAAAGTGAATTTTATTTTTATTCTGGAAATCAGCAAAATCGGGTCGGTGGATCCGTAAACCAATAAATTAAAAAATCCTGGCCTAATGCAGACAAAGCATGAACACTACACAATTCTTAAACCGGTCACTAATCCGTATAAATAAATTCAATAACAACAAACAAAGCCATACAAGAACTTCCAATTATCTCCAAAAAAAATCATCTGTTTACAAGTTATGAATAATCAAGATCTATTTTGTCTTCTAAAAATAAATTGTATACAAATAGTTAATGGTATCACCATGCCATAGAATGGCAGTCAGATTTACATCCCTATAACTTGTATTCTTCAACATTAGTTGCAGGTGAGACAACCAACAAAATTCATAACCAGAACATAATAATAATATCAAAAGTTATAACAGGGGGTGTTTTCAATTTGTATGACGAGAACAAATTAAACAGACACGTTATAAAAAATTGTTGTAAACAAGCAAAATGAAAGGTTCAAGAAATAAATATAGTATTGTGGACTAGAAAGCTTTACTATAGGAACAAGTTCCCGACTTTTTTTTAACTTATCTTAAATTCTGTGTGGAAAACAGGTTTTAAGTTAAACAAAAATATTTGACCCTTTATCATTTTGTTTATCATTCTCATAAAAAAAATAGTATTTTCTTTTTACCAGGAAGAATTCTCCTTGCTACATCTTCAGCTAACCTCAACAAAGGTCCCGAACAAGGCCATCCTGGTTCCAACTCCATTCCTGTTTTCTTGTACAATAAATGGGCAGACAGTAATCCACCTAAAACTAAATACAAAATTTGTTCTTAATGATATGCATTGCCTTTGTCACTGCAAAATATATTTAAATACCATGAATACAGAACATTTTACTTTTCACATTTGATTTGATTAACTAATTTGTAAAACACAACAGGTACAAAAAAAGAAATGAACTTATTTTTAATATTGCTTTGCTTTTCAGACCATTTCACCAATTTCGGAATAAACATTGAATACAGGTACACGGCTGGTAATCTACACACGCAGAACATTTGGTTCTGCAATGAAAACCGTGAGAGGATTTTCCGGTTGTGCTTGAGTGGAGTAATTGCCACCGCTTCAAAAGGTATGTACATTTCTAAATCTCAATTTTCTTATTCAACTGATCAAAATATTAAAAATCGGAGAATGCTATGCTGTGGTGAATACTTTAACGAAGAGATACATGTATCATTTACTGTTGTACGTAGAGTAGAACTCCTACAAAATCAGTTGTCCCACAAGAAATTGCCTAAAAACCTGACATTTCAATTTTGAAATGGTTCTATTTACAGACCTACAAGTTCAAATTTAGTTTTTTTTCGGGCAATGGGTATGAATGTTGTTTTTGGCGGCGTGCGCGCTGTCCGGTGTTGATAGACGTCTTAATAATTCCAAAAACAACATTTTTCCATGAAGTCATGCGTGAGGGGATCGGTTCTGATTGAGGTCATCGTGAATGCGTGAGGGGAGGTACAAATCATTTCTTTATATTCAAGCTATGAGTCGTTGAAACTTACTTAAATTTGGCTACATTGTTCATGAAAAAACACATATGTGCCTGAGTGTGCTTAAAAAAGTTTATGAGATTTGATTTTGAAATAATTTTAGGAACCTAGGTTTAATAATATGTTTTACGAAGAATAAAGACAAAAAATGTTGTCAACGATTTTGTTTTCTTGCTACAAGTAAAAACTAGACCGATTATTTGCCCACATCGATGTTGGTAAATAATAAATTCTGTATATCTGCCTTTGTTGTTTCGAATATTTCGTGATTTTGGGCGAACAGATTTCGTCTAATAGGTGTCGAAGTTTTCATCGGCGATATAATTTTCTTAGATATATGTGGTGATCTCTGTGACGTTTATTTGACGACAGGACTAATCTCAGAGGGTTTAGTTCGCTTCTAGGGCGGGGATAACTTGTATATCCATGGCTTTTTGTAGAGAGTCAATTTCAGTCCTGTTTTCCTTTTTCCTTTGAATAATGGCATTTTCTGAAATTGAACAAATAATTAATAGGTTTATTTCATTGAATCAGTGATCAGTTTACATCTATTAAAGTATAAGGATAAATCTGTGCTTTTTAATCAGCACTGATTTGATCACATTTATTAAGTCAACAAAAGTCACAAAGCCAAAGATTAAAAAAAATATTTCCTCTATTGAAATTTATTAACAATACGAAAAGGTATGAAATATTATTTTTGCTAGACAGAAAAATGTTTGTACTTCCCCTCACGCATTCACGATGTCCTCAATCAGAACCGATCCCCTCACGCATGACTTCATGGAAAAATGTTGTTTTTGGAATTATTAAGACGTCTATCAACACCGGACAGCGCGCACGCCGCCAAAAACAACATTCATACCCATTACCCGAAAAAATAACTAAATTTGAACTTGTAGGTCTGTAAATAGAACCATTTCAAAATTGAAATGTCAGTTTTTTAGGCAATTTCTTGTGGGACAACTGATTTTGTAGGAGTTCAACTCTACGTACAACAGTAAATGATACATGTATCTCTTCGTTAAAGTATTCACCACAGCATAGCATTCTTCGATTTTTAATATTTTGATCAGTTGAATAAGAAAATTGAGATTTAGAAATGTACATACCTTTTGAAGCGGTGGCAATTACTCCACTCAAGCACAACCGGAAAATCCTCTCACGGTTTTCATTGCAGAACCAAATGTTCTGCGTGTGTAGATTACCAGCCGTGGGTAGGTATAACATAATTGAAAATAAATGTATTCTTACTTCTGATATTAGTTTCAAATACAGAAGCATTGATGTCTATATCAAAGTTGATCATGTTAGATACTAGCTTGGCAACTCGTTGAAATTCAGTGTAGTTCCCCATGATGGCTAGAGTATCTAAAGCATCTATCAGTGTTAAGGAATAACTGAAATTGAAACAGAAGCATTCAAAATTAGTCAAAACAGAGGAAACAAGAAAGCCATTATATATTTGAAAGCAACATGCAATAATTTTTTGCAATGTTCAAGCTCAGATTTAAAGAATAAGGGGAAAGATTTTCAGAGAAGTACACATGAGTGCTGTTTCGATTCTATCCTACAACTACTTAATCAAGGTTCTAATTATAAATTAAAGTTAGAGAACGGAAACCAACTTTGGGACATAGTCAGTGACGGACGTACATACAGACGGACATGGGTAGACCGTAATGCCCCCTCTGCTACAGCGGCAGCATAGCAAAACAGTTGAATAATCTACATGTTAAATAGCTGGATTTATATTAAGTGGGTTGTAAGAGATTTTTGCAGTACAAATAGATTTTTTCATTCATATGCTCATTATTGCGAATGAAAATGCAAAGGGCAGCCTTTAAGTTAAGCCTGTACACTGCATGTTTACTTCAGAAGGTTAATTTTAGTACACTGTATCTGTTTGGATGTGTTTTCATTGTCAAAGTTTTCACCTCTCATTGATGGTTTCATTTTGTTTTATTCATAAGAAAATTTAACATACCTTCCCCAAGTGTCATGACCATCACAAGTCAAAGGTCGAAGTTCATCATAAGGATAAGCATATTTTATGTAGCCATCATATGCATGGTGAAACATCTTCTCTACCTTGCCTCTGAAAAATGAAAATGATTGTCAAAATTGTTAAAAAAACAATATGAAAATAAGAAGATGTGGAATGACAATGACAACTTTCTACTAAGACTGAATGATGTAGAAGTAATCAAACTATAAAGGTCACTGCAGAACCTAGCCTTCATCCTTTGGACATGTTGAACAAAACCCCATACTGCACATACAGCAACTATAAAAGGCCTTGAAATTTCTGTTCTGGCTTTCTGCACTGCTTGAAATTAAAGTCATGATGGTACATTGGAAAAGGAAAACATATTACTTTTCTTTCTCTCAGATTCAAAGTGAGGCCTTCAACACCAACCAAACAAAAACTCAAATCGCTAAAAGTTACTGGGACTGGCGGGTATAAATATCATGTATATAAGTAATATTGGCCTCACTTTTACAAATTACACTAGACAATGCAACTGACCATGTGGGGGGGGGGCCTTTAAAAAGATCCTTAATTATCACTGTAAATGGGGTTTTTTATGTGCCAGGAGTCAAGCTAAGGATGATGTACTTGCTCATGTTGCTCATTTGACTTTTTGCATCATGGCCAGCATATTACCTGCCAACACTCCTGCTCAAATGACAAAATTCCAGAAAACTTCCACTTGTACCCTCAAGGTAGTATCATGAGTATAGAATCTCCTGCTTTCAAATATTTTGTGGATAAACCTGTGTTCTTAATTCTCTTGATTTTTCATTAATTTCAATAAAAATAAATAATTATATTTTAGTGATCCATTAAAATCTTTTGTCATTAGATTTTACACTGAATGTTTGATATAAAGCTAACATGGATACATGTAATGTCAACTCCAACAAGATAAAGGTCTTTGTCTGGACCGAATGCAGGACAGACACTCACAGGACAAAAAGTCACAAGCAAAAAATCATGGACAAAAAGTCACAGGCAAAAAGTCCCGGACAAAAAGTCACAGGCAAAATGTCACGGACAAAAAGTCACAGGACAAACAGTCACAATTCATTTTTTCTGATTATTTTCTTTAAATAAAAAACGCTTATTTCTAAATTTTTGTATTTTTCTTGAACTATAGCATATAAACCAACTTTGTAAACAGATGATCAAATAATTTGTAAAAAAACAAAATGTCAAAGTGGCTTGGCCCTTAAATGGCTTCATGGTGCCAAGAAATCTTTCTTTTGCATGATTAAAATTAGATAAATCTTCATTTTTCAAATATAATGGCACATTTCCTAAACTTTAATATGAATATATGTCAAATGTATGTATTAAAAAGTATTACAATATTTCAAGATATTTCACTTACTGTATATATTAAAAAAAATTTCAACAGATTATTTGTGACTTTTTGTCCTGTGATTTTTGTCCTACCAAATTTGAGACTTTACATCCTATGACTTTCTGTCTGTTTACCATTGTTTACCGTCTGGACCTAGCATTATTGTAAAAAAAAAAATAGATAACTGGCAGTCTGCAAATTGAAATGCTAAGCAGATTTGAATGAAAGATTTTTAACCTTAATAACTCAGTTCACTTGACACATGCTTGGCAATGACTCTTTTCACACAAAATGTTCAATTATCTTTTCGATATTTTCTGGTGGTCATTATCAGATGCTTGAAAGCATGCAAAGTGTGAGACTCCAAGCAAAATCAAAATATAGGATATAATAAGTTGTGAGACTCAGAGCTGAAAAAGGCTGTACAAAACACATGTACATGTATACTATAGATTGTAACAATGAATTGAAAAAATATAGTATATATATTTACTTGTATTAGTGTTTAGAAGATGACGAAATTGAGAATAGAAATAGGGAATATGTCAAAGAGACAACAACCTGACCAATGAGCAGACAACAGCCGAAGGCAACCAATGGGTCTTCAACGCAGCGAGAAACTCCCCCATCGGAAGGTGTAGTCCGAGATTACTCTGATGTCCAACAGCTGTTTTGCCACACAAGCTGGGGCCGTGGGACATCAGAGCTCGTCCCATATCAAAAAGTGAATATTTGCCCGTACAAAACAGATGTGCTGCTTCGTTGCTTCTGGTGTCGACTGACGCCCTTGGAATTATATTAATCGGGTATCAATTTGTTCATTTTTCATTTATCTCTTCATTTATGTAAGCTTCACCTACCTGCCACCTTTATTTTCTTGTATTTGGACAGTTTTCACAGTAACCCATTGATTCAGACATTCTTACTTTTATTTTATATTTACCTAAATGAAGAGATAAGTAAATAATTAACAAATTTATACCTGATATATAAATTCCAAGGATGTCAGTCGGCACCATATGCGATGAAGCAGCGCATCTATTTTGGACAGGCAATTATCCAATTCTTAATATGGGACGAGCTCTGACATCCCACGGCCCAAGCTTGTCTGGCAAAACAGTTGTTGGACGTCAGAGTAATCTAGGATTACCGAAAGTGGTCCCGACTTTGAACAGGCGCACAAATGTGGTGTGGTTAATCATGTTTTGTAAGATCTCAATCCCCCCTAAACCTCTAGCCAATGTGGAGTATAAAAAAACCTAGCAATACACACAAAAAACTTAGATCAAAAGCAGGTCAAAAGAAATTATATGAATGAATAGGTACTTGAAAAATTATGAGGAATATTATTTACACAAGAGTAGGAAAAAAAACATGCACATGGGGTTTTAAAGTAACCTGTATTTTAGTATATCATCTTTTGAGTATGCTTTGCCCAAATGAGAGCCTGCCAATTCAAATAAAGCAACAAAAACTATTATTACTGCCACATATTGACGTTTCATGGGGGCTGCCATTGCGTCTCGTACTACGCGAGATTTGAATAATTGAACTTCCTTTTCCGGTCTGTCGTAAATAAGTGCAGCAAGTGAGTGAAATCTTTAAATGAATCGGTTAAAATCTTGTTTAATTTTCGTCATCATAATTAAATGATTAGCTACAAATAAATATTGAAATGCAGGGAATCTTTTGTCTTGTCAAAATTGTCGCAGATCGTCTCGAATTGCGTACAGTTTAAACTTGAACTGTGCACAAGTTCGTTTTTCATACATATCCATTTTTTGCAATGCATGACAAACGAAACGCTACCATCATTCACACACACACACACACAGAGTTTATTGGTAACGGTGTTCAAATGCTCCAGTGTCAAGTCTTCCTATGAACTTTTACTGTAGTGCCAGAGGCAGGACCTTGTTTTTACAAATGTATCTTTCTGACATTCTTTTAAATAAGTTCTGGTTGCATAGTCTTCATACACACACAGTTTCATACAGCAGGAGTAAAGAATGGTTGGGAAGATAGTAGTCCGAGATTACTCTGACGTCCAACGGCTGTTTTGCCAGACAAGCTGGGGCCGTGGGACGTCAGAGCTCGTCCCATATCAAAAAGTGGATATTTGCCCACCCAAAATAGATGCGCTGCTTCGTCGCTTCTGGTGCCGACTGACGGCCTTGGAATTATATAAATCCGGCATCAATCTTCATTTTTCATTTATGTAAGCAGGGATCTCCATGGATGAAAATTGAACGATGGAGGAACTTTCACCATTACAAACCGTGTCTTCGCTGTACAGTGTAGCGCGATCGGAAGTATTTTATCCCTCCATACAAGGAATAGTGAACATGCTAAATCATTGCTTATTTAAATTATATTTATTTGAATTTTCATTATAGAATAAGAAGTATCAATATTTTCATTTATTGCCGTTTTTAACCATTCAAATGCCAAGTCTTCATGGTCCCCCTTAGTCGAGAATGACCAAAAGCTGTCATGAAGGTCCTCATTAAGATTTCTTGTATTTTTGGTAATTGTTATGGGGGTTAAAAATCATATGATGTGGAGCTTATTTTTCATGGACACTGTCAAACTCAGAACCCATTACCGGTATGGCTGATTTGCAGCAACAACAAAACGATTCGTACGGGTTATGTAAAAGGTTAAAGAGATTTGTAAAGCAAAAATTGACAAATGAAAAGGTTTTTAATGACTTTATCTGGCAAATTGATGCTGTGCAACATGCATCTTTCGAGTCTGAATAGAAACCGGAAACGCGGATGTATCAATTTGATTGTAATATACGAAATGAATTCGGAATTACGATACGATATTCCTTTACAGGAAATATTTAAGTTTTTACTTTTAAACTTTTAAAGTAATTCTAAATTATCGTTACAGCAGTAATCGAGTTATTTGCAATGAAATAATATTTACTGTTTTGCGTCTTATTGTGTACTTCTTACAAAAGGGGGATGCTGATAGCGTAAGTCAAAATAAAGCACGTGTTCGACTTGTTAAACTGTTTTCTTTTTAACTGGATTATTAATTTATTTATATAATCTAAATTGTCATAATCATTTGCTGAAACTTAGTCGATTAATTCGACAAATGGATAGTATTCTCCTGTCTGGTTTGTTGATCTACCTGTATAAGCTCAGGTACGTTACAAGTGATTAGCGATTTTAATCCGGATATCCCGCAGGCGTTAGAACTTTATTGGATTATAACATAAAAAGCCTAAGGGTTATGCAATTACATGCATTTGATTATAATTAATAAAAAAAAAAATGGCGTCGGGCTGCAAAAAACGATGAAGTTTTGAACGATGGCGGAAGACAATTTAACGATGGCGCAAGTCATTTGACGATGGCGCAAGACATTTGAACGATGGCGGGGCGCCATCGTTAAACAGGCCATGGAGATCCCTGTGTAAGTTTCACCTACCTGCCTACTTTTATTTTTCCATTAACAGTTTTCACAGAGACCCATCGATTTCTGCATTTTGACTTTCACTTTCAAATGAACGTCAAGTTACGAGAGAGTTCGTGGCCTGGAGACTCAAATATGCAAATTTTGTTGGAGATCGATGTTTAACATTTAGTAGCCAAACACGATTTTTCACCTCCTTTACAGGAGATCGGTATTAAGCATTTAGTTCCGACCACGAGAACAATCGGAAGCTCTCGGACATTTAGATAACTTGTATCGTAAATGAACGAGGTAACATTATGGTCATTTGCATAAATCATCACTGTTTTCTCGTGGTCAGGTGATAATCTTTGAAAATGAAAGGCAAAATGCAGAAATCGATGGGTCTCTGTGAAAACTGTTAAAACATGGAAAAATAAAGGTTGGCAGATAGGTGAAACTTACATAAATGAAAAGGTAAATGAAAAATGAACAGATTGATGCCCGATTTATATAATTCCAAGGCTCCAGAAGCGACGAAGCAGTGCATCTATTTTTGGTGGGCAAATATCCACTTTTTTATATGGGACGAGCTCTGACGTCCCACGGCCCCAGCTTGTCTGGCAAAACAGCCGTTGGACGTCAGAGTAATCTCGGACTAGGAAGATAGTTACAATTAAAGTGTGGGTATGGTGTACCTGATGGTGTAGCTGAGGAACTGTAGACCCTAAGACTCGGTTAAAGAGCTACAGTTCCGCAGCTAGGTATGGTGTTTCTCAAATATGGTTGTCTATGGACTATACACCTTATCGCTAATTGTCTGCAATTACTGGATATTACTTAGGTTCCCTTAAAATTTTGACATCACACTGAAATAGTGATTTTTCTATGCGTCAAAAGTTCAAGTGACCAGATAGCAATAAGGTGTATTGACATATGCAGAAGGACACAAGAGTAAGAAGAGATGTTCTCCAGCTGAAATGTGGTATAAGTGCCATTACTGGATATAACAGAAGTTTCCAATCTCGCTTATTATATCAACATCATCATGATGAAAAATTTAATTGTCGAATGAATTTAAAGAATAAAATAATGACCCCCCTCCCTTAAAAAAGTAAAAGTGGTTGTACATGTATGACGTCAATCATTCAAGTTCCCCACATCCTTAAAAAGTGATAAGGTAGACATGGCCAGAAAATGACAAAATGTAAGACACTGGGTCACACTGCATGTAGGCCACTACAGTTATTTCACTTTTCAGTCATATTGAATAACATGAATAAGGGTTGCGACTTCACAAAAAAATATAATGAATGTAAGGCCAATTAAAATTAAATGGTAGATTTTCATCCCCGCCCGCCCCTCTGAAATCTTCCCGCCCCGATTTTTTTTATTTTTGAAAAAAATACGATTTCCGGATTTTGTTCATTTCCGTTACCAGTAACCGTCGATAATTTCGTTTCATCTAAAACTTCCTGTTTCAGATTTCGGTTTTCGTATTTCATAGCGTATTCTTACTGAATGATTTAGTTGATATATTCTGCTGATCTTTGATGACAACATCATTTACCGAGAATAGAGATTGATTACGAGAAGGGCGTGACATATTCGGGTTACGAGTAATACGCTGTGCCTAAGAACGCAAATCGCCGTATGTCACAAATGACACAAATGTTTGTGAGTAAAACAACTTGGATTTATTTTATTTATGCAATGACTTTGTGTCAAGAAATTTGGACTGTGAATGGAACACAAAAGCGTTAGAATTGTGGAACACATTTGACTGGAATACAGAAATTAGCACAAGCATGAACTTTTTAGATTGGTGACCGTATATTGAGTTAAACAAATCGACAAACATACGCATTTTTAATTTATTAATTGATAGCAAGCTCTTCGATTTAGATTTAGGCTTAGTTTCGTTTTTTGCAGAAATAGAGAAAGCATCCTCTGTCCAATACCCACGATAGAGTCATTAAACAACTTTATTTTCTAAATTGTAATTATATTTGCATCTTGCATATTAAGGACCAATCCTATTATTTAAACACTGTTTGAGTTTATTCTGTACTTATCGTACTTGTGTTGCATACCAATGCATTTGCTTCATTTTATTAGGTCAACAAAACATTGCTTAGAAAGCAAAATACATTTGATGTAGGTAGTCCAACTGAAGAGAACATTTCTCCACACTTCTGCTGTTTACTATAAAATAGGTTTCTAAAGCGGCAATTACATGTAGAACAGATCAGAGATATATATTTATGAATTTGAAAAAAGCGGCACCAGCATATGGAGTATATGTGTCTCAATTGATATGTTACTCTAGAGCTATAGCTCAAAGTACGTTGATTTTGTTGAACGAGGAATACTGCTTTCTCAAAAGTTGCTATGAATCAATCAAATTAAGGTCATCACTCAAGCAATTTTATGGTCGCCATCATGAGCTGATTGGCCATTATGACAAAAGTGTGACAGAAATCATATCTCAGTGATATTCTTCCTCAGTCATAACAACCTTTCATCATTACCGAACTGAACAAAGCAATAACATGACGGGTGCCGTATACGGTGCAGGAAATGCTTACCCTTCCGAAGCACCTGATTTCACTCCTAGTTTTTTAATAGTGGAGTTCGTGTTGTTTCCTACTTATTATGTGTAACTGTTGATGTAAATGTCTTTTGGTTTTTTATGAGTCTTTGGTTACTCCTTGGTTTGGATTGTTATTGTCTTATACACGATACCTTATGAATGTATTTACATGATATAAGCTTATTATTACACTTGCATATATGAATAACACATGACAAGAAGGTTTCATATGAAATAAAATTTAAAAAATAAAATCCTCCCACCCGCCCCATTTTTTTCCAAAAATTTGGATGAAAATCTACTAATTATTTTTAGTTGGCCAAAGTTATACTGAACAGCTGATACTGATATGTATGACATTACAAGTTTTCTTATTCATTTAAATTTATGTGAAAAGAGTTGCAGAATTTTTAGATGGAGGTGAAAGATCTGTTTTATCTTTTACCTTCACACACATGTATAACGTACAGGTAGATGTGTTCGTATATGTTATTTTTATTATATATATATGTTTCTTGTCCTGAAAATAAATTTACATGAACTTATTTCAGGATGTTGATGCCCAAGAAGAACAGAGTTACAATTTTTGAATATCTTTTCAAAGAAGGTGTTCTTGTAGCTAAGAAAGATTTTGGTGCCCCAAAGCATCCAGATATTGATGTTCCAAATCTTCAAGTTATTAAAGCATTGACAGTGAGTACACACACTATTTATATAGTACTTTCACTCTGCATTATCCTTTGAATGATAAGAGGTTGGGAATGTGTCAATAATTCAGAAGAGATAGAGATCCATCAAAGAATACATCATCCAAATGAAACTAAAAGCTTGACAGATACAAAATGTACATACTTCTACAGTGAGATCAAATAGGCCTTCACATTTTGTAACTGGATACAAATGGGTTCAGGTTGCACTAGTCCAACATGTCCAATGGAAATGAGATTATTACTACACAAGGTTTTTGGGCATCCATTCCACTTACTGTTGCAAGTCGGATTTCATCAAATTACATTGTTAAAGTAATGGATGATTTCATGATATTTTTGCTATGACCGATTTAATTGTGATTACATTGATTTAATCAAAAGTTTTGACGAAAACATATTTCTGTAGATTATTTGGTGAAAATGTAACCAACCACTGATGCAGTATTTGGAATGACCTACAAAATACACTTGTCAAAGACCTGGACCGTCACATGCCTTCTTGAATATTCTGTTAGAGAGAAATGAGCTATGGGGAAATGCATCACATGCCATTAACACAATATATTAATAAAGGTGAAAAATAACTGAATTCCCTTTCAACACATGTGCATGTACAAATTTGTGTCTTTCTAGTGACACATTTAATGTTAATTCTATTTTTTCTAGTCTTTAAAATCACAAGGATATGTCCGAGAACAATTTGCTTGGCGTCATTTTTACTGGTACTTGACAAATGAAGGGATTGAGTATTTGAGAAATTACCTCCACCTCCCAGCTGAGATTGTACCAGCAACACTGAAAAGACAGACACGCCAAGAAGCACCAAGGCCAAGACCTAAAGGTATAAGATATTTGTAAAATTTGTTTGAATATTATAATTATTAAAAGTGTAAATGAATAAAAGAACAGTGAAATTCCATGGTACTAGAAAATACAAAGTTTGTAGTTATAATAACATGCAGAAGAGTGACACATGACATCCTGACCAAAAGAAAAACGTTAAAATGCAATTAATGAAACCCCAATTGATTGGCCTAACAGAAAACTTCAGATTTTTTTTAGATTTTTCACCATATCAAAAACCTGAATGTAACAAGTTAAGCAATCCCTTCCCTATATTGTTGAGGGGCTTATGACAATATATTTTCAAGATGTTAGATGAAAGTTGTTCCTAAGGCCCCAAAAAAATATATGTCTGTTTACGGTTACCTGACCGACCCTAAGCCATTTAATTTCCGTCAGAAAGTGAAAAATAAACTGAACTTGTGTTAAAAGTGAAGATAGTGCTGCTTGATACATCCCAATGTTTATAATCATGAATATGATAGCTGTTTTCAGGAAATTGGCAACTCGTGTGATGAAATAAACATTTTTAGCCATATTTTTTCAATCAATAACAAAGGGATACAATCCAATCATGAAAAATAAGGGTAAACTCGGCCCATGGACTGCACAACTCAAAATCATGGTGCAAAAAATAAAATGGAAATACCGACCTACCTACCCTATTTATTTTGATGATGTAAACTTTAACAGACATCTATTTTTTGGGGGGCCTAATAAATAGAATTACAAAATGAATCAACATGAAAAGTTTGTTTACAAGGCTTTGAATTGATGCCATCTTCCCTTTTCTTTTCCCTGAAAAATTAATTGAATTTAGCAAAATTATGCTTGAATATGATGCAGTCTTCTGATTTATTTTTACAAAAACATAATTTGTGATGTTTTTAAGGACAATAATTGACTCAAATTTCATTCAGATTATTAATCAGATTATTAATCACATTTTTATCATATTTAGTCTTATATATCAAAATTGGCCTGTCAGAGCCTTTAGTCCCTAAGGCCGAGAAAAAAAAGATCGATGTTTCCGGTAACCCAACCGACCCTGTTTTTTAGCCCCGACCCTAACTTTTTTATTGGATCTTCAAAAAAAAAAAAAAATTGTATCAATCGACCCCGTTTTTGACACAGGCTTCTGATAGATGACATAATATTTTTTCTCTCTTGCTTCTATCTACTTGCATAGAAAGCCAGTAAAACATTTTATTAATGTCAAAAGGTATTCCAAATAGGTTAAAATCCAAGAAATTTGCACAGCAGGTGCTTCAAAAACATTGCAAATGGCACACTTCCGGTTTTTGAAACTAATTACGGATCCGGACTTGGAAAAACCATGATAATTTTCCGGATTTCATTTACGATGTCAAAAAAAAAAAAAAAAAAAAAAAAGAATTGCGACCTACCGACCCTATTTTTCAAAATGATGTTACCGGAAACACATATCTTTTTTTTTTTAGGCCTAACCCTATACCAGAGTCTAGCAAGAATCAATTCAGGCTAATTAAATTTTGTTTACATTTATGAAGAAAAAATGTATTTGGAACTGTTCTGGATCAAAGAGGTCAAAATGTACTATTTTATGACCTATGAATAACTTGATCCTTTTGCAACATGAATTACCTGCTCATTTTTGATACTGTATGATTATACTATGATATTTTTGTTCAGGACCAGATGGACCCTCTAGAACTCCAGGTGGTGGTGCTGATCGTGCTGAATACAGAAGAGCAGCTCCAGGTTAGTGTCATACATTGTTCATGTGATATTGGGATCTCCTTCTGCTCTAGACATCACTAAATACAAGTCACCTATTGTTCATGTGATATTGGGATATCCTTCTGCCCTAGACATCAATAAATACAAGTCACCTTTGATATTGTTTGCTGACATTTTGCTTAAAGTTTTGTTCCCTAGTGCTGATAAAAGTATCTTTCAACAGAATCTTTTCATTTTAGCAAAATATTGGTATTCATGAAATAAATACATCTCACAATTTTATTGAAATTTGGATTTGTCATTTACCTGAGAGTTTTTTTAATCTGATACATCTTAAAAAAACATTCAATTCTATATACAGGTGTACAGATATTTTTCACCTTGGATAAATCTGGTAAAAGTAATATTCTGCTCTGTTCCTTAGGTGGAGTTTGATTTGTTTATCAAAGTATATTTATAGTCAAAGTTTTATCATTGCAGGGTTAATTTGCAGATTTCAATTTTGTTGGGTCCCACTTTGATATTTATTGTTTTCAATGTAGCTATTTTATGGGCGTAGGCTTATTTCCTCCAACACTTCTGTTAAAATCTGCCCCTGTAATGATTTGTTTCTTGCAAAGAGCTTAAAATTCAAAACTTCAATGTCCGTAGATTTGTTATGTTGACATGGGCCAGTAGTATTTTAATGATCATCGCAGATGGCTTCTTTGGTTCTGATGAGATGATTTGAGAGGGAGAAAAAGTTAATCTGTTTTCGAGATAGGAGTCCCTTTTATCTTGAGAAATTAGAAATTAATTATATTTCAATTCAGGAATTGTTGATAAAATATAAGGGGGATAGGTTTTACTTTTATTTAGATCATCTTGAAATACTCAATTGTTACCCATTTAAATATTAATAAATTGAATATATCATCCCAATATATTACTTGAAATTGGTATGTTTGTATTTTGATTTTCCATGGTTTGCATGTTAACAGAGTTTTAATCATCATGATCATGGTGATATATAACTTAACTTCAGAATCTATTAAAATACAATAGTTGTTAAAAGATTGTTCTATTTTGAATTTGAATAGATATCATACTGGAGATTTGCTGAGTTGAATATAAATTTAATTTATGTACCATCAACTAGAACAGTTAACGTGTTCTAATATTCGTCCTTTTGATTGGTACATAATGATTTAATTTGCTATAACGTGTATAATACTTGTTTGAAATAAAATTTAGTTTATTAAGATTGGAAGAGAAAGAGAAATCTGTTAGAATAAGCTAAGTTTCCATACAATGAATTTTAAATCTATTTTACTACTCAATTCTTACATTTTCTTGCTATAAGATATGTTGTAAGATTAGAATTCTTAAGATTGGAAGTAAACATGGTAACAGAGTTAACTTATAATTAATTGAGTTTACATACAATGATTTTTCAAATTGTGAATTAGATGTCTTTTAATATTAAAATATCTCCCTACTTTATCAAAATTTAATGATGACATTTTTAATTACAGGTGGTGGTGATGATAAGAAGGCTGATGTAGGAGCCCCTGCAGATGGCAAATTCCAATTTGTAAGTTCACACTATCAATCACATGGCTTTTTTTCATTAAACATGCAGGCTAGTTATAATTAACTACAAAAAAATACAGCTTTTCAGATATTGTATCATTGTCTCTTACCTGTAAACAAATCCAGTAATCATGTTTGTAAGTGGTAAGATTAAGAAAAGAATTGTATTATCATTTTTATACGCCTGTTTATGGGATGTATTATGGTTTACCTTGTCAACATGTTGATATTAACTCAAAATCTCTTTATCCAATTTGCTTAAAACTTTGGTGAATTGTTAAGATCTATTGACGTGAGCTCCCTTTCAATTTTTATAATTTTTAAATTTTATATTTCTGAGTTGCAGGGATTTATTCTTCAAAAAAAGTGGTGGATTTTCCAGTTTTTCAGACAAAACCTCAAAATTCTTATGAAGCTTTGGTGAATTGTTTTTATGCCCCATTTATGGGCATTGTGTTTTCTGGTCAGTGTGTCCATTCATTTATTCAACCGTCTGTCCTGCTTCAGGTTAAAGTTTTTGGGCGAGATAGTTTTTGATGAAGTTTCAGTCAACTTGAAACTTGGTACACATGTTTTATGATATGATCTTTTTAATTTTAATGCCAAATTAGAGAAACTTTGGTGAATTGTTTATATCTTTTGATGTAGGCTAGCTTTTGATTTTCATATATTCCTAATATGACATACAGAATTAATAGAACTTTATTCTTTGAAAATGTGACAGGCGTATCATTCACTCATGGTGCAGCTGTTTATTCAATTTGAGCTGTCCTTATATTCTTGTGTTTTATTTCAGCTTTAGAAATATAACATAAAAGTATTCTGAGTATAGAGTTTAGAGTTTAGAAAATGCTTTCCATGTCGTATTATTTGTATAAAAGATTTTAGTACAGACATATCAAAGTAAAACATTGAGAGTGATAGATAACTTGTTAAATGATGCATTCCTATGAATTTATGCAGCCTGTAGTTTGTTTATTTACTGATTATAAATTGTTCTTTATTTATTTTTCAGAGAGGTGGATTTGGAAGAGGAAAGCCATCACAACCCCCACAGTAGTGATATGGACATTGAACATTTTGGGGGGAAATAAAAAAAAAAAAGAAATAACATACATGTCTTTGTTTTGTTCAGTGTTTAGCTACAAACAACAAATTTATAGAAGTTTTCTGGACCCCCTTCCAAGTTTACCACAACTCCTAAATATTGGGACAGTTAAATTTGTTCTTCCTCTGCAAGAGAATGGAACAAAACTAATTACACATGTAGGTATATTTATGAAAGGCAATACTATGCCCCTACCTTAATAGAAGGGGCATTTAGTTTTACCCTTGTCCGTCTCTACGTTGTCTCGAAAATTGGATTCTGTTCTCAACTAAATGTTGTGAATGCATATTACCACAAAACACAGATCAAATTTAGATTTTAGTGGGGCCACTTTAACCGTTCTAGAGTTAATCCCCCTAACAAATAGAAAAAAAGGCTGAATTTTTGTTTCTGTTCACCCAACTTAAAATAGCCTCAACCAAATGTTTTGAAACTTGTACAAAATGTGTATTTATATCACAAAATACAGATCAAGTTCAAATTTTGGTGGTGTCACTTTAAATGCTCTTAGAGTTGTACCCCTTTACAAATTGAAAAATTGCTGAATTTTTCGTTCCTGTTCTGTAACTTAAGTTTGCCTCAGCCAAATGTTATGAATCTTGTACACAATACTAATTACCTCAAAACTTGGATCAAGTTCAATTTGGGTAGCGTCATTTTATCTGTTCTGAGGTTTTGTCCCTTCATAACATTATATGTTATGCGATCAGGGGCATCATCTGTGTCTCGTGCTGCTCTCATGGATACATTCCCCACTTATTTTCAACTAGATCATTCCTACTTTAGAGAGGAAGCAATAAGTAGGCCTTATTTAGTCCTACTTGAAGATATTAACTTGATATTTGTTAGATAGATTACATCATGACAAGTTATAGATCAAGCTAACATTTTGTTCCAGTACAATAAGTTTTTAGCAGGTAGGGAATTGTGCAATACTAAAGTCACAGAATGCTTGTTCCTTTAAGGAATATGATCGATGCACCAGACTGCATTTGACAAATTATAAAAGAAATTTCAAAATCGGCAAAAATGAAAAATAAAAAAAAACATTTTTCTGATTAAAATCGTGTGTTTTCTGTTTATAAGTGAAGTACTCTGTTCCAACTGGCAAAAGTGGAATAAAACTAATGGTTGAACTTTTCTAGAAACACTGATAATGCACTACCAAACTTGTAACCTTGAAAAATTAAAAGAATAAAGCAGTTGTCGTAGTTGGTTCCAATAGTTTCTAGATAAGAATGAAAAAAGTTTTTCGATTGTATATTAAGAGTTTCTGGAAGATCAATGGCGGCAACCGTGGGCCTTAAAGAACTGGTCAGCAAAAATGTTAAAAAGCAAGATGCATGCTGTTTTAGACGTAGGTGGCATCTACTTTGTAATAAGGTAGAGTTTAAGAAACTATATTTGGTGTGCAGATGTATTAGCATGGCCCCTTTTATTTCCTGGAAAATTTAACTCCTCATGGGTTTATTGACTGAATGTTTTTGCATTATGTACATAAAAATTATTAAAGTTTGTAATTGTTTAAATTTGAGATGAACAACTTATGTTAAGTCTGGTATGCAGTTATATTTTAAGTTTGTTAGTGTAAATGAATCCATGACTAATCGCCCCACTTTTTTCACCAACTCGACCCACTTTCTTAAAATATCGCCACACTTTTGTTTACCAACTCGCCCCACTTATGAAAAGGATAAAATCCCATAGAAAATAAGTTGGATAACTTGCTCCATTTATTAAAACGGAAAAAAAATCACCCTGATATAAGGTCTGCAAACTTGCCAAATCCGATGAATTTAGTAGTGCCAACTCGACCAACTCAGTAAAAAGATGGAATCCCGTTGTATATCTATGTTCCTGTCCACTAATAAATAAAACCAATACCTATCAAAACCTTTAATAGATAAACATGTTTTTCCCGTTTGAATGGTTTTACACTAGTCATTTGTGGGGCCCTTTATAGCTGAATGTTCGATGTGAGAAAAGCTAGGCTCCGTGTTGAAGACAGTTCTTTGACCTATACATAATGGTTTTTCTTTTACAAATAGTGACTTTGATGGAGAGTTGTCTCGTTGGCACTCATATCACATCTTCTGATATCTTTTTTGTCATGAGTTCTTTTCTTTTTGTTGAAAAGCATACAGAATTGAGTATCAGTATTTTCTATGACGTGAATGTCAACTAGCCCCACTAATGAAAATTAGTAAAATCCTGATGAATTAAGTCATGCCAACTCTCAACGTGTATTTGTTCCGCCTTACAGAAGTTCCAATTGAAACTTTGTTATAAATATTGTCATAATATCTATTCTTGTTGGAACAAGTATTCTATGCCATTTATTCCGTTAGGAACAAATAGAAAATACCTGATGAATCAAGTTGAGTGTCAATAATAATGATTTAACAAATTTTCGTTTTCTTGTATTCTGTGTACATAAGATTAAGTGGGGCAAGTTGGCAGATCGGAAATTATATATTCATCTAGGTTTTACATTTTTCATTAAGAGGGGCGAGTTGGCAGGAGAAGAAAATAACGGGATTTAACTCTTTTCAGAAGTGGGGTGATTTGTCCTACTTCCGTTTAAAGGGGCACTAGCTACGAGATATATAAAAAATCTAAAGTTTGATTTTTTTTTGTTCAATCAATAATGAAAGTGAAATAGTGAAATAACAATTCGCTTTTTGCAGCCAAAAAGGTTCAATTTTGTCAAATTACGATAAGAAACATTGATAATTAGTTATTCACTTGCAAGTGAATGAGTCGACCTCTTTAAATCCGTATTCATGTGAACTTCAATTTAACCCCTAGCTAGAGATTGACAACGCATGCATTGTACGTGTACTGGTTATTTAAAGAAAAAGAATGTCAACAATGAAAGTGAAACTACGGTAAATTATTTGATTATTTATACGATGCATATAAAATCATTCTTATACGGTTAAAAGCACTGAGAAACATCTATTTTTAATCTATAAAATAAAATCAAACAGACCTATAAAAATCCAATTGCACGTGTTGGTTTAATCTATTCATATCTTTATTTATGTTTACATCGCTTATATGGTGACCTGAGGTCAAATCGATAGTTAATTAGATGGCGTCTGGACTAAAATGCACACGAAACGAACCTATATATTATCTACCCCATGCTCTGTAAACTGTTTATTTTAGACTTTTGATAGTTTGGATAAATGTTTTACATTGTTATAAATCAAATATGAGAATTTGAGTCAACTCGGTGACCATGAATTGCCCCTTTAAAGCAATCTATAATTAAAATATAGAACTCTGGTTTTGTTATACTATACTAAGTCTTTTGTTTTAGTTGTGCAGTTTTATAAGCATAGACATCTAGTTCCTGAAAGTTATTTGGCTCTGTCTACACTTTCAGTAATGGTTTATTGACTGAATGATTTTCATAGTTTTAATACATGTATACATATTGCCATTATATCTTAAAAATTGTAAAATTGGTGCTTACATTCAACATGTTCAAATGTTAACCCCGTCCCGTGTTGGAATAGAGAAATGTTGGATGTCTTTCCTGTCTTGTTATGGCTCTCATACCTACAATTTTTGTAAGATAATGATTATATGTCCACAATGACTTGGATGAGTTTAAAAAATAATGTTGAAGAACAAAATTTAAAGAATTGAATCTCCTTTTGAAAAAGAAATATATGGAAAATTGCATTTAAGCATACTCAATATAAAAAAAAGAAGATGTGGTATGATTGCCAATGAGACAACTTTCCACAAGAGACCAAAATGACACAGACATTAACAACTATAGGTCACCGTACGGCCTTCAACAATGAGTAAAGCCCATACCGCATAGTCGGCTATAAAAGGCCCCGATATGACAATGTAAAACAATTCAAACGAGAAAATTATTCCTTATTTGTATAAAAAAATTAACGAAAAACAAATATGTCACTGTCTGCTCTATGGTCGGGTTGTTGTCGCTTTGACACATTCTCCATTTCCTTTCTCAATTTTAACATATAAAAAAAGGACAACCAATGAATTACAGGCTTCTGACTTGGGACAGGCACATACATAAATACTGTGGCGGGGTTAAACATGTTAGCGGGATCCCAACCCTCCCCTAACCTGGGACAGTGGTATATAACAGTACAACATAAGAACGAACTATAAAAATCAGTTGAAAAAGGCTTAACTCATCAGATGGACAAAAATACAAGTGGACGTGGCCGGGTACTTGTACATCCCGACAACAAAAAGACAGGAACAGATCTGAGAGTACTCGCAGTTATCTGAAAGCTAGTTCAAAGCCACTAACAACTAATAAAAAATCATGCATCTTAGACTAAACTATCAATCCGTACACATCCAACATCCAATGGATTTAGTATAAAAACGTCATAAACAGTCAGAGAAGAACGGCAATGTCTTGAATAAGTTTTATTTATAGAATTGATTATGATATGATGTATGTTTCATTATAAAACGTTATTCTGATTGGCTACACTGCAATGTAAAAGCGTTGACCGTGCGCACATTTTTAGAATGAAGAGCGAAACAAAATGTACTTCGGTCAACGCTTTTACACCCTAATCAAGTTATATTAAGAAGCATTCAAATATTAAGTCAGAGCACAGTATCAACATTTCAAATTAAATTGGCACTGGTTAACATTGGGTTGCTCAATTTGCTTGAAATGTAATTGTTTTTTTAAAACTGCATTGCATGTAAATTTCCTCAAGCCTATGATTCTTGTCAGGTTTTTTTTTATGAAATTTGATATCATGCAGCAATACCTTGGACAAGTTCGAGGCTAAAGGTTTATTACCTTTGAGGTTTGAATATATATAATGGCGATTTTAACGTTTGCTGCTCTCCGTTTAAACCATTAAATGTAATTAAGATAAGAGCAAAGACTAGGAATTGCAAACCTATACCGTATTAACTATAATTTTAAAAATTCGCTTTGGCCTTTTGACGTTGTCAGGGCCGTAACTAGCCTCTTCAAATAGTGAGGCAAAATATATATCGCCGAGCGGAGCGAGGCAAAACAATTTTGGCGAGGGGACTGGGGGCCGCTCAAGACCCCCAGAAGCTTTGAGAAAAATAACGCAAAATCGTGCATTCTGAGCGTTTCCCGCACTCTTTCTGACATTGAAACGCAATTATTTTTTTTAGCTTTTTTTCGACAATATTCTGGTCTGAAAGCAAGAATATAGATTCATTGTAATTTAAGACTTTAAGGTTTTAATGGACAACATTAAAAGACTGATATGTAGGACAAAGCAAAATTCGTAATTCTCATAATCATAAATACCGGATCTGTCTGTCTGTTTTAGTCTTGTATTGTGTTCAGTTGTGCTTAGACTTTGGTGATATTTTTCTCACTAGATTGAAATATAGTGATAGTGACTGTGCAGTATTATGCTTTAAATACTAGTACTGCTTAAGTCGACACTAGGGACCATCTTGCCCCTGTTTTACGGTATTAATGATCTTTTATTGTTGAAGACACTCCAGCAACTTTGACCAAATGATTGATCATTAGTATTTTTTTATGCATTGACTTTGTGTGCGATTAGGTTTCGTGCACATTTACTTCATATTCCTTTATTTTTTGTAAAAGGGTCTAAACATGACTTAATGCAAGTTTAACCCATCATTGGAAATGGTCATATGGAAATACATTATTGCTTTTTTCCAAATTATTTGCTATCGGAAAATTGGTGACCTTACTTTAATTTAAACCATGTCAGCTATCTAGTTTTATCAACCAAAAGAAGCCAGTTGTGAATTCTTTGATATCAAATTCAATTCTCCATGCAGAAACGACCATTTTTTTCTGTGTCTTGTATATTCTTAAACATTTTCTCGCACAATATCTGGACATCGGTGGGTAGCAACATTGCAAAACCGCACGTTTACAAATGAAAATCAACACTCAGACTATTGTCATAAAGTAGGACAATAAATGAGCAAAAGACAAACTCGGGAAACAGAAGTTCAAACAATAGTACCATCAACTCTAAAAACTAAAAGTCAAAAAGAAACATGGATCACGAAAAACATGCAGTGGCGACACCAGAGAGTGAAGAGAACTTGCTTCTTGTTAGATACTTTCCGTGAAAATTTGATATTAAGACAATTTTTTGTTTCTTTTTTTGTTTTTTGTTTTTTAAATTTCTAACATGAGGCATTTGCCTCATTTGCCTCAATGTAGTTACGGCCCTAGTTGTACAAAGCATGAATCATATTCATACTGGCACCGTTTTGTCCTGGTTTGCATGTGATATTTTCCACTGGAATCAATTAATTTATCAACTATTGGAGTTTTTGAAATTTTGGTTTTGCCGATATGAATTACAAGTATGGGCCCTTTTCTATATTTTCTAGAGATGATTTTTTAACAGTTAAAAACTGTGAGCTGTTGCCATAACTATGCTGCCATTGTCATCAAAACTTAAACATCTACATGTTTCATTTGTTTCATTACACTGAATATTCATATTTTTCTAAACCACATACATTGCCCTTCTTTGCTTGTGTTTGGTCAATTTATCCACTCTGATGCATTTCTTTGGTTTACATGTATTGTCAGTACCAGGTATATAGTGTCAAAATAGGAAAAAAGCTCTCCACCCGTTGTAACCAAACACGAAACTGAGATTCTAACACAGTCGTTCATTTAATGATTTCTACCAACTATTATACTTCCCCCTCGAGCAGAGTTTACCTTTGATTATGTTCTTGTCCTCAGGTACCTTTTGTTCATATAGCTCCTCACATATACAAGTTGCTTTCAAATTTCGTAAGGATAGTCTATTTCAATATTAAAGTAGTAAATGGTATACAAAAAGAAAATTAGATACTAGTATTCATTTCCAAATCATTTTCTAAAAGCGTACCATGCGCTTAGCAGTGCTATATATTATGGTATACAACTATATCGCCTGTGGTTTAAATAATAAGTTTTGTACTAAGTTTTCGGTTTCAAGACAAATCCTAGCTTTTTTCTAACAGTCAGTTTCAAGACAAATCCTAGCTTTTTTTCTAACAGTCAGACTAGTACAGCTCCAAGTATATTTTCCAATACGCGCTCTGCTCCCTAAAGTGCCAGATATGTTTTTCGTATGTTCCAGTCTTCCGAGATAGCAGAACTAATTGAAAAACGGTTGGGCTATATATGGGTCATTTTCAAAAAATGTCGAATTTTGAAATTGAAAAAATTATTAAAAGTTACTTATTCAAACAACCCTCTACATAAGCAAATCAAAACAAACAGTACTTTAAGAACAACATATTAAAAGATGCAATCTTAATGATGTCATACAAGACTATCTTGAAGCATTTTTTGATCGGTGGTACAATATTTTGTCTATCCTGTTACCATTTTCAAAACTGAGAAATTTTGGGTTATTAAGAAAAGGTTTAGATAAAATGTTAAGCTTGTTTTACGTAGCCAATTAGATGGTTTTCAAGAGAATAAACTTCTATATATATTCATTCTGTAAAATAATAGATTATTTGCCAATTTTCTAGGTTGTACTGAAAAATGGCTCTAAAAATTGGTTTTCAAAGGTTGTAAAAATTACCACCAGTAATGCAAGTCTAAGATAGCAATTTATATAGTTCGCCCTTTTTTCACCCTTTCAAATAAACCCAACATCAAGTAAATCCCTCATAAGTTAATTTACTTTTCTCTTTATATCGTTGGTAACAGGAACGTACGTTTCTGATATATCACCATATAAAAGTCTATCCTGTTACCTTTTTGTCTATCCTGTTACCGATATCAGTATTGCACCTTAATTTGGAAGATTAAGGTGGTATGGGAGTCTAAAATAAAAATGATAGAATTTGTTCATACTTTGCCAAAATGTAGTATCTATTGATATATGTTGAAAAATGTTATAAAAATGATAGGTCACCGCGCATTTTCTCAAACTACAGGGCGTGACAAAATGACAAATTTTGTATGGATTATACAGGAAAAAACACAATTTTGTAATTAAAAACTAAACAAAATGATAGAATTGTTAAATACTTAAGGAAAAGATAGCTTTCAGACAATGCTTTGAGAATATCAAAAGAAAAGATAGGGTCACCGTACGTTTTTTCCAGCTAAAATACAAAATAGGAAAATTCCATGTAGAATCCTTCAGAAAATGCATTGTTTTAGAGTTACCTCCCCTTAAAATGCCAATTTAGTTTATTTTTAAAAACAACCAAAAATAATCATCATTTGCAAAAATATCAATATTTATAAGTTATATTCTTATAAATTGGTTCTTTTAAATAAAAATTCACATTAAATATCTGCATTCCTGCATCACATTCTGCTAACTTGATAAATCAAAGCGCTGTAAGCGCTGAAGGCAGTTAACCAAAAACCAAGTTCTCAAACATGTAGGGGTAGGCAGAGGATTTAGGGGGGTGCCCCCCCCCCCCTTTTGGGAAAAAAAATTAGTTGCTTATATAGGGAATCACTGAAGCGTGACTGGAGCGGGTCCCCTCTTAGGATGGTCAGTGGGCCCCCACTTATGAAAATTTCTGGATCCGCTACTGGGGGTAGGGTGACCCCAGGGACTCCCCCTATATTTCATTTAATTAGTTATATTGGCCCATACATGAATATATATTGTTTCGGGGTGGGGATCTTGACCGTTTCCAAGTTCTTAAACAGGAGGGTTGGGGTGACCACAGGGACTTCCCCTATATTTCATTTGATTTGTTATATTGTCCCATACATGAGTATATATGGTTTAGGGGTGAGGATCTTGACCATTTCCAAGTTCTCAAACAGGAGGGTGTACAGTGACCCCAGGGACGCCCCCTATCTTTCATTTGAACTGTTATATTGTCCCGTACATGAATATATATGGTTAAGGGTTGGGGATCTCAACGGGTTTCAAATTCTCAAACAGGAGGGGTGGGGTGACCCAAGGGACTCCCTCTATATTTAATCTGATTTGTTATATTGTCCCATACATGAATATATATGGTTTAAGGTTGGGGATCTCGACCATTTTTAAATTCTAAAACAGGAGGGTTGGGGTGACCCCCAGCGACTCTTCCTATGTTTCATTTGATTTTTCATATTGTCACAAACATGAATATATATGGTTAAAGGGTGTGGATCTCGACCGTTTCCAAGTTCTCAAACAGGAGGGTGGGGTAACTCTATGGACTCCCCCTATATTTCATTATATTGTCCTATACTTGAATATATGCAGGGGCAGATTCAGTCGGGGGGGGGGGGGCGTGCACCCCCCATAAATTTGCAAAGCATGGGTTGTTCTCAGCTTAAAGAATATTCCGATAATTTTACCTCAATATTTTTTTAGCCTCGCTCTGCTCGGAGAAAATTTAAGTTAGCACCCCTCCTAACCTAAAATCCTGGATCTGCTCCTCATATGGTTTAGGGGTGGGAGCTCGACCGTTTCCAAGTTATTAAACAGGAGGGGGTGGAGTGGCCCAAAGGATGCCACCTATATATCATATGATTTACTTACATTCAGGTATATATACTATAGTTGCATTATTTGTGAAAATAAAGAAACTTTCAGCTACTTTAATTGACCCTTCAAAACTGAGATAAAAAAAATAATCCTTTGAAATTGCAGTACTATGTTTACACTTTAAAAGCATCTCACATGCATTATCATCATTTATCACTGATAAAGAAAATTTAGACTGTGACCATGAACATGTATATTGTTAGATATACTGTTCCCAGCTGTCACGTTGTATTGGATTTTTAAATTAAAATTTGTCAAAAAGAATTTTGAGTTTCTGCATAAAATATTTTTTTGCTTTTTCTTTCTTTTATATATATCTTTTGATTTACAATTCTAGTGTTTATATTCATTTACCATGCATAGATGTATTTTTTTCACCTGCGTAATTGATCGCCAAACCCGGAATTACCCTTATCCGCTTCCGGGATCGGATCCGATATTGTAAAATTTTGTCTTCACGGCCGCCATTGTTATGTTTTTACAATGTTGTTTTTGTCAATCAGATACGATTTTACTCGAATTTATACAATATTTGTCGGCTATTTTCTGTATAAAGCTGGCGATTGAACAAAACGAACATCGCTGTCATGAATAATAATGATAAAAATAAGTTTTTAGCTCGTTTAATTGGAGACTTTGGTGAACATGGTGAAAAGGTAATGGTTTGCCAAGTTAACTCTTATTTTCTTTCAAGTGGAAGGTGACTACGTCGGGCGTAGCTAGAAACCAACTATCCTAGGCGAAATTCCGCTTGCAAAAGTGGAAGGTCGCGGATCTCGGACCACTGCTAATTTGCACACCTGCCTCCAAATTGAAAAGATACGAACATTTCTTTTTCTAATTTGAAATTGCCGCCAACAGCATGAACAGTTGAACTTATTATATAATAGACTACTGACGTAGTTGTACTACGTATTGATGACAAACAATATTCCTACGACTTTTGCCATTTGGGAAATCTAAACTACTTGTCTTAAGAGATTTTCGGCGATTAAATATTTCATACAATTGTTCTTTGACATCTTGGCCGAAAGTACAAGTCATAATGAACTACACAAGGGTTCTTAATAAGCACTACTTCCTATGTGTAACTTTAAAACTTTTGGATAAATCGACGATCATTTAAGGTTTTTCTGATCATATTTTTTGTAATCCAGAATAAAAAGTATTAAAAAAGTGTTCAATTAGTTATATATAACATAGTAGCGAGCTAGATAATAACAATGGCAAGTATTTCAGCATTTATTGGGAAGAACACAAATCTAGGGTGCTCGCATAATGCAGCTTAACTGCATAAAAATCTGGACCTTTGGTTCTCTGTTTTTTACAATCCAAGATGGAGGAAGACACCCATACCACCTTAAGACGTTATAACCTTAAGTTGAGTTCAAACAATGAAATATTTCATTCGTTTTCCACCTACAAAAGTTCAAAGTTCAAAGTTCTTTATTTTCCAATTAAGGGCCCCTGACGGGACATAATGACAACAATAAACAATACATTCTGATTCTTAACACATAAACACATAATGAAGATAAAATTAAAATTTCAATTCACATGAAGAGAATATAATATCATAGAATATATATGTTTCATATAAAATGTCACAACATAAAACAATTGTTATTGTTATTTGTTCTTTCAAAGTTTCATGTCTTTGATTTTTTATTTCTGCCATGCCAGAGTGCCAGCAAAAAAATAGTTCAATAATTTATTAATTCACCATATTAAATGGAGAATGGAAATAGTTTGCTAACAGAGGTCCACCTCGTCTCTTATCCATAAAAATAAGTTGAAGGAATAAATAACATGTTAAGATAAAAAAATTTAACGACGTTTTTGTCTATAATTGTCTATCCTGTTACTGTAACCATAGCAACCATAGTAACAGGATAGACATAACAGGATAGACAAATTTCTTCGTTTTTGATTGCTGATTATATTTATAGGGAGAATATAAGTAGCGGTAACAGGATAGACATGAAGGACCTCCTGTACGCTGATTGAATTTAGTTTGTAGATAATCTGTTACATACAATGATAAAGAAGCTACGATTTTTCTTTAGAATTATAATTAACGTTCTTAAAAAGTCCCTTTTGCAGATATCAAGGCGATCAGAAAATCGGAAGAAAATCATTTGAAATGTGTTTTTCTGACAATGTACGCACACAAATACCCCCAAAATCGGACTTAAATGCAGTTTAATCTTATCAAAATAGATGTAAGGTGTGTTTATTATTAATGTTCTGAATCACAAATCCGACAAGCTTTCATTTAAACCATTACAACTGAAATTTCCATTAGAAATTAAAAAAAATTAGCATGGGTGTACTGAAAATTCGACATTTTTTGAAAATGACCCATATATAGATACTAAAGGGACATTCAAATTCATAAGTCCGAAAAATAAATGTTCAACGCCATGGCAAAACAAATGTCAAAAGTCTGACAATAATATACAATACACAACCTAAAATACATAAAAGACTTAGCAACACGAATCCCACCAGAAAACGTGCTGGGGGGGGGGGGGGGGGGGTATCAGGTGCTCCGGAAAAGTAAGCAGATCCTGCTCCACATATATGATACCCATGTGTTGCTCGTGTAAGTTCACACCCGCTCAACCAACTCGTGAGGGCGTCCGTAAGTTTTTTTCGAATGATTGATTTTAACTTCATCACTTGGAACTCTTGGTTTAATAGCTTCCTAGTGAGCAGCAAATTTCTATGAATAAAATCATGAGAGGAATTACAAGCCATGGAATATCGTATCACTGAACTGGGAGATATGTACTCCATATACAGGCACTGCTGGAATGTTGCCATCTAGAAATGGAAAATTCACAATTGGGAAGCAGAAATCATCTCTTTTGTCATAAATATGCCACCAATGATGGTAAAGTTTTGTTAATCGAACCTAATTATTGTCAATTTCAAGGTGTAAGTCAAGGTATGAGACAGACTAACTTTGGGGCCCTTTATAGCTTGTTGTTCGGTGTGAGCCAAGGCTCCGTGTTGAAGGCCGTACATTGACCTATAATGGATTACTTTTTTTTAAATTGTTATTTGGATGGAGAGTTAACGTTGTCTCATTGTCACTCACACCATGCACACCACATCTTCCTATATCTATTTACTGTATTTGTTGTACCTTTATTTCAAGTTCAATTCAATAGATGCGTTTATTTAACATTATCAACTTAGGATTGTTTAGAGAGTTAAAAAAGCATCTATATAGCGGGAATTCAATTAAAACTTATTTTAACTTTTTCATTCTTCCTAAGTAGCTCCTGTAACAGTATGAAGTCAGCATCATCACATAAGTTTTGTATACAATGTACGACTATACATTATTACTCATCTTTGCTAGCCAAGGGTTACGATCCACTCCCGCTCTCTCCATACAAATCCTTATTTATTTTAGGCCTCATATGTAGGAACACTGAAGTCCAGAGGTGGATTTAGGGGGGCAGGGGACCCGGGCCCCCCTTTTTCAGAAAAAATTTGGTTGGTTATATATATAGGGAATCACTGAAGTGTGACGGAATCCCCCTCCCCCCTTAGGCAGTCAGTGGGCCCCCTCTTATGAAAATTTCTAGATCCGCCACTGGAAGTTGCTGGAAGTTGACAAGAATAGGGACATGGTTGGTGCCCATTTAATGTCGGTTGTTTGTTGACAAAACGTCGTTTCAGAGAATTTTGTTTGAATAAGAGATTATTTAAAAAAATATTTAAAAAAAATAATAGCCAAGGCAAATTCAGAATCCATAAAACTAAATTAAAATAAAAATAGTCAAACGCTATCGATCGGCACTTTTGACCAGGACAAGTGAAAAATAAAAACAAAATACGATTTTTCCCTATTACATACATTGACAATGGTTGACCCTTATTCTTTTAATATGAACCAAAGCAGGACACTAAGTTTATCAATTACCGGAAATAGTAACTATGCTTTTTCGGAACATGACTCGTTGATTACTATGGATCCTTTAATCTAGGTCTTATGAGAGCTAATATGTCAATTTAAGATAAATCATTTTTAAAACGCGTGAATGACGAAGATCAAACATGGAGACGTGGTGGATGGTTGTTGGCATTGTAACATGCACAAAATTGCTTTTATTTCCATCGTAGTATGTATTCATACTATTTTTCACCTCAAACAAGACGGAATATTTTTACTTTTTCCAAAATTATGCACGAAAAATTAACATTTAATGAATTTCAACAGAATAAAAACCAAAAAAATATTCATTCGTGAATTACCTCCCCCTTTCCCTTATAAAATATAATGAAAATTGAATAAAGTAAAAAAAGTAAAAAGAAAAAAAAGGTTTGAGGAGAAAATAAGCATTCTGAAATTTTGATTTTTGTTGAAACTATTTAAATCGACTTTTCTATATGCTGAAAACCTTATCAGGTTGCCAGGTTGGGAAAAATTAACCTGCCAAATAGTTGAAATGGGGAACTATTCCTAAAATCAGTCAAATGAGTAAAAATCATTCATTTGAGTATCATTTGAGAGTGCCAGAAAGAAACATATATATATATATATAAAATTGCTAGCTTGTCCACTCTGCGCACCCATAGGAGTGGGCATGCAATTTCTTTTGTTTAATCAAAACACTGGCAAGTACGTACAGTCAAGTGAAAAAAGCAGATAAGCATTTGTAATCACTATTTTTACAAAAAAAGAGATTATAGCTAGGGTGGGCACGGGTAGGCTGCCCTCAGTTGGCACGTGTGGAAAAAGCAAAATCTACCCTTGGCTGTTGTATATGCCCCTATAGCATATATATAGCATATATATCAAATTATAATGTCATTACTATTTATATGGCTTTTTAAATCACAAAAAAAAACAAATTGTGACTAAACTAAACCAAATGAGATTTTACACTTTATTTAAAAAAAAATTAAACACTACTTTTCATTGTACAAAAACATAATAATGACGAAAACATGTCTCTTTTTTATTTCAGCAAATCTACTGATTTTGATGTTCACAGAAATTGGTTGGCAATCACTCATAGTCTTCCAATTAGCAAATGGTATTATGAGGTGAGCTAAAAAAAATATCTGAGAGTTTGACATTATTGAATTTTGCCAGTCACAAGCCTAGGTGATCCAAAAGAGGGAAGAAAGATACCAGAGGGACAGTCAAACTCATAAATCGAAAATAAACTTACAACGCCATGGCTAAAAATGAAAAAGACAAACATACAAAACAAAAGTACACATGACACAACATAGAAAACTAGAGAAAAAGCAACACGAACCCCACCAAAAACTAGGGGTGATGTCAGGTGCTTTGGAAGGGTAAGCAGATCCTGCTCCACATGTGGCACCTGTCGTGTTGCTCATGTATTAACAAATAAGGTAAATAGTCTAATTTGGTAGGTCACATTCATGAAAGGGAAGGGGATTGTAGTTAAGACATAAGGAACATATCCGGTGTTACCCGTGAAAAGGTTATTTCATAAAGGTCAACCAACTCGTGATGGCGTCTGTAAAATTTACGAAGGGATGATTTCAACTTCACCATTTGGCACTCTTGGTTCCTTGTGAGCAGCATCCCTCTATCAAGAAAATCATGATAGGAAATACAAGCATAGGAATATCGTATCAATCATTGTCAATTGGGAGATATATACCCCATATGCAGGTGCCGCTGGAATGTTGCTACTTAGAAATGAAAAGTTCGCAATTGGAAAGCTGAAATCATCTCTTTTATCATAAAGTTTTGTTTTAATGGAGGCGTGCTTGTCTCAAGTATGGTTGATCATATAATCGAAACCTTATGAGGTGCTGACAAAGTGTTGTTACTTTTTTGCCATTCCATCATCCAAGATGGCTGCCAGCGAGGGACTTAGTTTAACATAGGACACTATCTTCTTTTAGAGAACCACTGAATGGAATGAAACTAAACATAGCATGAATGTTCCTTATGAGATGCTGACAAAGTGTTGTTACTTTGTTGCCGATCCAACATCCAAGATGGCCCTCAGCGGGGGACTAAGATTAACAAAGGACCCTAAGGAAAATGCATACAAACTCTTCATTTGGAAAACCACAGAATGGAATGCAATATTAAACCAAATTTTTATATGATTTCAAAAACCAAAGTAGAGTCAGGTGAGCAATACAGGCTCTTGATCATAATTTAAAAGGCTTGCTGGTTTTTAACAACCCATCTGTTTGAAAAATTATTTTGACAGATTCAGTAATTCCAAGTAGAAGATGATTTTGGAAAAATAGCATGAACAACATCCAAGAGATTAAACATTTATGTTAGGAAGTGTATTTTTTATAAGACATAATGTAAGAAATAATCATAATAATTTTTCATTTTCTTTTGTTTTAGGAAACTTCAGAATGGACATTAGATTATCCCCCTTTCTTTGCCTGGTTAGAATATCTGCTGTCACAGATTGCACAATTTTTTGACCCAGACATGTTGAAAGTAGAAAACATCAACTACAGATCTGATGCTACAGTACTGTTCCAAAGACTATCTGTTGTACTGACAGATTTTATATTGATTTATGCAGTGAAAGAGTTAGTACATTATGATTCTTGTTTGAATATCTTAGAAAATCTTAGAAAAAAACAATTTGATTGCCATTTATATAAAAATATATAATGGACTTCTATAACAAAATTTAAAAAAAAACCGTGTTGAAATATGTAGTATTTAATAAGATAAAAATAGAAAAATAACTGAAATAAATATGAAAATAAGAAGATGTAGTATGGTTGCCAATGGGTTTTCATGTGTTATTTAACTGAAAAAAATCATCTTTCTATATATATCTATATTCTCACAAACCAAATTACAAAGGTAACCTGGCCAGTGGCTACACAAATTGTACCCTAAAGTGAAAGTACATTTGTATATATTGAATGGTTAGTTTTTGTCCAGACTTACTTTAGAAGACATCAGTAATTGGCATTCAAGGTATCCTAAATCACTGATTGAACTAAAATATCACCAAATTTAATTTATTCCTACAAGCTAATTTCTTAAAAAACATGCCAAAAATTGGTAAAGGATAGGAACAGAAAATCCCAATTTACAGCTAAGTTAACATTGCAAACCTGATTTTATGATTACCTGTACAGTCTTATGTGGTTACTTTTTCCTTGTCCAATGGGGACCGTTTTTTTTAGGTTGACAGTTTATTAACCAATATTAAATTATCAATTGAACTTTGTATATTTGTTTTAATTATTATAATTTATTTTTTGGATTTTTTTTGGATTTTTTTTCAGATTTTGTACAAAATGTATAAAACTGCAAAGAAAAGATGACGACAAACAAGACATCTTTACTTCACCATTTTTAATACTTTCATCTTTACTGATTTGTAATGCTGGGTTGATGATAGTTGATCGTATCCTTAACAAATGGTAATCAGTGATCGTTGTTTAGGGCTTGACATGTTGTACATGTATATAGTCGCATGTGTAAGATTTGTTAAAATTCTAAACTTTATGAAATATTTGTAAATGGATGTTAAGTTAACAACAAACAATCAATTAACCAAGTGTAGAGATGATGAATATTCATGTACAAAATGTAACTAAAACACATCAAAATTGTTTTTGGAGGTGTCTGGATAATTTAAGAAATGTGACTCATTGCATCTTAAAAGAAACCATAAGATCCTGAGGAATAAATAAATGATTTTTATCAAGTCAAAGATGGTGGCATTTCACTTTTCATTTACAGGATATGTAGAATAATTAGACAAACTATAAGCATGTGGACGGATTTTTAAAAAAATCATGAAGGGTAATTCTGATGTATTTGATATCGAAGTTTCCATAACAGTTTTCAGACATCCATTTTCAGTATAATGGTTTCCTGTTTGGAATACTACTGTTATCTATAACAAGATTATATGAGGTATGTATAAGGATACCAGTAATGTAAACAATGTGTCTTATTTATTATAAACATGCATGTTAATGAATGAATTAAGATATAGATATTCATCAATGAGACACCAACTCAACAACATAAAATAATCAAAAGACATCTATAAAAAGGCCACACACATTTTCACCAATATACAGGTGTCTATACATTAAGTTGACTTTTAAATTGTTTTTATGCCCCACCTACGATAGAAGAGGGGCATTATGTTTTCTGGTCTGTGCGTCCGTTTGTCTGTCCGTCCGTTCGTTCGTCCGTTTGTCTGTCCGTCCGTTCGTTCGTCCGTCCGTCTGTCCTGCTTCAGGTTAAAGTTTTTGGTCAAGGTAGTTTTTGATGAAGTTGAAGTCCAATCGACTTCAAACTTAGAATACATGTTCCCTATGATATGATCTTTTAAATTTTAATGCCAAATTAGAGGGTTTACCCTAATTTCACGGTCCACTGAACATAGAAAATGATAGTGCGAGTGGGGCATTCGTGTACTGGGGACACATTCTTGTTTGTTTTGTTTTTGTGAATGAATTGAACAATAACAAACAATGATATGGTGTTAGCATTCTTAACCTGTTCAAGCATTTATATGACTTTTTGTGTATGTCTGTATTTGTTTTGTCAATTTATATTTTTGTTCTTTGTAACCACAATTCAGGGGTACTTTGTAGTAAGTAAAAAAGTTTAAAAAAAACCAGAATTTAGATGTGTATAAACAAATATTGCATTCAAAAATAAATAATAAAATTCTATTCAAATTTCAAGGATGAAAACAAAGCTTTTAATATCAATAAGTAATTTATTTATCAACCTGATTTTATAAGAGGAATACAAATTACAATTGCTGTAAGAAAAAGGATTTAATTAGTCGCTGTAAATTAAGAAAGTAAATTAAGATTTAAAACTTCAACAATTTTAAGTATTAAGAGTTGTCCCCCATGGTTAGTTTTATGATATAAAATAAATTGTTATTTCAGAATAGAAATCTAGAAGGAGCATTATGGTTTGCTACACTACTTAATTTTAAACACATCTACCTGTATGTAGCACCTGCATATTTTGTATACCTCCTTCGGTGTTACTGTTTCAAGAGTGATGGTACGTATGTTTTATGTGTGAACACTGATATGTATGTACTTAACTTTAAAGTTTGCCTTCAGGTGACCTATAATAATTTGACAGGCGCCATTTTCCTGTGATACTGATCTCGATGAAGTCACATGTTTGGCGACAGTGATTTCCGCATAAGCGCAAAAACTGTTGTAATTTGATATTTGCTAATAGAAATAAGTTATTTTATGTTGACTTCTGACATTTTTAAATGAAACATTAAAAGTTGAGTTTTTTTCCAACTCCATACTCCACAACAAAACAAAAGCAGCAACGATTTTGTAATTGAGACAATAAAAGGAGGAACAATTAAAACTCTACAATACATGTATCTGCACAATAAGAACTAAATTTGCACTGCATTCCAATAAACTGATTATTATTATATTATGTCAATTTGTGTCCATGATACTGGGAGAACATAAGTAAATGTTTGTGAATCTGATCTTGGAATAAAATTACATTTAATTAAATATCTTTATAGGTGTAGCAGCTAAAATTTCCTGGAGGACATTTTCATTCACACGAATTATCATGCTTGGTTTTGTGGTAATATCTGTATTCTGTCTGTCATTTGGGCCATTCATAGTAATGGTAAGATTTGAATAAGATCTTTTGCTATTTCAACAAAGCTTTTTATATCTATTGATGCTTCAAATGGAATTGCAGAAAAGAAGATACAGTGATTCCGGTTTTTAGCCAATTAGTTGAAAATGCCTTTGCTATCACTCTCAAATTTGGAATTTTTAAGTCGTTAGTTGACTTTTCCAATGATGTAGCATTCATATACACATATATATGTACGAATGGTTTCATTATTCCCTCTCAGCATTGTACAGGGCTCAGACAGTTACTGCGGTGGAATATTGATCCTATGAATTGATTTTTGTTTGACATTGAACCCCATAATGTGTTAGCTTCTCTTGTTAATTGCATACCGTATTTTGATATTTTATATTATCCAGCGGACAAAGCATAATTTTTAACCAGATTTTAATGAAAATGTAGGCAGTTGTCATGTAATTTAGTGTGGTTTTGGTTCAATTACAAAAAGCCTTCAAATTGTTATACAAGATTTCTGACTAGATGATAAAAGAGTAACCTAGCACCTTACACTGTTAAATTGTTAACCCATTTATTATGATAATTAATAAATTCCATTTTGTTTTCCTTAATTATACCCCCGCTTTCAAAAAAAGGGGGATATACTGTTTTACCTCTGTCTGTCCTTCCATCCATCCGTGAGTCCGTCCGTCCCATGAATATTTTTCGTCACATTTTTCTCAGGAACTACACTACAAGGATTTCTGAAATTTGGTTTCAGGCTTGATATAAGTCAGCTATACTGTGTGATGCGTTTTCAGATTCATAACTTGCCAACTTCCTGATTACTGAACACTTGTATGATTTTACACATGTTAGCCAAGTTAAAAATTTTTGTCACATTTTTCTCAGGAACTACACTACAAGGATTTCTGAAATTTGGTTTCAGGGTTTATATAAGTCAGCTATACCGTGTGATGTGTTTTCAGATTCATCACTGGACAATTTATTGTTTACCGAACACTTGTATGATTTTACACATGATAGCCAAGTTGAAAATTTTCGTCACAATATTTTTCAGGAACTATAAGACAAGGATTTCTGAAATTTGGTTTCAGGCTTGATATAAGTTAGCTATACCGTGTGATGCGTTTTTATAGTCATCACTCGCCAATTTCCTGTTTACCGAACACTTGTATGATTTTACACATGATAGCCAAGTTGAAAATTTTCATCACAATTTTTTCAGGAACTACAATACAAGGATTTCTGAAATTTGGTTTCAGGCTTGATATAAGTCAGCTATACCGTGTGAGGCATTTTCAGATTCATCAATTGACAACTTCCTGTTTACCGAACACTTGTATGATTTTACACATGATAGCCAAGTTGAAAATTTTCGTCACAATTTTCTCAGAAACTACAATACGAGGATTTCTGAAATTTGGTTTCAGGCTTGATATAAGTCAGCTATACCATGTGATGTGTTTTCAGAGTCATCACTCGCAAACTTCCTGTTTACTGAACACTTGTTTGATTTTACCCAAGATAGCCAAGTTCAAAGTTTTTGTCACAATTTTCTCAGGAACTACAATACAAGGATTTCTGAAATTTGGTTTCAAGGTTTATATAAGTCAGCTATACCGTGTGATGCGTTTTCAGAGTCATGACTCGATAACTTCCTGTTTACCGAACACATGTATATTTTTACACTATTAATATTATCCACTTGCGGCGAGGGTATCATCAGTAAGCAGTATCTCGAAGTTTTACTTGTTTAGTATATTGCACTCTTTTGATCTTTGATTATTATTTACCTTGTCAAATATTGTTGAACACATTTGTATAGAACATAATCCAACATATAGAAATAACATTGTTTTGTTTATTATGAGGTTTTATGTGTGTTTGTGTATTTTTTGTTTAAAGTATTTATCATATGATAATTTGATAAATAAATCAACATGCATAATATTTTGTAATTTTAAAATTATTTTATTTCTTCTTATTTCAGGACCAGCTCCCACAAGTTCTTTCCAGATTATTTCCCTTTAAAAGAGGTCTTTGTCATGCATACTGGGCACCAAATTTCTATGCATTATATAACGTTGTTGATAAAGCAGCTACTTTGTTTTGTAAGTATTTATGTATTATGTTTTAAAATATAGAGAATGTTTTAAAGGATATATAGTAAAACCTCTTCTCAAAACTGTATATTCAGAAAATATTGTGATGTTTTTATTATTGCAAAAAATGTGACAGGGTTATAATTGCAATAATTTAAACTTGCATGTTGAAATTGTTAAAATGAATTAAACAGGATTTTTTTTCAATATTGCAAAATTCAAAATTGCATGTTAGTCTAAAATGGCAAAATGGCAATAATAAATGCACACAATAATTTCTGAATTTACAGTACCTGTTTATAACTTTGAAAACTAGCAACCTTGTGAATTTGTTGATTTATAGTAAAGTTGGCCAAGAGTTATGGGACTTTAACTTGTCAAAAAATAAGATAATTTTTCAAATCTGTCACAATAACTAAAGTATCGCTATATATGATAATACATGTCATACAATGTTGAAAACTCATCCTTAAGATTTGCGAGAAATTTAGTTTTTGTCTTAAAAATGTGAAGTTTATATTATACTTATAGTAAAATCTTTTGTCTTTAAGACTGTCAACATAATAACAGTCATGTCAGTGGTCAGTAAAACAGGTGAGACATTTCAGTGTGAGCCCTCTTGTTTGGTTTAACTATTAAATATATTCTAATATTTATTTACATTAGTGCAAACAGCTCATTGTTGTGCAGCATCAGTTGCCGTTGAGTACAGAACTCAGTCTTGTTTTGTCCTTTCTTTCTTTGGAAAGGTCATTCACACCTTTGTTGTATTTCCATACTTTTTCAGAGTTTTTAGTTTTAAAATATCATTTAATTGTAGGTAAAAAATATAATCTCCTAAATGTATCTGACTCGGGATCTGCCATGATGACAGGAGGACTTGTACAGGAGTTCCAGCATACAGTGCTCCCATCTATATCACCGCTAGTCACACTTATATTAACAGGTTTATCTATACTGGTAAGTCTTGAGGTTTTGCATTTAAAATACTGATTACAAACTTTTTGCAACAGCATTAACAATGCTTAGATAACAGTGGCGGATCCAGGGGGGGTTCCGGGGTTGGAACCCCCCTTTTTTTTGGACGATCAATACATTTGAATGGGGACATGTGGTTGGAACCCCCCCCCCCCCTTTTTAATATAGCTGGATCTGCTCCTGGATAAACATCAGTAAGACAACATCATGACAGCCTATATCTATATGGTAATTGATTAATGGAAGTTAAACAAGCAACAATCAATCAATCATTCTAATGCAACATAGTTTGTAACGTTTATTTTACGTTTGGATAATGCCACCAATTTTCATGCATGGCATCAATTTGTAATATGTGCAAGCGCAGAAGACATTTGAGAGATTTTTAAATGTATGATTTAACATTGTTTTTTGCCACTTTCATTAGAATGGAGACAATAATATTGTATTTAAGCTCCAACAACATCAATTGGTGATTTGGTGCCGTCCAAGCTTAAAATACAACACAGTTATCTCCTAAACATGATTATCGTCAAGTTCTTTTATACTGTTTCCTGTAATTTTTAGTAGAAAAACACAGAAGAAAGATCAGTGATGTTTCAATGTAAATTAATCAACATTATTGCAAACCAAATGAAACTTTTCCATGGATTCATCTGCTATTGGTAAATCTGTTTAATCTTTTGTTAGTTCTGTTGTCACAGTGTGGGAACGGAACTGTACGGTTTTCTAATATTTTGGTCATTCGGGAGACTGTCAAGCGTTGCTCCGACATTCGAAAAATAACAAGTTGCTTGATGGAAACTTTGACGAACTCTTATGTTCCTAAATAACATTTCTGCTTCAAGTTTTGATAGCTAAAACATTCTTTATGTAAATATGAACCAAGAAAATAATAAGAAAGATATATGCATCAAAACGTTTTCCTTAGAATGGTGGAGCTCCGTTTAAAACGATCAAAATTGTCACACAACAGCGATTAAAAATGTCAAATAAACATCGAAAAATCAATGTTTGCTACCTGGATTTTCACATGTACCTTTTCTGATATATAGTCTTACCTGTCTGAAAGTTTCAAAGCCATTGTCCCAGAAGAAATCCAAATATATTCATTTTCTCCATGTCGGATATTTTTATTGACTGTACAATCGCTCGCAAGTTGACTGTAATATCACTCGGAGCCTTCCTGTAAATCACTTGGAGCTTTCCTGTAGAATTGCTTGGCCAAATTTATTAAATGCATTGCATATGCATTGCATTGGTTGTTTCTTGCTGTCCTATTTGTTCATCTATGGTATTTGAAGTGAAAATAAGCACAAAACCAGTCATTTTGACAATTAAGATTCTATCATGGAACCCTTTTAAGGTGACTATATCAGAGACAAAAACAAAACGTGTACACTACACATAAAAAAGAAGATGTGGTATGATTGTCAAAGAGATAACTTTCCACAAGAGACCAAAATGACACAGAAATTACCAACTATAGGTCACCGTACGGTTGTCAACAATGAATAAAGCCCATACCGCATAGTCATCTTTAAAATGTCCCGAAATAACAATGGAAAACGACTTCGGAAAACTAACGGCTTATTTATGTACAAAAAAATGAACGAAAAATAAATATGTAACACATAAACAAACAAACACTGAAATAAATATTTATATATACCGAAAAGATTCTCTGGAAAGTTAATTGGCATATTTTGAAATTTACTTAATATATTATTTACCAGCAATTTTAGAAAAATAATAAATACATATTTGTACAATACAACAAAGAATTTTTCAGCACAGGATCGGGATATTGTAACTTGATATGTACCATAGTTTGTTTGAAAAAGTGTGAGGGTATCGACACATACACCACAGTTCCATATCGACCATCTGATCGGTTTACCAGAAGATTGAAAATGGTCATGTGGTGTATGTTAGATACCTCACACTTTTAGCAAGAAATTACATTGTAACACATTGTCTTTCCTGTGATATCAGTTGAGAACTTTGACACATGTCATTTACCAAATAAAAAAGTGATTGACTATATGTGTAGATACACCATAGGATGAACTAAATTTCAAAGCAAAGCTTTCTCGTGAAATTTAGCCTCTCTTATGGTGTATCTACACATACCCAACACATTTTTAATTTGGTATAACAAGGAATTCGAATGTGGAATTGTAGTAGCTAACCACTGATCCAAGAAAAGACACGTATATGTCAATAAACATGATATTAAAATAGAAGATGTGGTATAATGTTTGTTTATTACAAGCTATACATGTAGCTACTGGTAGAAAAAGCTCCAGTAAAATTAAATTTTATCAAGGATGGGAGAGGACTTGTTATCTGAAAGACAGAGAAAACACAAAATTCTTCAACATTTTTTTTTATGTCAATGTCACGATTCAGGAACTTTTTTAATATTCCCAACTATAGCATCCGACAAACGAACGAAACAGTTGTTTTTATTTAGGGAAAACAACATTTTATCAAACCACATTTATATTTTCAACATAAAAATAAGGAGATGTGATATGATTGTCAAAGTTAAAAAATAAATGGATTTAAGCAATTATAGTAGGCTATAAAAGGTCTCGAAAAGAAAAATAAGAACCAATACCTTTCGAATTTAACTGACGGCCTAATTCATAATAAAACAATTTACGAAAAACATATATGACAGACACGAACCAACGACAACCACTGAACTACGAGCTCTTGACTTAAAACAGGTACATAAAGAATTTGGCAAGGGTAAAAATGTTTGTTTGCGCTCATTTCTTCCCAAAACAATCACAGCACAAGACCAAACTATAAAAATCAGATGAATAATCGGATCATCATACTATCATTGACGATATCAGACCAGGTGCGGATCCCGCCTTTCTACAAAGGGGGATCCAAACCACGGAACACCATAAAAATCGAAAAAAAAAATAGGCTTCAACCACCAAAAACTCCCTCTCCCCACATACCAGATCCGCTAATGCAGGCTGCAGCCATTCAAATAAAACGTTCAAAAATCATTAACACTTTTGAGTGTGTAATTTAGGTTAAAACAAAAATCGATAACAATACCAAAAATCGTAACAGAAAAAGGAGAGAAAAATCATACCAGACATATATTGTATTGGATTGCAGTAGTTTTGATAAATATTTAGATGACAAAAGTATCATGGAAAACATAAACTGATCATGAATGTGGCAGAAGAAGTTTAGCATTATCTACTTAAGAGTTATAATTAGTCATATGCCACTAGAAACTATTACAGCAAAATGCATTGACTAGCGTGCTTGCTAGCTGCACCGTGAAGTCATAAGAAGGTTTAGTAGGTTACCCTCCTTTCGGAGTAGTCTAGTTGGCCAAACGATGAAAAGAAAAGCTCTAAGTGATTGTACAGGAAGGCTCCGAGTGATATTACAGTCAACTTGCGAGCGATTGTACAGTCAATAAAAATATCCGACATGGAGAAAATGAATATATTTGGATTTCTACTGGGACAATGGCTTTGAAACTTTCAGACAGGTAAGACTATATATCAGAAAAGGTACATGTGAAAATCCAGGTAGCAAACATTGATTTTTCGATGTTTATTTGACATTTTTGATCGCTGTTGTGTGACCATTTTGATTGTTTTACACGGAGCTCCACCATTCTAAGGAAAACGTTTCGATGCATATATCTTTCTTATTATTTTCTTGGTTCATATTTACATAAAGAATGTTTTAGCTATCAAAACTTGAAGCAGAAACGGTATATAGGAACATAAGAGTTCGTCAAAGTTTCCATCAAGCAACTTGTTATTTTTCGAATGTCGGAGCACCGCTTGACAGTCTCCCGAATGACCAAATTATTAGAAAACCGTACAGTTCCGTTCCCACACTGTGGTTGTCCTATTGAATAAATACATAAGCTATTGTTATCTGTGTAGTTTATTCACTAGGACCTTTTAATTTCCTCTAAGAGAAATCCATATTTCCAAACTTTAAATAGATTGATCAATAGGAGTGAATCTGTGGAAAAGTTTCATTTGGTTAGCAATAATACCAACTTGGTTGTACCATTGAATTAAGAAATTTGTTAATTTCAGAATTTCACTTAAGAATTTTAACTACAGAATTTTTCATATGAATTTACAGAATAATTGTCATTGAATTATATTTTTGGTGAAATAAGAAAAAAAGAAAAAAAACAGTGAAAAATCTGCTTCTTTTTCTACCAAAATATTACCCTTGCATACATTTTACACAGAAATGTAGGATACAATGTATTATCCTCAAGTTAAATTTCTAATAATTTAATTTTGAACGTAACGCTTGATTGGCTGACCTTGTTTTGTTTATCAGCACATAGACATAATTTTGTCATGTGACCATGACGTCATCAATGTTTTTTCATGGTTTACTCTGGGTAAAATAGAATTTAGAATTAAATTATCAGGAATGACTGTAATATTTTTTCTGTCTATTGGAAATAACATAAAAAATGTGGTGCTCACTTTAAAATAATCTGCGTATTCAGTGTGCACCTCATTTTTGATGTTATTTCTTCATAGACAGAAAAATATTAGTCATTCCTTAATTAAATTAATACCATAAAAAACATTGAAAGCATAGATCAAGTAAAAATTGTATATTTTTTTATTTTTGTTGCAAATGAATTTGTCTACAAAATTTCTTACAAAGATGGATACTATTTTGTTTATATTTATATTGACTTGTACCGTTTGAATAGTTTTACACTAGTAATTTTGGGGCCCTTTATAGCTTTTTGTTTGGTGTGAGCCAAGGCTCCATGTTGAAGGTCGTACATTGACCTATAATGATTTACTTTTATAAATTATTATTTGGATTGAGAGTTGTCTCATTGGCACTCAGACCACATCTTCCTATATCTATGTATGTACACAAGGGCAATGGTGTTTTGTGTGTTTATTCATTGATTTTTTCATTTTCAGCCAGCAGTTTTACACCTTTGGATTTATCCCAAAGGACCAAAAAGTTTCCTAAGATGTCTCATTTTATGTGGATTTGGATCATATATGTTTGCTTGGCATGTTCATGAAAAGGCCATTCTCATTATAACCATTCCATTCAGGTAATTTGCAAAAATATGGTGTTTCTCTTACATAGAAGGATTTAAAACCAATAAAGAGAGTGTGGAATAAAATTATGATAAATACCAGCCGTTTTTATCCTATATAAATATATACTTAATAACAAAAAAAACCAGAAAAAATATGCTCTCTAAATTTTTGCAGATAAAACACCTGTGTGTGTCATAATGTTCTTTATATTCTCAACAACACACTATCTCAAAAGATATAGATTAATTAATTGATTGTTGTTGTTAAAAGCAACGACACCCACTCATTGCATTGTTTTAGAGGAAGAAATCTGAGTATGGATAGAGAATCATGACCTTTTGCAGAACAATTGGCTTTATTATTCAAATTAAGAGTTGAACATCTAGTTGACTGACAGCTGAAGTATTTTGTAGCATATTTTGAAGAAAATCACATGTTTTTATGCCCCACCTACCATAGATGGGGCATTATGTTTTCTGGTCTGTGTGTCCGTCTTTTTGTTCGTTCGTCTGTCCGTCCGTCTGTCACTCTTAAGTTTTTGATGAAGCTGAAGGCCAATCAACTTGAAGCTAAGTACACATGTTCCTTATGATATGAGATTACATAATATCAAGTGAATAAAGAATTAAAAAGAAGAGAATTGGTGTATTAATTCATGTGACTAACTTTTTAGATGCACTTAACATAATCTAAAGTAAAGGAACCCTTAAATCGCTTTATTGCTGTTGTTCATCTTAAAATTCCTATTAACACCTTCAACACTAAGCAAGGGCTTATACCTCAATGAAGGAATGGTTTTGTACCATGTATACTATCTAATTAGTTCTACACTTACTATTTTGTAGTTTATTAGTATTGGATAAGAAGAGAGATGCACAGCTATTCCTCATTTTGTCTACAGTTGCTCATTATTCATTATTTCCATTAATATTTACAAAAGCAGGTAAGTGAAAAAATTCATTTAAGAAATAACTTTATCTGCAATTTATACTTTTTCCCTTTCATTTTACTACCTAATTTTTTTTTGGATCATGGCCATTTGTAGGACTTGATACTCAAAAATATTAGGCAATGATGTCATGTATAAGTAATGGAAATTGTGTACTTGTGTCTGTCCGTGTCAATTTATCAATGAAAAGCATGCAGCGTCATTCATACAACTGAAGAACTATCCCACTATCCAACCATTAATACTCTTAAACTTATAAAAATAATTATTTCAAATACCCCTTAAACGTTAACTGAATTCAGAACGTTGGTTCCAATGACTCAATTGTTGAATTAATGGCCGACGTCATCCTATCAAAAAATGATGTTATATGCCTAATTGCACAAAGAAGAATTGATACATGTACCAAGAGCTCAGAATGGATTTATATATTTTTATATATTGGGTAGTTAAACCTGGTTTAACCAAACAATGTTAAAGTGGCTGTGTACCAAGTCAAAACTATACTAGTGTTTACTCTTGTAACATTCAAATAATTAATTTTTTTGCTAGAGAGCATACCATGTTTATGTTTTGATTTGTTTTGTTGTTTGATTCCACTTGAACATATTTAGTCAGCATCTTTGTATTGAAAACTCAAATTTGATAACTTAAGTTATGGAAAACTAATAAAAAGCCATAACATGCTTGACGTCATTATCACTGTACTAGTATACATGTTTTTAGGGGCCAGCTGAAGGACACCTACGGGTGTGGGAATTCTCGCTACATTGAAGACATTGGTGGCCTTCGGCTGTTGTCTGCTCTATGGTCGGGTTGTTGTCGCTTTGACACATTCCCCATTTCCTTTCTCAATTTTATTGCTTCCCTTGAATGTTGATGCTTGTCGGTTTGATCCCTAACAGGGTTTCCAAAACAATATATTTTTTCCCCATTCTGTGAATTATGTACCCTTGAAAATAAATGCATTACTAAAGATTTATAAAAGAATAGTGGATTATATTCCAACGAAACAGAATCCGAACTGCAAAAAAAGATAAATTAGTTCGAGGTTGATGTATTGTCTTCAGCAGTAGACAAGTTTCTATATAATTTATAATCTTTAATTACTCTAAGACAAGAAAGTGTTTTTTTTATTCCAAACAATACAAAATTTTCTTAATGACACAAAAATGTGATTTATAAAAAAATGTCTTTTGCAGAAACTGTGATAAAGATCTGTATGGTGCTGCTGTATACAGTTTATTCGTTTTATAGTCTGGGAAATATCTACAGGTAAGTAAGTGCTGGAGTGGTAGTGATAAGTTAAACAGTTTTCTTCCTTTTGAAGAGTTCAATTTTCTATCATGAATTTAAGTCATTTCTGTTTCCTGTGTTCAATCAACTAGCATATGACTTGTATTATTCACTTATCCTTACTACAATTCTAAAAAAAATCAAAGGATAAATCATGACAGAACAATTATGAGAATTAAGGTGGTACCTAACACTACAGGGAGATAACTCTGTAAAGTCAGCTAAACGTTTTAACAAAATTGTGTTGTAATAGGAATATTAAGCTTCTCAGTGATCAAAATTGATGTTTGTCAAATTGCTATAGAACCAGTGTAATTTTTCTGACAAAACGGTTGGTTCAAAATTTTTAAAATTTTTATATTTTTGTTAAAAGGTCAAAGTAAATAATTTGACAAAATTTTATGAAAATTAAACGAGCCAAATTAATTTTGGTGAAAGTGTTTGGTACCACCTTAAATGAATAAAGAAAGGGCTTTTTTCAGGTTACATTTTTAGCTCACCTGGCCTAAAAGGCCAAGTGATCTTTTCTCATCGCTTGGCGTCCGGCGTCGTCATCCGTCGTCGTCGTTAACTTTTACAAAAATCTTCTGCTCTGAAACTACTGGGCCAAATTAAACCAAACTTGGCCACAATCGTCATTGGGGTATCTAGTTTAAAAAATATGTCCGGTGACCCGGCCAACCATCCAAGATGGCCGCCATGGCTAAATGTAGAACATAGGGGTAAAATGCAGTTTTTGGCTTATAACTCAAAAACCAAAGCATTTAGAGCAAATCTGACAAAGGGTAGAATTGTTAAACAGGTGAAGATCTATCTGCCCTGAAATTTTCAGATGAATCGGATAACCCGTTGTTGGGTTGCTGCTCCTGAATTAGTAATTTTAAGGAAATTTTGCTGTTTTTGGTTATTATCTTGAATATTATTATAGATAGAGATAAACAGTAAACAGCAATAATGTTCAGCAAAGTAAGATTTACAAATAAGTCAACATGACTGAAATGGTCAGTTGATCCCTTTAGGAGTTATTGCCCTTTATAGTCAATTTTTAACCATTTTTCGTAAATCTTAGTAATCTTTTACAAAAATCTTCTCCTCTGAAACTACTTGGCCACAATCATCTTTTGGGTTAGTAGTTTGAAAAATGTGTCCAGTGACCCGGCCATCCAACCAAGATGGCCGCCATGGCTAAAAATAGAACATGGGGTAAAATGCAGTTTTTGGCTTATAACTCAAAACCCAAAGCATTTAGAGCAAATCTGACATGGGGGTAAAATTGTTTATCAGGTCAACATTTATCTGCTCTGAAATTTTTAGATGAATCGGACAACCCGTTGTTGGGTTGCTGACCCTGAATTGTTAGTTTTAAGGAAATTTTGCTGTTTTTGGTCATTATCTTGAATATTATTATTGATAGAGATAAACTGAAAACAACAATAATGTTCAGCAAAGTAAGATTTACAAATAAGTCAACATGACCAAAATGGTCAATTGACCCCCTTAGGAGTTATTGTTCTTTATAGTCAATTTTTAACAATTTTCATAAAATTTGTAAATTTTTACTAACATTTTCCACTGAAACTAATGGGCTAAGTTCATTATAGATAGAGATAATTTTAAGCAGCAAAAATGTTCAGTAAAGTAAGATGTACAAACACATCACCATCACCAAAACACAATTTTGTCATGAATCCATCTGCATCCTTTGTTTAATATTCACATAGACCAAGGTGAGCGACACAGGCTCTTTAGAGCCTCTAGTTTTACATTGCAAAGAGTATAAGACTATGTACCTTCCTGCTATTTTATAAAATGGTATCACTTATAGCTAGTATCAGATAATTAGATTAGTGAAAGTTTGTAATTTGAAACAAAGCATTCCCTTACCACCCCAAAAATATGTTTTCATTGTGAATATTTGCCTATGGTAACCAGTTCAAGTCATGCTCAACATTTATAACTTAATCTGTGGTTTAATTTCAGAATACCTTGGACATTAACCCAGTTACCACTGTGTTCTACATTAGAAACATTATATCTGCTTGGTATAGTACCACTAGAAATATATAACAGTATAATACATCCAGTGTTAGGATTAGATCAAAGACTACCATTTATACCGTTGATGTTAACATCAGTATATTGTGCAATAGGAATCATGTACTGTTGGATAAAGTTCTATATATTGACCTTTCAAGAGAAAATGCCTAAAAGTCACAGAGAATAAATATATTTATAATTTATGTGTTGTTCATGTTATTGTTTATCATAGCCAATTAATAATCAAAAGTATTGCATTTTTTCTGGTATTACTGCTTACTGATGTAATGATAATTTTGTCCACTGGTCTGTGCATTTGTTTGTCTCTGCACTTGGTTTCCACAACTGCTCTGAAATCAAGGACTAGATATTAGCTTAAATTGGGTGATGCTTTTTTGATATTCGTGTAATACCACTTGAAAAATATAACAGTAAAACATATCCTGATTTAGGATTAAGGGTATTAGTATTTTTAGGAGTTTACAGGCGTAGTCTGGCTGACTAATATTTAAGAAATAATTCATGGAAGCCATAGGGTGTTGGAAATTTACACTTGGCCTGGGTCGTGACATTCGTTAATTTTATCCCTCGCTAACGCTCAGGATAAAATTCGAATATCACGGCCCAGGCCATGTGTAAATTTCCAACAATCTATGGCTTCCATGAATTATTTCGATTCTAATAGGACAAATACGGTCATTAAAAAACTGAAGCGAGGGTGGGTATGCTGTGTATGTGGCTGTTCTTTTTTACTCCCTGTTAGATAAAGCTCAAATATCTTTATAAATATGTAACTTGCGTAGGTTATTTTGAGAATAACTGCTAGAAAAAAACTTTTTAATTCTATAAGTTCTCAAACCCAACATTTTCATGTTTTTCTCTTTAGTCTTTAGCTTCCGTAAGCTTCCGTCAAATCAAAAGTTGACATTTTGTAACTAAGGAGCCGCCATGTTGACTTGCTGAAATGGTTAAATATGCGAATAATGCAATAGAATAGAAAATAAAACAAAACCTACCTCAAAAAAATCTGTTTTAATACAATATCATACGAATTCCGATGGTTCACGTAACAGAAAACTTTCAAGTTTAGCGGTTTCATTTGTATGACGTCATGTTTTGAAATGACTTAAATGCGCCAAAAAGATTAATAGACTTTCGCGGAATTTTATTTAATTTTTATTTTGTTGATTTCTCCGAGCTCTTGTGCATTACTTCTTTTTATTATGCATACGAATAAGAATAAAAGTTATTTTGTCTTTTTTAATTGCACTTTTTAAAACAATAAAATCGGCAAAGGATCTGCAAATAGGTTCCAATACATGTAGATTTACGTGGGAAGTATATTGTAACAGCCATTTTTATGCATATATCTGAGTCTGCTCTAAGTATATTTTATCGAGAATTTTATCACAGTGTTGTTTACAAAGCTAAAGAAGCACGTCATATTAGAATTGCTTCTTGTACCCAAATTATAGCCTAAAAGTTTAGAGAAATTTCTAAGGGATTAAACTTATACAGCTATATGATTATGTGTTGCAGTTACATTGTCAAAGGAAAGATCATGTGTCATATGATGAAGGTTAGATGACCTATATTTTTCAGTTCAGTGGGTTTGGTAAAAAGTAGGAAAGTAGTATTCTCAAAAATGTGTCACTCTAACCTACTTTTCATGTTTAATGACACATTAATGTTTTGTATGCAAGTTTTAATGCTAGATGCTAAGTGACCTTATAAATTGTGGTAAAGAGGCATCTATAGTTACCAGTATCATAATAATTCTAATGCAATTTGTAGGTAACAATTTTTTTCATTGGCTAAAAGTTGCCGTCAAATCCACAGTTGACCAGGCGTAACTAAGGAGGAACAATCATTTTGAAATGATTGAATCAACAAATGTTCGATAACTACTATATAATTGAAAATAAAACAACACCTACCTCCAATTCGCCGTTTTAATGTTATTTTGTCCGAATTTGAAGCGTACAGGTAACGTAATAACCTCCAGTTTGTAAGTACTCCAGTTACTGTCGCCAGTAAAACTGCATTTGCAAATCTACAATTGACGGTGGCAACTCTTAAACTACAGTACTGTTATTCCTTAATTGGATTACTGTGGTCTAAATGTTCCATGTCATTTATTTGCATTAAGTTAAAAGTCCAAGTATGTTTCTCAAATACAAACTGACATAAATTCTCTGTTATGTTCACACTGACACTAAAATCAACTTCTAATTTTCAAAATTGTAATTCAAACTAAAACAAATTAGGTCACTGTATCATACATGTCATGCTTTACTGGTTTACATTTTTATCTTGGATTTCAGTTCACAAATACTTGGTGGCATCATGCAGTCTTACAACATTATGAAGGGATCAATTAGGAAGTATAAAAAAAAAAAAAAGTAGATCACAATATTCCTTCATGCTTCAATGATTTATATTAATTTTTCTAGTATATAGGAGCTAACACAACCTTTTAGGTATCTCTTTGTCAGCTTAAGTTGACATTTAAGTTTAGTTTGCAGAAGATAAGTGACTATCAATAACATAAATTCATTCATAACAGCTTCTACCAGAACTGACTGGCATTTCATGCTTCACTGGCAAAAAATAGTTGGAGTTAATATTTTTAGATAGAAAGAGGCAAACAATGATATTACAAATGAAAGTGTTCTCCATAAACAGAAACAATGCTTTCTTTACAAAATTAGGTCTCCATGAACTGCATTTTGTTTCGTCAGACGATTAAATTGTATATTGGACTTTATTTTTATGCCGAAACAGAGTTTTGACCCCAATTCCATGGTTTGAACATAGAAAATGGTAGTGCAAGTGGGGAATCCGTGTACTATGGACACATTATTGTTCTAGTTTTATTTTATCTTCTGTTTCTAATATATTTTGTCTTGGATTGTTTTACCCTCATCTACCCCTTTATCAAAGCCACTTCTTTTCCTATAACTTTTAAATGCATATTAAAAAATCTCTTTAAATATTTCCATTGTTATAAACCTGAAGTGAGACATCTGATTTATTCTTTATTATATATTTTTTTTTTTTTTGTAATAATTTTTTTTTTTTTATCTTTTTATATGAATAATGGCTAGATTTTTTTATGAACTTGAACGAAAGCTCCTACAGTATTCAATGCCGATCAGTGCAATTTGATTGTCTAGAATTTATTTACAATCTTGTATACTGGATTGCCCTCTTCAATCCATTTATATTTGAATATCCTTATTTATGGTGTGAAAATTATCTTATTGACTTATACAATAAAGAGCATCATATTTTTTCTTCCAATGCCTCCCCTAGTGTGTCAAGAGGTGAATTTGAATTCTATTAAAACTTAGGACTGCATAATTTGATTCTACACACTTCAATGAAACTTTGGAAACTTGCTGCAATAAAGGGGATAAAGTGGGGGAAATGTTCTTATTTTATCTATTTTATGGGTACAAGAAAAAGTAGTTGGGTTGTTTATATTTGGATAATGGTTGCGCCATATTATAGATCATTGCTAATGTATGCATTTGTTTCTCACTTTTATTGATTCGAGCCTTTATTTTTTTTGGTTTGATTTTGGGCATTCATTGGCTGTTTTCAGATAAAACCTATGTTAACTAACAATGACAATCTGAAAAGGCCTTTATGGTTTATTAAGTAAAAAGAGTATCTTATGGTATTGTTCAAATATTCTGATATTTAAAATTCAATTAAGTAAAGAATTCTTTTGAAGTTTAATAGTATAGTTGTATTTTTATTTTTTGTCTCAAAATGTAAGCTTGTTTCTACAAAAAAATAGTTACAATGTCAATTTATTTTATAAGTATACATTGTTTCATCACCCACATTTTTTACACCCACCAGTGAAAAGAGGGCTTGTTGAGGACTTTTTGGTAATTTTATAGTTTTGTCCATGCAGAGTTATAAGTCTTTTTTTTTAAGAAATACACGTTTCTTTTTTGACTTGCTTTTTTGGATTGAATGTTTAAAATTGCATTAAATTATTAGAAATGGGTAGTATAATTGTCATCGTTTATATTTTTTGATGATTCTATTTATGCAACTTTAAAGTGTGCAATTGTTTGTTTCATATTGGTTAAAAATTACATTTTATGGCAAAGTTATATGAATAAATACGGATTACAGATAAAACTCAATGAGGCAGCAACCTATCAACATAGAAGCATAAGACATTTGCTGATTTAAAACATTATACATGACATAGTATGTGAGGGCCAAAAAATGGCCAATGTCTGAAAAAAAGTTGTAAAAAATTTACCAGAACCTATTTAAAACTTTTTTTTTTTTTGAAGGTGTTAACATGTTTATTTTTGTAGATTTATACTTTTGTCATTTATGAGCTACACATTGACCTAATGTGGAATTTTCTTGATGTCCTTATTTTTAGTGTCCCTATTTGCTATCCAGATGGCCTTTTTTGCTGTAAAAAAAGTAATCAATTTACAACCCAACACCAGGCCCCACAATAAAATCTTAAAAGTAGCTTAATGCAAATACTATGCAGATAGCTGCACAAATGTCAATGGTGGAAATTACTTTATAATTCAGTTGATAGATTTAGTTTGGGTCCTCTAGTTGATTTATTGCAAAACCTTTGAAGTCTTTTTGTTGAAAAATTATTAAATTTTTGTTTGAGTTTGTTGTGACTAAACACAAGAAGAATTTCTATAAATCAAACTTTTCTAAAAACGATCTCAAAAGTATAAAGGTAACTTAATATAACTAAAATGTATTAAATCTTTCAAAGCAATTTTCCATTTCCTCTACTTTGAAAAGTAATAACGTTTTAATTATTTATTATTTATGAAAATCATCTTTTGATTATATGTTATACTTGCACTTTATGAATTATTTCATTAAATTTTTAAAAACATGTTGAATTAATTGATAACATATAAGCTTGATATTATAGAATTATAAATTTCGTTAATATTGAGGAATGTTTAAATTTGAAGTAATTTTTTTTTTTAGCAGTTTCTAATTTCTATTCATCTAAATCCAACAGCGTTGTATTTGGTTGCTATTGTATCTTGTAAACCGCAGACTCATAAAAAAAATCGAAGA